>CM020246.1:23319667-24519667 GCA_009819775.1 Phoenicopterus ruber ruber
TTTCAGAAAATGATGTGTAATGATTTTAAGCCTTTTGAGGGTTGCTTCTGGCCCCAGTTTCACAAGTGCCGCTCTTAGGTGAGGGCAAAATTATCTCCAGTCTTCCAAATTAGGGGTTTGATCCTAAGTGCAGAGAATGTTTGAGTTGGCTCATTGACTTTAAGTGAGATTATTCACATACATAAATATAATATATAGTATAATTATGCCAAATTAAACACAAGCCAAAAGTACTCACAAAACGGAGCTTCAAAAGAAGCCCTTCATCCACGGGTGACTATATGTAACAGGGTTTTTAGGATTTTTTGGTGTCAGAATTCATGTCACTGAGAAAAAATGAGAAGATGACAGTGTCCTTCATACGATGCTAATGAGAAGATTATTCAATTGTATATAGGGCATTGTTTGCCTGTATTATAAAAGACTTTGGCATTCTTGAAAAATGATCATTGTCTTATGATCTATGCACTGAATAGAAATCTCTTCATGGACTAGTACCCTTGATGAAGGTCATACATATATGGTAGTTGACAGTATTAAAGAAGATTATCCTAAATAAAGGAATGTAAAAAAAGACCATGAACTTTTTAAAACTTGAATTGGTACATGACCTCTTGGTAGGAAAAGCACTGTTAGATAAGTGATTTTCCACAACTGAAATATAGCACAGGAAAATATAAAAAGTAAGACTTCAGTATTTTTTCATCCTGGAAATCTGTGTGATTAAATCCTCAAAGACCTGAGCCTCCTCAGCCTAACCTATTTTCAGTGCAAATTGTGTCGGTTTTCTCTCTTGAGAGAGAGTTCCTCTGCACTGTGTAAGGTGCAAGATGTTGAAGCCCAAGGCTGTTTACTTCTATGTCACTAAACCTTCATTTTTCTTGGTAGTGGTCTGGGGGGGGCAGGAGCATAAGGACTGGCTATTTTCTAATGCACAACTACAGAACTGATCAAGTAAGTTCTATAAAGCCTAGAAATAAGTTCTTATAGTAGCATTCTCCCCATAAAATCCCCCATGAGCCTGGTATCATAAACATCCTTGTTTTATACTTTTTCAGAAGTTTTTATTGGTGCTGAATGTCTACCGACTCAGAGTTCAGTGCTCCACACCTCTGAATATCGTGCCTGCCGTGCTAACCGTGACCTCATTTGCAGAGGCAAAGTTACTTTTTGCCAGATCTTTGTCGTATCTGAGGGGAAAAGGAAGTATTTCCTGTTTACAAACCGAAATATTCTTAAAGCTGTTTTTCCATATTCGTCATCTTGCCGATAATTCTTTTTTCATCAGCTTGTAGGCTGAAAAGAGGTGAAGTAACATTTTTCTTGCTTTCGGGCTTTCATGCGATTGCAGCCCAGCAGTGCTGTGCAGCTGATGAATTGCTGGGACTCGATGTGAGCCGTGCTTTGAGGAAGACGAGGCTTCTTGAGCTGCCTTCCCCCTGACACTGCTGAATCAGCATAAGATGGTTTGTCTGTGGCCTTGCTGATTGGCCTATCTATTCCTAAAGCAGCCAGCCTGCAAAATGGCATAGCTACTACCTGTTTGTGTCAGGCTGAGGTATACTGGGCTGCCATTTTCACTCCATGAGAAAAATTTTAAAATCCAGTTGTGTGGTGGCTAAGCCAGCAACTTTGGTTTCCAAGGACTGTAAAACCATTCTATTTAAAAGTAGTTGTTAAAGAATAAAAATTCATGATGCAGTATTAAATTATTGCTCAGTTTCCTGTAATTTATTACAAATTAGGTGTAATTATATCCCTCCAGGATTCACTTGAAAAGGAGGTTAAATCTTATCTGACTGCTGGGCTGGGAACAGGTACAGCCAGGCTTAGATAAGTGAGAAAACTTCAAGAAATGTGCTTTGTAGTTCACTTTCCAGTTTCACAATTTTATTTATACTTGATCTAATCTACTTATTTTAATTTGAAATTGAATGCTAAATTAGACACTCTCTGCAGAACGTAATACGATAGGAAGCCAGGGAAGCATTGCTCTGTTGTAGAACCGACGGAACGGTGCAGACACACTACACTCTTTGCTGTGCTTTGCCCGGCCTTTGTGAGACGCATGCTGAAAAGGCTTACGTCTTATTTTACACAGTAGCTGCACACACAGTACGTGTTGTTAAATCTGAGACACAAAGCAGTGTGATGGGATGGGATTCTGCTCAGTGGAGTTTACCTACAGCCCTGAAGGAAGCTGTCTACAGCTAGTCATTTCCTTGGGGTGTGCATAAACTCAGTCATTGATTCTTGGGGCAATTTTTTTTTTTAAGCCTACTAATCATTAATAAGCATTTATCTTCCCAAGGAGCCCATTTTCACTGATGTGAGGGATGAAATTTATTTAACTCCATTTTGCATTAGGGTACTTGAAAAGTTTGGGTAAGGAGAGGGTATGAACTGTGTGCTGAGGAAGCAAGAGGGATGTCTTGGTGGTGAAGAGCAGGCACCGCTAGCTGAACGGCTGCGGAGATCGGTGGAGAGCTGAAGTGGTCAGAGAGAAGGGGATAAACTGCACTCCAGAAAACAATTTGCCTCTCTTTCATTTTTCTGCAACAAAGAAGCCTTGTTTAACATATCTTAAGTGATACAAGTATATAGAAGTATTAAATAAAACTCTACTTTTTCATGGATCTCCACGTGCTTGCTTTTAAAATAAATTACTACTGTAGCTTTCAGTGAAGGTCCCCAGGAGAAGAAAACCAGAATTAGGTTCCGAAAACCAACTCTGAACTTAAAAAAAGTGATAATTTCCTTTAAATTTCCCTCCTAAATGCTGAATACGTTCTAGCTGTTCCTGTGGTCATGATACTTAAGGGATTTGTACATATAAATTCTTAAAGAAATTGAAAACATGTTGACACCTACTTTTCGGTGAATAAATGTACAGACAGCCTCTGTAGAGTTTCGGGATGCATGTTGTCCTCAGACGAGCATGGATATGAATCGATATAGAAAACCAAGCTGCATTTGGCGACAAGGAAAATCTGAGTTTGGGTGGAATCTAATGACATTTCATAGTAATGCCATCGCTTAGTACAGCCACTGCACTGTCTATTCACAGAAGCTTCTTATCTTTTCTTTTATTTATCTTACTTTCCTTTCCCCTTCATTCCTCCAGGACTTTACTGATTAGACTGTTAGATTATGAACTTTGTGTTAGAGAGTGTGTCTCATTATATACTTGCATGGTATTTAGCACACTAGGACTTGAGCCCACATACTTTCTTGAAGAGCTGAGAACTTTTCACATTATGATTCAGCAGTACAAAAATCTAATAAATGTGGCTTTGTTTTCAAGAATTAAGAATCACCATGCATAAATATGTACAAATGTTTCACATACATCTCACATGCTTCACTTTGCACTGTGGTTTAGGCAGATTCTGATCAATCAGAAACTGTTTAGGAGGGCAGGGAGTCCTCTGTACCTACAAAATGTAAACATTCCTGTAGAATATAACCTCTGTAATTATATAAGATCAAGCTAGCTAGGTTACAGTTTGTACAGGGTATTGCTTCTAGACCTTATGTCAAATTTTAGTTCCAATTCTCACAACTGAGCTTTAAATTCCTAGAAATGCTCATGAACCGTTATCGTTAGAACATTGTGGGTGTTGCTGTACTTATACTGATGTCAAGATTGCATTAAATCCCTATATACAGGTATTAGCATCCTGAAATAGTCGATGTTAAATCTCTCAGCTGTCAGCACCAGTCCTGCCTTACCAAAAAGAGCACTTGGGATGATGGCTAATAGCTTGAAAGGGCACACGGCGTGAATAGTAAGGAACCCATGTTGAAAAACACAGGCAATCTTATAGCAAGTCATACTGGAGGTTCTGATGTCCTCTAAACTGTCGTCTTGGTACATGATCACTATTCATTTTTTATCTGGTATGGCATGAGCAGTAAATATACAGTGCTCGTGATGGAGCGTTGTTTATAAATACAGTGCAGCACAGAAGGAGGAGGTACAGTTTCTGCTTCACTGTCCTGTCAGTGTAGCTCCTTTTATTTTCAGGGTATTAAAATAATAACTTTCAAGGGCACATTGCAAAGTCTGTTTTAGTAGAGAGAAAGTTGGGGATAAGGGACAGCTGAGTGTGCTCCGGCTGGGGACCAGTAGTTTTCAAGGGTTTTTGAGTCAACCTGTCTTGTGATGTCTGTTCTATCTTTGTTGTTTTTAAGGGGAAAAAAGGGTAAGAGCTATCAGGAGACTGTAGGTCGTCACTGTGCTGGTATCCTTGTCTTCCTAAAAAGCCAATGGATGTTAATGGTTCTCAACCTTATCGCAGAGCAAAACGATGTTTTAACCTTTCATTACTGGTTCAAGTCTCTTAAGATTTTGATTTAAAACTTTATTATAATATTTAACATGATGTATTGTCGTGGTTTAACCCCAAATTGTAACCCAATACCACGCAGCCGCTCGCTCACTCCCCCCCTCCCCGCTGGGGTGGGGAGGAGAATTGGAGAGAAAGGAAAATTCACGGGTTGAGATAAAAACAGTTCACCAGGACAACAAAGGAAAAATATAACAAAATAATTATAATAATAATAATATATATAAGGATAATAGAATATATAAAACAAATGATACACAGTTTCTCACCACCCGATGACCGATACAGCCCATCCCGAGCAGCAGTCAGGGAGCAGGGGTATCCCCCCCCCCAGCTATCCCAGAACAGCAAGTTCCAGAGAGAGCAGGTGAGGGAACAAACAGCCGAACGAACAAAAAACAAAAAGGAAAAAAATAGGGGCTCTACCCCTCCCATCCCAGCCTAAACCAGGACAGTGTTATCAGTATTTATCATATATTATAAGAGCTATCATATTCTTATTCTAGTAGTGCAAATGACTCAGTTCCTATATAGGGGTGACACTTTAGATTGACGCATCATCTGGCGGTGGAATATTGCAGAAGTCTCAACTCCTGCCTTTTCCAATATGCCCTTTTGAAGGAATGTCTCAAGGTAATTCAGGCCACGCTCATCTGCGGCTGTGTTTGTATCTACGAATAGAAAATGTTGTACAGGTTTCTACGCTATCTTTTAATTGTTTCTTGATGTTGCTGTGAACTGTTGGGCAGGAGTCATTTCAGATCAGAGATTTACCCAGATCCTTTCTCTCAACAACAATGTCTGCTTGGGGTTACTCTACTACAACAATTCCCCCTAAATTGAGATACTGAGATTTGATCCAGCTAGTGCTCAGCTGATGTATGCCAGAGAAAACAACTAACTTTTTCTGTGTTCAGCGTAAATGTGGTCTACGATTAAAAGATTGGAATAAAGATTTGAGAACAAGCATTTGGGAGTTGCTGGGAGTTAAGTTCAATATTTGATCTGTGTTCTCCTTTTTATTGTGGAAATTATAACGCGCTTTTTTTTTTTAAAAAAAAAAGTAAAGATTTATTTAATGAAATAAATCAATGGGTAATAGATGAATGAAATGCTGCCACCTTAGAGCATCACTTCTCAATTTATCTTGGTTTTTTTTTTTTTCACGAATCTCTTCATATACTTGTATATGAGAATTATTAATAATTTGGGGTATTGTTTGGGGTTTTTTTAAATGTCGGAAGAGAAGTATCCTGCTGGGAAAGAAGCTTTGGTGCTCAAGCTGTATTCCTCTGGGAGTACAGACCTGAAGCAGGTAAAATGGGGTGGCTGGGAGAAAGACTGGTAATGTAACCACAGTGAAAGGAAGGCTCAGGGCATGCTTGCTGACGGGTCTCGTTGCTGCTGGAGCTATGCTGGGCATGGAAAATGATGGAGAGAGCCTGAGAGGCAGTGATACCTCTAGGTGACCCTGCTCTGGCAGGGGGGTTGGACTAGATGATCTCCAGAGGTCCCTTCCAACCCCTTCCATTCTGTGATTCTGTGATGTGGTGCCAGCAGTCCTGAGCTCCTTCTGCTCTTGCTCTTCGTATTGCGTTCTCCCGAAAACCAGCCTGCCTCCCACTGTGATCCCTGGGCACTCTGGCACTGTTTGCTCTCCCAGGCTGAGAACTGTGGTCTCCTGGGGCAGGGGTAGGTGCTGTAATATTAACAGAAAACACTTTACATGCTTGGCTTTCCACATTAGGGAAGAGAAATGTATATGTGGAATCTTTCTTTATCATATGCTAATGTCTCATTAATTTTGTTTCATCCCAAAGGATGGTCACTACTTGCTTTGTGTTGATTATCAGGAAATCAGTTGAAGTACTAGTCCTAATGAGGGGAACAGTCATTATTTTAAGTGTATTTTTGTGTTTAATTTATAAATCCCAATGAAAGACAATGAAGTGATCAAGCATTTTCAAATAAAAATACTTTCTTGGAAAAATGGCTAATCAGTGAAATCAGAGCACTAGGGGCTCCTTTTGTCAATAAAACCAGAAGCCCAAGCTATGTTGACAGCACCAGTGATGGTAAAAATGCACCACCCCCACCCCTGTCTCTCTCTCTTTTTGGCAATGTTTTGATAGTAAGTTTGGAATGAAAGCCCTTGAGTACCTAAGCACAAAATTAGCCATAAACCATTCCTTATTTGACTTACAATAATTTTATATAGGTTTCTGAATGTTTTACTAAGGGCTTTTGTTCTTGTTTTATAAGCATTGGGATTTGTCTTGATATTGGGGAAAAAATGGCAAAGAAACAACTTAGAGAAACAATTGCAATACCCACACATGTAAAACTTGATACAATCAAACAAATACATGTTCTGAAACAGAAGCTGTTGAATGTGGCAAATTGGAAGCTGATTAACCTATTGTTAATTATGACCTTGTGAGCAACACATCATTGGGCTTTCCAAAACTGTTGTTATTCAAATAACATGGGAAGTAAGTTGCTATGAAACAGTGACGTATACTTCAAAAATTCAGTAAAGCACAACATTTATTCTGATTATTTGTTGATCCGCAGAGTGAAATAGTTACATAGTTTTGTAGGAATCACTTAGTGTACTTAGAGATGTTTTGGAGGAAGGAAAGATAGAATAAGAAATGTGGATGCTTTTCAGGTGAGACTATAGGTACATGGAGCAGTGGCTGGATAGAAAGCTGCCCTTTGAATTTCTGGGTTTGTGACAATGCCAACATAGAGCTGTGTTTATCATTGTAGGAGTTTCACAGTTCAGATATACAAATATTTTAACAATCCACTGGGTGGATTTAGTGCTGGGTTTAGTGATGCTTTTCAAGATAAAGATCAGTATGCAGGTTAAGGAAAGTGAGAAAAAGAATAAATTATCATGAAGAAACTTCAGGCAAAATGTTTTGTAGAACACCAGACCATCTTCCACAGATTTTTTTTCCTGCACTATGGATACTCTTTTCTGTTTGCTTCTGTAAGATTTTTTTTTTCAAAGCTCAAGCCCTCCTTGGAACTTCGTTTTGATGAAAGCTTGTGCAAATAATTCCGAGGTTTCCATGTGGCTACTGAAATTTATCATCATATGGTATAAAACCTGAAGTTTGTGCTGAAGTGTTTGCATTGACAAAGCTCCTACTGACACCTGTGAGAGTTTTGTATGACTTAACATTTTAGGGTTTGGTTCAAGAAAATGAAGGGAAAAACCCAACAACACAAGAGATAAGCAAGATGAAAATGAAATGTGTTATAGACAAAAAAGAAATTCTACATATTCCACAGCAGAGAACTAGATTGGACCTGGCTTCCTGCAAATGAGGCAGAAGAAAGGAATGCCGAGACCATCGCATCGTCCCTGTCCAAAGGCTGTGCAGGAGTGCTTCAGTAGGGCTAGTGCTGCTTGAAAAAGCTGAGCTCTCAGGTATGTCAGTTCATTCTTTTGTGTGACATTTTAAGACAATTATAGGAGTAGTAATGCTGCAGTCTTTCAAAACACGGGCAGCACATATAGCAGCTCTCCAGGATAACAGAGCTCCATGTAGTAATACTTCTCTTTATTGCTTTTGGCTGAAGTGCAGCAGCCTGGTCCTAATTCTAACTTTTTTTTTTAAAGACCAAACACCAGTAAGGCACAGATCCCAAAGTTTCATGTGCGTTCTGAGCTGAACGCTTGGATGTGTGCTGGTGATGTGCACCCAGTTAATATTCCTGGAGAAGACACTTTAAACAGCTATACCATCAGCTAAAATGAAGGAATCAAAGCTCTTTTTTTTCCATACAGATAAATCCTTACTGGGAAAAAATGTTATATGTTTTGCTGCAAAACCCTCTCTTTTGAAATGAAATCAGCAGTGAAAACATCTTCAAAAGCTTTCAGTTGTTCATTCACAAAATAATAAATCCTTCTGGTAGTGTCTGAGACAGCCTGGTAAGGAATGATGCCTAAAAATTAGCTTTGTGGCCATTTGGGATACGATATGATAAGCCATTGAACTAACATCTGTGTGAATGAAAGGCTCAGGATCTTCAAAACATTGTTAGTATGTCATTAATTAATGGAAATTCTGCCCAGTAGAATGTAGAATTGTATACAGCATGTAGTATCTTCCATAAATTTCTTTACATTTTGTACATTATCTATTTTTCCTTTTTTTCCAGTTGGAAAATCACAAAACTGAAATCTTCTTGGACTTTTCATCAATAAAATCCAAGGAAAAATTCCAGCAGTGAAAATGTGAGTTAAAAGCTTTTGATGTTATCAGCATGTCCCTGGGGAGCAACACAAGCTCAAGCACGTGGTATCCACAGCAGGCGGGATCACGGGGAAGTCAGGCAGCCACATCCAATTCCAGATGTTACACCTGCATCATCCTCATGTTCAGCTTCAGGGATGGAGAGTCACAGCAGCCCATGGTGGGGATGGAAATGCACAGTCCCCATCTGAGAGGAAGGGGACAAAACCACAGAAACCATGGAAACAAAGTAAATCCCAAATATTTGGAAACTGATGCTACGGCTCCCAATGTAGGGAGAAGTCCAGCAGGTCTTCAGGGTTTTGCACAACGCTGACATGTAGGGTTCCTGCCGTCACTGAATGTGGAGACAATACATTGACCAGCTCTTCTACAGCCATCAGCTTCAGTCTGTGGTTCACCATCCAGAGTATGATTGTTCCCAGGGCATTTAATGATAGCTAAACCAAAGAAAATGCTATGAGAATTGTCAGCTGGTAAGAGGAAACAACCACGACTGCCATCTCTGCCAGAGATCTTGTGCAAGAATTAAAAAAAAAAAAGATATAGGTAGCACTGGCTCCGGGTGGGACCAAAGACATCAAATGTTTCCCTCTACAATCACCTAGTTGGTCTCTGCTGTCTGGACAGTTGTCAGTCAGGTGAGGATATGTCAGTCTTTATCAACCCTGAAACACGCTGATCCTCAGCCTTGCTTAACTGCCATATTCTGTTTGCTTTTTCCTTCAGGTCTTCATACAGTTCATGTTGTATTTTTCTCTTCAGTCTTTGAGTTACTATTACTGACTTAAGTTCTGTTGTGTGGGTTTTTTTTTTTTTAATGTTTCCTATCTTGCCTGGCTTTAGCTTTATTATGCTCTGTCACAGCTCAACAACTGTTTTTTCAATAAAGCTAAAACAGGGATGCACAGCTGTGCTGTAGTGACCTGGGCCCTGGGTCACAGCAGCTGAATGCCAGACTAGGGCTTATAGTGGCATAACAACAGAGTTACTAGTTGCTTGAATTCTTTTTAGAAGCACCTCAGGTAAGCCTTCCAGAAAACTACCAAAAATTACAAAAAGGCACTATTCTTTGGTGGTTTTGTTGTACATTATATGCATAGTAATGCATATGAAGTAATGCATAAAAAAACCCCTGGATCTTAACATGAACAGTCCACAAGCAAACATATCAACTACCAAAATTCAGTTAATGATTTAGAAGAACACATAAACTCTCTGACGTGGGATTCCATTGCAGTTTTACTTTGATTTATTGATGTGTGCATTTGGGGGCCTCAGCACTCCACTGCTCAGTACTTGGGAATAACATTTTTGAAAATTAGTATTTGAAATTTCAAACCAGAAAAATCAACACTTGAATTGAAAAGGAGTTCAAAACAAAAAATCTCAACTCCCTCCTTATGCTTGATATGATCTCTTTGGGTTTTAGAAATTATTTGTGCACAGAATCTGATCGTAGCCAGAATAATGAAACTGGATTTCCATGAATATTTTTGCTTAAATGTTTACATAATTCATTCCGGCCTTATTCATTCCCCCTTGTGGTATATGTGAGCATTTTTGTTATCAGGAATATTTGTAGATAGCAAATATCAGAATAAATTTTGCTGCAGGCAGTGGAAATGCTTTTAAGCCTGCACAATCAGCCAATTTAAATTGGGAACTAATTGTCTCATGGCCTCTCTATTACATGGAATTGATAGAATATATAGATTACATATGTATATGATATAAAATATCATGTGATTTAGAAAATGTGTAAGTTAGCTGGTAAACATTTCCATCTTCCATACATTTCCCAGCAAAGAAGGTAAGGCCGCTGCCTTCAAAAGCAGTTTGGGAAGTGCCAGCCTTCACATGTGTTGGTCAATCTTACTGGCTAAATGTATGTTTCTGTAGGATCAGTGTACACGTTTGCCGGATGTATTTACTTGCAGTTGGTACGTGATGCTGAGGAATATGCTGCATCTCAGAAAGATGTAGCCAAAGGAAGGACATCATGCAGATTGGCATGAGTCTGAAGAGCAGCAGAATGGAAAACAGTGCAGACATGTGCCTCTGGAAAAAGAATTTGTGACTATTTCTGCAATTTGATGGCTTCCAAAACCAGTGCAGTTTTAATGATTTTCAATGAAATGAAATATGGAGCAAAACTCTGAATTACTTCAGCTAGGCCAAGCTCTCACCTGTTACTGATATTTTTGCCTTAACTATAATCGTTATCACTAGAGAGTTTTTGAAAAGAAGGCAGTCTCTGTGGCTTTCACCAGCTAATTTGTGGTAAATTTTTATAACCGTATAGCTTTTAGCTTATATCTTCATACTCACATTTTGACTGATGAAGAAAGTTGTGCACAAGTCTTCCATGTATGGTTACATTTAGTGTAGTGAAACTGCAGCTAATTTGCACTTGTGTAGAAAAACATCAGACCCAAGGCCATACAGTATCTGTTATTCTCAATAAAGGAATGAACTTTGCAGAAATCTTCTAATTATACTGCTACTTTTCAAAAACTATAATTTTGACCCTCCTCTTTAGAAATCTTTTGGCTTTCTGTCTTATATTCCCTGTTGATTCTTGGTACAGAGTGCAGACTATAGCTTCCTGCTACACCAAACCCTGCTTGAGTTGAGCCAGGAAGAAGCTTCCTGACAGAGTTTCTTCTCTAGACCAAAAGTCCTGGTTTAAATCTGTCATGGGATTATGTGGAACACAGATTAAGTATGGCTACAGCAGGTAGCTGTGCAATCAGGATAAAAAACAGCAGTAAAAACCCCTGTTTTTTACTAGGCAGGATTTTAACTGCTTTGGTTTGCAGCAGTTGCAGACCCCAATTTTCATAATGAGAGCAGGCTTCATCAATAAGAATGTTCTGATATTTTAACACACTTCTATTGCTGATGTTATTTAGGTTAAAACAGGACTGGCCTTTAACAAAAATAAATTCATTCTGCAGGGATAATAAAATCACTTCAAAGAAAATGTGCAGATTTATTCATCTTCATAAAGACTTGCTGCTCCCTGCACATATCAGCGCGAGTGTAGCACTCTCCTCACTGAGCTGTGTTGCTGCAGAGGTGTGTGGTGACATAGGAGGCGACATATAGCCATGTAAGTGCTGCGTGCTCTGGAAGAAAAAACAGGATTTGCGTAGAACATGGCCCACAGCCTGCTAGCCGTGCGAGCTGTGCTTTCCAGAATTTAAGGATGATAAGTGTTCCTGCCTCTTAGGATTTTGTACCATACTTAAGTTCAAGATATTTAATTGCTTTAACTTGTTCATGAATACTATATGCTTATCAGAATTAACATGGAGCATAAGGCTGAAAGGAGGGAGTTGTCAGACTCAAATAAAAGCAATTAGCCACCTACAAAGCAGCATATTTTTGTAAATTCGGATCCAGCTAAATTTCAGTTTCACCAACACTGAAGAACCTGTAGCCAATACAGTGTCATTCATTTAGTATGCATGGAAAAAGTTTCAGTCATCCTTTTCTGAGGAGTACTGTTGGTGCAGAGACACAAAATTTAATAAAATTTCTGAAGCAGACAGTCTTTAATGCTCCAGGTAAGTAGCAAGATGTATTTTCTTGGAGATCATAGATTCCTAATTATAAATGCACTGCTATGAAATTAGTGAGCCATTATTACTTTTTTTTAACAATGGGTGACTGTTAAATAAATGAAAGGTGGTTACTTTCCATAAGGGTTAAGAGAAGAATCTAAAAAAGACACCTAATGATTTTAAAAATTGCAAATCAGTACAAATGTAGGGTTGGCTTGCTAATGAGGAATATAATGTGAAGGTTCTGAATTGAATATCTGTGGGATAGCACCCAAGAAAACCACTGAAAATGGAAATGAATCAGAACGCGCCAAAGATCTTGCATGGTCATAGGATGTAATTCCAGCTGGACTCGTTGTTTTCATAGTTAATTATGGTAGTTCTTAAAGTAAAAAACTGTCAGATGACTTAATTAGAATAACTATATAGTTTCATTTGCTGATGAAAAGAAAAAGGGCCAGTGGAGAATAAGCAAATTTGAATAAGAAACAAGGAAAGGAAATTATGCTGAAATTAAGCATTGTTGTGTTCCTTATTTGTTCTGTGACTGCTTAATAATGCTAACTCTTATCTGCAGCCCTGTACACATTAATAATGCTGTATGCGTCCATTGACCAGTGCTAATTTAAAAGGGAATATTTACAGAATGAACTAATGAAGGAAAGGATAAATTAATTAAGAACTTGTTCTTACAATACAAGTCAACTAAATTGACTGCAAGTGGATCTTTGAAGTGCTACTTTACTAAAATGCTGCTACAGAAAGGTGGTGTGTATGAGAAACACATGATTTTTTTTTCCCCCAAATAAGTTCAGCACAGAAGGTATTAACATAATTCCTATTCCTCTCTCCCCTCAAGCTCGCTGTTGGTCTTGTTCAGGTGCTGTTTCTGAAGGACCTGGAAAGAAACAGGTATGCTCTACTGAGCGGTATGTCACGTACAGTAACTCTTGGTTTTACGCGTTTGTTCAGAGGTTGCTTGTGCTGTACAGTAATGTGTCCGACTAGTCAGCTGCCTTTGGACGTTTATGGTGACTATCCAGGGGGGTCTTCAACTGGCAGTGTGGACTGACAGGTGCCACCCGCTGTTCTGATTTTAAGAGGAATAGGAAGAGGGATTCAACCTCCTAATTAACAATTTCCCTTGCATGCAGGTGTTCCTTTTTTCATCTGATTTGCTGGCTCTGAGATTTATGAACTCCACTGCACACGGCAGCTGCTGACACGGGCTGCAGACATGATAGAATCATAGAATGACTTGAGTTGGAAGAGACCTTAAAGATCACCTAGTTCCAAACCCTGCCATGGGCAGGGACACCTTCCACCAGACCAGGTGCTCAAAGTCCTGTCCAACCTGGCCTTGAACACTTCCAGGGATGGGGCATCCACAATTTCTCCAGGCAACCTGTACCAGTGCATCATCACCCTCAGAGTGAAGAATTTCTTCCTTCTATCTAATCTAAATCTGTCCTCTTTCACAGAATCACAGAATGGCAGGGGTTGGAAGGGACCTCTGGAGATCATCTAGTCCAACCCCCCTGCCAGAGCAGGGCCACCCAGAGCAGGCTGCACAGGACTGCATCCAGGCGGGTTTGAATATCTCCAGAGAAGGAGACTCCACACCCTGCCAGGGCTCTGTCACCCTCACAGTGAAGAAGTTTTTCCACATATTTAGATGGAACTTCCTATGTTCCAGTTTGTGCCTGTTGCCCCTTGTCCTGTCGCTGGGCACCACTGAAGAGAGTCTGGCCCCATCCTCTTGGCATCTGCCCTTGGGATATTTATAAGCATTAATAAGGTCCCCTCTCAGTCTTCTCTTCCTCAGGCTGAACAGCCCCAGCACCCTCAGCCTTTTCCCGTACAAGAGATGCTCCAGTCCCTTAATCAGCTTTGTAGCCTCCGCTGGACTCTGTCCAGCAGTTCCTCGTCTTTCTTCAACTGGGGAGCCCAGAACTGGACACAGGACTCCAGATGGGGCCTCACTAGGGCAGAGTAGTGAAGGAGGAGCTGTCAGTTTAAAGCCATTCCTCCTTGTCCTATCACTACATGTCCTATCACTACAAGTAAAAAGTCCCTCTCCAGCTTTCTTGTAGGCCCCCTTTAGGTACTGGAAGGCTACTACAAGGTGTCCCCAGAGCCTTCTCTTCTCCAGGCTGAGCAAGCCCAACTCTCTCAGCCTGTCTTCATAGGATTTGATCATCTTCATGGTCCTCCTCTGGACTCACTCCAACAGGTCCTTGCCCTTGTGTTGGGGGCTCCAGAGCTGGATGCAGTACTCCAGGTGGGGTCTCACCTGAGTGGAGTAGAGGGGGAGAATCACCTCCCTCGACCTGCTGGTCACCCTTTTCTTGATGCAGCCCAGGATATGGTTGGTTTTCTGGGCTGCGAGTGCACATTGCCGGCTCATGTTGAGCTTCTCATCCACCAGTACCCCCAAGTCGTTCTCCTCAGGGCTGCTCTCAATCCATTCTCTGCCCAGCCTGTATTTGTGCTTGGGATTGCCCTGACCTGTGTGCAGGACCTTGTGCTTGGCCTTGTAGAACTTCATGAGGTTCACATGAGCCCACCTCTCTAGCCTCTCAAGGTCCCTCGGGATAACATCCCTTCCCTCCTGCATGTTGACTGCACCACACAGCTTAGTGTCATTAGCAAACTTGCTGAGAGTGCACACTTTGTCATGACAAAGATTTTAAACAACGCCAGTCCCAATATTGACCCCTGAGGAACGCCACTTATCACTAATCTCCACTTGCACATCGAGACATTGACTGCAACTCTTTGAGTGTGACCATCCAGCCAATTCCTTATCCATTTAGGGGTCCATCCATCAAATCCATGTCTCTCCAATTTAGAGACAAGGATGTCATGTGGGACATTGTCAAATTCTTTGCACAAGTCCAGGTAGATGACGTCAGTTGCTCTTCCGTTATCCACCAACTCTGTAACCCCATCGTAGAAGGCCACCAAATTTGTCAGCCACGATTTGCCCTTAGTGAAGCCATGTTGGCTGTCACCAATCACCTCCTTGTTTTCCATGTGCCTTTGCATAGTTTCCAGGAGGATGTGCTCCATGATCTTGCTGGGCACAGAGATGAGACTGACTGGTCTGTAGTTCCCTGGGTCTTCCTTTTTTCCCTTTTTAAAAATGGGGGTTATGTTTCCCCTTTTCCAGTCAGTGGAAACTCCACCGGACTGCCATGACTACTCAAATAGGATGGAGAGTGGCTTAGCAACTTCATCTGCCAGTTCCCTCAGGACCCGCATATGTATCTCATCAGGTCCCACGGGCTTGTGCACCTTCAAGTTCCTCTTCTCCTACAGTGGGTGGTTCTTCTTTCTCCCAGTCCCTGCCCTTGCCTTCTGTGACTTGGGTGGTGTGGCTAGAGCACTTGCCAGTGAAGACTGAGGCAAAAAAGTCATTAAGTACCTCAGCCTTCTACATAGCCAGGCCTCCTGGTTCCTTCTGGAGAGGGTCCACGTTTTTCCTATTACCTATTTTCCTGTTACCACTGACATACCTATAGAAGCTTTTCTTATTGCTCTTGACGTCCCTGGCCACACCTAATTCTATCAGGGCTCTAGCTTTCCTAACCTGATCCCTGGCTGCTCGGACAATTTCTCTGTATTCCTTCCAGGCTACCTGTCCTTGCTTCCACCCTCTGTAGGCTTCCTTTTTGTGTTGCAGTTTGTCCAGGACCTCCTTGTTCATCCATGCAGGCCTCCTGGCAATTTTATCTGACTTCCGCTTTGTTGGGATGCATTGCTCCTGAGCTTGGAGGAGGGGATCCTTGAATACTAACCAGCTTTCTCGGGCCCCTCTTCCTTCCAGGGCTTTATCCCATGGGACTCTACCAAGCAGGACCCTGAAGAGGCCAAAGTCTGCTCTCCTGAAGTCCAGGGTAGGGAGATGGCTGTGTGCCCTCCTCGCTGCCCTAAGGATCTTGAACTCCACCATGTCATGGTCACCGCAGCCAAGGCTGCCCTTGAGCTTCACATTCCCCACCAGCCCCTCCTTGTTGGTGAGAACAAGGTCCAGCATAGCACCTCTCCTTGTTGGCTCATCTATCACTTGGAGAAGGAAGTTATCACCAATGCATTCCAGGAACCTTCTGGATTGCTGATGCCTTGCTCTCTTTTCCATCCAGCAGACATTGGGGTGGTTGAAGTCCCCCATGAGGACCAGGGCTTCTGAACGTGAGGCTGCTCCTGTCAGTCTATAGAGGGCCTCATCCACTCGGTCTTCCTGGTCAGGTGGCCTGTAGCAGACTTCCACTATAATGTCACCTGTCCCTGCCTTCCCTTTAATTCTGACCCAAAAGCTCTTGGTCAGCTCCTCATCCATCCCCAGGTGGAGCTCCATGCACTCCAGCTGGGCATTGACATAGAGGGCAACACCCCCTCCTCGTCTCCTCTGCCTGTCCTTCCTCAATAGCCTGTATCCTTCCGTGCCAACACTCCAGTCATAGGAGCCATCCCACCATGTCTCTGTGATGCCAATAAGACCATAGCCCTGCAGACGTGCACACATCTCTGACTCCTCTTGTTTATTCCCCATGCTACGTGCTTTTGCATAGAGGCATTTCAGTTGGGCTCCCGAGTTGCTCTGAAAGGCCGTGCAAGGGTACATCAAGAAACTTGAGAGGAAATTGAATTGGTGAGACTTTGGAGATGGTTGATGAGGCTAGCTGATAGCTCCCATTCTGGAGGGAACGGTGGGGTGTGCTTTTGCAGTAGGGGAAAATAGGCAAGCAACTTGGAGAGGATATTGGTAATGGCAAACATATTTTCTTGCTGCTTATTAATATCCTTTCTGAAGTCTGTGTTGGTGACTGTTAGGCCATTTAGTGACACTTCAAGGAAATGCAAAAAAACCCTTCTGTTGTAACTGAGGGAACTAGAGGATCTTTGAAGTTTCAGGGTACCCAGCTGCTGAGAGCAATCCAATTCTCCTTTGAGCTACCTGTCCACCATATGCATTGCAGCAAGGTTGCTTATGAGGGGTGGGCTCCCTAGGTGAGCGGTCTGCTGTGTAAAACCCTTGGATGGCTGCTTCTCCAAACAAGCCTTGTGGGATGTGGATCAGAGGTTTCACGATGTACCAGTGCACTGCTGTGAAGGAGCTGCAACTTGCAGGGAGAAGGAGACCTTCCCTTAGCCTTGTAGTCTGATTTCCCAAGCGACAGGCAAGACCAGCTGCATGGGGAACCCACCACTGAGAGCTCAGCTGCCACCCCTCTTAGGTCCTGCTTAGGTGGCTTGTCTCTCAGAAACTAGGGTAAAGACGTAATCTCTCTCCCCAGAGGATTTGAATTCAAGATATGCCTGATTCTCAGCAACCCATACTCAAAGGTCCTGTGACAGGACTTTTGAAATATTTGTTTTGAGGGAAAAAGAGTGCAAGGTAGCAGGTCCATGTGTGGTGGGTGTGAGGCTTTGGGGAAGGGATTTCTGATGGAGCAGGTTGGCGGTGCGAGTCCCCGGTGCAAGTGCTGCTAGGTAGCAGGAAGGACAACTTTGCGGTAAGGCAGGCATGGCTTCTCCTTACTGTACCTCTGTCCTGCTAAACTGGTCCTCTTCAGCCAACAATGTGTGTCTCTCTTGCTGCTGATGTGAAGTCCCTCCTCATCCTCAGTGAAAGATGATACCAAGAACCAGCCAAGTGAATTGCTGCTGTGTAGCAGGATCTTTCCCTTAACATGGTTTTATGCAGCACATTATTTTTTCAATTGAATTCCAGTATCATTAGTTTAATTTGAAGTCGTTTCAGACTTTTTTGTTCTGCTAAAAGATTGAAAATGATTAGAATGAAATCATCAACAAGAAAATTTTCAGTTTGATTCATGAAAAAACATTTTGCGAAATCTATTTTCATCATTTGTTTGGAATGGACAGGATTATTTTACAGCTTTGCATATAAAACACATCCATTTACTGTATAAATGTGGCAAGATGTGATTAGCGACATGGGTGAGAAGCTGCAACTGAGCCAGTTATCTAACTATCTATTTTTAGCAAAATTTTTCTGATATAAGGAAAAGCACAACTTTTCACATGTAAAACTGAAAGGGAAGTTTATAGGTAAGTGTAGCTGAACTGTCAGTATAAAAATTTATCTTATGGTTACCTAAATCTTAATGTTGAAAGAAAAAACCTAGGAAAAAAAACAGAGGTTCTCTGAGGGTTTTTCCTTTTCTCTCTGGGGCAAATCTTATGTTGACTGATTAGAAGTCAGCCATAATGTGGTATTTCATGCTCTCTTCAAGCACAGAAGTTTGGCCAGTTTACATAGTATTATTATGACACTAAAAATAAGTTTACCCATGTCTGCTGTTGTTTCAACTTGGCTTAAAGGCAGTCTGGAGTCATCCAGATAAATATTCCTCAG
Source organism: Phoenicopterus ruber ruber (assembly GCA_009819775.1). Taxonomy (NCBI): domain Eukaryota; kingdom Metazoa; phylum Chordata; class Aves; order Phoenicopteriformes; family Phoenicopteridae; genus Phoenicopterus; species Phoenicopterus ruber. Next base: position 23,338,245 of record CM020246.1, read on the forward strand.
AAGGTCATGTCTTCTCTCACTTGATCAACTAGAAAAAAATAGTCCACCTACCATAATAACCTTTAAAAAAAAAATGTACAGGGAGAAGATGAGATGACTGTGTACAGTGATCTGGCAAAGATGCATACAAGAATCCAGTCTTTTCACCAATAAAGTTGCAATATGTGGCACCAAAAATAGACTTTTAAACTTAACCTAAAAGTACATCAGTAAGTCATGTAGCTAAGTAAGCATGATTTTCCTGTATGATGAGAATAGTAAGGTGAAAAAGTGGGTTTTGCGTTATCAGGCTGAATAGAGGGAAACTATGCAAGAGGAAGCAGAGTCTTGCAGTTTTCGTCTAGAGGTGAAATGGAAAGACTGCTCCAGTTAATACAAGGCGCCCAGTTTCATGTGCTGTCTTACAGATGATTCTGGCAAATCCTGTCAGTTGAGGAAAAGTCCTACTGTTTCTTATACAGGTCATGGCTATTATTTCCACTGTCTTAAGCTCTCCTGAAGGTAGGTTGCAAATATAAACCCTATTTTCAGCTTTCTAAGTAGGTGAAATAGATTCTAGTCGACAGAAGTCATCAATTTAAGTGATATAGATAAGCCAGTATATCCGGAATAACATCTTTCAGTGTTGTCTGTGACATCTCATTAATGTTGAGAACCTCTTGCATATGCACATATGTATCTGCTTCCTTACTTTCCAGTTAGGATGATTTTGTTTAAAACGGCAGATGCATTTTCTAAGTTAGCAATGGTTCTGGTACGTAATTTTACAATGAATTAAACTTTGTCTATTGTCCCTTCTCCTGGACACCTTAGGATTAATATTTTATGGATAGGAACAAAGTGGGCTTTTCTTTCAAATGTCCTTGCTTTGCATTCTTTACAAAGAGAGAAGAAAATAGTGAAGAAATACAGATATTCTTCGATGATTTTAAGTTATATATAAAGTAACAGGGCTTTTGATTTTGGATGAGTATGTTATTTTGTTCAAGCTGTAGCTTTTTTGTGAAATTTCTGGGAAATTCACAAAAAAAATCCAAGCAAAAATATATTGAAATATAAGAAAAAGTACTGAAGTTTTCTTCATTTTCTAAAATGTGAAAAGTGTTAATTTTTATTATTGGAAGTAGCTTATAAAAGCTATAAAAAGTAGCTTATAAAGCCTATAAAAGCTTTCTTTCATGCTATCACTGCTGCTGGCATGCAATGATTACATGCTCTAATTTTACCCTTGTAAAAGTTACCAAGAGCTGCTGCTACTTAGTAATGATATGTTTTCTCTTCTGGATCAACATTCCTCCTCTATTTGCTGTAGTATCCCAAAGTTTTATGGAAATGAGCCTTAAAGTTAAAAATATGATAGCAAACGTTCACAGAAAAAAATAAGTTTTTAACAGTTATGTCATAACATGGTGGGCTAAGAAATGATGTAACAATATAAAAATGGAAATTCTTTAAAGCCATTTTGAGTTTAATTTCAAACTAGGCAATTTAGATTTATAATTTTGACATATCATTTTGAAACTTCCGAACAAATCCTTTTCAAATCAATACATACAATTCTGTTTCATTAGAAATATTGGACATTTGTTTTCCATTTCATTCAAAGTTGTTGTTTTTTTAAATTTAATACCCTAACATTGGCAGTGAAATTAAACTGAAATAGGAGCAGTTTAAAGGGCCAGACTTTCCTAAAACTTGATTTTAAAAGGTTTGTGAAACCTTGCCCTGTGCTGTCTGGCTGTGCTGATGTAGTAGGTCTCCCCAAGAGCTAAAGCAGGTGAAACATCAGGGATGGCCATTTTGCATCTGCAAAATCAGATTCTTGATGTATTACAAATAATTATAAAGGCATTTCATAATTGTTTCACTTTACATAGTGTTAATTTTTCAAGCTATGAGACTTGTCATTCATCACTATGAGCAAAATAAAAACATATTTTTCATCTTAGATGAGAATTTTCATTTTTCTGGTCTCCATATTCCAAATACAGTTAGAATCCCCCACACAAGTCCTGCTTGTTAGTGGAATACTGACCCTTGCCTCTTTGAAAACAAAGTGATGAAGCATTTTCGTCTGTTTGACCTCAGACTGCTTCTACTGGTCGGTTAGCACTGTTGTCTTCATCTGCAGGAGCTGGATTGTTCTCGTATCCCATGCTGTCCTGCTGTATTTTTCGTCTGCAAACTAGTTTGCATGTGCCATGGCTTTCCTGCACTGTCCGACAACTGTTTGGCTGTGGTGCTTTGACCGCCTCTTGCAGTGAGAAAGCAAACCTTATACCCTGTATAATTAATTTTCTCTTTTGATTTCCTCTCCTTCTTGTTCAGTAAATGAAACTGCGGCTCCAAAAGATATTGGTGAAAATTTAATATAGATTTGGGCTCTGATATTGCTAGGCAGAGCTGTCATTTGTTCAAAACTGGTAAGGGAGAACTGCCTGCTTGTTTAATTTGGGCTGTTCTCTTCCTCACATTATGCAGGAGATAATTTGAACGATGGGTTCAGTAGACATGGGAAGGAAGGTACTGTAGATAACACTGTGGATGATACTTTGTCATAGCAGCTGTCTCTGGAAAGATACCTGGCAAACACCCAAGCACACACAGTGCCTGAGCTCTGCTGAGGGGTGAATCACCCCTTCTTTTCCTTCCTTACAGCTCCCACATGACATTTGCTAGCCTCGACTTACTCTTAACCCATGGGTTAATCGTTCATGTTCCTCTGGCACCTCTTGGCACCTTTGCGCGTATCCAGTGTGTCTCCAGGCTGTTTCTTTCTCACTTCCCAAAGTCTCCCCTAGTTTTGTGTGTTCTTAATAACCTCAAAATGGGCTTACTCCTTGTTTCCAGGGGAGCTTTCAAAAATGTAAAGTTGAACTTTTTGGCAGGTTTTTAATCTCTGATAACTATTTTTAGCACACTGAACTATTGGGAGAAGAGTATTAAATATACCTTTCATGCTGCTCTGAGCAGTGAAGGTGGGAGAGTAAATATTTAAAATGGTCTCACCGGGAAGCTGCCTAAGGTTGGTACCTGCAGGGAGCAGGGCTTGCTGCTGAATGTACAGGAATGACTAGGAATGGGGTAAGGAAGATCATGCCTGCTTGCCCTGGGGCTTGTGCTGCATCTCTTTTTTTGTCTTGAGTTGGCCCATTCAGCTGCCTTGCTGCTGCTGCCGGAGGGGACATTGACAGAGTTCTCTTTGAACAGGCACATTTTTTCACTACCGTGGGGGCTGAGCTGCTATTACCCCATAATCTCCGAGAACTCAAGTACCTTGTGACATGCATAGCTTTGACAAAGCTCTTCGTAATTGAGGGATTGGTTGCTATGGGCTGCTTTAGGCTTGTAGTGCTCTGACATAAGGGAACACAACATTGTTTAGGTAATGCTGCATGAAAATTTTCAAAATCTCTTTTATATTAAACTTTTAAATTTTATATTTTGGATTATAAATCCACTTAATGAAGGAAGGATAGAGTTTAAAAAGCCTTCAGCAGTAAATCTGCAGCATAAATCATAAGTATTTAGCTTTTGTATGTGACCATGACGTTGAGGTTAGCACAAATCGCGAGTAAGATTTCTCTGAAATGTGTTCCCCACACCCTGATACCTCAGGGTCTGCTGTGCTTCAGTTCTCACTGGTATCTGCTAGGGGTAATCAGAATTGTTGGTGACCCTTATTTGAAGGGCTAAAAATTTGCCTTTTCCCATGTTATTGTGAAATGCAACATAGCTATGGCGTTCTGTTCTGCAGATTTTTTGGAGCACACCCGGGTATCTGCAGTTCTGAGAGCACATGGAGTGGTGAGAGGGACCAGAGCGGTACAACCAGACCTGAAGAGAAGCATGACTGGTTCATACCACCATCCATCCACTACACAACATTGTTGAAAACGTTCAGATGGTTAAAAAAGACTTAGATCTTTGGCAGACTTACAACTAAACGACGGTTGGATGAAAACAAGGTAAAAGATGGTGGGGTTTTTTTAACACTGTTCTTGTTACTGGATAGGATTCAGCTGCTGCTGGGATGTTTGGTTGCAACAGAGCCCTCTTTCGGTTGTTGCTACACAGGCACTTTGAAAAACATTCAAAGCAGCTTTTTCAGGCACTCCCTGAAGCCACTTGAAGTTCCTGCATCCACAGCATCCTCTCACAAGGGGCTCCTCATGTCTGTGTACGACTGGTTTTGAACCTGGCCCCAGCCACCTTCGTTTGATGGCCTCTGTTTATTTGCATTAGCAGAGGAAACAGCCAGTCCCTATCCGCTTCTTCTATGATAATTATGATCCTGTAAGCTTCTACCATTTCACTCAAGCACACTCCCCTTTCCAGGCTGTCTAAATTTAGTCTGCTCAACCATTCCTCTCATGAAAGTTGCTCCACTGTTTTGAGTATCTTTGTTGCCTGCATTCAAATGCATCTCCTTTGGAGCTGGGGTATCAGTACTGCTCAAAGTGTTCAAGGTATGCATTCAAGTAAAAGATTTGTACAGTGATGTAATTACATTTTGTGTTTTCTTCTCTATTCCTATATTAAAAACTCCCAATGCATGTCTTGTTTTTTTAACTGCTACTGAACTTGGAGCTGCTGGGTTTGTGCAAGAGCTTGTCCCAACTGCAAGGTCTCACTACTGAGCATTAATAACTAGCTGAGAGCCTGTCCTTTCCCTGTATGCAAACTTGGCATTTTTCTGCACTGAATTTCATCCATTTTCTGCTTTACCTAGTGCTCTGTGGCTCTATTACCCCTGCTGTTTCCTCTTACCAGGACTGTCCTAGCTCAAGAAGGAGAGCCAGGCCAGCCCGGGCAAGGCCAAAAGCTTCTTTAGAAGATACACAACCCCATTTGTCATATTTGTGAAGCAAAACTTCATTGAATCAAAGGTGCAGTTTTCAGAAGTGTCACATCTGACCTCCAACTTGGTACAAAACTTGTCTTCCTTCCTCCCAAAAGGGCAATAGGTCTCAGAAGAGATTGCTGCAATTCACCCGCCCTGAGGCTGACTGAGAAGGTGGTGAACGTATCCCAGGTGGCACAGACCCAATTAATGGATCAAACTTCAACTTGATATAAAAAAAAAAAAAAAATTGGCCTATGAGCCATTGTCACAGGCCAAACAATACAGATCATAAAGCCTCAGGGTAAGTGCACGCAAGTTTATTTGTTGTCAGGGGGGGTCCACCTATAGAGAAGTACTGTGAAGGGGTTGCCTCAATCTGGAATTTTGTGCTTTTAGGGTATGCTTCTAAATCTTCTCTTTGGATTAACGTAAACAAAATACTAATACCACCTTCAGTTCAAGAAACCCAGCTATTTATTAAATCAATGAGTCCATCTTAAAAATATTTTAGTATCAATGAATGTTACGTATATTAGGGCACTATGCAGCACAGCATTCTTCCGTGTGTATTTGAAATGTCAGATCCTGGGAGGCGAGTTGTATTTTAACTTACAAATATTCCAGTTAAAATCAGAGGGATTGCTTTATGGAACCTGCTGCTCTCCATGTCCAGTGAGAACAGCAGAATCTGTTCTGTTTTGTAGCAAGGACCAGCACTAGCCTTTCAAGACCTCAGGCACACGTGCACCTCTGTGAACTCTACAGTTTTCTTGCTTGCCCGTAAGAAAAAAGGTAGCAAAGCTTATTACTAGCCATTCATATGTCCATATTCCCGATTCTCCTGCATAACTACAGGCAGAAGACCAAATTTTGCTAAAACCATGGTCTCCAGATGTCAGCAGCATTGATGCTACAGGAAGACTAGTTATTTTTTCCTATTCTGTATTGCAGTTTGGGAGATTGGAGCTCTAGGAACGTTTTCATCGTTTTTGCAGCTAACGCATTTGCCATTATAAAATGGGAGAAGAAAATAATTGCTGTCCAGTTTCAAATGCTCAGTACGTAAAACTACAGAAGGAGAAATGGTAATGTAAAAGGCTGATGAAGTGCGTCTTACACAATTTCTCATACTTTGTGCTAAGGACAGACAGAAAAGGCACATCTGCTTCTTTTGCTCCCTACCTTTATTAGCTCAGGATAGGAAGATTTTCTTTTCATGGTCTACAAGGCTTAGGAGGTTTTTTAGTCAACTTTATGTGAATTTTCCAATAAACTCCTCCTCTTCTCTCTTTCTACAGCTGCTTTGCCTATGTTTCTCCCCGTTTTGGATAGCTTACACTTTTTTAGCTGTTCCTTAGAGACTATTATTTCCTTTTCCCTTATGGCAGACAGATTTTTCATTTGTTCTGATTTTGCTAATTCTGTAAAGTTTTTGCCTGTTTTCCATTTAAGCTTTTCTTTCTGTACTTGTACTTTTTCTTCATCTTCCTCTTTCAAGACCTTTCCTACACAGACAGACGCATATGATCTCTGATAATTAATGCCAGACCATCATTCATTTTCATTACACTACTGTACAAATCTTGTGAAAAAGCCATAAAGTTGCTCACCTTATAAACTTTGCAGCATGCCTAGTGATTGATATATCCCTTTGTCATTAATGATCCTTGAGAATGTAATATAAAATTTGACCTAAAGGAACCTAGCAAGGAATAGGGAGGAGAAGTTTATTTTGTGTTAACCAAGTCAGAAAGCCCTCAGACCTAACAGACTGAGATGTTTGGGATAATGGTCTTGGAGATTTGTCCTGGTTCTTGGTAAAAGCTGAATTGTTTGTCTAGGCTTAATCTAATGCTGCCTAAGTCAACCAAGTGGATGGGCCTCATGTGATGCGCTGGAAGGTGCGGGCATGCATTTCGTATGTGTGTGTCTGGTGTACCTGTGCAGAAATAACTTGTGTGAAACAGGAAGATGGGTGAATTGTGTTACTTTTGAATTGTGTATAGAACAGACAATTTTGCAATGTGTTTATATGTTTTTATAAAATTGCAGCATACGTGTGATTCTCCATATAAAAATAGCTAACAGAAGAGTACTACTGAACTACATAACTTCCCTTACGTTGTAGAATCATAGAATCATAGAATTGTTCTGGTTGGAAGAGACCTCCAAGATCACCGGGTCCAACCATTAACCTATCACTACCAAGTCCCCCACTAAATCATATCCCTTAGGGCCGCATCTAAACGTCTTTTGAATACCTCCAGGGATGGGGACTCCACCACCTCCCTGGGCAGCCTGTTCCAATGCCCGACAACCCTTCCAGTGAAGAAATTTTTACAAATGTCCAATCTAAACCTCCCCTGGCGCAACTTGAGACCATTTCTTCTTGTTCTGTTGTCTGTTACTAGGGAGAAGAGTCCGACCCCCACCTCTCTACAACCTCCTTTCAGGTAGCTGTAGAGAGCAAGAAGGTCTCCCCTCAGCCTCCTTTTCTCCAGACTAAACATCCCCAGTTCCCTCAGCCGCTCCTCACAGGACTTGTGTTCCAGACCCTTCACCAGCCCCATTGCCCGTCTCTGGACACACTCCAGCACCTCAATGTCTTTCTTGTAGTGAGGGGCCCAAAACTGAACACAGGACTCGAGGTGCGGCCTCACCAGGGCCAAGTACAGGGGGACAATCACTTCCCTACTCCTGCTGGCCACACTATTTCTGATACAAGCCAGGATGCCGTTGGCCTTCTTGGCCACCTGGGCACACTGCTGGCTCATATTCAGCCGGCTGTCAACCAGCACCCCCAGGTCCTTTTCCGCCGGGCAGCTTTCCAGCCACTCCTCCCCAAGCCTGTAGCGTTGCCTGGGGTTGTTGTGTCCCAAGTGCAGGACCCGGCACTTGGCCTTGTTGAACCTCATACAATTGGCCTCGGCCCATCGATCCAGCCTGTCCAGGTCCCGCTGTAGCGCCTGCCTGCCCTCCAGCAGATCAACACTCCCTCCCAACTTGGTGTCATCTGCAAACTTACTGAGGGTGCACTCGATCCCCTCATCCAGATCATTGATAAAGATATTGAACAGGACTGGCCCCAGTACTGAGCCCTGGGGAACCCCACTTATGACCGGCCGCCAACCGGATTTAACTCCATTTACCACAACGCTTTGGGCCCAGCCATCCAGCCAGTTTCCTACCCAGCGCAGAGTATGCCCATCCAAGCCATGGGTAGCCAGTTTCTCCAGGAGGATGCTGTGGGAGACGGTGTCAAAGGCTTTACTAAAGTCCAGGTAGACAACGTCCACAGCCTTTCCCTCATCTACTAGGTGGGTCACCATGTCATAGAAGGAGATCAGGTTGGTCAGGCAAGACTTGCCTTTCATAAACCCATGCTGACTGGGCCCGATCGCCTGGTTGTCCCATACGTGCCGCATGATGGCACTCAAGATGATCTGCTCCATAACCTTCCCGGGCACCGAGGTCAGGCTGACAGGCCTGTAGTTCCCCGGATCCTCATTCTGGCCCTTCTTGTAGATGGGCGTCACATTTGCCAGCCTCCAGTCAACTGGGACCTCCCCAGTTAGCCAGGACTGCTGATTTTTTGTACTGTAGCTTGATGTAACTGTATCTCTGTGATACTGCATACACTGGATCTGACTTAGTAAAATGAGGAATAATTATCATTTCCATACCATGAAGGACAGTAAGTCAATCTCCATGTACGCCTCAGGTTTTACATCTATAACAGTGCAGTTTTTCTGGCTTTGCCTGATCTTCAGTTCCAACAAAAGGAATTTAAAACCTGGGATTTTCCTAGGGAGAACAAAGCCAACAGAAGTTCAAGATGCAGCCATGAATTCTGGGCACTGGACTAATGGGAACCTGAGCAAGGGCTGAGTCCCCGGAGGAGCTGAACTTGGCGATTGCTGTGGATCGTCTGATAAATTAGGAGTGCTATGAGACAGAACAGATTACGATTTAATTTTCCCTCTCTTGGAAATGGCTATATCTTTGGGAACATAAGGGTATGTGGTAAAGGAAGGACTTCAAAGGGCATTGTAACTGAATTTCTGACACGTTTCGACATGCTATTTGTGAAGCACACTCCAAAAGAAGCATCTGGGTACCCTTGCAGTACAGTGGAGGTCTGCAGATAGACAGGTTAAGGGGTACATTGCTCTGGAGGGATCCTGATTAAATGTTTTTCTCCCCTCTAATCACAACTTTACAAAATAAAGGTATGTTTCATTTTAAAATAGTTTCTGTGCCTTGTCTGCATTGAGTTATAAGGAAAGCAATTAAAGTTTATAGGTGGGAAAATGCTTTTGAACTTTAGATGGAAATGAGGGGAAAATTGTTACACCTCTTTGAACTGTCTCCTCTGTGTTATTACTCTGTTAGAAATCATCTCTACTGTATGAAAATCCTTAACATCTCATGAAGGTATGCACATGTAAATCCTCCCTAAACATGTCCTTTACAGCAAGGAAGGCAGGAAACCATGTCTGGGCCCCCCCTGCATCTTGCATTACACCTGCAATATTATGAAAAATGTATGTGTTAAAGACATCATTTTCTGGCAAAGAGACGGTCGTCTCAATATAAACCGTGTTGGATCCTGCTGGTTTAACCTCCCAGAAAATAGACTCCAACTAAACCATATGTTCCAGTGTATTAGATTAGATAAGAACCAAATAAGGCTCATGGCACTATAGAAAATTTGTGTGGAACCTTGAATATATAAGATGAGCGTATATACTGCCATATTTATAAGTTGTTGAGCCAGTGCCTTCCTCTAAGCTAGCTTATGTAGTAGCGCCGCTTAGGTGGTGCTCAGAGGTGAGTAGGTCATAGACATGTTTCTTCTCCCCAGTTCTTTGGAGTGGCTCCTGTGGAGGTTTTACCTTCTGCAGAAATGCAGCATGCCTGTACAGCAGCAGATTGTACATGGATATTGGTTATTAAATGCAGATAAATCTATCAAGCTAGCACAAAATGCTTAAAAGGTCAGGAACTGCAGTAGTGTTTGCATAGGCATGTTATACAGTATGCAGTGAGCAGCAGAGGTATTCAGCTGCCAGCTTCACTAAGGAACAGAAAATGTGTATGCAGTGTGGTTAAGCTTTCTAAGGAAGTAATCTTTTAATCTTATGTTTTTCTAATTTACTTTGAAAGTTTTGTATTTTTGTGCTTAAGCTAGCAGTCTTGCAGCAATGCTGTGATAAGAGTGTGAGAAAAGCAGAGCTGCTGGGAGAAGGAATATCCTTTGTAGATTGATGGTGCTGTTGGAAAAATTGACTAAACCATTTTCCATGAAGAGCCTCTTCAGACCTGAAACAAGCAGCAAATTTCAAATTGCTCTGATGAATGAGTCCACAAATGTGTTGGGTTTTTTATAGACTAAACATCATAATATTACAAATATTTATCCTTGAAAATCCCACTTACTTTATTAGTTCTTTCAGACAAAGGCATTATTTTATTCAGGTCTTGTGCAAATCCGTTTTTCGTTCCAGCAAGCACTTTTTCAGATAATTAAACTTTACAGAACTGCATGCCATGATAAAATCCAGCTGAAAAATAAGAGAATTAAAAATATTTAGAAATCTACCAGGATGTGAGAAAAATGACCATGATAAACTTCAGATTGCAGCATAGGTGAGTGGTATATAATTTATGGGTTTCACAAAAATATCAATTGTCATACTATATCTTAAGAGGGCAGAATGGCATTTTCAGGTTTGATGAAATAAGAGCATTTTTAAGAGAGGTTTAAAAAGAAGAGAGGATAGAAGATGGGGTTTCTAAAACAGGGAATTGTTCGGAGGAAAGTCTGGAAAGGTACACGAGGGAAGGAAATGTAAATTGGTTGGCTAGGTTTATAGAATGGCCTTCTATAATAATGTTATGGCAGAAGGCATGTACAGACTGGTTATCCAAGAAGCCTAGTAAGAGGTCAATATTATCTTTAGCTTAGCTTATATAGAACCTTATATTTATGGTATGAAAAACAGCCAGGTAGGAAAGATATTTCATAAAAACCTGGGGCATTGAAAGGCTTGTTTTCATATGAAAGTCATCAAATCCACAGGGTGCTTTCTTTCCTAAAAATGCACTGTTTGTATTAAGATCCAAAGTTAACCTTTCAAAGGGAATGTAGTTAAAACAGTGTAACTTAACATTTCTCTTTCAAGCTCAGGAAGGTATGGAATTATCTTTCTAAGTTAGGAATTAAGCTTTGCAAGAGGTTGCTGTTCACCAGCTATGCAGTAGCAGTGCATAAATATTTGAGAAGTAATCCGTCTTGAAAGAAGAAAGATTTCCCCCTGGTTAATCCAGGATATAAATGTTTTAAAATATCTATTTTCCTGCTGAATACTCAAGGTAGTTCTCTTAGGCTGTGTTTAAAAATGAAGGCAAGCAATGAAGAAAGCAACCAAACAAGAATAAAATCCTTTGTAATGACAAGTGAGAGGACGTGTGTATGCAATATACCGGTTCTGGGATGGGATTCTTTATTCAGCAGGCATTAAACACTTACATGATTTCGCAATGCTACAGAACCCTGTGCAAAGCATACAATAAGTATTGCATTACAAAAGTACTCAGATACAATGAGAGAGAGTTATTTATAAAGGCAAAAGTGAAGTAAAACACAGTATCTGCAGACTTTTTTCCCATTACACTGTATGCACACTAGTATTACCCTAGTACAAACACCAAGGGAACAGTATAAACATGACACCTACACTTTTTGAGATAATATTTAATGCTATTTTATGGCAGCTCTAGAGAAGTGGAGTTGTGGTGGTGACAGTTTAACACTATCTCAACTGAGTGCAGCAGTACCGCTGGCATTGCTCCGAGAATAATCTTCTAAACTGCAGATTTAGATTACGTCAGACAGCAAGTAAAGCAGGGCAAGGGTACAGCTCACTGCTGTGTATTCTAACAACAAGAGGATGCAAATCCTCTTTCGATGCCCTGGTGAGTAGATGTGATGTCCATGGTGGCTTGGAGGTAGCCTTTGACGCCAGCTCAGATGAACCTCCCTTCTACCACAGCGCTGAGGTTCGTCAGTACCAGTGCCCGCTAGCTCAAGGGCCTTCGCCACATCCCTTCTCTGTACACTGCACGGGATACTCGCCTTGCAATTAAGACATGCATTGTGCTGAAGCTCTCAGCGTTGTGAGTGCTGAGATGAGGAGAGGAATTGTCGTTTGTCGTATTTTATGATCCTGTGGCTTTATGATCCACTTCTAGGCCCTGTCAGCTGCCACACGCAGCTCAAAAGAAAGTGGTCTCTTTATGTGCCCACAAGCCCATTATCTACTGGATCCCATGGATCTCTGTATGCAGCAGGGAGTGTGGGTGGATAATAGTTTCTGGATTACATACATCAATGGGGAATAGGAAAGACGATCAGCCTTTTTAGGAGCTTTCATTTGTCTAACTTCTCAAGGATTTTCAGAGTAGGAGGCTGAAAAACTGTGGATTTCTGGCTGTATCAGTGATCACATGTATACAGACCTGTTTGGTCCCTTGCAGTGATATTGGCCTTGAGGGACTCCTGGCAATGTTACTGACTGCCATGAGCTGCTCGTTGCTGCAGGGTGCAGGTAGGTACAAAGGGTCCACATCAAGTGAAGCCGCACAGTAAAGGGGTGGTCATTCTCCAGGTGCTGAGACATAACTGAGTTTTACTGATTCCAGAAAGTAAAAGTTGCTTTTAGTGGTTTTGAATAAATAGGGAGATTTTGTAGAGGGTTATTATAGAGATGCACAGTAACATGCAAATGCGATTTTTAAGTAGACAGTGCTTTTAGTCATTGCAGTCACTTTTATATATTGCTTCATCCTTTTTATTTTTGTTTCTTAGAATGAATTTAATTGTGTGTGACAGGAGTCAAAACTATGAAGTTATCCACTGAGTAGTGCTATAGATAATATTATGCCATATAATGTTAATTATTATTTCAAAACCACATTGTATTATTATTATGTTTCTGCAAAAGGAGTGCTTGAAGAGAAGAACAATTAAAATGAATGCTATTCTATGGTCTAAAGCGCACCTGTGCATGTATTGGGATGGTGTGTTTTTATGGGTTGAAATGGTGTACTAAAGAGATGCAGACATGTCTTGATTTTACTGTTGCTGGGATGTTTTCTCTCTTGGTACCCTGCTGTATAAAAAATATAAGTCTTCAACATTTTCTATAAAGAAAGTGCAGATACAGAATCCAGGAATAAGGTGATTTCTTTCCCAAAGATGACACTATCTTTTTGGCACTACGGAAGAAAAAAGCTTCATGACCTAAGCTAATCATCGGGTAGGGTCAGGAAGACATTTTTTTCTTTTATGGTACGATATCCTCCTCTTGAGAGGATTGTAGAAGTGTCTTGCCTTCCACAAGCCACTGGGGGGGAAAGTATCAGAGGGAGTCTTAGGTGACCTCTTCTGTAAGAAAGCCTATGATATCAAATGCTGAAAAAGTCTTTTCTATCAACCAAAATGCAATTTCAGATTTAAGGAATAAGCCTTTGAAAGAATTGAGGAGACTGTTGTAATTTTACAGGGTATATTCAGAGCAAATATTTTATTGACAGCACTCACGATCAATTCTGATGGGAAATTAAAGGCTCTATTATATTTTCATTAAAGAGAGTATCAAATTTATTTAGTTTCTATATGAACAGGACTAGGTTTTAATTATATTTACACTGACCGTCAGAGAACATGTTAGTGGTGTGCTTTTGCTCTTCAAATTTGTGCTAAACTGACTGCTTTAACTGTAGAAATATTTATCAAACAATTGGTGTATTTAAGTTGCAATTCAGAGTTAAGATTATTTAACAATTTAGCAATACTATTCTAACTTTTCTAAGTTAAAATATTTCAAGTCAGGCATCCTCTACGTGCTCATCTAGTTTTACTGCATAGTTACAAAATGGAGGGAGTAATGAGTCTCCAACCTTAGGCATACACGCTTTTCAGCCTTAAACAAGTCTTTTATTTTGTGCAAGGGTGACTTATTAATTAATATGTACTTTGTCAGAGGCAAGGTTCCTTAATAAGCCTTTCTAATCTGAAAACCTATAACTGTTGAGCTTCTTGTAGATATTATGCTCTTTGTTTTGCCTCATTAGTGAAATTACATATTATTCAAACTTAGAGACCTGTTTATGGAACAGAAGGGAATACATCTTCTCTCTTGCCTTTTATATTGAAGTAGCTGATGGGAAAATCTAATCTTCAGGAGGCAATATGTTGTAAAAATTAAAGTAGATAACTGGATTTCCACTTCCCTTTCTAGCATTGACTTTTTTGGCCACTTTGGCAAAAGCTGTCTTAACGCTTAGGTGATTGCTGAAGGTAAAGTGACATGAATCTAACTTACTGTGTGCTTTGTTATGTGCTTTGCTGTTTGTGTGGAGGTATTTTCCCAGTCTATTAAGTATACATTTGATGTCTATATAAAAACATTTCTTGCACTTTTTGCAGAAATGGTACTAGTGGGTTATTCTGCTAAGGTCTGTCTTATGACACACCTTCACCTGCTGCATGGGAGGGCTAGTGCAGGTCTTGCGACTTGTTGGGATAGAATCATAGAATCATTTCGGTTGGAAGAGACCTTCAAGATCATTGAGTCCAACCATTAACCTGTCACTGCCAAGTCCACCACTAAACCATGTCCCTAAGCGCCACATCTACACATCTTTTAAATACCTCCAGGGATGGTGCCTCAACCACTTCCCCAGGCAGCCTGTTCCAGTACTTGACAACCCTTCCAGTGAAGAAATGTTTCTTAATATCCAATCTAAACATCCCCTGGCGCAACTTGAGGCCATTTCCTCTTGTCCTATCGCCTGTTACTAGGGAGAAGAGATGGACCCCCACCTCACTACAGCCTCCTTTCAGGCAGTTGTAGAGAGTGATAAAGTCTCCCCTCAGCCTCCTTTTCTCCAGACTAAACAACCCCAGTTCCCTCAGCCGCTCCTCACAGGACTTGTGCTCTAGACCCTTCACCAGCTTCGTTGCCCTTCTCTGAACACGCTCCAGCACCTCAATGTCTTTCTTGTAGTGAGGGACCCAAAACTGAACACAGCACTCGAGGTGCGGCCTCACCAGTGCCGAGTACAGGGGGACAATCACTTCCCTACTCCTGCTGGCCACACTATTTCTGATACAGGCCAGGATGCCGTTGGCCTTCTTGGCCACCTGGGCACACTGCCAGCTCATATTCAGCCAGCTGTCGACCAACAGCCCCAGCTCTCGAGTTTCTCAACCATCTTCATACCTGGCAGTAGAAGGATTCTCAGGTAACTTCAGTGTCAAGAGGTATTGAGTGAGTGAATGTTTCTATAGATTAATGGTATGGATTTTTCCATATGTGGCTCCCTAAGGAAATTGTACTGTTTTCATAGCAGGCTGCAAGTCTTCAGAGGAAAAAACATTAAAGAAGATATTTCTCCCCCATTTTGATCTGAATGCTATATAAATTTTTTTATTCACTTTATATCAGGGGGGAGCAGACCCACGATGAAAACAGCAGTGGGTCAGTGCAGAAGGAGATATCATCCTCTGTGGCAACAGGACTTTAACTCCAACGTGGAACAAATAAGTAGTTCTTCTCCCTGAAAGATACACACTTCTATGGCTGGAAGACACTGTGAGAGTAAAAAAAAAAAGCTACGTAAAGAAATCTTGTGGACTGAACAGAAAAATATATTCCTGCAGTTGTGAGCTGTGAAGCGTGAGCACCTTTTGGGGTCACACAGCCAAGGAAAAATTGCTTGTAAAAGCTAATAAGCAAGCAAAACCCACAGTAAAAATCTGCAGTTTGCTTCCTCTTCATCTTCTACTGGGTTGAGATGAATCTTCATTTTCTGGTTATTGAGAAACTTTTATGGATTGCAGTGATTTGGGTGCTGTTGGATGCTCAACCTAAATATGTAATACATTTCAAAAGTATTTGCTACCTATTTTCCCTTTTATCTCCTGTAACTCTGCTGCAAAAGGCTGATAGAAGTGGTCACCTTGTTCATTCACTGCAGAGCATTTCTACAACTTGTTGCCAAGAGTTTCTTCACACAAGGAGTGAGCAGCCAAGACTAACGAACAGTAAGGGAAGATCACCCCGGCGGGAAATTGTGAACGATGGCTGGCTGAAATGCCTAACAGAAGCATGTTTTTCAGACAAATTACAAAGATTTCTCTAGTCTCCACTTGTCATGGAAGATAAATATTCAGAAGCTTTTCCTGAAGATTCATATGCAAACAGAGGGTACTTCTTGAACCTGATGTACTGAAGCGTAGATCTGTTTTATTTCACTTTCCCCTTTTTGTTGAGGGGACGGTTTCTCTGGGATCTGTGAGGTGTGTGCAATAGCAGCATTGCAAACCTCTGCGTGGGCTGACTGACGCTGTGGGATTTGTGAGTTACCCTCCAGCATTTTCGCAAGCCATTCTGCAGGTCTACCATGACAGCCGTCTGCCATGCTGACTGCAGCGGGTGGAACGGCGCCTGCTGCACCCGCCGGCCCCGTATGGACACGCTTCTGTCATCCTCCTGTGCCTCGGTGGGTAAATCCCTGTAGCCGTTGTGCCGTTATTTTGCCAGCTTGCTATCTGCTTTTTGACCTCCTCACAATTCTCTGTCATAGGGCGTAGGCATGTACATCGTTTTCTGGTACTCTTCAAGCAGTCTGCATTCATTTCTTGGCCCCTGTTTCACTGAGGTCATTTTTATTCAGTGTTCGTCTGATACTGTCAACATGGGGCAGTGTGGTGCTACCGTAACAAAGATATTTTGGGGACGCAGAAAAAGACACACAAGATTTCAAGCTTGCTTTAAATGTCTTTCTCATCTATAAAATGGTGGCTTGACAACATTGGTCTTGAACTGTGTGAGTATTTCTAACTCGCACATTCATTTCTCTTTTATTCTACTACTGGAATAATTTACAAATAGTTTCGCCATTTCACTTTTCTTCTATAAAGAAGGCTATATGCAGCATAAGAACCGGTAGGCAGGCTATACAGACTTATGACAGGTCTCTGCTACAGGTAGAACTGGTTGTACTTCAAAATCAGTAACACTACTGATAGGGTAAATACCATTTATTTGAGAGTTTCAGGATAAGGCCCTAGAGGATTTAATTCCAGGCTCACTGAATGGCATAGGGAGTAAACAATTTCTCAAGAGAGCATTAACTCTCCTACTTTTTAAGCTAAACTTATTATATATATATTACATACGTGATGTATGAATATGTATATATGTATTTTACTCCCTTGAAGGGAAGCAAGATGGAGAAAATCGTATCCTGTTTGAAGTATCATCTTTTTTCAGCATCTATTACAGATATCACTTGCCTGCTCTGAAGAGCTGCTGTTGCCACATTTATAGCCTTGAACTGTTTCTATCATGCTTTTACGTTATGCTGTAATTTAATAAAGCACAAAATTTCTGGTTTGATATTAGCAATGAACATGTTCTCAACAGTTACCTAATAAGCAGGTGTACTGCTCTAATGTGTGTCTCTGCTGATGCACATGATTTATGAAAAGCAGAATCTAACTTTATTGCCTGTTTAAAATTTCCTAAGCCTTTTCCTGTCCTGCTGTCAGTCTTGGCTGTTCCAGTGTGACCTGCTTGTTTCCTATTGGTGATTTTTTAAAAAAAATATTATTCCTTTGATTAAATTGCAGATTAGTATATTTTTTTTTTTCTTGCTAAAATTTTAGCAAATCAGGCAGGCAGTAGTCTCTGGCTTTTATGCTTAATTAAACCTCTTTATTTTGAAATACTCTAGATTGCCATGCATTACTGCTTCCCATTCTCTTCCTAACATCAATAATCCTTTTATCATTCTCAGTAAGGTTCATTTCAGCTCATGGTCTTCATCATTGCTTTAGATTTACAGCCAAGAGTATGCGTGTATCTAAAGAGTAAGAAATGCAATGCACAAGAAGCAGCATCGTGTTAAAGGCTCTGACCATCTTTCACAACAGTTGCAATCCCAAGATCATCCGTGGGGAAAGAGTTTGAGGCTCTAACACAAAGATATGGCCAAAGGGAGGACACAGTGGGTTTGATTCCAGCTATTCTCTTAACTGCAACTGGTTATGTCGAACCTAGAACGTGGGATGTAAGACTGCCCTTGTAGTCTGTACACTCTGCTCTGTGTGTTGCAGTAGCACCACATCGAGCAACTTGGCACAAAGAACCCCAGAGTGTGACACTCCTCCTTTAGAGAAGATGATGGACAACAGGAATAATTTTGGTAAAGCATTCAATATAGTTTGCAGGAGAATGACATAACTGACCATGTGGCAGATTACAGAGAGATTATAGGGGTCTTTGTGATGCTGCTGCACTAGACCGCAAACCTCTCCCAGTCTTGTGTCCTGAACTGCATTATGTTTGTGTGCTGCTTTCTGGTTGTCAGGGAGAAAAAGTTAGTATAACAATTATTATAAATAATAAAACTATATTGTGTATCTATTGTGTATGCACTTGTGCCACATATTGCTTCTGAAGAAGCATAACTGCCTCTGAATAAGGTCCCATGCAGTGTTTTGTTCACCTGCATTCAGGATTCAGCCATACAACAAATTTCTGTAGGTGTCTATGCAATTTACAGTTTTTATCCACTCAAGCAAAATGATGGTGCTTTATTACTGCCTCATACTGAGTTGTTATTCTCTGTGTTGTTATATACGTGTCCAGTCTTGGGATTTCTTTGCTTCAGGATGAAGCAAACAATGAAAATAATTCCTTTTCAATCAATAACTTTTATTTGTGAATCAACCCTTAGCTGTTATGTGCTAGTACATCTTCTGTTGATAGTTTCTTCCATGATCAGTCGAGCCATCTGACTCTGAAATGGTTGCAACACTGTCTTTGATCTCATTGATGATGTAATATTAAATATTCATCAGTACTTGTTTTTGCCACTACACTTAAATCTCTAGAGTGACAAGGAGATAGAATGTTTAATACCTATTCCTTAGTTTTAGCGCAATTTTGGAAAGGTAACCCTCCCTCTGCTGCGCTCTGTGAAAGGGGGTGATCTTTCCATTATTTTAAGGCCATTTGATGCCACCTTCCAGTTCTCCAGTGATCACAAAACTTTCTCTCCAGGAGGAACCTGTCCTCATTTTTGTTAATTGTTTGAATCAACTCTTCTAAAATCCACTTTCTTTTTAAATTAGAAGGGCTTGTTTTTAAAATGCCATCCATTTGTCTCCGTCCATATGGTGAAGCCTACCCCTGTGGTTGCAGTTAAAGCGTTCAGAACCAATGGGAGTTGCTTGTGCTCACGCTCATCCTCTCTGCAGGCAGAAAGTGCAGGGATGATCAGCCATAGGATAAAATGTACCAGTTAAGTCAATAAATGTCCCATATGTCAGTCACCAAAGTGTATTGGACCTTCTCTGTTACATAGAATCATAGAATGGTTTGGGTTGGAAGGGACCTTTAAAGGTCATCTAGACCAGCTGCCATGCAATAAGCAGGGACGTCCTCAACTAGATCAGGTTGCTCAGAGCCCCGTCCAGCCTGACCTTGAATGTTTCCAGGGATGGGGCTTCTACCACCTCTCTGGGCAACCTGTTCCAGTGCTTCACCACCCTCATCATAAAAAAATTCTTCCTTATATCTAGTCTGAACCTCCCCTCTTTTAGTTTAAAACCATTACCCCTTGTCCTATCACAGCAGACCCTGCTAAAAAGTTTTCTTCCATCTTTCTTATAGACCCCCTTTAAGCATTGAAAGGCTGCAACAGGATCTCATCGCAGCCTTCTCTTCTCCAGGCTGAACAAGCCCAACTCTCTCAGCCTGTCCTCATAGGAGAGGTGCTCCGTCCTTCTGATCATTTTTGTGGCTCTCCTCTGGACCCGCTCCAGCAGGTCCATGACTTTCCTGTGCTGAGGGCTCCAGAGCTGGACGCAGTACTCCAGGTGGGGTCTCGCCAGAGTGGAGTAGAGGGGCAGCATCACCTCCCTCGACCTGCTGGCCACGCTGCTTTTGATGCAGCACAGGATACGGTTGGCTTTCTGGGTTGCGAGTGAACATTGCTGGCTCATGTCCAGCTTTTCATCCACCAGTACCCCCAAGTCCTTCTCAGCAGGGCTGCTCTCAATCCCTACATCCCCCAGCGTGTATTGATACCAGGGGTTGCCCTGACCCGTGTGCAGGACCTTGCACTTGTCCTTGTTGAACCTCATGAGGTTCACCTGGGCGCACTTCTTGAGCTTGTTCAGGTCCCTCTGGATGGCATCCTGTCCCTCAAGCGTGTCCACCGAACCACTCAGCTGGGTGTCATCTTCAAACTTGCTGAGGGTGCACTTGATCCCACTATGTCATTGATGAAAATATTAAACAGTACTGGTCCCAATAAGGACCCCTGAGGGACACCACTTGTCACCGATCTCCATCTGGATGTTCAGCCATTGACCACTACTCTCTGGATGCGACCATCCAACCAATTCCTCATCCACCGAACAGTCCACCCATCAAAACCATGTCTCTCCAATTTAGAGAGAAGGATGTCGTGGGGGACCGTGTCAAAGGCCTTACGGAAGTCCAGATAGATGACATGCATAGCTCTTCCCTCATCCACTGATGTAGTCACTCCATCGTAGAAGGCCACTAATTTGGTCAGGCAGTACTTGCCCTTGGTGAAGCCATGCTGGATGTCTCCAATCACCTCCCTGTCCTCCATGTGCCTCAGCATAGCTTCTAGAAGGATCTGTTCCATGATCTTCCCAGGCAGAGAGGTGAGGCTGACAGGTCGTTAGTTCCCAGGGTCCTCCTTCCTACCCTTTTTA
The DNA here is from genome assembly GCA_009819775.1 of Phoenicopterus ruber ruber. NCBI lineage: Eukaryota > Metazoa > Chordata > Aves > Phoenicopteriformes > Phoenicopteridae > Phoenicopterus > Phoenicopterus ruber. The sequence continues at coordinate 23,358,917 of CM020246.1, forward strand.
AAAATGGGTGCAATGTTTCCCTTTTTCCAGTCCCCAGGGACCTCACCTGACTGCCATGACTTTTCAAATATCATGGAGAGTGGCTTGGCAACTACATCAGCCAGTTCCTTCAGGACTCTGGGATGCATCTCGTCAGGTCCCATAGACTTAGGTATGTTCAGGTTCCTCAGGTGGTCACGAACCTGACCTTCTCTTACAGTGGGAGGGAATTTGCTTCCCCAGTCCCTGTTTTGCAGGCCAGCCACTCAAGAGGTGTGGGAAGAGAGGTAGCCAGTGAAGACTGAGGGCAAAAAGTCGTTGAGTACCTCAGTTTGCCAGTCCTGCTCATCAGGGGGAATACGCTTTCTTTGACCTTCCTTTTCTGGCTGACATACCCGTAGAAGCCCTTCTTGTTATTGTTTGCATCCCTTGCCAAGTTCAGCTCTAGCTGTGCCTTGGCCTTCCCGACCCCATCCCTGCACAACCAGGCAGCGTCCCTCTTCCCAGGACACCTGTCCCTGCTTCCACTTCTTGGCATTTCTTTCTTGCCCTTTTGTTTGACCACCAGGTCTCAACTGATCTATGCCGGTCTCTTGCCTTCCTTGCCCCATTTCTTGCACCTGTGGATTGAGAGCTCTTGCGCTCTATGGAAAGCCTCCTTAAAGATCTGCCAGCTCTGTTCTGCTCCCTTGACCGTGAGGGCAGTTTCCCAGGGGGTCCTATTGACTATCTCCTTGAAGAGCTGGAAGTTTGCTTTCCTAAAATTCAGGGTCCTGACTGTACTCTTCACCTGTCCCATATCCTTCAGGACCGTGAACTCCACCAGCGCACAATCACTGTAGCCCAGGCTGCCTCCAATCTTGACGTCACTGATTAGCTCACAGTCTGTGCCCCTACTGCTTGTAATCCATTTCCTAACTACTCGTTCTGTACCTTGAAATAGGACATGTTTTCCAGGTGTCCTTTCGTGCTGTGGGTTCACCCTGACTCTGTCACTTTATTTGGGTTGGTTTTGGTTTATTCTGCAGGACCCAGAACAAACTCTCTTTATCTCTCAGGCTTCAATCAGAAGAGGAGAGGATGCCTGGCACCACCTCAGCCAAAGAAGCTTGACATGGTCATAAGGTGAAAAACTCTGAGGAAGATGGGAATATATGAGGACTACTCAGGGAATTATGTTTACTAGTATATTACCTTTCCTTTCTCATGTTTGAGAGATTAGTCAGCATTAATATTTGTGCAATGCGTCTTTAAACAGTGCTCACACAGCCATATTTAGGTGGGTCTCTGAGTCCTTCACGCAAACGAGGGCTGCAAGCCCAAGCACCAAGTGGTGCATCAGCTCTGTGTGCCGCTGCTGTGGTACACAGTGATGGTGTAACTGGAGCTCCAGATGGCCACTCAGCAGCTATCAGAAACAGAGAACTTTCTCAGAGGTGTCACTAATATGCTGTGGAGCATGCCCTGATCACAGTGTGGAGGCTCCACCATGGCAGCTTGGAACAGATTTTGATACTGCCCACTCTGCCTTTTGGCACTCGCTGGCGGGCGGTGTGGCAGTGTACTTCCCCCCCCCGCCCTGCTTAAGCCATAACCACCGGTGAGGGTCATGATGCCTGCATCCAGCTTAGCGAAGGCCTGTCTGGAGCAGAGACTCAGGCATCTTGCTGGTATGCAAGTATGACTATAGGCCAGTCGTGTTACTCTATAAATAGTGGGCAGCCCAGGGCCCGTTGAGCTCTCCTGCGCGGCAGCGGGCTGCACGCCAGGATCTCCCTTCGACAGGGACACCTCTCAGGGTTACTCGTCGAGGTTGGGAGATTCCTTGCCACAACAGATCCTCAGTAAGTGACTAATAACATGCTAAACTTTGAAATCTTAGCTAAGTGATATAAAGGATTGATTACGCATGTGTAATCCTTTAGACATAAACTGTTGACCAAGTCTGGGACTAGGACTGGATCCACCCACACCTAGACTCCTCTCTGAGAAGGAGTTTAGAAAGCAAAGGGGTCCTTTCTGAACCTCATGACTCAATGGGAGGGTCTCCCTGACAGTTTTGTCTGACCCTGTCCTCTACGCAGTAAATAATCCAGAGTACCTTGCCATCAAATCTTGTTAAACCACTGTTGCATTTACGACTGAACTTTGTTAACACATTCATTTACATCAATAAAGTATGTTGTTGTTTATATCTTACAAGTGAAGTGCATCACTCCATCCATGAAGGAGGTCATTACTCCACTGTATCTGTCAGCACAAGGGGTGTCAGGAATGAGCTGAAGGATCTCGGCCTTTCCATTAAATAAAAACTAAAAAAAAAAAGGAGTTTATGTCAAGAGATGAAACATAATAGTGCCACTAAGAAAGACTTGGGGTGAGGGAGAAATACTCATCTACATTTGTTACCTGATTAAGATGAAATGCAGGTTATAACTGGGGAGAAGGTAGACCATCACACAGGAATATACCATCCTGAAAGGATAAATGTTTTTGGCCACTCTTCCTTTGGTGACGTACCCTTCTCATCCACACCACAGAAACGATCATCACTAAGAATAGTGCACCCGTAAGGAAATGTGATGATATGTGTGTAGGTGCCTGTAGGCTCAGAAGCTGGTCCTGGGAGGATCCTGAGAGCCAGATACAGAATCGGCCATGGACTGGATTTTCCACAGGTGAGAACAACTTAAACATCCCTTTGTGAGGTATTTTAGCACTGTATCATTGGAAATCTCCGAAATGTGGTGAGCAGAAATGGCTGTTAGTTTGATAAAGCTGACAGGCATATTAGGCTTCGTCAGATCCAGCAGACAGGTCTAAATATATGGTATTGTGGACTGTTTTGTAAAGGTCTCTTTGTTCTGTTTTTCCAGGCAAGTACATCCTCTGAAGCTGTTGTTTCTGGTGCTTGATGTAGACGTACTAAAGATTCCTAAAAAAAGGCAATGATTTCTCATAAATAAGGAGGTGCAAAGTACGTGGTGATGATGGTCTGTTATCACATAGAAATGCAAATGAAAAACATTGTGTAGGAGCTACTCTTAATCTTTCTTGACGTGACAGTTGTGTTCGTCTGGCACGCAATGCTGGTGAGTGGCCCGGTCCTCCAAACAGACCTCTGTCTTGCTACTGAGGTATCCTAATTAAGACAGATGGAGGACTGGACCTAGAGGTGCATCCCTGCGCAGACACAGGACAGTCCACCCTCCGAAGGAGGGATGTCTCCAGGCTGTGGCACTGCAGCAGCCACTCTGTGAAGCCAGGTCTGGAAGTCTGAACAATGTCATCTCTCATGAGACGTCCTGAGGTTTAGACCATGGAGGAAACCAAATGATCTAAAAGCACTGCTGAGTTTCTTCTCTGCTGGCCCTTTTTCAGCCAGTCACTTGGATGTTCTTTTCATGCGAGATGTCCACTACAACCTCCACATCATTGCAAACCCCTCTATCCTTTGACAGCCTGAACAGTAAAGCTATGTATGGATTGGCTCCCATGTGGGTTTTTCTGTGTATTTCTAGGACATGAAAACAGAAATAAAGAGAGTAGCAACAGAAATGGCTGAGGAATAATGGGCAGAGTTACCATCAAACCTTTAATTTTTCAAATGAAAGGCTTTCAGTTTTCCTGTATCTAGGATAGGCTGCCATCCTTCTTTTGATTTTGGAAAGTGTGCATTCCTCTATATAGCATCAAAAATGTTGCTTTATAGCCTCCTGTGTTCAGGAGAATATCTACCTACTATTAAAGTAAATTCTGCATATGCCTATGTGGGGGTCTCTGAAAAGTACATTAAACGTTAAACTCCTACTAGGACACTAACATAACTGCTCTGAATCTTACAAAAGAGACTTGAATTTGTAATTTATACTGTGACATTTCATTGTATACCAAGTTCAACTAGTTCCAGTTGTGCATCTTCAGTGAATGCCATTTGCAAGTGTCTGTGAAACATCTTGCCAGCAGCGATATCTCCCAGGGCTGATCTTTGAAGAAATCCAGAGGTGACATGTCAAGGCCAGCGCTCCCTTTTCTGTAAGATTCACTCATATTTGGACAGTTCTTACATTGCAGATTTTGATACTTCTAATCTCCCTCAGTTGAACAGTTTCTCTTCATTGCATTGCACAAAATGCCATAGTTAAGTCCTTGGATACATAAATAGAAAATTACAGATTTCCAAAACTGTTAACATAAATAGAATTGAGAAAAATACTTTAGTGAATCACATAGGCACACAGACATTACACCTAATTATCACACTCTCACTCTGAATTGTTATTTTGCTGTGCAAAGCAACTGGTGAATAACATATTTTGCATTTTTTTTAATACCTAAACATATCTTTCTCAGTCAAATGATAAAATAAAAACTAACTATAATTAAAAAATAGGACATGAATTTTTTATGTAAAAACGTAATTTAGTCAAACAGCTTTAATTTTCCAGTTATAGTGAATCTGTCATTTTTTATATTGTAAGAGGAATTATTCATAAAGGACTCAAAGACTCATTTGTCAGAGTGCAATCTTATCATAGAATCATATAATGGTTTGGGTTGGAAGGGACCTTAAAGATCATCTAGTTGCATCCCCCCTGCCATGGGCAGGGACACCTTCCTCTAGACCAGGTTGCTCCAAGCCCATCCAACCTGGCCTTCAACACTTCCAGGGAGGGGGCATCCACAACTTCTCTGGGCAACCTGTTCCAGGGCCTCACCACCCTCAGAGTGAAGAATTTCTTCCTTAAGTCTAATCTAAATCTACCTTCTTTTAGTTTAAAGCCATTACTCCTTGTCATATCACTACATGCCCTTGTACAAAGTCCCTCTCCAGCTTTCTTGCAGGCCTCCTTTAGGTACTGGAAGGCTGCTAGAAGGTATCCCTGGAGCCTTCTCTTCTCCAGGCTGAACAAGCCCAACTCTCTCAGCCTGTCTTCATAGGAGAGGTGCTTCAGCCCTCTGATCATCTTCATGGCCCTCCTCTGGACTTGCTCCAACAGGTCCCTGTCCTTCTTGTGTTGGGGGCTCCACAGCTGGACGCAGGACTCCAGATGGGGTCTCACCAGAGCGGATTAGAGGGACAGAATCACCTCCCTTGACCTGCTGGCCACACTTCTTTTGATGCAGCCCAGGACACAATTTGCTTTCTGGGTTGCGAGGGCACATTGCTGGGTCCTAATGAGCTTCTCATCAACCAATACCCCCAAGTCCTTCTCCTCAGGGCTGTTCTCAATCCATTCTCTGCCCAGCCTGTATTTGTGCTTGGGATTGCCCTAACCCATGTACAGGACTTTGCACTTGGTCTTGTTGAACTTCATGAGGTTCACATCAGCCCACCTCTCTAGCCTTTCCAGGTCCCTCTGGATGGCATCCCTTCCCTCCATTGTGTCGACCGCACCACACAGCTTGGTGTTGTCAGCACACTTGCTGAGGGTGCACTCAATCCCACAAAGATGATAAGCAGTTCCGGTCCCAATACTGACCCCTGAGGAATGCCACTCGTCACTGATCTCCACTTGCACATCGAGACATTGACTGCAACTCTTTGAGTGTGACCATCCAGCCAATTCCTTATCCACTGAGTGATCCATCTGTTAGATCCATGTCTCTCCAATTTAGAGACAAGGATGTTGTGCAGGACAGTGTCAAATGCTTTGCACAAGTCCAGGTAGATGACGTCAGTTGCTCTTTCCTTATCCACCAACTCTGTAACAGCATCGTAGATGGCCATCAAATTTGTCAGCCATGATTTGCCCTTAGTGAAGCCATGTTGGCTGTCACCAATCACCTCCTTGTTTTCCATGTGCCTTTGCATAGTTTCCAGGAGGATGTGCTCCATGATCTTGCTGGGCACAGAGATGAGACTGACTGGTCTGTAGTTCCCTGGGTCTTCCTTTTTTCCCTTTTTAAAAATGGGGGTTATGTTTCCCCTTTTCCAGTCAGTGGAAACTCCACCGGACTGCCATGACTACTCAAATAGGATGGAGAGTGGCTTAGCAACTTCATCTGCCAGTTCCCTCGGGACCCGTGGATACTTCTCATCAGGTCCCATGGGCTTATGTACTTTCAGGTTCCTTAGATGGTCTCAAACCTGATATTCTCCTACAGTGGCTGGTTCTTCATTCTCCCAGTCCCTGCCCTTGCCTTCTGTGACTTGCGCGGTGTGGCTAGAGCACTTGCCAGTGAAGACTGAGGCAAAAAAGTCATTAAGTACCTCAGCATTCTCCATGTTCCAGGTAGCCAGGTCTCCTGTTTCCTTCCAGAGAGGGCCTACATTTTCCCTAGTCTTCCTTTTATCACAAATGTACCTGTAGAAGTTTTTCTGTTGCCCCTGACATCCCTGGCCACATCTAATTCTATCAGGGCTCTAGCTTTCCTAACCTGATCCCTGGCTGCTCGGACAATTTCTCTGTATTCCTCCCAGGCTACCTGTCCTTGCTTCCACCCTCTGTAGGCTTCCTTTTTGTGTTGCAGTTTGTTCAGGAGCTCCTTGTTCATCCATGCAGGCCTCCTGGCAATTTTATCTGACTTCCGCTTTGTTGGGATGCATCGCTTCTGAGCTTGGAGAAGGGGATCCTTGAATATTAACCAGCTTTCTTGGGCCCCTCTTCCCTCCAGAGCTTTATCCCATGGGACTCTACCAAGCAGGACCCTGAAGAGGCCAAAGTCTGCTCTCCTGAAGTCCAGGGTAGGGAGATGGCTGTGTGCCCTCCTCGCTGCCCTAAGGATCTTGAACTCCACCATGTCATGGTCACCGCAGCCAAGGCTGCCCTTGAGCTTCACATTCCCCACCAGCCCCTCCTTGTTGGTGAGAACAAGGTCCAGCATAGCACCTCTCCTTGTTGGCTCATCTATCACTTGGAGAAGGAAGTTATCACCAATGCATTCCAGGAACCTTCTGGATTGCTGATGCCTTGCTCTGTTTTCCATCCAGCAGACATTGGGGTGGTTGAAGTCCCCCATGAGGACCAGGGCTTCTGAACGTGAGGCTGCTCCTGTCAGTCTATAGAGGGCCTCATCCACTCGGTCTTCCTGGTCAGGTGGCCTGTAGCAGACTTCCACTATAATGTCACCTGTCCCTGCCCTCCCTTTAATCCTGACCCAAAAGCTCTTGGTCAGCTCCTCATCCATCCCCAGGTGGAGCTCCAGGCACTCCAGCTGGGCATTGACATAGAGGGCAACACCCCCTCCTCGTCTCCTCTGCCTGTCCTTCCTCAATAGCCTGTATCCTTCCGTGCCAACACTCCAGTCATAGGAGCCATCCCACCATGTCTCTGTGATGCCAATAAGACCATAGCCCTGCAGACGTGCACACATCTCTGACTCCTCTTGCTTATTCCCCGTACTACATGCATTTGCACAGAGGCATTTAAGTTGGGCCCCTGATGAAGCTGACTTGCTGGCTGGAATTCCTTTGTGCTGCTCTCCAGGTGCTCTCCTGCTGATCTGTGATCCTTCTCCAGGCTCTGGGCATCTATTGCTGGCGCTGGAATCAAACTGGTAGGAGTGGGATGGAGTGAGATTTCCCTCCTCCAGCAACTTTAGTTTAAAGCCCTATTCACCAGCTTGGCAAGCCTATGACCGAAAATGCTCTTGATGTTCTTCTCTTCCTCTGTCAGACGGACCCCAGTAGGCCAGGCTTCTCAAAGTGAGTCCCATGGTCTAAGTAGCCAAACCCCTGGCTGTGGCACCATTCGTTGATTCACCAGATTCGACTGGCCCTTTCAAACCCCTTCCCTTTGACCAGGAGGACTGATGAAAAAGCTACCTGCACTCCAGAGTCCCTTACCGCTGCTCCCAGGGCTCTGGAATCCTTCTTGATGCTCCTCAGACTGCTCCTGGCTGTATCACTGGTGCCCATGTGAAACAACAGCAGCAGATAATAGTCAGTGGACTGTATGAGGCTTGGTAGTCTCCCGGTGACATCCCTGATACAAGCCCCCGGTAAGCAGCACACCTCTCTAGAGAGTGCGTCAGGTCGGCAAATGGCTGCCTCCGTGCCTCTCAGAAGAGAGTCACCTACTACGGTCAGCTGTAGCCTTCTCTTAGTTGCGCTGGTTGTTATACGGGTAGCAGATCAGGTTGCCTTACTCAGCGCTGAAGTGGTTCTGCAAGGGCACCTCAGGCTTCGGGGAAGTCTCTTCCTCCTGCTGGTCCTTGCCATTGCAAGCTTCCATTCTTCTGCATTGTTGGTCGCCCTCTCTTCTGTGTGTGCCGGTGGGAGAATTTTTGGCTGTTTGGCCAAAGTGGGCTGTGGGTCCACTGCAGACTGCGCTTGGAACCAGCTATCTAACTCCTTCTCAGCCTCCCTGATGTTACGGAGCCTTCTCACCACCTCCTGCAGCTCAGCCACCTGCTGCAGGAGGTCCCCCACCCGGGCACACCATTTGCAGGCAGGTCTGCCGCCTGTTCCTGCCCCAGAGAAAGGTCCGGGCAGTTCCTGCAGCCTGAGGTCTGCACTGCAGCCTCTCCCTTCAGCAGCTCCGTCTGTGTGGAGGCATCGGCCACCACTGGGGCAGATGGTGCAGACCCCCCAGCTGGAGCTGCAGCCTTCGCCCTCCCGCGCCTGCTGCTGCCCCAGGCCCTGGCTGCCGCCCCAGGCCCAGTTTGCCGGCTCTGGTCGCGGGCGCTCCCCAGGCTGCTTTTTATCAGTGCGGGGGTGGTGGCGGTTGCTCTGGCAGCGCCCGGGCCTCCTCAGCGTCTCCCTGAGAGCTGCCGGCTCCTGACGTGTCTCTCCGCTGCCCGGGCCTTTCCCTGCCTCACGAAAACCCCGTGAGTGCCCAGATCTGCTGCTCCACTGCGGATTGGGCTGGCTCTGGAGCAGCTGCCCTCGGTGACTGACTGCTAGTTTCCCCTTCTCTTCAGTGAATGTGCAATACTATAGAGTTCAAACAAATTGCATTTCTAATTCACACCACATGTCCCATGGACACAATATCATGATACTTAAAGTTAGTTCTGCATGGTATGCTCTAGTTTCTTGAACAAAAATAGCATGTAATTTCATGACGGAGAAAGATTTTTATGAGCACTTGGTGACCACTGCAGTGATGCATTTGACAGTAAGTCCAAATTCTGTTGTTCTCACATGAAAATCTTCATAGGGTTTGATCTCAGTAGTGAGATGGAGCAGTCTGTGACTGTGGGTCTTTCTGAAATTGTTCCTCTCCTGCTCCTACGCTGTGGAAGCTCTAAATGGTTGGAACTGAAACTGTCCGGATGGATAGTTTAGGGAACGGTTTATTTGTCAATATTTGTCCAGATTCTGAGTAAAGTTGCAAAGCTTGCCACTGTCTCTCATTGATGTTCAATTCTAATTTCTTCTACTGTAGTGAAGCTGCAAAGACATAGTTTCCTTTAAAGCATGTCTGAAATTTCCATGTCTAGGTATATGGTCCAATAATAAATACATGTTATTTCAGGCAGCAAAAAGGGACCTCAGCAAAGAGATTATATGGTCTTTTATAAAGGTTATTTTCTAAAACCAAGCTTTTCTTCAATAAGAGCAAGGTGAGAGTACAACCTTTCCAACATTGTAGATTAATGCTTTTCCCTTGCACATTAAATAATTTCCATTTAAATTATTTTATGTGTGATATATGGATATTTGAGTTTATATAAAAGATACTAAAGTTAAGTATTTGCAGGAGAGCAGAATTTGCAGCAAATTTGTTTTGTTATAGGGTTTTTCCCCTGAGCTTTGCTCTGCTAGCAACACTGGCTCTCTAAACTAGTAAAGAATTATAATTATTAAATCTAATATGTAAATGACTTCAGATTAATCAAGGTTCACCATAATATTTATTTTATTTTCCATCTGTTGCCTAAACATTTGCTGGAGCAATGTACAAATAAACTAGTCCATGGGATGCTCAAACCCCTGTCTAAGTTGATAAAAGCCATCCTTGTTACGATGAACTAGACAGGGAAGTAGTCTGACCATTTTAAAAGTGTGTTAATTTTCCCTTTTGATGGAAATGGCTCAGCAGACTTTTTTTTTCTTTCTTGTCCCCCATTTTTCAGTTGTGGCTTTCAACTGGAAGATTTCTTCCTAACCTCAACTCTTTAATAAACAGCACAAAAAATAGAGCCCCTGACTCTAACTCTAGTGCAGGTGAGGGATCCCAGTTTTGTCGTGTTCCCTTGTGAAACATCATTGCTGTAAATTTGTTTGCAAAATGAGAACATGAAAGGAGTTTTCTGATAGTGTGGTTACATAGCAAGACGTTTCCCTGGATAGGAATAGTCTTTAAAAATTATTCCACTTTTTCTAGATTCCCTTCCTTGCTTATGTAAATTCATGGATGTTGTTGTTTATGAACTTGGTTACTCGTTGTTTTAAACCAGCTAATTATATCATGCTTTGTTAATTCCAAGCTTTGTTTTTCCGGTTACTAAGGGTCATTGTGGAGGGTCTTGGGTGTTTAATACTAACAGCTAGATGGGCAGATCTATTTGAGTCCAGTGGAGTCAGGGTAAGTAAGTTAAGTAACCGAAAGACCACCCCGCCAATCTTTCCTTCAGCTCTTCAGAGTGGTGGGTTTTGTGACACTGTTGGATGATCATGAGCTTTCAGTGGGGGAAAATAACTCGCTCTCTCTGATGTCCCATTATATGAAAGGCAAATAATTTAAAGTAAGAAAACAAATAACCTTTACAAGTCTGGTTCATTCTCTATTTTTTTTTTTTTTCAACTGGAGAAAAGGCGTTTATCAGTACCCATTTGCACACAGCTCTTTGAAGTGAAGAACTGGTTTCTTTATCTATCTTCTGCCACATACCTCATTCACTCTTGTTTAAAAGAACGCACAATCAATAGGTAAGAGAAAACAGAGAGGCCAGGCTGATTTGCTGGGAATGAAGCATGAAGCAGAAACAGTATAACTTTTTTTCGTATCAGTATTCATGCTGCAGGGGTGAGTGCAGTAAAAGGTTACCTATTATTAAACTTCAATAAATGCAGAAGTCGCACACTCAATATGTTTATGTCACAGAAAAAATCCATTTGTATTTAAAATTAAAAATACTTGCATACATAGAGGATCATTTAAGATAAATAGATTCAATATTTATGCAAATATACTTCAAATGCTGCTGGTGATATGTGATAAATATCTTTAATACGAAAAAGTTTTTGTTTTGTAGCCATTCCAGGGCAAAAAAAGTCTTTCACAATTTTTTATCTTTCTTCTAGGATTGGAGAATGATGACTGTGTTAAACCTGAACACCACTAATAAGCCAAGAGCAGACAAAATTAAGTATGTTTGCAAAGAAACACCTTTTGGGGAAGATTTTGTACTGTAGCCAAGCCCCCCTCCCCTTTTTTCTTGCACTTCAGTTTCTGCCTCAGTTCATGCTCCTAGAGGCAGCTGTATTCATTTCTGCTGGGTATTCAGGCTCCTGTTTCTCTTTTTTCTTTTTTTTTTTTTTTTTTGCTATAGTTTCCAGAGGCCAGAAGGTAAGCACAAGAATAAAGCAAGCTGAAAAATCAGTTGTGGGTTAAAGAGAAAGGGAGAATCTTAAGCTAGCATAGGTGAGGGGAGATAAGAAGATGAAAGGTCTGTAAGAGAACAAGGCAGAGGGCGAACGGGAAGGAGAGCAGCGCCGGGAGGGCAGCGAGCGGGGTGTGACCAAGAGATGGGTTTTAGGACTGCTCCCATCTCACCGAACTGGGAGGAAGGGATCGCTGATCCGTATGTTAATCCTAGAGAAGTTACACCAGCAGGTGCTCCCCTGAACGAAGGGGCAGGTCCTGGGAGGAAATCCTGTCCTTCTCAGTAGTATCCGCTTGGAAAAATAACAGAAGTCGACTGCCCATCTAGATGCTGTTTCTCTGTTGCTTCCTCTTATTCCACAAATAAACTCAAGATGCAAATGAGAACATCAGTAATGAAAACTACACATTTCTTGTGACCATAAAAATGAAGCAATGACAAAATTTAAAAAGACAGAGGAAGAAGAGAAGATAATGTCAGTGGAAAGAAGGGAGAAATAAAATAACACTCTTGGGAGTGGGGTATTTGCATACTGATGGAAAGCTAGTGGCACATGCTCCCTACATGGTCCTTGCTTTTCATTCCTGTATTTATGGCAGACAAGTGGGGATATTTGATTAAATCTGCATGTTTTATGACCTCACTCTTTCTTTAGAAAAAAGTGGATGAAACCATGTTTACTGTAATGACGTGCCATTATATGATTTTACTATGGTTAAAGTAATACCACCTTGTGCTGTGGAAGAATAACGAAACTTTCTCATTATATCTATTTTTATACGGAAAGAGAAAGACAAGTTACTTTTAGTGCACTTTATACTAATGTATAGAGTGACTCTAGCTTTGTAAATGGTTGTTTTGTTTGTTTGTTTGTTTGTTTAAAGTTCTACTGTGAACTAACGTAGTTACATTGCTACAAAACTGGTTTGCTTCTCAGGCCTGAGAACCTTCTCTTGTCATTATTTGTGCCCTGTAGTGCCATAAAAAGAGCAGAGACTTGCAGCAGACAGTGGTGTTCAGCAGGGATGCACTGGCTTGCTGAAGTGGTTTGTCATTTAGGAAGATCATAATGTGGTGATATTTGAGGGAGGAGAACTTGTATCTATGAGAAGCGTTGTGAGTCACACTCCTCACCATGAAAGAAAAATAAAAAATAGCTCACTGTTACTGATCTGAGATACTGCTGTTGTCTTGCTGTTAGAACAAGGCATAATTGCCTTGGGATTTGCTGACTTTACTGGTCAGCCTTGACTCTGTACGCGTGCTGTGAACAGCAAGGCAGTCTTGTTGGGAGTCTTTTTCTTCTCCGCTTGTTTTGGATTCATGTGGTCTTTGCATTAGAAGCCTGTAGTGCCTTATAGTGCCTGTAAGGCTGAAATGATGCTCCCATTTCAAACTGAATTTATGATGAAAATGCTTATAGAATTCTGGGAGAAACTGCAAACATCTATAGGTGCCTGTTAATTTACTAAGTATATTCAACTTGGTATGTAATACAAATAGTTTACTATAAATTAGTATCTATCTTCTAAACTTCATACCATGCAGTGCAAGAGGAGAAATATTCAGGAAATTTCTTGTGAGCCAAGTAGAAGAAAATGGAAAGCTGTTGGTTGCCCAAAGTTTTCCAAGTGTGGGGCAAGTGAATGGGCATCTCTATTTAGCATGGAAGTGTGCATCTGCAATCCTGAAGTGACAGATTTTCAATCATCAGTACATTCATCCAAAACAAAATACATAAAGAACCCAATACAAAGCAAAGACTTTACAAGAGGTCAAATTCTGCAATCTTTATCTGTGCTTCAACCAGGGACGTTCCCACATCAGCTAGAGAACCCTTTCAGAGTAAATTATCTGGTAACATTTTGTGCCTATATACAACAACAATCCCACATCCAAATTTTCATCTGTTTTTAGATTTAATGAAACGATTGAGAGTGCTACTGGAGCAAAGACCTAAAGATACTTCTTCTGCTCTTCTTTTGTGCTTCTCCTGAGGAATTTACAAATGAAAAAGCAATACTCTTTAGCTCTATATGCCCGCCTTTATGCAATACTTGCATTCAGAATACCATTAATTGACTGAGAAATATTTATAGAATCAACTCTAATTATCAGGTAAAAAGGAAGATATTAATGCAATCAGATTGCTGATTTTGTGGCTCCATCGTGTCCATAATCCTTGTGCAGAATTTGCACTGAGCCTAATGGGAGTTAGGTGTGGGAAACAGCACAGAGAGTCCTCCCCGCGCGGGGTGAGGTTCACTGTAGCAGCTGTCCCAGACCCTGTGTCTTCGCCTTCACTTTTGATTGCAATTAAGGATTCAGATATAGAAAGTAAATGTATCAGGTTTCAGTATACAAAGGAAACATTTGATCTGTGTGACTGTCTCTGCAGAAATCATATGAGTAGAAGAAAAATGTAATCTATAAAAAAAAATTGTAGCGGTTTGGAAAGAGACAGTAGTAGATGGCATTTAGAAGAGGAACTAATAAACCATCCTAAGATCCAGTGACATCCAAAGGAACGCCACATAGCAAATGGAACAGAAGACCTTTTTTCTAATATGGATGGACCTCCTAGTATGCAATGAAGTGTGAAAACTCCAAGATGCACTGAAACAGAGACAACCCAATGACAGCAAGTCAGGGATCCCAATGCATTCTGATGTGGCAAGCAGCGCCTACAGGTAGGGCACGTGGTGACTGAAGACGTAGCATGTGGGTGTGATCAGGAGCTGCAGTTAGACATGATGTGCAACGGGCATAAGTAATGACAAGAAGAAGAAATAATCAGCTGTAATAAACATGAGGGTCCATTGGATGTCTCCATTGTTCTGTTTCAATGAAGCAGCTGCTCTGCCTCATAGACTCAGTTCGGTAACTCCAAGAGGTGGTTTTTAGGCTGTTCAGAGTTCTGCAGCAAATGACTTATTTTATGGGATAACAGGAATGAGCACTGCACTGAAAACTGCCCAAATGACTGCTATAGGATTTCCCATTTTGGTCAGTGAGGTGATAGGGTTCTGGACTCCCATCCAACCTCAATGATTCTGGGGTAATAAATATGATAATAACATTGAAATATCATTAAAACTAAGGGTTGGCAGTTTTCTAAACAAACACCATTTTATAATGAAAAAAGTGTTTGATAAAAAAAGGTCTCAACTGTTTAACTTACTTATTTGAAACATTTTTGGTTCTGAAGAGTCTGGTTTTCAGTGAATAAGTTATTTATGGGGAAAAAAAATCATGTTTGGGCAACCCCCCAAATACAGAACTCCAGAGTGATCTTCTAGTGTGCTTCAGCTGCTGTAACTATTTAGGGAAGCACTGGAGAGAGAATCAGAAATTCAGCTGCCATAGGGTTTAGCTATTATTTCTGCCAGAATTACTAGCGAATGATGGTTTCTTTTGCTTGGGTACTATGAATTAGAAATCATCTTTGATAATGTCGTAGAGATGTGGACTGCCCCAACTGAGGGAAGGACACCCATAATTGCATCTTTGCTGCAAAAAAGACAACAGGAGTAGGGAGTAAAGACCAAGTTTGATTTATCTAGGCTATGTTAGAGATTGGATCTTCAGTTTGTAATCCTATGTGATTGTTTGGTGTTATAAGTTCACGGATTTATTTTTCTTCTTATTCTAAGTGCTGTGTGTAGTAGTCCCTGTTTCTGTATGTCTTGGCAGGAAGCATCAGAGCTGTTTCAAATAGGAACCTGCTATAAAACCCTGGGAATTATTTCAAAGAGACTGTCCTCCTGTGCAAGGTGGGAACAGTTGGAAGTTGGGAGTTACTCAGCTGGAAGCTGCAGCTGTGCCTTTGGGATGTGCTCTAGCCCTTACTTTTGTCTATCCTCCTCCCAGATTTATTTTTGATCCTCAGGGCACACTGAAATGCCACAGGTACAAACAGGCATTTGAGAAGCCTCAAAAGACGCGGGAAAGAGAAAAATTCTCATACTGTGTGCGTGAGCCAGGCATAAGTTGGGTTGCATTTTATTTTATAGATGAGCACTGTATTTTTAATCAAATATAAATGGCCTAGAGATTAAAATAGGTGTCTGATCTATTACAGTAAAATAAAATAAGTAATTCTTTTGAAAAACTTGCATCTAAATTGCAAATTACTTCATGTTACCAGGGATCTGGAGCTCTTTTCTTACTACCATTTATTGTTTTAAACAAAAGACTTTCATTTATTTTTTTAAACAAAAACCTTATTTTTTCCACACTTGGGGGGAGATTAAAAAAAAAGAAGAGACAACAAAGCAATTCTGAGGTTGAGTTGTCCTTTTGTTCTCATTATAGAGAGGAAACTGGTCTTGTACCTTGTAAAAGGTGCAGGCAGGAGTTTAACAAGTGATGCAAGCGATGTGCTTGGAGCCTGAAATTGTCAGCCTGGCCTGGATAAGCAACGCTGTGGTAGGTAGCTATTTTTGAACAACACTGAATTACAGAAACAACAACAACAAAACAATTAAAAGCTTGTGGGCGGTAATTTATTTAAAGCAACTACAACTGTCTTCTCTGTAGCAGCAAAACATATAAGGAATATTGTTGCAGCACTTCTATTACTCTGACATCCATGGCAGACTTTTTAAAGAGCGTTGGGGGATTCAAATATCCAAATCCTATTGAAATTAAAGAGAAATTGGCAGTTTAAGACTCTGTTTGAAAATCTCAGCCCTCTTTAACAGGTACCAAAATCCAAAAGGAAATGATTAGTGAGAAAAAGCTTATCTGTTTCGAGAATGATCGAGAAAGAAGAGTTTGTAGGAGCCACTGCTCTAAATAGTTAATCAGTTTCTGCGTCTCCTGTTTGGCTGCAGTTTCTTCCATAAGAAATGTCAACTTTGAAATAAGTGGGAGTCCTTGTTCAGTAGCTCCCACCAATAGTTTTAAAATAGGAAGAGGATTTATAACAGTGTTCAGCATTTCAGCCCTATGCTGCGTGGATAACTGCTGACAGTGCCAAGCCCAAAAGGCATAATTTGTTTAGGCAGTGGCTTTGTGTAGCCCCTAGAAAGAGCTGCAAGTTTTTCTGAAATCCCTGATCTTTTGATTACAAAAATGTCTCTCTACAGGCTGGGTGCTTAGTAATTAATGATAGTAACTTAAAAAAACAAAACAAAACAAAACAAATGAAACCCTAGATTGTAAATATAGCAGTGTTTTGTTAAGGTGGCTAGGTTCTTGAAGCCATCCACTGCATGGTTTTGATAGAGAAATAAAAGGTAGATTATCTTTTACCTTTGAGCCATTCATTGCCGTTTCAGAAACATGTAAAGAAAGTGTAGGACTGCCATGTTTCCAGTGACTCTATCATCAAGAAATTCTGGGCAGAAAGGTAAGTGTAAGCCACTTTGCACATTCAGTAGTAAGTCAACTGCATCTAGAATCTGCCTAGGAATGACCTGTTGATGTGCGACCTTGCCGTGTCTTCCTTTCTTTCCCACGGACTTTCTGCTAGGATGGCTGGGTTTACTCAGGTAAAAACCAGACAAATGTAATGCATTCTCCCTTCTGTAGTAAACTGCTGTCGACAGGCTTTGTGCAGCACAGAGCAGGTGGGGGTATTTGGAGGAACCAAGATGAGAGATAAGCCAAACTCTCAATTTAACCACTAAGATGATATATCACTAGGCACTACAGATATTTCTGACTATAAGCCATGACTCCTCTTCCAATACCACCCTCCCAACCAGCCAAGCAGTTTTTGATGTATTTCCCTTTCACCTTGTACCCCCATATTTTTCGTCATGTAAACCAAACAGCTCTAAGTCCAGCCAGATTGCAGTCACTTAAAATGTTTCTAACACTTAATGTAGATTTTATGGGATTTAAGTTAATTCACAGAATCACAGAATGATTCCCTGTGCTTAAAGTCATGCATGCCAACAGAGCCTAGGAAAAGCTTTGTAAGAACCTTTTAAGAGCCCTGGATATATAGTTACACGTTTGTCTCTGTATGTTTCTAGTAACAACTAAATAAATTCCTATAAACCTCTGGGAAAATGGAAACTGTTCTTATTGAATTTTTGAGGGCAAGCAGAGATAAAACAACATCCACTTTCCCTGTCTTCTCTGGATATAAGTCTTTAGCAACATAGGACAGAATGGTTTGCACTTCCTATTATTTCTGTGGATGAACTTAGCCATTCATCTTTTGTCTATAAAGTACTACGCAGTTCCCGTAACAGGAAAGAATGACTTACAAAAATAATATACATTTCAAAAGCAGTATGGAGTACAGCCAGTCGCCTTAACAAGCACAGAAAGAAAGAAAATCCTCTAATGCTGAAACAACACTGCTGATTCAATACTGAATAAAGAAGAGTTGAATAGGAAATTTGCACATGGACTCTATTTAAGAAGACAGATGAACAGATTTCTACTTTACATTGCAAATCATTTTTAATAAAGTAAAGAAATAGAGGATTTCATAAATGTATGTGAACTCATCTGCCAAAATGTCATTCTAACATGGAGCAATAAGTGTATGATACAGAGAGAGAAGATGAAAGAGAAATATTACCATAATCTATTGCCTAAATAATGATTTTTAATCCTCCCCTTGAAAGCCACCAGGACTGAGGCTGCTTCTCACAAGGATCCAAAGAGCATGTTGTCCCTGTTTCCAAGCTGCCATCAAATCTCAGCGTCTTTCTCCCAAATATTTAACACTAGAAAAAGAATTTACTTCCTTCTAGTATTTCTTTTTTGGCCTAAGCAGCTTGTGTAATCAATCACTTTGTGTAGTCTGTGAAACTTCACTGATGGCAGACCAAATCAAGGCCTATGCATTTGCTTCCAAATACAAATTTTGTTCTGCTGGCTGGCTGATGGAGGTTACCATGGAAATACAGCGATGCAGCATCTCCTTTGCTTTTCACAGCAGAGAGTTTAAACCCAGGTTTCCGGAGTAGGAGTACAGAAAGAGAACAAAAATGCCATTGAATAGTTGGATATTAGTGGTTAACTGTTTAAGTATCTGGGGCTTTATTCTGCCCAATTTTTTTCCTACGGAAAACAACTCATTTCTATAGGAGTTAGAGTTATTCAGCTTGAAAATCAAAACTGTGATCAGTTGCCACCTGGCCTGTGGTCTTACAGCAGTAAGAAAATATGCTGCCAGAGGTGGCAGTAGTCTGTATTTCGGTACTCTGTCTATATCACTGAAGAGTCTTAAGCTATGTCTGATTGCTGGTGACGTTTGTTTGCCCATGGAGGGTACCGCGCTGTAGTTGGACTGCATTGTTTCCAGGCGCTCATCCATCATCCTGCTCTGAGATTAAGGAGAACTGTGCTTCCCTGTACACACAATCCACTATACACATCTATATCTAAATCTATCCATACATCTCCAAGACAAACCTTAGTATTTCCAAGCTGAATAGATTGACTTAACAACATGAGGGCACATGCTGTCCATAGTGGAACCTGTAAGGATATTTGGTCATCTAAGGTTTGGGCAGACATATGATGTCTCCAGAGTGCTCTGGCTGGATGAGTTTCCCCAGTGTAAGAAGACACACAGTTTTCTTTCTCCCCCTCTACCCCGTCTTTCCTATAGTGTATGTTTGTTTACCTGCTTTCATATTAATTCTCCCTTCGCTTATAATCTCTGCTGCAGATTTTACTTTAAACTCCACTGACAGATGCAAAATGAGAATAAATTGGGTGGGTTTTGCCCTTTCCCCTCCTCTTTCTGCCAGTGGTACATCTCATTTACCCATGTCCAGAATCAGCCAGGTGGTCCTGATCCACCAGCTAAGTCGTCTGTGAAATGATGGTGGTGTGGCTTGGCCTGTCGCACTTTCTCTCCCAGTTGCTTCAAGACATGCCAAGTGACAAGGGGCGAGAGGCTGGAGCCTGAAGACATCCTGCAGAGGACAGCTCTAGGGAAGAAGGAACAGCAGGATGCTATGCCCATGCCCAGGTAATGTCAGAAAGCAGGGGCAGAACAGTTTTGTGAACTCAAGGTTCTGAGAATATGGGCTGGTTTTGAGACCTTCCTGGGGAACAAAAGGTAACAGGAAAGCACAGGACGTACAGAGAGAGCACTGGCGCTACTGGGATCATAGGGGTGTGAGTTATGATTCATAAACTGTTAGGAAGCAAGGCTTCATTAGTTCTGCTCTCACTAAATGAATTGTCTTAGCAATGCATATTCTGTTGTTGAGGAAGATGATTTTCTAATTAAGTACACACTTTTATTGTTGTGGGGACAAAAGAGATTTGGAAATGGAGGAAGATGGTGCTCCACTAGGTAGGAAGCAGGAGACCTACCCATCTATGTCTGTCTTAACCTGAGCCAAGTAGGAAGCGAGAGTGAAAACCCTGTGGTTGATTTTTAGTGCTATGGCTATGCTAGTTTGAAGAATATTTTTTTCATTGACATGTGAATTACACCACTACCTATCAGGGTTGCTCGGAAATACAATTGGCTATGGTGATGATGCTTTCTGGAAGCATGGGAGGCAAATGGGAGCAAGAGGCAGAGTTTTCTATACATTAAAAAAGATCAGGTCTATTATTATTATTATGATTCAGTTGAACTCTTGACCATAACTTGGTTTTGCAGTCATAATCACAGGTCTGCAATGGATGAACACAATCTAAAACCCCCAAATCCCAAACCAAAACTAACCACCATTGTACAAAATTCTGAATAAATCTGTTTTGCTGTGCTGGACAGCACCATACAGGAAAACCAGCCAGTGCATTTTGTTCAACCGTACATAAGAGGAGACCTCTACAGCATACCAGGCTTTGCAAAAAAATTAATCCAGCTTCAACTCAGTGGGAAGCAAGAAGTGCTAAGCCAATGTTATGGGTTAACCCCACCAATCAGCCCCATTGGAAGAGTAAAAGTGAGAAAACTCATGGGTTGTGATAAAGACAGTCTAATAGTTAGAGGAAAAGCTGTGCATGCAAGCAAAGCAAAATAAGGAATTAATTCACTACTTACCATTGGTGGCAGGTGTTTAACCATTTCCAGGAGAGCTGGGCTCCATCACCCATAACTGTTATTTGGGAAAACAAATGCTTCTTCCTCCCCCTCAGCTTTAATTGCCAAGCACAAGGTCATATGGTGTGGAATATCCCTGTGGTCAGCTGGGTCAGCTGTCCCGGCTGTGTCCCCTCCCAACTGCTTGTGCACCCCCAGGCTCCTCGCTGGTGGGTGGGGTGAGAAGCAGAAAAGGCCTTGGCTCTGTGTAAGCACTGCTCAGCAACAGCTAAAATATGGATGTGTTATCAATGCTGGTTTGGTCACAAATCCAAAATACGTCTCCATAAAAACTACTATGAAGAAAATTAACTCTATTTCAGCCAAAACCAGTACAGCCAGATAAACCAGAGTCTTCTGTTTCGGGTTGTCAGAACTAAACCTGAAACCATCCAGACAAGTAACTGATTTAGACCCTAATGGCAGTGCTATTGCAAAGCAGATTTAAAGCTAATGGAATTAAAGCACTAAGGAGCAGCAAATAATCAAATTAACAAGAACTACAAAAAATCTAAACCTTTTATGGCTTCTGAAAGAAAAAATGAGAAAAAAATCAGTCTTTGATCACCCAGTGCTTGGTATGTCTGCAAGAGAAGTGCACCACATCTTTATGGAAAAATATCCTTTTGAAGAACTCAGAAATAGGTCCTTTATAAACGTCACAATAAAAATACACACGTGTAAATACTTAGATTATTTTAATCAGTATTCAATTCTAAGATGCAGTCTTATGCATTTCTAGATTAAGGCAAAAAATAATCTTGATAGCATCTAGTTGCAATATTCAAGTGTACCTTAAAAAAAGAAAATAAAAACTATTATGAAATAGTTTATCTAATTTAAAAAAAAAAAAAAAAAAAGGAAAAAGAAAAAAGAATACTATGTGCCACAGAACTGCAGATTCCTAAGAAGAACCTGTCCTTCTTGGAAATAAGGAAATGATTCCTCAAAAGTCTTGAAATACAGGGACACCTTGATGATACTGCTGAAAGAAACAGTTGCATCTTAAAAGCATCCGCTGTTTGTGTTTGCCTCTGTGCTTGAGTCTGATTTCTAGAACTATTGAATATCTCCAGAGAAAGCTGGTAGGTGAAATTCAAGTTAATTGAACTTGCAGATGATCTGAGAATTCGGAACTGCAGGGTATAGTTGTTCCTGTTGATTATGACTTAAAAAAGACAATAGTTGAAATTTTCACAGAGTGATACAGATTTGCTGCGGAAAGACAAGAGCAGAAAACTATGAAAGAGTTAAGTAGTTACCAGCATTACCCAGGGCTGTTTACCTTTAACTCTTTAGGTACACCTATTTCTGTCCAATTCAAATTTTAGTATTATGTAAATTAGTTTTTCAGGAATTGCATATTAACTCTTTAATTTCACTTGTAAAAAGGCACACTGATTTTTAAAAACTCACAGTCTGAGTCCTGATTTTTATCCAAAGGACAAGAATTATCATGAGCCTTGATGTGATTTCTTTGCTCCCTTGCAAAGCTGTGGAGTGATAAAAAGCAATGGATTTCGACTAAATTATTCATGCAGTCAATATCTCTCTTCAATACAGTAATGACTGACTTACTGATGAGGGTCTAGTTGCCACTAAAGAACTATTAAAAAACCAAAAAAGTCAAGCCTTGGGGTAAGAAGAGAGCTTTTTGTTACATTATCTGAAGTTTGTTTTATATACTTGGACAAAAGTGCAGCATCCCAGGAGCTTATCTTTCAATCTGCAGCTGGCATACCGGCTTTGTCCTTTTTGATGCTAATAACTGTCACCATGACATAGCTTTTTCATTGATTCTTACGGAATTTTGTGACCTGTCATTATAAAAAGGTATTGAC
Source organism: Phoenicopterus ruber ruber (assembly GCA_009819775.1). Lineage (NCBI taxonomy): Eukaryota > Metazoa > Chordata > Aves > Phoenicopteriformes > Phoenicopteridae > Phoenicopterus > Phoenicopterus ruber. The sequence continues at coordinate 23,381,249 of CM020246.1, forward strand.
AGTCATGAATTTTAATGCTAACCAAAGATTACTTTACCTGATTTAAGCCTTTTCTGAGAATTTTTATGAGGAATAGACTTCAGAGGCCACCTAGCATTTCACTGTGGGTTGGACTGGGGTTTTTAATTTATTATGTGTCATTGCTATCATCTCTGGAAGTCTGTGGTTCTTCACATTTCAGTTTTCTCAACAGCAAGAGAGTGACTTCTGCAGTCTTGGGCATAGCCCACCCCACAGTTTTGTGCTAATTAAAGTGGTAATTCACTGACTGTCTCTGTACATGGGCAGACCTTGCCTTACCACCTGGAATACCAAGTACCATGAGTGAGCATGGAACCTTTTGGAGGAGGCGGTGAAACTTTGTGTGTGTTGTTTGCTGTATTTCTATCAATTTCTGCATTATAAGATGCTGGTAAGTTAATAGTTCTCAGCATCCTTATCCCTGAAAAGTATTGAGTTTGCCTTGCATCCCTTATTCCATTTCCTTTCTCTGAAGTACACTCAAAATCCTGTTCTTAATCTCTTCTATGTCTTTGAATATAAAATCCTCTTGAAACCAGTAGCTGTTTTTACATGGCACTTTTGAAAAGAAGTCATTTAGGAGCCCAAGTCATGTTTCAAAAGAGACTTAAGGTCTGTGTTCTTGAAAGTAGTTGAAACCAATCAGGTGCACGTGTCAGTGCAATTAAGCTTCTGCATCTAAGGACACTGAAGTACCTTTTATGTCAAACTCACATTTCAAAATGGAATTTCAGCCCATATATTACTTGGGTCCTTTTGAAAATAAGGACCATCAAGTTTCCCTGGAGCCTTTCTGTTTTTGTTGTTCGCTGGCCAGAGCAGTGAATAGCAAACTATATGAGAATGCATCATTACTTTCATGCTCTAGCATCATTATTTTTCTGTACCTGATTCTTCACACATTATTCACACATAGCCTAATGTCTTGTTTCCTCCTGCAGTTGGCATGAACATTTCCACCTCATTAGGGATCACATGACTGCATTAGGCAGGGCTATGTGAAGAAAATAGAAAAGAGGCAGAATGTAAATTATTTCTGTGACTGAAACAGAGAGGGATGTGAAGAAACTGGCCTGGAACAGTGGTGAATTTGAAGCAGGAGCAGACCAAACTAAACTTACTAAGTAAGCTTACTGAAGCATGTCTATGCAGATGCAAGTTTTACTGGGTAGCTCCTGTCTCTGTAATAGAATTGATAAAACACTGGATATAAACAACCCAGAAAATGTGGATCCAGATTTGAACTTTTAGCCCTCTTCCATACTCTTTATCTGAAATACATTCTTGAAAGTTCAGTAAGAGGCTGCAACCCCACTTCTCATAAAAGTTTTCAGAATGCCAGTTTTGTCCTCTCAAAGGAGGAGACAAAAAAGCTCTGTAAAATTGCCTGATAGCTTCTTTACCTAGTCAGTCTATTTCAGTGTGTGTTAAATATTGGATTGCAGTAACTGCCCATGTTTGTAACCCAGATCACGACAGTATGTGCTCCCCAGTATTTTTCATTTGGTTAGAATTTTCTTTTTTTAAAAAGGTATTTTGTGATTGTATTCCTTCTCTACACAAGAGGAATAAAACCCATTTGCATTGTATTTCTTTAGGCATGTTTCTGAATTTGAGAAATGTCTATTTTAGGAATTAGCATGCCTTGCTGACTCCATAACAATGCATTTTGAATTGCTTCTTATTTTTTACTTTCATGTTATCATTTTCATTCTTCTGATTTTTAGAGATTTTTAGGCCTTTACATTTAATGAGAAAAATAAAGACCTGTTGAAATAGTCCTTAACCTAGATATTTCCCAACACTTTTCTGTTAAAATGGATTTCAGACAAATATAAGTTTTGAAATAGAGTAACTAGTAGCTTACTCCTTAGGAAATAATTTGGTTTTAGATACAAGTGTAATTGCTGGCTGATACTTTCAATTAATTTGTCTTCCAAATCCAACCTTACATTTCAAATCTACTAATTTAGCAGCTAATATCTGCCAAGACAGACAAAACTGAGACTATATTTTATATTCCGCGGGTTTTTCGATTTGCTTTTAAATTTATTGGGCATGCACTAAACACCTGTTATTAAAACGGTAGCACAACCTGCAAAAATCTGATGACTGAAATTCTGTGAGCTTCAGATTTTCTTTTCCGGGCATTTTAATGCTGATTAAACTCACCCACAGAGTTGAAGACATAGTGCTCTACCAGATGAAGACATTCTGAACATATTAGCAATACTCATGCAAATCAGTTTTGCGTTCCTTTCAGCTTGAGTAATTCATTGCTGCTGAGCACATTGATGGCAGCAGCTGATCTGAAATACTTGTTTCTTGATCCCAAGGGAAAATATAAGCAGTCATTTCATTGGTAAAATCTGACCCTTAGTACTCAGTTGAGATCACCGGTGGCTCTGTGACGGACAAGGTGCGCTCTTCTGCTGCAGAGACAGAAGTGCACGAGTTTGAGTCTCACTTCAGACTCTCATGATGTATGATGCTGGAGTGTGCTAGATCATCTAGCAAATCCTCTCACAAATGATGATGTGAGAGCTCCATCCAAGCAAATACTCCAATAAACAGCCTCATCTTTTCGGGGTAGAGATGAAGTATTAGGCAGACTATCAATATCCAATCTGCGTGCTTTTATACGACTGTCAACAAGCCATCAGTTAAAGCTTTGCTAGAAATTTATGCAGAATATACAGCAGTATTGTCTAAAGCTCTATAATGACATGTTAAGAAATGTGATCTGCATTCAGCAAGGATAAGAAGAGCGCATGGACCCTTCATTACAGTAGGACTGGAAGCCAGGTAAATGCATCTTAGACCCAGGCTTAGCTAGGAGGCTAGAAAAGAGCTGCTATTTGAATTAGTGAATGGTGAAAAGTAACATGAGCATGTCAGAAGATTGTTTATTTGTATGTTTGAAATCAGAGAGTATGAAGAAACTAAAAAGAATTCAGTGTATATTTTTGTCTGAAGTGACTATAATCAAGGGACCACATATTTGTTGAAGTTTACTTGTATGCCTCAGGCCAAGCATGCCTGTATACCTACATGCCACTTAAGGATAGATAACAGCTGTTTTTATTCTCTGGCATAGTGTGAGGAAGAGTATTTTTCTGGAGTGTTTCAGCCATCACCCTCTGAATATAGCTGTGGTATTCAGGTGCCTCACCGCACACCCTTGAGGAATCAGCTTTGTGAGACAATGAACACAACAAAGGCTCAATGTTCCCCTGCAAGTGCAAGTTGTTGTTGCCCCACAAAGTGAGTGGGGTAGGGCAGTAGATGGACGGCTTTTCAGTTCTTCCCGAGGCTGCTGGAGTGCTGACTCTGACTGGGTAAGAATTCTGCAGAAAAGCTGGATTTGACCAGGTGTGTATGCTATACCCATGGGAGCCACTGCTGCCCTCAAAATTCTTGGGTATCCCAGTAGCTTTCAGGAGCTTTTTATTATATACAATAGTGTGTGTTGCCATTAGTAAGCTGGTTTTTTTTGATTAATCTCAACAGTTCTTCCTGAAATACACACATTTAACACTCCTTGATGGCTGTTTCTGTGGCCTTAGGAAGTTGACCATTGTTCTTGCCTTTGGTAAGGTAATATAGGTACCTTAGAGTAGGCAATACAGGTGCATCCAATAAAAACAAACCACACTTAATGTAAATATATGTGTGGTCAGTTGACCTTAGCTGGATGCCAGGTGGCCACCAAGCCGCCCTATCACTCCCCCTCCTCAACTACACAGGGGAGAGAAAATATAACAAAGGCTTGTGGGTCGAGTTAAGGACAGGGAGATCATTAAGCAATTACTGTCACAAGCAGTGACTTGGGGAAATTAATTTAGTTTGTTACCAATCAAATCACAGTAAGATAATAAGAAACAAAACCATATCTTGAAACACCTTCCCCCCACCCCTCCTTTCTTCCTGGGTTCAACTTCACTCCCAATTTCTCTACCTCCTCCCCTGCAGCGGTGCAGAGGGATGGAGAATGGGGGTCGCGGTCGGTTCATCACGTTGTCTGTGCCGTTCCTTCCTCCTCAGGGGGAGGACTCCTCACACTCTTTCCCTGCTCCAGCATGGGGTCCCTCCCATGGGAGACAGTCCTCCATGAGCTTCTCCAATGTGGGCCCTTCCCATGGGCTGCAGTTCTCCATGAACTATTCCAGCGTGGGTCCCTTCCACGGGGTGCAGCCCTTCAGGAACAGACTGCTCCAGCATGGGTCCCCCATGGGGCCACAAGTCCTGCCAGCAAACCTGCTCCAGCGTGGGCTCCTCTCTCTCCATGGGTCCTGCCAGGAGCCTGCTCCAGCATGGGTTCTCCATGGGTCACAGCCTCCTTCAGGCACATCGACCTGCTCCACTGTGGACCTCCATGGGCTGCAGGGACAGAACCTGCTTTACCATCGTCTTTACCATGGGCTGCAGGAGAATCTCTGCTCTGGCAGCTGGAGCACCTCCTCCCCCTCCTTCTTCACTGACCTTGGTGTTTGCACAGCTGTTTCTCTTGCATATTCTCACTCCTCTCTCCTCGCTGCCGTTGCACAGCAGTTTTTTTCCTCCCTTCTTAAATATGTTATCACAGAGGCACTGCCAACGCTGCTGATGGGCTCAGCTTTGGCCAGCGGCGGGTTCATCTTGGAGCTGGCTGGAACTGGCTCCGTCCAACATGGGGGCAGCTTCTGGCATCTTCTCACAGAATTCACCCCTGTAGCCCCCCTGTTACCAAAACCTTGCCATGCAAACCCAATACAATATGTTTACTTACCCTTCAGAGATTAAGAAAAAATCTAGTGTTTCTGTGGAGTTTTTAAACTGTTATCATATGCAACAGTTACAGTCATATCTAATGCTGAAGAGCTAAAGGGGCAACCTATAGCCTGGTATTCAGGCTGAGCTGCTCAGTTGTAACACAGAATTGCTCAGGTGAAGCACAGAGATGCAGAAAAATGGCATTTCAGAATGAATTCATCAAAATGGGGAGAAGGTTTGAGACGAGTGAGACATACCACTCAGGCTCTGATTGAAATGAAGCTGAAGGCATTGAGCTGTAGGTGAACAAAAGAGAGAGATAATAGTGTTTAATGGGAGACTTGAAATGGTTTGGAAATTACTTTTTAAATTATGTTTTGATTTCTAGATGATAGTTTAATTATAATTGAAATACTCATAGCATAATGATGATGGCAGAGCATGGTCCAGTTGCAGATGATTTCTGGCAACACTCTAAGGGACAGTGGCACTAAAACCTGATGCCTCTCCCTCTATTCTCCATTGCCTCTCACACGTGTATCAGCATAATTTACTCTGCACGTATTTGAATCAGAAGGGAACACTGAGATAAAATGGTGTGTTCAGGAGTACTTGTCAGTCAGCTTCAGGCAGTGCAAAGCCATTAATGACAAAAGAAAAGGGTACCCTGGAAACAAATAGACATAGCTTTCACACTTAAGAAGAACAGATTGCCTGATTTAGGCTCAATTTTGTTTTGTTTGTAAAGCAACTAGAGAGTAATCAGTGAAGTGGGAGACAAATTTCAGTCCCATGAAGTCTACTTTTCAACAAGAAAGCAAACATAGACATGTATGCACTGAGCATTTTTGGTACTCTTTCCGATCATATTTATGCATTTACTTGCAATCAGCATAGCTTCCATTTGTGAGTGGCCTCCTGTTTTGTAAAGTAGGGGGAGTGTTTTGTGTTTTATATTATATATAAAAATGCTTGTTGCCATCAGTGAGCTTTTTTTTGCATTAATCTCAACAGTTCTTCCTGAAACATACAGTCATACTAAAATAAAACACATCAGATAATAATATAATGCATTGTGCTGCATTATTGCAAAATGTACCACTGTAACATGTCCTACTGCCTGTGTTAACGTTAAGTCAAACATGACTTTTGTCTTGGCTTTTTAATAATGTAGATTATTTGAAAACCTGTGAAACCTAATATCCTGAATTTCTGTACAGTTGTTGAGGATGAGGATAAATTATTTTTCGTGTTAAATTGTTTATTGGTGAAATATTTGCAAAAAGTACCTGTTGCTAAATGTAATGTATTATTATAACAATTTCATCTGTGATTTCACTATCGTATCCATCTTGAAGTAGAACTTCTGGGTTTAAAGGAACGCTCTTCAGGAAGGTATCTTAGCACAAAAAATAGCTGTGCTATCAAAAGAAGCTGGCATTAAATGAGCTAAACAAAATTAGCAAGGCCCTGGAGACTTTCAGAGAAATGACTCGAGATAATATACCCTTATGAAAATTGATCAGCGATACAGAGAAATAAAGAAAGCATTCATGACTGATGTGCGGTGCCCCTGTTTGGACTGAAACAAAATATACTAGTTTGGCAGTAGCATGTTTGTTTAGTAACATGGAATATTCTGGTGTTGCTCAGTAGTCCAGAGTGACGGAAAAGGGCCTTACTATTACACAGGCGGGATGTAGTGTATTATTTTGTGTCCTGCTGCAGATGTACTATAAGTTAATGTCTGTGTGTGCGCAGGGGTTGTTCTGTTGAACCCTACAAAGCTGCACAGTGGGAGCATGGGTTAACAATGTGGTGGGGATTTGACAGAAATTCACTCCTAATTTCTTAGATGATCCTGGTAGGAGTACTAAATTGCTAATTTCACCTGTGACATAAATCTAATTGCTGCTGCAGATTAATCTTCATTGGATGACTTCAGAAAGGGCAGGAAATTTCAGCAATGGATAGTTCAAGCTCTAGACTTCTGTTTTGCACAGACATCCCACACTGACGTGGCTCTTCCATGTTAGAGAAATACTGCTTTTGAACTGGGTACTTAGTTTCTTTTAGTTTCTCTTTGGTGGCTATGTGCCGGTTTAGCAATCCACCTGGACCTCTTTCCACAGTGCCCTTACCAGGGAAATTCAGGCACAGATGTGTACTGGCATCCCGCTCCTGCAAACCTTGTAGACCTGAACCAGGTTTGCAGTACAGACTTGAACTCGGCTTGCTCCAGTGCTCCAGGTAGTTCTCTGCTAGGTTGGAGTAATTTCTGTAGTAAGCAAAAAAACCAAAAGGAAGATCAGAAAAACACTGCTTTTTAGCAAGTTCCACAGAGTGTTCATCCTGCAGTAATTCAGGAACAAAAATTGAATACTTCACCTCTATAATAACATCACACTGACTTATCCCCAAATACATTCTGAAATGTAAAAATATAAATAGTAATATTTAGAAGTATACTAATGCAGATATTTTAAGATATTTTAAGTATGCTCTTTTGTATAAACAAAATTTAGATGTCCTTTATTGTGGTAATGTATTTATTCTTTTATAGTGATTGTAATAATTAGTTTAATATGGGTGTCAATGAAGAAAAAGAGAAATACTCCCATTAAATGTATTATCATTACAAGAGGATTTTTGGCCAACAAATTTCAAAAGTGGGTTGGGGGTGTAAACATGAGGTTATACTGAGAGAAGCAATTAAATTTTCCAAATATGCAAAGCTTAATAAAAACCATGCCAGGTAATGGTGTGGTCAAAATGAACCAACAGCTCTGAAAATATTATTCCCAACTTTTCCTGCTTGTGTAGAGGCAAATACAGTAATGAATACTGGCGGCATTTTTTTCCCAAGCTACCCAGCTATTTTATTTCGGTGGAAGCTGGTACAGGCACACAAGAGACCTTAATGTTTATTGATGGTAAATGGATCCCTGGTGCTCACTCCAGAAAGTCTGGCTTTCATTGCTGGTCTGCAAAAGTTCAAGGCACAGTTTGTGAACTGGGGTGTATGTTCCAGAGAAAGACCACTCCAGAGAAAACCTTAAATGGCTTTCCATTTTATATTTGTTGCTTTCATAAATATCAAAAAGCCTCCAACCCTTAAAATATATTATTTTCGTAGATGTCTTTTATTTCTGAACAATGTAACAAAATTGTAGAAACAAACTCAGCATCTTTCTCTTATCTTGGGCACAAATATTTGGCTGAAACCAAAATATTGAAAGGAAGCTCAATTTCCTGAGTGAGAAGTTCAGCATACCAAAGATCCGCCAGACAAGGAATGTGGCTCTTTTTGTCTTATTTTGCGCACTTACATTGACCTTTGTAACATTGTTGATGAAACTATATTAACACAGTGAGCTTGAGAGTTACATCAGAAGCTGCACAACTTGTATCTGAGGAAATATAGCCCTAAAATATATTTTTTTCCAGTTTTCACAGAGGGACCTAGAGAGATCCCTGAAAGGAATCCTACATGGATGCTATATTTCCCTTGCATTGATCTACCTCTTTCCAATAGTAACATCATTAGCAGCAGAGGCACTAAGAATGTGAGACTGCAAAAAGATAAAGATCAGATCAGGCCTAAATTTTCTGAGCTCCATACAGGCTTGTTTTTTGCAGTCTATTCAACTATATCTGAAGGGGTAGACAAGGATGAAAACATGAATTTCTTCTTCTGAAAAAGAGCATTAAGAAGTTCAAACAAGAACTTCTGCTCCAGTTCTGTCATGTCCTTTGGGCGGGTCTCCATCCTCCAATACTGCAGTTGCTCTCCCTCCCTCCTCTACCTCAAAACTTTCTGCCCTTCTACCATCTCCTTTTCTGTGGGACAATTTTACCCATCCTTTGATGATCCAGTAGCCCAGCTGGTTTCTGTTCAGTTCACATGACTTAAGACTTAGCTGAATGGATGAGGTGTTACAAGGTAAGGTTTTTGTCATTTCTCTTCCTACTCTATTTTGGGGACTCTGAGGAATGTGTAGGTTAATAATATGGGAAAAGGTCCTGTGTAAGACTTGAATACCCATCACATGTGGGCACTGAGAAAAGAGAAGGTCATGGCAATCAATCCTGTAAGAGACTTGTTTTAATGGATGAGACAAAATGGTTATGAAAGGTCATCTATCAAGCATGGCATGAAAAGATTACCTGTTTGAATTCAGAAATTAAAAACATACCCAAAATGAGCTCTGAAAGCCTGTATATGGGAGGGGGGAGTGTTTCCTGGGTGGAAGACAATGGGACATTTGTCCCATTGACAAGTTATGGGACATTTGAAAATTATGGAAAGTATAAAGCAGTGACCTCCATACTGGGAACCAAAGAGGAGTGAGTGTGTGCCCTCATGTGTATGTGTTTGTGTGTGGTTGGAAAGGGCAAGCAGGTTTATGTGTGCCTGTAAGAGTGAAAAAGAGCAAGTGAGATGGTAAGAGTTGGCCATATTCATGCTCATTCTCCCATTCTTTTTTCTTTTTGCCAATCAGGGAGTGCCAGTAACCTTCCCAGCCAGGCAGCACATTTTAGGGCTGTGCAGGCCATCTGGTTCTGGCATAAATCCAATATCCTGAGACAGGACCCAGGTGGTATAACAAAAAAAAGTGACGGTTTTCACGCAGGAAATTTTCCCAAAGGCCAGGGCGGTCTCCGCCCTAGGACTCTCCAGCCGTGGTACCAAGCACAGCAGCACAGCGGAGCGCGAAAAGCTCACTAAATGAGTCAGAGACCTTGCATGATGCTCTTCAGTGTAAAGAAGGGTTCCCCGATATGTGTTTCAGATGGGACTTTGAGCTTACAGGCAGTGGAAGATTGGTTAATTTGGTAATGCAGCCATTGGTGCCAAGACAAGGCTGAGCAGCAGTAATGCTAAAGGAGTGGGAGACAGAGATGTTTCCAATCGAGCCATTATAGCTCATCTTAACAAACTACTTTTGTTTCACTTTGATCACGGGAATAGGAGGTAACAGGGAAGGAGGTTTCAGTGGCAATAGCAAGACATTGTCTTTAAGGCTGCCCAAGCCTTAAGGGCTCCCTTCGTTCAGGCCAGGTGGAAGATGCCTACAGAGCAGTTTGCAACAGGACCTCAACAGCTGAAGTCTTAAGGAGTTACTGGGGAAGATAAAGCAGGGATGAAAAATCACTAAATTCAGTACTCAAGGATCACTAGATCCAAACTGAAGTTTGGAGAACAGCTTGTGGGAGTTGCTGTGTCTTTGTCTTGCAGGTGAATGGTTGGTCATTTCTCTGCAGGTTCACCGGTGGGCCTCAGACTGCGGTGTGGATGAAGGGCTGTCTGTGTACAAACCATGAGAGCTGCTGTTAGCCTCCGTGGGCACAGGCTTGTCTTGTGGGGTGCAGACAGCACCCCTTGGGGCCCACAGCTGTGTCCCAAAGATGAGGCAGAGCTGAGGTATACTGCCCAAAGAGGCAAGGTCCCAGGCACTCCAGCAAACAGACCAGAAAATATCACTATGGGGAAGGAAGGTATGAAGGACAGAGCAGATACCAGCATGACTAATATCAAAGAGTGAGCTATTAAGTGCCAGCAGAACTGCTGTGTGCCCAGCTGATGCGCAAGGGAAGCTGCCAAACTATTTGGCTGTGTCATTTTTATGGCAGGGATCCTGTGCAAGTATTGCAAGAACGATCAAGGAAGGCTGATGGTTTGTGCTGTGTGCATTACACCCACTGGTGCTCCAGGATGAGAGCCTTGTTTGCCTTCCCGAGCAGCTGCAGCCTGGGCTGCCGAGCTCTGATGGGCATTTCCCCGCGGATGGACTGTCTTACTGATGAGGAAGACACACGTGTTTTATGTTCAGACTTTGTCCTTCCTCGCTTGTCACAGGAAGGCCTTCAAATATGTCATTTCAGCATCTAGAAAGATACCTAGCAGTATATTTGGCATTTGCTGTTTTACTGCATCTCCTGTAATGCCTCCGTCAGTTAAAAGGTGATAAAAAATTAACACAGATACTGCTTGAGTTCTTTTATTTTGAAAAGGGATAGCTTTTTTTTTCCCCCATAATTTGCTATTTATAGGAAATGATCTTTAATGTTCTCCTTTAGTAACTGACAATACAGAAAAACAGAAGGTGACTTATGTTTCAAAAGTCAAATATATATAGCATATATTTTAATTTACAGAGGGACAATAATCTCATAAATACCGATCATGGTTACAAGATTTTTAGGCAATGTCATGTTGCAAGTCACTCCTTTGCTAAATTCTCCTAAACCTGTCAGAGTGCCAGCGGAGCCCTGTGTGATGAGCAGCTCCAGGTGCAGGTAGAAATTTCCAGAGATGAGAGAGAAATACCGTTTCAGAAAAAGAATGCATAATAAAGAGATTAAAACTGGAAGGAAATTGGAAAACTAATGTTCAGTAAAATGTCATGAAAGATTTCATAGGATTTTGAGATATTTCCTGGCAGAAAAGATTTTTCCTTTTGAATGTTTGACTCCTATAGGTGCATTGCCACAATCTCTGCTTTGCAGAGATTCACATTCTCATTGCATGTCCTTAATTTTCATAGCAAACTTCCTCCTCCTCTGGGAGATCCCAGGTAGCTCACATCAGAGAGCGGCTGCCTGACCCAGGGCCTCTGTTGGCCCCACAGGAGTACGAATACCACTAAGCTGCCCTAGAGGAAGCAGCCACTGCTCCTGGGAAGAACAAGGGTCCCTTGGAGGATCACAGGTGACAGGTCTTTGCAGGCTATGTCATGGAAGAGTGCATCCTTTTCAGGGTAAGACTGGCACTGCCAACCCAATAAAAATCCACGAGGGGAAGCAGGACATCATAAACTTGTGGTAGAAGCTCTGTTGGAAGGACCTAGCCAAAGCCATTCTCCAACTGGATGAAATTCAGCCTAGGCAGGTAGCTCAGGACCCTGCTCAGTGCAGTGGTGGCTCAGCCTCCTTAAGCATAGCGGCCTCCTGCATGAGCAGATGGAAACCACATCTTTTGTGGAAAAGAAACAGTAACATTAGCCTAAAACAGGGTTCCATCTATTAATGTTTTCCTCTGTGCTGCTAGCGTTCAGTAGATTGTAACAGTGCTTTCCATGCCTAAATGGCAGAGCAAAAGTTGAGTTTTATCGGTCAAACCTGAATGTAGACAGTTAGACAGCGTTGACAAGAGGCCAGTGTCTTCCGGCATGCATATATGACCAGGGCAGACCATGCTAATATTGATAAGAAGAGAAGAGAAGAGAAGAGAAGAGAAGAGAAGAGAAGAGAAGAGAAGAGAAGAGAAGAGAAGAGAAGAGGAAAGAAAAGAAAAGAAAAAAAGAAAAGAAAAGAAAAGGAAAGGAAAGGAAAGGAAAGGAAAGGAAAGGAAAGGAAAGGAAAGGAAAGGAAAGGAAAGGAAAGGAAAGGAAAGGAAAGGAAAGGAAAGGAAAGGAAGGAAAGGAAAGGAAAGGAAAGGAAAGGAAAGGAAAGGAAAGGAAAGGAAAGGAAAGAGAAAAGAAAAGAAAAGAAAAAAGAAAAGAAAAGAAAAGAAAAAAGAAAAGAAAAGAAAAAAGTCCTGATTTTTGCCAGAAAACTCATGGAAAATCTTCTTAATCTTTCAATGGTAAATCTCGGGAAAAAAAGGTATTTTTAACTGAAATAGAATCATATTCAAACTAACAAGATCAAATATACTCTGCTATCAGATAGGAAAAAATAAATTACATTTCACATATTGAAAGCTTTGATAATTCAGTGGTGTTTTTATCCCGGATAACCAGTTGTGCAGATTTATTCCTAGCGTCATGTAGATAAGGGTTTAATAACATTTGCTTAGCACAGCGAATTTAAGGACTTCCTGGGGAGCCTATATCCCTGGGGAGAAAAAGGGGGGACTAACCTTTCAGGTCTGAATGCACTCAGCCTCCAGCATGCGCTTGGTCCCAAGTTATGTGAAGTCTGGTGATGCTCACAGGTAGTAGCATTTGCACTTCTTAGACTGTCAGTGAGTAGCTACTATGGTGCTGTGCAGATTAGAAATTTCAGCAGAAGATAAGCAGGCAGACTACAAAAGTGCACAGGGCTGTAGAGGATTTGTTGGAGGAGAAAAATCCCACCTTCTAGGTGGGCCACAGGTCCAGTGTAGTAACTGGTGAAGAGACACTGCTTCTTCTAAACCAAGAACGGACAGTGAAGATCTGATATGACTTGACTTTCAGATTAACACATCTGCTGTTATTTTACTGCTGTGTGTATACTATTTTAAATGGGGAATCATCTCTTTCCACTAAATGCAGGTGTGCATATGTATGTATATATACACATGTATACACATACAAATATATAAATGTTCTGAATTGGCTCACATATGTGCCTGAGCTTCTGGGCATGACTATAGTACAAATACTCCATAATAGTGCTGAAGTGTTTCCTTGCTCTAATAGTGATGTTCCTCAAAGGAGCTTGAAGATACCAGAGAGACTTGTTTCAATGCAGGGCAACTGCAGACTGAATGTGACCTGATGTATACCACCATCTCTTAGAATGGGAATATAAAATATTAATTAATTACCAGATCACCAATGACACTGAATTTTATTAACACATTTTTTAAAAAGCTAGATAACTGATGTTCTCAGTTTATTGTAAATCAGTTAACCCACAGATTATGTGTTCATTTCACTTTCAGGAAGGAGGAAGACATCTACCCTGCTTATCGGAGCCATACAAGCCTGTGTGCTTGGGACATGCCAGATACAAAAGGACTGAAGGCCAGAAGAGAAGGTTTGATTTGCTGTACATCCTTAAGTGAAAGCCTGAAGAGAGTAAGCTGTAGGTGGTAGCTAGATGCCTTCACATGGTTGTAGGAGGCAGGAAGAAATGGGGCTGATGTATCGGATTAGTGTTGTTTTGAAAGAAATAAAAGGGTGAATGGAATGCTCTCTATGACACAAACCCCCAAGAATTTCCAATGCTATCTTTGCCTGGTTCAGAACATTTAATTACCACTAATATTAAAGTATGTGTTAACTTTGCAGCTTGGACTTTGCGGAGCCCGGACACTGTCGCTGGTGTTGAGTGACTGTGAGCATTTTTTGCTCTGCAGATGCCTTGTGTGCTACCCTCTTCCAATTCTCATTTGATTTTTTTGTCTAAAATATTGTTTTTCTGTTCTGTAGCCATCTTCCTCTGTCTTTCTGAATCTCCTTTTTTTTTTATGAAACCACTAATTCCTAATGATTTTTACTCTGCTTGAAGGAAGTTCCTTTCCATCAAACTCTGTATGTTTCCTCTTAAAGCTTCATTGGCTGTGGTGATTCACAGAAATTAGGGTCTTTTCTGTTAACTGGTTTTTGTTTGTTCTGTAGCTTCTGTCCAGCAGATGTACCACGTGAGTTATTGCAAGCTGGTTTAGATGTAGAATTCATAAACTTAAATCTGATTCATAATTTGTGCATAGCATCTCCTAACTGTCACAGCATGGAGTAATAGGATGCATTTCATCATGTATATTATGGAGTTTGATAGACCATTTTTCTTCATGCAAGGCAGGTCTTGGGATATTATTTAACTTTTCATTTTGAAAAAAAAGAGAAAATGCAGGAAAAAATAAATCGAAAAGTCTTTGAGGCTGGGTGAAGTTCAAGGGATGAAGGAGCGCCAAAGACTGCCATTAATAGAAAGATAGCAGTCTGCCTGCTTTCAGCATGTGGTACAATATTTGTTCCAGTGCTTTTCAGTCATTTCAAGAGAACCTAGGTGCCAATAAAACTAGAGATGGAAGCCAACACAGATTTTTCAAGAATAAATTATGCCAGTGCCACTTAATTGTCTTCCCCACTAGAGTTACAGAACTAGATGGGCAGAAATGGGCACTGGTGAGACTCTTCACACTGTCCCATGTGACATTGTAGCAAAGAGGGACTTGAAAAATAGATGCAAAAACTAGATCAGGATGAAATGAGTACACAAGTTAAAAAGCAAAATGCTTGAAGAGGGCTGTCTAGAGGAGAGCTCAAATGGGCACCGCAGGTATCTGTCCTGGCTTGTGTCCGGCGAGTGACTTGGAAGGTGACACCAAAGTGAGAGCCCTCCTGAAGCAGAAGAGGGAACAGGGTTGGATGACAAATAAGCTTCATAAACTGGAGAGCTGACATGAAGAAGATGAAATTCAGAGAGGACAACTGCAACGTGTGGCACTGAAAGATGAAAAATTAACCTTGCAGGTGTAGAACTGGGGATAACTGGCTGGGCAGGAGTCCAGCAGGAAAGCATCTGCGGAGGGCTTAGAGGGGCTCACTCACAATGAGTCAACAGAGTGTTGCTGTGGAGCACAGCTAATACAATCTTGGAAATAGGGAAGCCTTATTTCAAATAGCTCCCCTGATTTTGAGGAGCACACTCGAAGGAAAATACAGGCAAATACAGAGAATCTGAGGAAAACCAACAGTAGTGGCAAGAAAAGCTATCCCTTGAGAAAAAGCTCAATGAGCAGACCCATAAGAACTTGTTTTGTGTTCTGATTTATCAAACCTTATTATAGAAGAAAAGACTGACTAATTCTGGTGGGATAGTACAAGACAAAACTAAGAGTATCTGGGGAATAAAAGAATTGTTAAGAAAAAGATTCCAGCTAGTAGGAAATGGTGCACTAGAACAAGCTATGCAGAGAAATTACAGAAACAAGCATTTCTCAGAGGTGGCTTGGTTACAACTTACTCTTGCAGAGGGATGGACAAGATAGGACTTAAAGTCCCTTCTGGCCCTGCATTTTTATTACGTTTCTCTCATTGTGTTGCAAAAAGTGACTTATCTGAGACAAGTCAGAAACCAGAGGTCTGACAGACTGGTTTGATGAAAAGATGACAAAAAGGGGGCAGCACATGAACATCAGCGACAGGAGAAACTTTCCTGCCAGTGAAATACAGGAGGGGTTGGAAACCTGCCCTGGCCTCCCAAACCCTTTTTATAGCAGCAGAGCCAGGTTTTCACCTAAAAAGTAGAATAATCAGCCAGTGGAAGTCCTGCGACTGCTGCCCCCATGGGAAAGACCATGGAAAAGGTCTGTAGGGGACTGTTTGGCATTGCTTGGAGGGAAAGAAGCGGTTTTCCAGCTTCAGCTCCTGGGGCTGAACAACTCTTCCTCTGCTACGTCCCTGAGCCGCTGCCAAGCTCCCGGGGCTGGACACTGCAGAAGAGACCAGGTCCTGCCTCTTCCGTTCTGGAGAAGGCTGCTTTGGGGGCTTGATATTATTTTTTTCTGTTCTGGTACACTGAGCTTTGATACGGTTTGGGTCACTGCAGCAGTGTCGGCTGTAGAGGGGTGTTCAGCTCTGCATAGAGGGTGATGAGAGTAAGGAAAAGGCTGTTGTGGCAGCAGTGAAGTTGAATAAAATATGTTCGCAATTTGTGAGAAGAGAACAGCTAACAACCCAGACCTAAGCCTCCATTTCTTCTTATTTTCTGCTAAGGACAAAAGTCATTGCAGCTTGTGATACTGGATTGAAAAGTCAGTAACAGAGTCAGTGTCTGTCGTGCAGAGTCTGCTCTTCTGAATATCAACACAGATGGCCAAAACATGTTTCTTTGTGGAATCTCTGAAGGAAGCTATAAATGATGAATAAAACAAAAAATTCTCTGTTTGCTTTCTGCCCATTGAAAATAGGTAGCACTGTGCTATTTGCTGTGATCTTTAGCTCCAATACATCTAGAAACATCTAGGTAATCATTAAATTTAAGATTAAACAAGAGGAAGCTTTCCAAAGTCAAATAGCTATTTTTCTGAAATTGTTTTCTCTGAGATCCACCTGATACCTGGAGCACAAGTTTAAAATGGGAGGAAGAAAATCACTTTTTGTCCTGTTCATACAGGGCATGATATTTCCAGGCTCTGTTTCAATAAAATAATTCAAATTATTCCTACAACCCAGAACACTTCTAACTGCTCTCAGAGGTCTTTAATTTCACTTTAATCTTCAGAAAGGTTTTCAAGTGACACTCTGATCTTGATCTCAAAGAAACAGTAATCTCGGAGAAGGTAATATGATGTCTCTCACTTGGTACTTTCCTTGGGAGAAAGGTTGGCTGAAAAACAAGAGCCCCACTTCACGGCACATCATCAGACTTTAAACTGAGGCTTTCTTCTGTATGGAAAGAGCTGCTTACCTGCTCTCCCCCGCTGCCGAGCGATTAGCTCTTCTGGCATGACCTCTCTCTCAGTTTGAGAAAACTTTCCCGTGAAAAATCCATGAGAAGTCTCAGTTTTTCCAAAAAAATCCCACTGCTTTTGTGACCTGGCGATCATCTTCACTTTCAAGAGTTTTATGGTTTAACTAATAATACTCGGAAGGTTTTTGCTAGCTGAGAGATGATGTCTGCAGTTGTTGGTGAGCAAGCGTTGAGCATGTTTTATTTATAGCTGATGTGCCCTGGGGATCATAAGCTTGTTTGCTCTGGGTAAGGTGAAAATAAGTTATATTCAATTTATGTTATAGTTTAAAACATCTTTTAAGCAACAGAGTAATCACATGCTTTTGTTGATTGTTTGGGGGTTGGTTTGTTTGGGTTTTTTTAATCAGCTGCCAATGAGATGCTGAGTGCTTAGGATACTTTAAAATATTTTAGCTTTCCCTTATCCTATATTCCTTACAATTTTGTCACCTAACCTCTTCTCTCTCTTCCATACTGATTCTGCTAGGTTTTCCTTTCCAGAATGAGAACAACAATTCACCACAGAAGGAATGGAATAAGAGACTATGGGATTCTCCCAGTGCAAATAAACAAACAGGAAAGATTGCAGAGTTGAGGACCAAAGAACTGCTTGTCTGTAGACAGACTCGCAGGAAATTCTGAATGCCAGTGTAAAACCAGTTATTGCTAAAGATGAGATCAGGATGGCATCTGAAAGATGCAAACAAGTGTTTATAAGCATTTTCTTTATTGGTGTTGGTTTTTGTCTTTTTTGGGGGGAGGCCATGCAGTATTTTTTTCTTATTTTCTGTAAATACCATTTTTTGTTGTTTTGCTTTCCTACTTCTGCTGTCAGTGACAACAGAATTATTCCACTTGTGAATTTTTTCCACTCTGCCTTTGTCTACATTACTCTCCAGGAAACCAAAGGCTGGGCTTTATGTCCTCTCACTAATTGCTTTTCTTGCAGCAGTCGGTTTCCAGTCTCTTGTCAAGGGCATTAGCACAAATTCAGTCAGTCTCAATGGGTTAAATTAAAGGCTGTGCACACTGGGGTAGATGGTTTAAGATGTTTGATTATTGGTGGGTATATCTAACTAAGCAATTCCGCAGGGATTCAGGTTTATTACTGTTCTCTTAATGAGGGAATATTTTTCTCTTCGTTTACTACTTTGTTTTTTAAAAGTCAGGTAAACCCTCCTTGGATTCAGTCATGTGGAATTATGCTGGAAATGGTGTGAAATCTTTAGTATTTCATTATACCAGCCTCTACACTGCAGTCTCTACACTGGAAATGGTGTGAAATCTTTAGTACTTCATTATAGCAGTCTCTACACTGCCACTCGGTATAGAGACTGAACCTCAGATCTTGAGCTGCGTTAAGTTTTGGTCTGGTGCTCTGCGGCACTCGTATCCTGTCTAGTGTCTTTTCCCCGCTGGGTCTGACACTCTTTGCTGGCCTCCCCACCAGCCTGTGACCAACCGTCCCCTCTCTCCGCTCGCTCATCGGCCAAGCTCCCCTTTGGACCCTGAGCCTGCTCCAACCCCCTCCCCCATTCCTGCCTGCAAGCCCCCTTCTCCATTGCACTTCTTCTCCTTTTGGGATTTCAGCAGCTGGCTCTGGAGGCAAGGCAGCTGCTTTTGTACAGTATTTGAGCTCCAGTTTGCTTGGATCTGATGTGTCTGCACCGGGTGTATGTCCACAGCCTGGATAGACCACTCTCAGGTGGTGAAGAGCTGAGTACAGTGATTTTCATGTGGATGTTTGGTCCAGAAGCTTCCCATAGGTCACATATCTCGCCTTTAATAGCATGATAATGATTTTTTACCCTCCTAAAGTTATTTTTACATCACTGTTGAGGAACAATTTATATATTTTTTAATTTCGTTGGATTTTTATAGGACATTACAAAAGGAAGCAAGGCACTAGATCTGAAATAATTAGACAAACTGAGCACATTATGCCTCGGATTTGTGAACTAGGCATCCGACACGTTTAAATTCCCTGTCACAATGCTGGCTTCCCTTTCTGTGCTGACAGCTTTGCAGTGTGGCAATGAAAGTCGTGGAATCTTCCTGCAGTTAATATGAGTCTGTATTATCAGCAAAATGCCAAACCGTATAGCCAATTAAGGGTTGGCTAAAGAGGCCAACTTTAATGACTTAAAGGGGGGAAAAGTAATTGTTTATTTTGTGTGGCTTTTCATATTTTCAAAGCATTTAGCTGTTAAGGGAAAACACCAGCTTGCTAAGGGAGATGAGAAACTGTTGTTACACAAGCAGAAACAACTGAGAATCGTGAAGCAGGGCTTTGCAACCAAACAATACGTAGAAAAGGCCAAAAATCCCTTTATTTTCTTTGCAAGAAATATATATTACTGTCTATTGTAAATGTATTCTGCTCTTCCTGCAAAACATATGAAAAAATAACTTAGCAAACAAGAAGGAAAAACAGCAACTGAAACACCTTTTTCAAACTCAGACACCAGTGACTTCTGGTGAAAGGGAACTACAGGAGCAGATGAGGAGGACTGTGCTGGGATGTACTGTTTGCAGTGCCAGAATGTGGCGTTTGCATATGGCTGCATATTCCATATACTTCACTTTTTCAAATATCAGATACCAAATGGACTGTGGTAACTCTTCTCCACCATTGATACTACCACCATTTTCAACTATAGCCTCTTTTTCCCCGTCAGCGCTCCAATCCCCATTCAAATTGCAACACCTTCCAGCAATCAGTATAATGAACAGTTGTCCTGGCAAAAGATTGTTAATATGATACAAAACTGTATTAAATAATGATTAATTATAATGATAAGTGTTAAGTATCTGATAGATTTAATTTTTCTATTTAATTTTTCTATGTTATTCTTCACTGTTCCCCTGTTATCCTCTTTCATGGAAGTGATTTGTAAGCAACAGAGGGGAGCTGGAGTAACTCTGTAAGCACAAATAGTAATTTTTCCTCTTCTGGAAGCTGGTGCTCAGAAATGTTCTTTTGTGCTGCCAGACAACTGGCTCCGCCGACTGACGGGCTCTGCATCTCATACCTTGCCTACCAGAGCATTTGAAGGGTTTAGAAGTCAAATGACTTGATGAAATACAACATAGTACTCCAAAGAGGTAGGTGTTGTTGGATCTCAACCTGAATGGGATGTATTTTGGTGAGGCAATGCAAGGTGAGCTTACTGGTACTGCAGGACGAGATCACATAGTTTCCTATTGCTCAAAGGGAGAGGGAGCCACGTCTCGGGCTCTTTGAGTTTGTTTGCCAAAGAACACGTCTGTTGAAAGCTATGTAGTGAACAGTGTAGTCAACAGCTGCTTAAATGATGTGACAAGTTAAGGGAATGTTTTATAAAGTCCTACTTTGGCCTCGCAATAGCAATCCTTCTGCTTCAGAAAATTGGAGTCATGATAGCTGCAGGGTAAACATGTCATTGAGTAAACCACACAAAATCAGAGGATTGATGGGGGTTTGCATGCATTGCATCATTGTCAGATACATATGCAACTCTATCAAAAATGATACAAAGATGGTGATGAAAATGTTTACAATTGCTAAGTAATTCATTGTCAAAGTACTCCTGGGAAACAGAAGGAATAAGTCAGGTAAGTGACTCCAGAAGGCCTTATAGTGAGGCAGGATAGACCAATGGCACATCATGAAATTATCTGTATCCCATGATAACCATCCTGTTTTTCTCTCTAGTTTGGATAAAAGAACACCCTTGAAGAAACAGCAATGTGGGGTAAGTACTAGCAAATAAAGCCACACAACTGGAGAGCAGACACTCAGGGAAACGTAGGAATGGCTGCTGATAGATGCAAAAGCCTGTGCAAATGTCTTCACTGTCATCAGTGCTGATGCTCACTTAAGTGAGGCAATGCTGCAGCCGTACCTGCATTTTGCTATATATACATATCCTCGCAAAGGAGCATAACATCACATGTATATCACTGTTTCTTGGGCTCTGGCTGTTAATATCCCTGCCATCACTGAAGAATATTTAATCTTTTTTTTCTTGCCTGTTACAACTTGAGCTGGGCAATTGATTCTGAACAGCTTGCTTACCAAATTTGAAGTGGTGGGATACTGAAATTATTTTCAAATTTGTGTAAAAATTGGTGCATGGTTTTACATACAGACAAAAAAAAAAAAAAATATGAAAAAATGAAACCTTTTGATTATAAAGCCTGAAACAGGTAACAAAATATTTCATTTATAGTCAACAAAAAAAAGGCTTTGTTAAGCTCAACAGGAGTTTTCTTCCATTCCCCATGAAAAGGCTAAGTGTTTTTCTGTTGCCCAGACACTACCAAGGGCAGCACAGCTCCTGTCAGGAGGGTGTTTTAGTCTTTCTTGCATGGCTGCAGGCTCTGACTGCTCTGGAGGAGGCTTCCCTCAGGATGCCTGGAGGACAGACATCTGAACCCGGGGCTGTGCAGGCCCTCTGAAATCTGCCCATATTCTATCTTCCTCCCTTGAAATCCAGTGCACGCTGCCCATGCCCAAGTGCTTTTCTCAAGATTTCCTTTGGGCTTTGCTTGTGCAGCTCCCCCCGAGCAGGTTTGCTTCGGCCCCTGCCTCCGTCTCCCCGTTGCACAGCGGGGACTGGAGCCTCCCCAGGGTGGAAACTGCCCTTTGGCATTAGTAGGACAGGAGTTTGCATGTCACCGCGCTGAGCGGTGCGACCTGTAAGGATCTGGTCCCCAGGGTTTCTGAAAGACTTACGCCAAGACACTGACTTTAATGTGCACACGTCTGGTGATATAGATTTGATGAGAGTTTTGTAATCAAGTTTTTAGCACACTGAGGGTAATGCAGCATTTTAGGCAGATTGCTTAAGAAAAGACTCTGCCTTAAAAAAAAAAAAAAAAAAAAAAAAAGCATAATCAAATATGCCAATCACTTCCCTGTGGGATATTTTGCATTAGACCAGTATTCCCCCTCTTGGGGAGCAGTATTCATGCAATGAAAATATATATAAGTGGAATTTCTTAATTCAGGGATGTTATGCAAGTTACAACTGTCATTAACATATTCAAAGTGATCATATACCAGGAAATTATCATCTGAATATACATAAATCGTGATTAAATACATACATTTGCTCTCTAAACTCTGGAGGGGAGATGAGTTACTGACAAGCTGAAGTTGTTAGAAAACAAGACCGTAATGAACGTTTCCACTGCACACTTCCACTGTTTCCTATGGACATGTTCTACAACCATCAGAAATGATGTGGCGTTGAGGCAGACATGATGCCTATAGCTGGGCTCCTACCTATGTGGACCTGGGCTTGCTTTGGTTAGGGTAGGCTCTTGTTTCCTGTGTGCAGGTTTGGGAGAAGAGGGAAGCTGCGAAGCCACATCTAAGACCAAGAAAAGCAAGAAAGGCTGCAGGAGCCTATGTGAAAAGTGAATGCATTTTGTGCCAAGAAAATATAAATTGAGTATTGGTGAGGAACGTGCTGCTTCTCATATTGAAATGGGGACAGCTGTCACTGAACTGGCCAAATACGTCGTGCAGGGGTACATTTAGCAGGTAGCAGAGCCCTAACTGCAGTGCTGCGCTGTACCTGGGACCAAGGGACTGCAGGAGCAGTGCTGCCCCGCTGGGGTTAGTGCTTAAGCCCCTTTAGTGTCATCTGGCAGACATGGCCTTGTCTCTTGTGTTGGGAAGAAAATACTGGAGGCACCTGGGTTTTGATTGCCTATGAGACTGTGTTATACTTCCCAGTGGTGTGACAAGATAATCCTTCCTCAGTATGCAGAGGAATTCAAAAAAGGAATAAACCCTTTACTGAGCACACACGGTCCATTAAGATCACTTTGGAAGACAGTGATGGAAGTAACTGCAAAGTCAATTGCTGCTCCTAAATACCTTCGAGAGATGGCTGAGCACTGAAAATCAGCACCAAATGCTTCAGCTTGCAGAAAGATTCAGAGGGAGTTACATGAGTGATTGCTGCGTAATGCTGCCAAAAGGATTTTTTCAGTCTTTTTGACTGATTTACATCAGCAACATCAATTTTAATCTTGCTTTGCATTTTGTCGTTTAAGTGTTTACCTACAAAAGTTGTTTCATGTTGATTGATAGCTATAAAGATATATTGATTTAAAATTAAATACTGCCTTTATAATAACTGCAGTAATTTTTGGTAACCATAAGGTTATACAGGATCGTTATATATTTACTTAAGTAAATCTTTATTGGGATTTTAACATTTCACAGTATAATTATGCTGAAAAATGAGAAATTGAATGTTTACCTCTCAGATTATTGGTATTTTTCTTGGTGAATATCTGCCTGCCTGCACTTGGGTGGATGTTGGAGATCAGTTAAAATAATCTGAAAATGAAGTTTTAAAATAATTGTAAGAACTTCAGTAAAAATATCTTAAATATGAAACAGAAAAAAAAAGGTATGTTTTTAAAAATGAACATTGCACATAAAACTAGTATGCATATTAAATAAAAATAACATCTGTACTTAGCTGGCAAATATTACTGACTGCTTGTGGTCACCATGCTCTTCAGATTTGTTTTTTAAACGATGAAATTTTTGTTTCCCACATTTTTAGTCAAGAGTGAAGCGAGGCAGTAGCTTTCCAGTGTTCTTGTTCCCCGGTGAGCTAGTCCAAATAAAGCGACGTATACACCATCCTCGGAGTGCACATACACGCAAAGGCAAAAACGTTTTGCCTGGAGAGGATGTGTTCATGTACTTGCCCAAGAGGTACAGAAGGCATAAACTGCAGAACATGTCATCCTCGCACACAGCTTGGTGTGGAGTTGCTCCCGTACAACCAAAAGACAGTTTCTGTCTGTGTGAGTTCCTTGACCAGCCTGGGATTCATTCCTGTGATGGTGGCACTGTGTCCCATGTCTCATATGGGTCAATACTGTTCCCACTGTGCCGTCGTACAGAAGCTTTGCTCTAGACTTGACTCAGGAGGGATCTGGGCTCAGCACTGAGATCCCTAGGAGAGACCTAAGCCTCTCTGACTGAGCTGTTTGGAAGGAAACCTTGTGTCCTCGCCGCAGCTTGACCTGGAGGCTCTGTGAGACGGACCGCCTACAACACAGCCTCAGCTCTCCCACTTTCCCTTTGGTAAGGAAGGCAGGCAATGTCTCCTGGAGCCTTTGACAGAGAAGAAGAGAAGGGGAAGATGTGGTCCTAGCCTGTGTACCAAGTGGTGGAGGGATATTAGTGCTGCCGCAGAAGTTCTCTATGGATAAGCACATAGACACTGTCTCATGTGCAAAAGGGCATCATGCACTGAGCACCTCCAGTGACTTGACAATACATCTTTAAAACTTTTCTGCATCTGTATGTTCTTATCAGGTCAAGATTAGCACTTCAAAAATCTATCATTTCAAATTCTCCGTTACAGTTCAGGGATCTGATTTACTTTAAAGCTTGAACAGTAAATATTGCATCTCCTGAGCAGTTCTCCTTGATCTGTGGAATTTTGTTGTGATTGATGTGACTGCGGGATGATACTTAACTATTCCTACCATAGTACTCTGTAACCCTTCAGCAGTTTGCCTTGTACTGTTCTGCTTTGAGTGGAGAACAGCAGACTGAAAATCAGGCAAAGTGAATGTTTGCTACACCTACGTTTTTATAGCCTACAATTTTACTTTCCGGCTGAGCCTTTCTACACTGTTTCTTAAGGTTCTTTTAAAAAATTCCACATCACAGTAGCAATCTTCTTGTAATTTGTTCTAGTCTATGAAATTAATATCAATATACACCAGAGATTTTCTGCATTAGTCTGTAGCACAATACAATTTAAACTGGAAGCGCTGAACATTATTAGTTTCATAAATCCTTCTAACTGATCTACTTGCCCCTCCAGTCCCTCGATCAACTTCAGTATCATATTCATGAATCTTGTCTTTAAGCTTGAGATAAATGTTTCAGTCCCTGCTACTTTATAAGGAGCAGGGAAGGTTTCCATACTGAGGAATTTCTTATGTACAGAGATGATCAGGACTATTCGGGGGAATCCACTGGGATTTCCTAGAACAGAACTGTGTGTGTGGATCTCGTTTATGAGAAATTGTGTGTACAAATATTGTGGTTTTATATTAACAGCAAATATACTTTACAACTTTGGTAGAATTATTTTTCTCTCTGTAGTTGAAAAAACAGTTACACTTTCTATTTGCAGAAATAATGCCCTTTTAAATTTGTCTGTACTTTGGAACGATAAGATACATTACATCCTTTCTACACTGTAATACACAGACTATTAAGTAGTCCTGCACAAATTCAACAACTTGTGCAGTGTTATATTGCTTTAATTGTGTGAGGCTTGAATTGAATTCTTATTGACATGCAGTGAATAAAAATAAAGCTTTTTTTCAAAACTCATTACCAGAATCCCATCCCATCTCTCTCTCAGGATGGACAGGTTAGAGCTAGCTCAGCTACATCTATTCATAACGTATAAATGGATTTACTGACATGTTGGTATTTGCTAATGGATATTTTAATATTGCAGAGTGCTGATTCATTTCTGTGCCCAGTTCAGTGTTCTTCTTTTCTGGGGATTGATGGCTGCTTCTTTTTTTTTTTTTTTTTTTTTTTTTTAAACACTGTTTGAAAATCTGTGTCTCTTCAAGCACAGCAGCACATCTCTGTTACTAAGGGTCAGCCTGCGCACTGTTTGGTACCTTATGCAATCCTGCTAAAATGGTTTTGTGTGAGAAAATAAAGCCTTGCCATTTTTTTAATTGTTGACATTTCTCTGTTGTGATAACACCAGTTATTACTGGGTTAATGCCATTATACAATTGTTGTTGTATATATTGTTTAAAGCTGATAATTTCAGATTATAGCCAGTGTTGCAATTCTGAAATGTTTCTTTGATCTCACATTATAAACCAAAGCTGAGTTGCCCACTCCTGTGGCAAAACCTGTGGAAGGTATATCAGCAGAGGAAATCAACAGACTGTTTCTCAGCACTCATTTGAGATTCTTCTATATCCAGGAAAACAACAAGTTAGGATTCATCTTGCCTAGTTTTAGATATCTACAGACTGAACCTAGAACTAACTGCAACTAGAACAAAATCCTTAAGGATTGTGCAGAACATAAAATTTGCTTTACTTTCTTCCTCAGAAATATATCAAAAAGTTTTGCAAAATAAAGTTTTTAGGCTTAAAGGAATTTGTGTTTTGGAAAAACCTGCATTTCAATTGCAAAGTTATGATGGAAAGTTTTTGAACAGCTGTAGGATGCAGTGCTTATTAGAGAACATAGTCATTTGGGATTAATTGCCATCATAACTCCAGTCCAAGCTAACTATTGTTGTGCTTTATTGTAACATGGCTTCCAATTAAATTGTCCTGTTCCTCCCCCTAAATAAATTTAATCCTGGTAGCGCCACTTAAAATTAACAGGGTTATTCCCAGTTAAAGCAACAGTATACAAGAATGCAAATAAACTTATCTTTTAACATCCTTTCAGCACCATTTGGCCATGACAGATGTCTCCTGTCACCACCAGAGCCAGCCACCAGAGCTGGAGAGAATAATTTTAATGATGTCTGGTTTCCTAGCCTTAGAAGAATTGAGATCTGTCTCAAATCCGGTATGACTTTGGGAAGCTGATTCTCCATGGACTGCAACAAGAGATGTAACTAATGTTGAGAACCTTCCTTATTTGAAGAGAAAGCCCATTAAAAATTCAAGGAGAATGTTGGTTGTCCTTAGGGAATGAAATGATATTTTTAAACTATCACAGTCAAGCGTACTGCGAGTAGAGAGCAGCAAAAAATTGAGGTCAGCTTTAAGTGGTTTGCTGCCAGAATTGAGGCTTTACGTACAGGTGATGGGGCTGCGCTAGGAGATAATCCACTGCCACGATGGGCCGCTGGGGACAGAGAATTCCTAATTCTGAGGCTCACACTTGGTGACAAGTAAGTGGTTACACTGTCTCAACACCTGCATTGAGAGGAAAGAAGGTAACATAATGCTAGTGTAGTCTTGGAAACATCTAGTTATAGTTAACCTATGTCTAGAGCAGGCTTAGTCAAAACATACTTTTTCACCCAAATTAATTTGAAGAGTTATTTTTGATATGGCATAGCCATTGAGAGTGGTCCATCATGTTCATGCAGTAAAGGTGAATCTCAAGTATTTTTTTCACATTACTGTTGGGTAGTGCTAAAATGTGTGTTATTGTGACAGCCACCAAATCCGTAAACAGCCTCCAGAGAGAAAATGTTCCTCGTAGCTGATGTAGAGTGGTCAAGGTCAAGGTTTAAAGACTCTCACTTTGAAGCATATTAGAGGTCATTAAAGACATGTCAAGTCATCATAAAAGCCTGAAACGCTCAATTAGTAGTTGTTCCTTTAAATTGCTCTAGTAATAAAGTTTTAAAGAGAAAAATCTATGAAGGTGATTAGGATGGTTTGCACCCCTCAGAGTTATATGCCATTCAGTTATGCAATTTTTCATGCTTAGGTTATATTTGCAGCTGAGCCACTACTATAGATATGTTTATTACATAGAGATATTAAGTTTAAAAGCTTGCACTCTGGGAAAATAAAGTTGGAAATCTGTCAAGATATTCTCCAAATCCAAGAGACAGACAGAATTCAGGTGCACTAAATCAGGCCCCGAAATTTAATCATTGCCTCAGTATCTTTTTGTATGTTTTTCTGTACCTATTTTGCAGTCTACTGATGTGCCTCACATTTAGTACCGAAGGTTTCCCCACTCATGTGGGAAAGGTAGAGGACTGCAGTGGAAAAGGAGAGTATTTTGGATGGTTTATGTAGGATTCAGACTGCTTCTTCTAATGTTGATTGCCCATTTTTAGTAAAAAACTGGCTGTACCAGATTTGAATCTGAACACTTGTGGCATTAAACCTTGCTTCTTTATAGACTGTAGTGTAATAACAATTTAAATATAAAAAACCATATTCCACTATATTTATAGACTTGGAAAGGTACTAATGTGGAAAAATCAAATTTGACATATATTATAATATCATCCAAGGCTATTTTAGAAAAGCAAATGCTGATAACTGGTTATGTTCTTCACTGTCGTGTTCATATTGTGTTCACTTTTCCTCTTGGCTTTGTTTTAGACCCTAAAATCTTCTGCTGGTTCCCACTTGTCAGAAACACACCTAGATTTCAGGTTATTGCTGAACATTTTCCAGGGTAGGTATTCAAAAGGAAGACAAATCTGAGTGATCTTCAACCTTTCTGAAGTATACTTATCCTTTGTATTGCTCTGCCAATACGTGAAAAAGGCTTTCGAATCTCAGAGCCTTCAAACTTTCATTTGCTTGCAATTCTGCATATTTATGAATGTCATATGCCCTGTTCAGGTTTTAAAGTGTTTTAGGGCAATTTGTAATTAAAGAAAAAGATGATATCTAAGACTTCAAATACACATATTCTTGCAGTGAAAAATGAGATTAAAGATACTATTTTGGTCTCTAATCTTACTTTCTTCATTTTCAAGCCAAAATGGTATTAGCTTCTTCATGTGTAGCTGACTCACCAAAGCAGCAGCACTTCTGTGCTCATATTTTAAATGATCAGCAGTCTATTTTCATTAATTTGTCAAAAATTAAAGATGTGGAAAAAAACCCTGAGGGGTATTTGCCGTAACAGCAAAGGTTTTTGCTTTAAATAATTACTACTTTTCTATGACTCATAGCTGGCACAAATGGCCAGAGGAACTGAGCTTTCATTTATTTTTCTTTATCCTCAGAGAAATTAATTAAAACAAATGTTGCTAACACATGAATTGGTATCAGCGGTAACCAGAAGCTGGATATTGCTTCTTGTCTGACAGCCGAAGGTGCGACAGTGTCTCTCTTCTCCAGCCATGCTCGGGGGACTGGGTGGGCTGCAGGGCCAGGGCACGCTGCCTGCAGCACATACACGGTAACCCACTGAACAGTTTCACTTGAATTTTCTTTTAAAAGGCATATGTGAACTGTGTGTGATGGCCTGCAAGACTTTTTGCAGGGTTACAATGATCCTAAAAGTTTCGTTTTCAGGACACAATGATTTTCAATGAGGTTTAATCTAATGTGTTTCTTTTCATGAAATTCACTGTGACAGGGATTTTTTTTCCAATTTAATGGAGGCTGTTGATGTCACCTGGTGATTCTCTCTTTCTGGATGTCTCACATATTTCCGTACTAAATATAGAATTGGTCAGGCAGTTGAACTAGATCACAGAATCACAGAATGGAAGGTGTTGGAAGGGACCTCTGGAGATCATCTCGTCCAACCCCCCTGCCAGAGCAGGGTCACCCAGAGCAGGCTGCACAGGACTGCGTCCAGGCGGGGTTTGAATATCTCCAGAGGAGGAGACTCCACACCCTCCCTGGGCAGCCTGTGCCAGGGCTCTGTCACCCTCACAGGAAAGAAGTTTTTCCACATATTTAGATGGAACTTCCTATGTTCCAGTTTGTGCCCGTTGCCCCTTGTCCTGTTGCTGGGCACCACTGAAAAGAGTCTGGCCCCATCCTCTTGACACCCACCCTTGAGATATTTATAAGCATTGATGAGGTCCCCTCTCAGTCTTCTCTTCCTCAGGCTGAAAAGCCCCAGCTCCCTCAGCCTTTCCCCACAGGAGAGATGCTCCAGTCCCTTAATCATCTTTGCAGCCTCCGCTGGACTCTCTCCAGCAGTTCCTCGTCTTTCTTCAACTGGGGAGCCCGGAACTGGACACAGGACTCCAGATGGTGCCTCACCAGGGCAGAGTAGAGGGGGAAGAGAACATCCCTTGACCTGCTGGCCACAGCATGATCTTTGTATGTCCCTTCCAAATGAACTATTCCATTTTATTCTAAATTAAATCAAGTTTTTACTTAGCAAGTAAAAAGCTAGCCCTGTAAAGTCAGCATCTATTCTTACTTTTATACATTGTTTGACTTTCCAATCACCATAGAAGAGGGTCAGCAAAATAAGTTATTGCTGCTTTAAAGCCAATATATGTGTTTTAAATAGTTAAATTTTAGAGCAAGTGGAAAGCAGTTTTGTTTGCAGCTGTTCTGTTACTTGTGAGGACCTCTGAAAGGGACATTATTAAGCTTGACTGTGTAGGTATAGCTCATCTTGGTAGGTCTTTACACAGTGAGGGATGAGCTGACCACACTTTTTTTTCTTTCATGGATTCACCCTATTCTGCCAGAAGAGCACTGCAGATAATTGCTCTATAACGTCTATTATAGATGGATTCACCACACAGGTCACGAGTCTTCTCTTATCTTAGAGAACCAGAATGTATATTGTATTGCAAATTATGTCACCTGTAGATACAAAGTATTAACTTTGAATAAATGTTAATCTCTCACACCTGAAGTTTGTATTCACAAAATAAACAGTTGTGGCTATAAAGTCAGAACATTACAAAACTATAAGATCCCAGTTCTTACTACCATGAATGCCAAGTTTGTAGTACAGCCCTGAATTCCTTCTGTATTCTTTGCTATACTTACCTAATTACTTACATAATTTGCAGTATAAACTCTTGGGATCAGATATTACCTGCAGTACTGTGACAGTACAATAAGGCATGATGGATTGTTTCACACACTGTGGAAAAAAAAAAAAACCAACAGGGATGTTACATAAAATGTTATTGAGCCTGTGGAAATGGTGGAAGCTGTATTTCACTGTGTTAGTGAGGGCTATTACAGTCTCACAGTAATCTACAAACAAGTTGTGATACAGGGCAAATTTGTGCATGTTACTGTAACATAAATGAGAGTTCTGTCTAAAATGGTAAACTGACTCATAGCTGAGAAGTGGTTTCTATGCCTGTTTGAAAACTGAAAACGGTACTTGTAAGAGAAGCCTTTAACATCTGTAATGGTACACCATCACCTGATGTAAATTCCTCATCCTTCCTGTGCTGAGATGTAAAAGGATCTGCCGCAGCATCGCCTCGTGCTGTGCCTGGCATCTGCTGACGATCAGAATAACCTGACTCTATACAGAATCAAAAATGAAGCTGAGTCAAAGACAGAAGCTTCTCATTTCACATGAAACCAGGCTGAGCAGACGACTTCAAGGCCCACCGCTGGCATGTTTTTTTAAGTCGCCTGGGAGCTGCGTGTATTTTATGCTACGTATCTCATTTTCTTTTTCCTCTTCCTGCCTGGAAGTTAACCTGCCCACTATTGCCATTGTGCCAGAAAATAAAAGAATGGCTCTTTTCCAGCCAGTGTCAGATGGAGAGTTAATAATGTGGATCAGACGGTGATGATTGCCAAGACCCTTTATCAAGAAACTAAATATGTCAAACTACTCTGGCTTACCAAGGCCTGAGGATCAACCTTGCTTGTCATCTTGGGTCTCTGTCTCATCGTTTTTCCCCATCCTCTCTGCTTGTTGTGACCCATAATGCTTCGTGGATCAGCTGAGTAAGCAGTGAGGTTCAACTACGTGGACCTGCCGGTGCGACCGTAGAATGACGGAAATCAAGTGCTTTTTCTGCTGAAATTGTCACACTCATTTCTCACTCCTTTATATGGCTGTTTTGTTGTTACGTTGATCAACATTGGGTTAGAATCAGTTGAAGAATACTGAAATATTGTAAAACCCAAGGAGAGTTTCTAATGTGTTGACTTTTGCCTCAGAGGCATGGTCTCAGGGGGTCTTTCTGGTAATCATGAGGAGCAGTGTGAGTAAAGTTGACAGGAAATCAATTCTGAAGTAAGCAGAAGAGGAGCAAAAGAAATCACGGAGTAATTGTGTGAGGACTAAAAGTTAAATAAATGTGGAATCAGCTGTAAAGCAATGGCAGGGAAAAATGCAAGGCAAGATGAATCACAAAAAAGATTATTACTTTCTAATACCTTTTTAATACCTTATTCACTGCAATAGTATTAACAGAAGGAGCTAAGAAAATATTTTTCTTCATTTTCATTGCTTCACATATTTTTTTTTCAGCCATAGCTTATTTCTCTCCATCTCTTTCTTTCATTCACTCATGTCTTGTTTTCTGTCTCATTTTATTTCCTTTGGGTCAAACAACTTCCATCAGTCCTGTGGGATTTGTCTAGTACTCAGCAAGCAGCTGATCTGAAGTGACGTTACCGTCAAGTTCAGCATGGGGCTGGATCCTACTGAGTGCTCAGCAGCTTTCAGAGCCTATGATCCACTGTTTTAATAAAGTGCTGCAGCTGCGCTAACGCTGTGGACAGGAGACCTGCCTATTTCCATGTCTATTCAAACATTATCAACAATATCTTTTTATAGCTCTCTATACATCTTTCACACACGTGGTACTGTGGGACTTGCTGGAGCATTGATTGGTAGATATAATCATCTAAGAGACTCCTAAAGCATTAACTAAGGAATGTTTCATAAAAGTCATGAATGTTAATGTACAGTCTATGTAAGAACGTGCTAGTGGGGTTGGGAAAATGGTATGAGATATAAAATCCTGTGAAAAGGGGGTAAGGAAGACACACTTAATGAATATGGGGTGGCCTTGTGGCCTCTGATAGGGATGGGATATGAACATCTGTATCAGAATGCATATGTGTAACAGGGAAACAAAACGCTGTGTTAATTCTGTATTTGCCAAAGCAACCTGAATTTTGGACCAAGCCTCTTCGTGAGCATTTGTCTATTACCACTTTATTGAAACAAATGTGTTGGAGCTTGTCTTGCAGACTAGGGTCTCACCAAGCTGAGGCTATGGTCATGCTTCACAAGCAGACCTTAATGCTGGAAGTTCTGGAGAACAGATATGCCACCTCTGAGGTCTTTGAGATCACAGTGCTGCCAATATATGTTTGCTATTAGAGGGTGGCAGCAGCAACTGTGACAACAGATTTGTGCCTCATCTATGTATAAATATATAAGGATTTTCTGAGAGCCAAAAAAGGCCAGAAAAATGCTGCTGAAGATACTTGACATATTGCAAATTTGATTCCAGATATTGTTTTTGCAAGAGTTTTCCCTTGAGAGAATGAGAAATAATGGAAAATAATGTTAAATGTGTGTTCTTTTGTAACCAATATTATGTAAATACAGTATATAACTCTGACTGAGTAATTAAGGTCACATTGTTGCTATGGGGGTGGCTAGTAAATTCTGTCCTGGTTTCTTTTCACAGATCTGCCGCAGCTGAAGCTAATGGTTGTGGTTATCCCACTCCCCAGGTCCTGGCAACCCATGCAGTCTTCGATGTTAACCCCTAGCATTGCCATCACCAGCAGGCAGGTGGATCACCCTGTGGCAATGGAGGAAAGTCAAACAGGGAAAAAATGAAACAAAGGACTAGAGAAGCCTGTCCTCTGGGAGACAGAGGATCAGGAGGAAAGTTCGTGGAGGGTTGGAAATAAGCTTATGGTATGACAGGGTGTGCGTGCAGACCTGTGTTACAGCAGCATTTCTAGTCACTGTGACGCTGGGCATAAAGACCCGCTCTTGATGTCTCTGTGCATTCGTAATGTTCACAGCTCCTGATGGGACGTCTAAGACAGAAATGAAACCTGGCCGGGCCAGCCTGGGAAATGCGGTCGCCCAGGCTCAGCACTGCAGTCTGGCGAGCCAGCCCACAGGCAGGGGAAACTGCAGAGCTCAGCTTGAAGAGGAATGAAAATAACAGGTTTGACACGTGGCAAGATGGAGAGGCAGTGAGAGGGATCAGTGAGAGACCTTGCCAGTCCTCTTGACAGACCAATTTTGCCAGTATCTCTTACTCTTTCATTTTCTATCTATATCCATTTAAATGTCTAAATGTCTTTAGCCATCCGTTTCCCAGAAGGATCTAGCTGTTCTGATGAAGCGATTCCTGTCCCAATTTCTGCCAGGTCTAACTTCATTTTTTTTTTCACAAAATGAAAATTGAGTTTTAACTGGAAAATATCTTGCAGGGTATTGCTATTTAGAACACAAAGTTTGGCAGAATGGGAAAAAGTCTGGGACTTATTAGTTTAGTGGGGGGTTGTTGGAAATATATTTAGAGACAGAAAATCAAGTGAGACAATTTTGTACAATACCTCTCATTTTAAACTTCACTCTGAATTGCAAATGCTAGAGCAACCTGTAGGTTCCACTTCCATTTCAAATACACTATCCCATGCATCAAGAACATTGAAAGGCCTAAATGTTTCTGTAAACATCAAATGACTTGTGTGAAAATTACGTGTCTGATTTGCTTACGGAAAAATGATAGAAGGAACCCTGAATATTTGTTATGAAACTACCGAAAATAATTTACATGAGATTTTTGTACAGTTTTAAATAAGAAGTAATCCAACATCAAATGCATGAAATAGTTTGTCTAATGCATATATGCAAAGTCACTCTGAAAACAGAATATACTAACATTAATTTTTTTTACAAAAAAAATCAAATTATTTTAGAAATGAAAAGAATATGTTCAAAACATAATAATGTATAAAATTTTAGTGAAGCCTACAACTAAAAGTAGTTAAACAATAATCTTCATATCTGATAACCCTTAGCACATTCCATTCAAAAATCTCAACACTTCTATGCACATGGATTTAACAAGCCCATTTTATTTGCTATCCTAAATTGTCATATTAAGTAGTTGAGGCTCAGAGAGACTATGGCCAAATGTTGTTCTCTCTTGTCTTGGATGCCGTTATTGTCTGTGTTCAGGACTACATAAGACACTGTCTGTGCTTGAAAAAAATACTCACGTGGATAATTTACTAGTATGATTGGTTTGCTCACAGGAGTGCCTTTGCAGTGTTGCATCACCAACTGCTGATCACAGTAGGAGGAGAATTCGATTTTTATTATGCTCAAGGTCACGTACAAAGTACCTGGAAGGCCTAGGCATGAAGGCATCAGCGGGAGGTTTTAATTCCCCGTTAGGCACGCCCAGTTGCAGTACAGCTGGTATTGCAGTGGCATTAAAAGCCTGAGCTATCTTGTAAGCTCAAAGTGAGTGACAGGCCTGGGATGTCTCTAGTGGTGAAATCTACATTAAAAGAATAATTCAATCCTTAAATTAATAAGTCCTCAGTGATATTTAATGTGAGGCCTTTAGGCATCAAAAATGATGGGAACATAAATTTGCTTTACAGAGGGATTCTGGAATCCTCTCTCAGTGTTTATAGAAAAGATGTGAAGGCTATTACTGAAAAGTAAAATAGTTAACTGAAATCATGCCATCAAGAGAAACACTAGAATTTAAAAGCAATTGTGATAACTGCATTACTGAAGATTAACTTTCCCATGGAAAGGAATTGGTGTCAATCAAGTTGACCTGCCGCTATAATTGACACGTAGGGCACCCCTTCCACCAAAGGGCTGTTGTCTTTTATTATTCAGGATCTATATTAAGGCAAAAATTAATAAATCTTATTTTAGGGCAGTTCAGTCCAATCCTTTCACTTCCCACATTTAGATACTGTTCTACTTCATGTGCTAAAGAGACATTGATTACAGTCTACATGTTCGTTAACCAAAAGGAAGAAGCACATACTATACTCACAGCACTGCTAGGTACAGATAAAGGAAGGTTTATTAGCTTCCTGGTCTATAGGCATAGGCATTCCATAGCCTTTATTCTATTCGTATAAGTCATTGCTGTTTATGCTATATCTGTGCTGTTTTGGTTGCTTCTGAGAATGCATATTTCATTTTGCTTTCATCCATCCCAAATGAATAAGAGGTGTAAATAACAGACCCGGTGTCAGGAAAACATTGAAAGCAAGCAGGCTATGAGAGCACGCTCAGCAGAGCCACTGCATTCACCGCCACTCAGGTGCGACATAAATAGTGCGCAGTACAGTGAAAGCGGGAGAGCGGCCAGCAGCCCCCCACCATACCCGCAGGGCTGTAAGAAGGCCCACGGGGTTTGGGCTAAGAGTGCTGAATGGCTTTGTGTCTTTAACAAATGCTAAATTAAAAATCACTGACGGCAAAGAGTAAGGCTGCTCTGAGGCCGCTGTGCTCATTGTGTCCCGCAGTCTCAGCTTGGTTTAAATGCGGGCTGCATCTCCCCAGCTCCCGCCACCAGCTACAGAAATACCACAGGCGCTCAGTGATTCAAACTTCCTGGCTTTTCCTTTCTTGACCAATCTTGCTATTTTCAAGCATAACCCCCTGCCTAATCTTAGGCAAGGAGGGAGGAAGGAGGTGGAGGGTAGGAGGAAGGCAAAGTCTGGCTCTTGGCAGCTCTCGCCCCCACTCCTGCACCTCACCGGAGAGGCAACGGAGTGAACGCGCTGGGCAGAGAGGGATGCTCTTTTCTTGTGGAGGAGCAGTAAAGTTAAGCTCAACATCTTCTCGGGAGCAGAGAGGCTGATCCACAGGCAGGGACTGCTAATCCTTCTCTGGCCAGCCCCGAACCCCTCTCGGACCTCGCCAGCCATTCCCCTGAGCCCCCGCAGCCCCTCAGGCGCTCTGCGATTCCCCAGCCCTCCGCCCCGGCTCTCCCACAGAGCTGCTCAGCTGCCTCCGCAAAACTGCGTCTTGCCTTCAGTCCTGGAGCTGCCTCTGACAACCTGTGATGTATGGAGGCTCGAAACAATGTGAGAGAGAATGCCATAGGTATAAAAAAACCTGAAGGGCAGAGAAAATGTCTGTTTTCACAATAACTAAGGAAGCATATTTAAAGGGATTTGTTTAGATTTAGTGGGCTGTGCTTTAAACACTTGTAACATCAGGAATGAAATGTTGCAAGTGAGCGTGGACTTGATAACTTCCTGCTGTTCTATCAGACAGTGTATTGAAAAAACATGCACCAAATTATATTGTCTGACTTGCAACTTATGGGCACGGTTATTCCTGTTTTCTTTAAGTGTAAATGAAGGAAAGATCGGATGTGTAGTTAGCTGCAGAAGTTGGAAATAGCAGAGATGTTGTGAACGTGCCATAAATCTGTGTGCTTTATAAAAATGGGCAGTTGGACAAACATCCTTTACTACTTCAGTTTTATCAGATAGATGGCCCAAATGCCTTTTCTTTTTTTTTGTCAAAGCAAATGTTTTGCAAGTAGTATTTAGCAACAAGCCTCACTGTATGGCAGGAAAGCTCTTCCTCAATATTTTCTGTTCCGTGAGATCAGTTTCATCAAAATCACAACACTGTTTGGAGCAGGCTATAAACTGGGGTTGAACAGAGTACAAAATGGCTAGGATATTGGATCTGGCATGTCTGTATCCACTCTGAATTAAGCCTGGGATTCCCAGCATGATTTTTGGCAAGAGAGACCTTTATCAGTGCTGGAAACCAAGCCCTCCTTTTAAACATGAGGATGTCACAAAATAAATTTGGAGATTAGAAGAAAATAATGGAGAAAAAATAAGAGGAAGTCAAGAAATGATGCTCCCAAAAGTTTCAGAAAAATGACAGTTTTGTTATTGTGTTGTTTTGTTGGAGATTCCTGGCCACCTCAGCTGAAAGCCTCTCTCTACCACTGATGTGAAGGAGGGGCTGCAGTGGTTGAGGGCCAGCTCATCTCCCAGCCTGGAGGCCATGTGTTGCTCCCTCGGGAAGCGGTGGCCAGAGACCCTATGCATGTGAATGCAGAACCTGTCCTGCAAAATTTAAACCCCACAAGGAACTTTGTCCATGCCATTAGATCTACAGGGCAGGCTATGCTGCTAGTGAGACAAGGTATGAATGTAGTTGAAGCTTTGTATTTTGTACTCCCTAGCCGTGTTGTTAGTGTTCAGTAAATAATTGATACCTTCATGCAAACGGGATGAGGTTCCTCCATCCACGCCTCTGTGAAATTGCAATAAGGATGCATTTCCCTACCTGATGAGGTGCTGTAGATCCTCCTGTTACTATAGTGATGGAGGCTACAAAGGTTTCCAAATCGATAGGGAGATTATTTATCTGAGCAATCAAAGAGAAACACAATCTTCAAGATAGTTGGCAGATGTCGAGATAAGACCTGAAGAGCTGGCGGGGGATTAGCTGAAAGCAAGTTGTTCCATTTCTGGACAAGGGCTTCGCAGTAAAGATACAAATAGGGGGAACAGCCCTGGGGTGCTCTGTACAGGTGGGACGGCTGAAATGTTCGAGCTCAGGGGTGGGCTGATGTGTCTATGTTTGTGGGGTCACCCGAAAGCACTTCCCAGACTCCTGCTTGTCCCAGCTATGTCCCAATTCCAAGCCGGACTGACACATGCATGTCTGCTGTTCCTCTCTGCCCTGGTTCCCATGGGAAAGAAACACAGTTATGCAAGTCTAGAGGAAGCCACAACATTTCCCAAAAGGCCCCAGCTTTAACTAGTGGGGACACCAGAGCTGTGGGGTGTCTCTGGTACAGTGAAGCCAGGGAGTGGTGGTGGAGTGATCAGCGGTGCCCAGGGAAAGGGGGGCAGGTTCTTAACAAACACGAAACCTGAACTTGTGGTGGCACTAATTAGACCAGTCGTGTAAAAGCGAGCAGATCTTAATGCTTAACTTTGCAGCAGTTCATGCAAACTCACTCAGTGCATTTTTTTTTTTTAATATTTTAATTGTCTCCCCCCCCTGCTTCCTCCTTTTTGCTACGGAGGCAAGGGGTGTTGTCCTAGCACTTGCTAGCATGCTCTGGCAAGCTGCTTTTGTACATAGTCCTTTAAAGGAAACTTTTGCCAATTGACAGAGTAGCTGCAAGGCTGCTTAACTTCTTGGAGGGGGAGAGTGGGGCAGGGAAGCATAACTAACAGCCTGAGAGCAAACCCTATGGATAGTATGATCTCCAGACTGGAACCGGTTCAAAACTGTGCTTGCACTGCCACTGCCGTAGTGCTCTCATGCAAAAACATGTATTGTCTTAAATTTCCTTAAAAATAAATTTATTTGGAAGACCTAGAGATTTTAGATATGCTTTAGGCCAACTAGCCTCAGGTTGTAATGAAAATTTTGCAACAGTATTTTGTTTTCTTTGTGTCAGTTTTGCACTCTCCTCTCAAAAAATGAATTTGAGACTAGTTTAGTATGAAGAGTCATCCACCATACACCAGGACTATTTTAACAGCCTCTGTTGCCATGTGACAAATGCAAACCCTACAGTTTTCTCTAGCTCTTTCACATCATCGCTTAATTAGCCGGTGATATTTAGGGAGTTCACTGTCATATTTCTCCTGCCCTAAGCTGCCATTGGTAATTTAGCAAAATGCTGAAAATGAAGGATAAAAAAATGACATAACCTTAACATTTCTTAACATATTCTGATTTCATTTGCTGAGAAAAGTGATTTCTGTCATACCATTAATAGAGTTTCTTCCTTTCCTGGCCTGCTGACAGTGGAAAAGTCCTGGGCTGCCCACATACCAGCAAGAGGAACAGTCACTGCCTGTTGCAGAGCTACCAAGGCGAGAATTGCCCATGTGAGCGACCTCCCAGTCTTGCCGCTTCCCGATCTTCCGCTTGGCGCCCGCAGTAAAACGCCCCGTGCACACACCAGCACGCCCCGTACCCCGCACCACCTCTCGCACGTGGTGAGGGAATTGGGTTCAGCCTCAGCCTGGCGAATCCGCTGGGAGGATGTGCAAAACTGTCCATGCCTGTCTGACATACCAATACTTAGCCTTTTTAGCAATCTCAGTCTGTTTTAATTGTTTTATGTTGCTGTCCATCACGGTAAAATTTAGAGGAAAGCTGTATGAGAGCAATCTGAGTTAACAAAGGGTTCTAGTGCCCCTTAAATCCTGTTCCTGTGAGGGGTTTACAAGGACCGTTTCCAGGCTGGTAGAAAAATAGCTGCAGCTACATTGTTTTGTGCTGTATTAGGAAAACAAGATTATCGTTGTCTAGTCTAGGGAAGACTCTGGGCATTTTAGTTTTGGTGAATTTTTAAAGCAGCCAGTGAAGGATGATACTGCTCCTAATTATGGAATGTATAGAGCGAAAAACTATGGACATGAAAATATGGTAAATTCAGGAAGCTTAAAGCTTTTGCTTGTCTGGGTTAATTCCAAGTATTCATTAGTCAAGGGGAGAAGTGCAGCACATCCACATTTCTTCACCTTTAGCGGGCCATTCCCCAGAGCAGAGCACAGAATGAAGGGCTGCTTGATCTCAGGTGGGTAACACACAAACCACATAGCTGCACTCTTTCAGGGATCATCCGAAGGTCAGTAAAAATGTATTTTATGAACAAGGATATTTATTATGGTTTGATCAGAAACACTGTGGCTACGTATAACATGTGAGCTTGCATAACATGCAAGCTAATAACCACTGTGAGAAGCAGAGTAAATTAATTTGGGATTAAAGTAATGCTCGCATGGTTATTGAGCTTCCAATTGACTTCAAGTGCAGACGTGAGCTGTAAAAGACCATAGACCTAGCTCCTGTTGCCCATGTTGCATGTATAACCGTTTCCATGCCTGAGTCTGCTTCTATCATGCTTGAAACTTTAGTATCCCTTTGAAAAACAGCTCCCTTCAATCTTCAATTTTGACAAATAAACAAAAATACAATGTCTTAAATGAAGTTGTACTCTGGTAACAATCTTTTTCAATTTAACTGAAATGTTGCATAAAGCCTTGCGGAGAGAAGCAGCTACATCTCTGTAAAGAGCCATGAATAATGTATTTTTTGTTTTGTTTACAGAAGCACCTTTGTCAGTTGTTGCTGCATGCAAGGTAAGAAGGCTCGTACTGACTCCAGCTACTGCTGTAGATCCTAGCTAGCCAGAAACACGTGGAGCAGTGGTAACAGTCCAATAAACTGGAAGGACTTTAAAGGTTCTCAGAGATAAAGCATGGTTAACTGTAGAAGATACTCATTCACACACCCTTCAAAGCCTGCATTTTCTTCTCACAAGTCTGCAATTTTTTCTGCTGGCATAAGCTGAAAAAATGTGACTTCAGTTTCACAACTGCAAATTGGACTGCGGAAAGCCAGAATTTTGGAACAGTTGTTGAAATGAAATGAAGTCTGAGAGCTTACGGATGGGGATTTAGCCTAAAAGAAGCAGCTACTCTTAAAAGAGAAACCCGGCAGCCGTGGCACGTCTCCCCCAGGTGTGCGGCTTCCCGCCCGGGCAGCGGCTCGGTGTTTTCCCGCACGGTGGACGGCTGCGCTCCGGGAGCACCCCTCCGTGCTCCCCACGCACGCGGCCTCCGCGCGGCGGGCCCTGGCCGGAGGCTCGGGCAGCTCGCCGGGCTGCGCAGCCTCCCCAGGCGCTCTGCCTCCGCCGGCCGCGGCGCGAGCTGGGGGACCCCTGCGACGGGGCCAGAGACCCGGGCACTCTTCAGGGGGGGACCGGCCAGCGCAGAGAGAGCACGTTAGGGGTCCTGGCATGAGTTTGGTTTGGGTTTGTTAGTAAAATATCAGCCAGTACATAGACTTGTCACACTGCATTTAGCATGAGCTGTTTGTGTATACACACACACACACACGCGCACAAAAATACGTGTGTATATATATGTATATATAATGGTATCTGTCTTTCAATGTGTATTTTTCATGCTTTTTTACTCCCTTTTCACACAGATTTTCAAACTTCCTGCTGACGGGTGATTTGATGCTAATACAAAAATGTAGATGCAATTGCACCCAAATTAGACCTGCAATCACAGTGGTACACCAGTTAACACTAAGGTTAATTTCTTCTTGTGAAATTAAAATCATGAAGTGTAATTTCTCCACTGAGTCTCTAGAAATACTTGTGCCTGTTGCTTGCCTCTGTCTGCAAACTTTTCAGTCATAACTATTTTAAGATAAAAGTGTCTGTTTCTAAGTAGTAGATGTTAGTCTGAGAATGCTTCAGGCTTAACCATCTTCTCTGTCATGATTTACGATGGTATTGCCAGTCTTCTCAGTATCTTTTAAATTTCAAGCAGCAGATATTTAAACTGGCATCTATCCTAACATTGACAAAACAAGAAAAGCTATATTCAATCACACACAGGAGTTTTCCAATAAGGTTTTCTGACTATAAACAGCACCACATGCACTAGAAGAAGGTGTAAAACATTAAGCATAAATAGTTGTGTAATATCTTGCTTTTTAGGAAAGTTGCTTTCCAAACTGAAGCAGTTTTGTGACTCACAGATTTTTTTAATTTTGTCAGCTATAGTTACATATATTATTGTCCATACTCGAACTGAATTATTTTTCTAATCCTACTGTTCCTTGGCCTCAATAATATCTGAAGGCAGTGGGGTGCACAGATTCATGCTTTCATCAGGTTTTGAATCCTAATTCAGGAAAACATCCATATGCCACACTACATTCAAACCCACTATACCTACACTTGTAAACTTGCAGGATTAAGCTTTTGGCATGTAGGTACATCTCATTCCAGTTCACTTTCTTAGGACAGTAGCTGGTGCTCAGCTGCTTTTTTAAATCAGAAAGATAGTTACCCAGTCATGGTTGGCTGAAACCTATGTTTCTACTGGCCACTGGAGCTGCAGGTAGATCAAAACACTCCAAGTTCTGGAGAATTAGTTGTGTGTAATTTTCTTTTCTGCATATCTTAGCTTAGGTACTACAATATTAGCAAGATTTGTACTTCATTAGTGCTGCTAACTTGAAAATTTCACCTCCTGCTGTAGCCATTTCATTTCATGCTCGCAGGCTGCCTGCCAGTGATCAAGCTGTGACTTCAGTGACCCATTAGAGTATTGATTTATGTGTTCGCATGACTCTCTTATTATCTTGTTTTGATTTTGATCTGTTCCAAATTATTCCCGAGGCTATCTCAGCTACTAGCTGACCCAAGAACTGAGAAGTGACTTTATTTTACTTTCTTGTCTCTCCTGCTGGCTCAGCTGGCTCAGACACAAAGGGATTGCGGAGGAGCCGGGCAGGACTGAAGCACATGGAATGGGCTTATTGCGTAAATATCTGAATAGGTACAATTATGCAAGAATCATGAATATGTACAAATGCAAGAATCAAAGGAGAAAATCAAAACAGAAGGGATAAAATGAACAGGAAAGGGGTTAATTGTCTTTATGGCAAGACACTGAGATGGAGCAGGTTCACAGAGGTCTGAAAAGCAGGGGGTCAGTCTTGAATTATAATTTGAAAACAGATGGAAACTAATGTGAAGATATTTGAAGATCATGGTGACACCATCCTGTTGCCTGAAGGGACAGAGTAATCTCTCTGCAGCATTGTGGACCCCCTGAATGTGTGCTAAAAGCTGTGATTAAGAGATAGGGTGCAGTGATAAAGACAAGCTGCTTGGTGGCAATAATCTAGTAGTGCAATAAGACAAAAAAGAGATGCAAAAAGACAAGGTAAATCTGCTTAAAAATGATAGTGAATTCAGTGCAAGATGTGGTCAGGATCTCATGCCTTCCCCTCTTCCTTTCTCATTTACCTTAATGTATGTCAGAAATATGTAACATGTTCTGAAAGGGGCTACTTCAAAAGAGAAACCATGTTTTTTTGTTCCAGTTTTTATATTTTTAGTATTCCCTCAGATCTCTGTTTTCATAGAGACCTGTATTCCTGATCTATGCAGTATCAATAGCTATTTTTCACTTTGAAAGAATAAACAGACTATGCATCGGTCAAGGAAATGAAATTCATGAGAGGTCTAGATTTTTTAGGATGAAAGCTAAAGCTGGGGAGCAGGCACTCCTTTCTGAAATGGTTTTATTCTCCTTTCTGTGCGTCTTGTTACAAGACTATGCTGTGTTGCATTACCACCCAATTTTCAGAAAACAATTGTAGCCAGTGAATGTGCAAATTCCTTTTCTTGCTGTGCTTGCTGTTCTGGAACTGGCTGCATGCTGAAAAGAGAGAAAGGAAAAATTGGGGGGATGTAATTTGAAATATCTTCCCCATGAGATTTAATTAATCTTAAGTATAACCAGACTATACCTTGTACAAGGTTTGTTTTTAAACAGTTTAAGCATTCACTAGACTTTTTTTTTTTTTTTAATTAGATAACTGTTAGGAATAGATTAGCATCAAGCAAAGTAAAAGCCCTATGGAAAGAGAAGAGTTATTGTTTTATTATCCACCTCTTCAGTTACATGCCACGGCAGAACTCCTGGGAGGCACAGAAACTAGGAACCTATCCCATCCAAAAACATGAGGCCAAGGTACAGCCGTGATTTTCCTTTTCTTAAAAATGATTTTCCAAAATCCTGAACAATGTGGAGCAAAGCCCCAAACACATTGTATTATTCTGAAATTTTGCAAAGCTGTTCTTCCTGATGTGACACGTTCAAGTCCTATTACTTCCCTGCTCAGTAGAAATGAGAATATAATTTTGTAAGCATTCAGAATCCTCAAAGGATACAAATGTCATTTTTCTCCTAGCTTTCCAGATTGGAAGAACAATTTACTGTTTGTTTATTATCCAGGAAAACATCCCCCTCCCCTTAGCGTAATTTGTATTTGCAAATAAAGTCAGCTTTGTGGTTCTCCCCCAGATCGCTAGTTATGTGAAATATAGTCACCAAACTAATTATTTTCAAATGTCTTTTTGATAAACTCAGCATATGGCAGAGCTATTGTTTCTGAGGTAGGCACAGATCCTATCATGAGACAGGGCACATCTCACGTGCTGTTCAGTCAGGCCAGTCATACTATTTGAGTATTATTATGATAGGACAGGAAGCACCATCACTGACCTGCAAAGGGTAGAGAGCACACTGAGTGTCCATTGACTCTGAAGCAATTTGTTTCTGCACTGAAGAGAAAGGAGACTGTTTTGTAAGGTGATGACCCACCACCCAAGACCCATTGCCTAGAGAGAGTGAGAAGCGTATTTAGTGCTTTGAAGTTGTGTGCAAACCTCCCTTACGTAAAACTGTTTTTATGGTGGATAATTTCCTCGTTAATGAACTCAGGGAGGGCAAATGTATGTATTATTCTTATGAATTGTAAG
Source organism: Phoenicopterus ruber ruber (assembly GCA_009819775.1). NCBI lineage: Eukaryota > Metazoa > Chordata > Aves > Phoenicopteriformes > Phoenicopteridae > Phoenicopterus > Phoenicopterus ruber. The sequence continues at coordinate 23,425,966 of CM020246.1, forward strand.
TCTAGGACTTCAACTACATGAAGGCTGCATTTTTAGCCATACGGAGTACAGAGGCAAGTTCCCCGAGGCTGTGCAATCCACATTTCGCTTGGGAGTTTCTGTGTTTTGACCTGCTCTGTGCCATGCGTGTTGCACCTCCCTGTCCTCATCAGGGTGCGCTGGCTGTCACACAGACCTGAAATCTAAATCTGCATTTGTAGCACCTGACTGTTAGCAAAAAATTTTTTGTATTTCCAGGAGTATTGGGGGTTGCCTCTCTCCTGGTGCCTGATAGAGTGGAAGGAAGAAGTAGTGGTTTCTGATAGTCCCCCAGCCTGTGCACTATTGAAGGCTGAGCCAGGCCATAGTTAAGCCCTGATTAATTCATTGGTATGGCATTACAATGACCTCTCCTTCAAGTAAATAGGATTTCTATATGAACTTTAGAAGTGTGGAAAGGAAAGAGGTGAAATGGCATGCTAGGAGTCACTGAGGGACTGCATCTTGCACCCAGAAAATTCAGTAAGTGTGACTTTTGTTCGCTTTAGTGTTACAAGATCAAGCATGCAGGAACCAGCAGCAAAGAGGAGACGTCTGGAACACTTGTTTCCTTATTCTGTGCTAAGCTCCCCAATCAGTCCAGCCTCTCTTGAATCATGCAGAGTGGTCGTCATCTAGGTAAATGGACATTAAGTATAGTATTTCTCAAAGTCATGCAGGAGGAAACAGATGCCACTTATAAGTATGAGAACAATCCTTAATATGATTAATATGAGCTTCCTTAATATGATTAATAAGCCTTACATCTTCACTTTGCATTTTTATTTTTAAGTTCTGAATAATTTATAGTGTACTGCTTGGAACAGCATAGCAAATCTCTGTTGATTTTGATGTTCTTCTTATTCCACATTTACCTTTATCTTATATACTACTTATAAGAAAACAGAAAAAGATGGAAGTTTCATCCTCAGACTTCCTTTAAAATTTATGTCAGCTTTTTAGATCTTTTTAGATTTTTTTAAAAGAATATTTGACATGTAACCCAAACATTGTTCATCAACATGCAAAGATAACTGAAAAAAAGTGCTAAAAAAAAAAGGAGGGGTGGGGAGGAGTAATCCAGAAATCCACCCATGTATGTTTGGTTGATTTAGGATTCACTGATCAGAGAGTGACTTCACTTCAGTGTGTTATCTGTGCTTTAACTGTCTTTAATAGGACAAATAAAATGAATTGTTTCAGGGGAATTCTGGACATTACTTAGATGTTTCGCCACTTAAAAAGAAATACAGAGAAATAATAATCCCTACTGAAATGGAGTATTATCTTTGTGGTGATTGATGATGTGGCGGTGATGATGCAGTGGTGAAGACATGAACTTTAACCTATGCCACTGGTACACACAGCCAAAGACATTTTCTCCCTTCCTCCAGGCAATTGCTCTTCCTCGTGCTCTGCATGGTGCAATACAGAAGGTAAGACCAATGCCCCTTGTCTCTTCCTAGCTGCGGCGTTGGAGGGCAGCAGTGCCTCCTCCGGGAAACCTCTTCCTCTGGCAGAAATTCTTGGTTTCAGCCCTGTCATTTCTCAAATCTTCTTATCTGCCACTGTTTTTTTCCTCTACATTGGAGTCCCTCTGGATGCCTGTTAGGGCTCTGGGCTCATGAGACATGGTGGCCCAAAGTGTCAGACGTGAGGTGTGTGTACAGTATATAAATATCATTAAGAGTGAAACTACAGAAAATTTCTGTCCAGAAGTACTACATGTGTGCTATACACACCCCCACAACATAAGTATTCCTATGGATTATATAACTTGGGAAGTTCAGCTATGTTATAGTTGCCTGTTTTCCCCTTAGTAATGAATATGTTTATTACCTACTATATTGCTTAAAGACCTTACATTTCTTGCTACTTTTTGGCTATAGGGATCATGTCTGGCTGTATTAGAACCACCTAAGTTGTATGTGTCATTGTTGCGTGTTTGTCGTATTTGCCGCAAATTATTTCTATCTTTAAGAGGTTTTTAAATGTATGTCAAGAGTAGAGAAATAAATGGATGGATTGTAATTTCTGTTGTGCATGACTATTTTGAATTATTTTCAGAGTGATCCAAAATGATCTGTAGAAGCACATAAAAATAATTCTCTGTTGTTCCTAAGTCTCAGCTTTCATCTTCTCTCACTAATGATATAACAACAACAATAATAATAACAATTTTAAAAAACTGAAAATTAATCCATTATGATTACAAAGGGAAGTCTCCAAACTGTAATGAATGCAGCAATGGCTGATTGTGTCGGCAAAAACTCAGAACGGAAAGAAGTGAGATGTGTTAGGCATTTTCGCAAGTTTTGGTTGGGAGTACAGTGATGCTACTTTTGTTAGTTTTTCTGTTCAAAACGTGTAAGAAATTAAGAGATGATCTCATACTGGGAATGTCTTGAATACCACTAGGCTTTTAATACCAGACAACCTGACTGAAGAAGGATGTTGTTGGTAATATTTTCTCATATGGCAAATCTTAAATGTCTTTAAAAATTCCGTGAAATTCATCATTCTCTGTTTTCATACAATAATCTAGGTTGAAAGGAATTCCTGGAGGTCATCCAGGTCTGTTTCATGCTCTGAGCAGGGGTAACTTTAATGGTCAGGTTGCTCAGGGTTTTGTCCATTCAGATGGTGAAAATCCCTGAGGATGGAGATTCCACCATCTCCCTTCCAAGCTTAGGAGTCATCATGTTTTGTGTGACATTTTTCCATTATTTAAATTACGTCAAACTCCTTTTTCTTGCTTTTGATTGAATCAACACTTTTGAAAGACAGACTGATGCTTGACATTTTTCTGTCTTTATTGTCATCTTCTCGTGGTATGAGAATAGCAGTGAATGGCAGCTGAACACCCCAGCCTGGCAAAGGACTTGTGTCACACATAGTTTTGAAAAAAAACTTTCACATTCACGTGTTGTAGACTACATCCAGAACACTAACGGACAAACTACTACAGAGAGCCATTGTTTCTGTATCTACCCATGTATAACCACATTGAAAAAGCAGGTTTGATTGCTCTAACCATAAGTAGAGTCATAGAATCACAGAATAGTTTGGGATGGAAGGGAATTTTAAGGTCATCTAGTCCAACCCCCCTGCAATGAGCAGGGACAACCTCAACTAGATCAGGTTGCTCAGAGCCCCATCCAACCTGACCTTGAATGTTTCCAGGGATGGGGCTTCTACCACCTCTCTGGGCAACCTGTTCCAGTGTTTCATCACTCTCATTGTAAAAAATTTCTTCCTTATGTCGAGTCTGAATCTCCCCTCTTTTAATTTAAAACCATTACCCCTTGCTCTATCACAGCAGACCCTGCTAAAAAGTTTTTCTCCGTCTATCTTACAAGCCCCCTTTAAGTACTGGAAGGCTGCTATAAGGTCTCCCTGGAGCCTTCTCTTCTCCAGACTGAACAACCCCAACTCTCTCAGCCTTTCCTCATAGGAGAGGTGCTCCAGCCCTCTGATCATTTTTGTGGCCCTCCTCTGGACCCACCCCAGCAGGTCCATGTCCTTCTTGTGTTGGGGGCCCCAGAGCTGGACACAGGACTCCAGGTGGGGTCTCACCAGAGCGGAGTAGAGGGGCAGAATCAGCTCCCTCGACCTGCTGGCCACGCTTCTCTTGATGCAGACCAGGACATGGTTGGCCTAAGTATTTCAGGTACAGTTCAGAAGGCTTTCCAGATTGTCTTACTGAAAACCAGTTTAAGATTAAATTTCACCTCGTTTTTTTCCTTTTGTTCTGAAACCACCTTTGCCAGAAAAACCTTAAAGTTTGTGCAGCGCCAGAGCTTTCTATATTCCAGAGGGTGATATTAATGAGTTCTGCAAAGATGCTGCATAGTTTGATTTTTTCTACAAGCTGTATTCCTCCAGTCAAATGTGTGAGTCACTGTACTTTATAGGAGTGTTTGGACCTCCAGAGTCATTCTCGCAGTGGTAGAACTGAGCTACCACGTGAAGGTGGCTGCAGATAGATGAAAGATACAGGTTTTAACTAACTTTTAAGGTTGCAACACAAATAAAGACGACACATATGCAGGATGATGCTTTTTCTGATTCTGTTGTAAAAAACATGTACCACTGCAACATCCAACAGCTACATGTCCTGAATATGTATTATTTTTACTTTTTGAAATTTTAAGTTAAATGCTGTCTATCTTTTCAGTTTAAAAAATATGAATATAATTTGTATTTAATGAAGCCAGTGAGGTTGATAAAAGGAATAGACAGTAAGAACAGGATAGCATTTAAAATGATAGAGTTATCCCTATGGGTTAGGAGGGATGAATAAAAATAAGAAACGTGAAATTGAAAGGCCCAAGCCCTCAGCTGATGTAACTTGGCACTGATACTGGGAGAAGCTGTGCCACTTGACACCTGAGGTCCAGTGTTACAGAGAAGATGAGTGTGAAATAAGAGGTATAACTATTATTTTTGAAAAACTCATTTATAAGCTAAAATCATTGAGATAGGGAAAGCAAAGCTCTATGCCTTAAAAAGATGACTGAAGATATTCTTATTTTCGGTAATGTTTCTTTGTGGGGGATTTACAGAGAGGATACAGAAAACTAAACATAGCCCTTAAGAAAAGAACTAGAAGAAAGCTGAAGAATTTAAACAAGTGAGTCTGACCTCAGGTTCCAGGGATTTTAATAAAAGATTATGTAAACCAGGGAGTCTTTGCCAATTTTCTCTGACAGATCTGCTGGATTGTGTTGGATGATAACTCAGAGAACACAAAAGAATAGAAGGAGAAAATCATGATGATGGATAGCAAGTTGCCAGAAGTTTGGAGAGCCTGTTTTGGAGAAAAACGCTGTTATGATGCTGATCCCAGCTAACAAGCATTCTCCTCTATCATCTCTCCCATCCTCTTTCTCTCTTTCTTGTCTCTCTCCTTTCTCCATCTGTAATGGAGGTTGTTGCTTCCTCAATTACAGTCTTTCCATTTATTGATAGATTTCTCTTAAAATAAATTTTAGAATGTTCTTAAATAAAAGTTACACCATGACTTACTGGACCCATCTGCCTGCTCTTTTTTTTTTCTTTTTTTCTGAAATGTTCTTCTTGTAGCTTGATATTAAGAAGAGGAAATCCCTTTACATCAACAATATAATGTGAATCTAGTCTTAAAAATATGCGTTTGCATTGTCAGATAAACTACTAAGTGAACATGCGTGTTGTCAGAAGAATTACAGATTTTCCATGGCAGTAATAAGAAGGAATAATATATGTTGTTTCTTTAATGATTCATATATCATATTTGCTATATATTTTATCAACATTAACAATGACATTAGGTTTTCAGGTTTCTAAAAAGAGCAGGATTCAATTTACAGAATGACACCATGTAATATTATTAGATCTTTTTCATTAAAGGCTGAGATCTTAGATAATTAATAGAAAACTGACACTAGGATTACATTAATTATGCATTCAGGAGAATTTAGTCTGGATGATCAGATTAGACAGCTTTTTATCTAATGATTACACTCAGCTGATAGCTACTGAGTAAGTACAGCATTAAGCAGACCAACCAGATCTGTGTATTTCAGCAAACTGCTCTCCTTATAGGAGTCAAGCAAGTTCTAGCATTTGTATCTGTGGAAGACATACTAGAACTGGCTCTGGTTAAATATCCCCAAAATAATTAAGCTGAGGTGAAAAGGGGGGCGGGTGGGGTACTGAATTTTTTCCTGGCTGGAAATCAACCAACAAAGTCACTTTAAAAGGCTTGAAGAAAAAAGAAGGAAAGAAGAATATACCTAAAATGAAAGAGATCAAGTTTCAAGAAGTTTGGAAAGCCTATCTTGGAGAAAACCTCTGCCTTCACGCTAATCCCAGCTAACAAGCATTCTCCTTTTTCATATCTGCCATCCCTTTCCTTTTCCATCTGTATTGGAGACCGCTGGCACCTAGAACTCTCAGTCGGCATGTAGGTATGAAAGCAAAATCTTCAGAATTTAATCCAGACAATCTTTATTTGGTAGTCAGTAACCCAGGGGTGTCACTGTACTCCTGGGATTCGACCGGGAAGTCTCTGGGGCACCTGCCATTCTGCTTCTGCCTGTCTTGGCACTGAGCTTGCTGCACAACACCTGCGGCTTTCCAGGGTGCCGAAATCAGAACGGTGGAAAGGCCCTCGCTGTATTTTAGTGTGATGCAAAACATTAAGGTAGTGCTGTTTCAGATGTTACGGAGTTCCCGACAGCACTGTTTGTCTCAGCTCTGGGAAAAGAAAAGGAGGATGGTGGGTTTGGAAAAGACTGACTGCGTAACATACCAGCACAAGATGCTACGACTGTGCTGCACAGAGTTCCAGCTTGATCTGCTGTTTAAGTTACTGCAGGTTCCCGCTCCTCTGCAGTGGCTGCTGGTGTCAGGCACTGCAGTGTGCTCTTCCTAAGGCCAAAATTTCAAAATTAGCACAAGTACGCCAATTTGCAGTAGATGATAATCTACCCTGGTGTCTGCAGTGCCTTAAACTGCTTCTGTCATTTGCTTTGGTGGCTAGTAATTAATCGGAAAGGAAGAGTAATGTGAATGCTAATTCCACATGCTTTGTTCCTCAGCCATCTGTGCTGTAACAGTTTGATGTAACTTGCTCCAGGGACTGTCCAAGGCACAGACTGGAGAGACAAGTGTCACCTCCTCCCCGTGAAGAAGTGGGGTCTGGTACTCCAGTAGGCCACGAATAAGTAAACACTGCAAGAAAACCTCTTACATTAATTTGTTGAGTGTCTCTGATGAATTGTAAGTACAAGTCAAATGTACGAAACCTTCAGAGATGCTGATTGTTGTTTAAAGCTCCACAGCTCAGCGTGTTATTGATTTCATACTTTTCTGTACAGTTACAGCAATAACTCCTGACTCAACTACTAATGCTGCACAGGTAAAAAAATTGGAGTTACAATGATTGATTTTTGATAATTAAGAGATCTTCGCTGAGCTGGCCCCTTTGTTTGAAACACTGTTCCCCAGACCTGACGCACACATATAGGGAGAGTTTAGCAGTACTTTGCAAGTCAGGTTCATCCTGGCGTCTGGTGCTTGAGCCTTGAACTTCGTCCTCTGCTTAGCTCACTGTGTGAAATTGTCCAAATTCCTCACACAGTATGCGCTCGGTCCCCAGGGCGTATCACAGCTGGAACTCCTCAGCAGTAGAAATACACAAAATCAGGAGCACGTTACAGGGAGCACCTCTCTGCCACCCACTCACCCGGGTCCATTAGCCCTACCTCTGCACCACCCCCAGGCTGGGTCACGTATGGGTCCCCTTCGCACCAAGGCCGTGCTCCCAGGCACTGGGACACTGGTGGGATCACATCACCTCTGCTGGAGAAACCATTTACTTTCACACACTTGTGCAGCACTGTGCTTCCAGCTAATAGTCTGGAGCTTGAAAGTTGCAGCACCAAAGTGGAGCCTCAAATCCTGCCAGAGCCAGGCTGCTTTTGTGGGCATCCTTGCAGGTGTCTGAGCACTGCGGTCCCAACAGAGATGACCCTTCAGGTTACACATGAGAGTTGTGTGGCCCCTGCACTTCACTGAATGCCATCGGCCAGGTCTGGCATCTCCTTGCCGGCGCCGTGATCGACCTGAGAGCAGGGCATGGAGGCTGAATGTTTACATTCGCTCATATTATGCAAACGATGCTGGGTAAGTGTGCTCAGAAATACCTGTCTCTCTGCATTTGCAACTTGAATGTTGTAAAAAGGATTTTATTCAAACCCCTTTCTCTGAAATTTCTTCTGTTCGTATGGTGAGAAATACCTACAAAAGTTGGATTTTTTCAATGTGGCTAAGAGGAACTAGAATTAGGGATTATGCTGATGTTTAAATTTGACCTAAAATACATTTATAGTAAAGCACAGTAAAGTCAGTGTGGAGTATTTTACTGGTATTATGTATGTGACATTATCTTTTAATATTCTCTGATGTATGGTAAGAAAATTTCATAAGTTAAGAGTCATGGTTATACATAAGGTAGCTTTAAAACCCAGTTGGTAACTTCTTCTAAACTAACTTTTATTCAAAGCGCCTGGCTGTTGCTGTTTTTTCTGCAGATCCCTCCTCTCCTTATAAAACTTGGTACGGAAAGTATTCGTGATAAAAGCTTAAAGTCCAGAATCATTTGAAAAAATTTTGCAAACTGGAGTTTGGGTAGTTGACACTCCAGATTTTTCATTAAAAAAAATCTATTGCACATGCATTTTTTTTTTTTTCTTTCTTGATCATACTTCAATCACATAGACTAATTAACACTTTGAACAAACAAAGTACTACAAGCACTGGAGGGCTTCCTGGTTTCACTGAGGTGATGTTGTTTAGAAAGCAATAGGTGGAATATTAATAGGCTTATGTCTGTGCTGCTCCTCTGAGTACCTGTGAAGATACAGAGGAACTTAGAAAAATCCATACTCAATAAAATATTAATTCAATTAAAAAAACTCATGCCAAAATGGGTCATTCTTACCAATGCTGCAGCAACATCAGTTTTCTGGAGGGCAGATGAGTTCAATTAGCTTTTCTAATTATGTGTGTCAAGCTTGCTACAGAAAGAATAAAAGCTGTTAAAGTTGTTAGACATCCACCCTTAGACTGCAGCCTTGTATTGATTGGCTGCAGCTCAGAAATGCCCTCGAAATCTGCTTTGAAATGGGATTCAACTGTCTCCCACTAGCTCTTACAAAAATACATGTGTTTACAAGATTTTGGAAATGTCTGCTTATTGGTGGCTTAGAAGCAGGTTCACAGAAATTCAGTATTCTCACTTCAAGCCAAATTCAGGAAATAACAAAGAAAAGGACAAACCCAAGGACTCTCCCTTGAAGTGCCCTGTGCGTGATGCTCCCGCTGGAGCCTGCGGGAAGCCCGGAGGCAGCCCAGCCTGGCTTCGCCGGAGAGCACGGCTGGGTTTTGGCTGGGGAAAGGAGCATACAGCAGTGGCACCACCATGTGTGCGTTCCTCTGGCAAGGCTGCTTTTTCCTCATGTTTCGTCTCTAGCTTCCCTTGACTATTAGTGTGATCCACGTCAGCATTTGAATTTCTGAACTCTCTTCCTCTATTTTCTGTCTGGAAAGTTGGACTTTGGTCTCTTCATGCCAGGCATTGGTCTTGAATGATGTAAGAAGGGTCAGCGCCAGGCTGGTGTAGGTGTCCAGTGTGGCAGGGGAGAGGAGAGCACAGATTTAAGGGAAGAGAGGTGAGGCCAGACTCCTGCCATCAGTGTCTTTTGACAAGGCGTGACAGAGACAGTCTTGGTGTAATTTGTCCTTACTTTATTGAAGCATGCCAGACTAATTAGTTCTGTGCTTTACTGATTGTAAGGAGAATGTGCTCCATGTCTCTGAAGCAGTAATTCATTCATCAGGTCATCCAAAGATCGTTGCACCACAGACCAGCAAACACTGTACTTACTGCCCCTTGCTTAACCTCGAGCATACAAATTCTTTCACTAATGTGACTGCACTTCTTAAAAAGCATATTTTTAAGCATGTTAATAACTATTTGTGACTCCAGGGATTTAAGATTTTTATTTTCTTTGGCAACGATAATAGAATTTTTCTTGATGTGTGTTGGCACCTTTTTGCTGACACTTCGAAATACAAGAGTTTTTTGTTTGTTTTGACAAGAATTCAACAGATAGTTCACGTTAGGTACATGCTAATCCTTTTCTAAGCGTCAACCTGACACATCCTTTCCCAATTTATTAAGTGTTGCAATACCACTGTTGACAAACAGCGAAGCATGGCATTTATGAACATCTTGAGCAGAGTATTTAATAAAGCTTCTGTGTCTGGATCCCGAGAGATAGCAAACTTATCACCACAGTGATAATTAAGCAGACAAAGTACTAACACTGTTGCTTGTGGATCTCCAGAGCAATTGATCAGGAATTGCTAGGGAACATAGAACTTGCAGTTCTTAAAATATTAATTTGTACTGTAATTAGCAAGGCTTTTTATGTTAAAATTGAAATTTATAAAAAAGAGTATCTCATTGGAATCAAATTTAATTTTCCAGTAATCCTATTTTTTATGTCATTTTAATGTGCATTGAAGATTCTTGGTAAACCTTCCTGCACACATTGACTATATGAATTATTTGATGGTGAAAATGGCAGGAAAATTTTGCTTTTATATAGGCCATAGAATAGAAAAGCTGCTTATATCTCTTTGAAAGCCCAGTGGTTGTGTATTTTTCAGGCTTATAAATTTCCTTTGCTTGATAATATGATTTGTAAATACTGCTCTTTTGGGCATGGTTTGTGAATTTGCTGTGTTGCAACAGCATTATTAGTAAAGTGGGTTTGTAATATTTAGTGCATTCCAAAATTTAAAGTCAGGTTTATCTACTAAAATTCAAATGAGAGCCTTTTGACGATGTGTCAGCAAATTCAGTCTTTTCTAAGAAAGTCTTGATATTGAACCACTTTGAATTGAAATCAGATATTTTAGGCTAACTTTCTTCTGTCACTTTTGTACCTTTATAATTTTATGTTATTTCAAGCTTATCTTTTATAAGAGCATACAGTTAATATTTTACAATAGATACAACATTATTAGCATGAAACATTTCTATAAGTTCATTTTTATGTTTCCAGTAAGGCATGTTTCAGAATTGCTTGTGGTAACATTATTAGGAATTTTGCCTCATCCTACCAATTAGTGTTTCCTGCAGGAGGGAAATTTCCTTTAATCTTTTCTTGATTACAGTGCTGTGAAGGAACATACCAGGGAGATAAAAATACCCCTTTTAAGGGGAAGAAGCACAATATAACTGACTTGACCAAGGAAATCTCCTGCTGATTCAAATTTGCCTAAGATCCCAATGGCGTGAAGGCGACCTCCTGAGATTACATGTGCCAATAACTTCCCTTTCCTGCTTTTCTGTGTTTCTGATAACCTTTGAGCAACCCCCTCCTACTCTGCTGTGCTGCCTAGGGTCTCCTGGATCTGCTGCCAAGCCGGCATCAAGACAAAGGCTGCCAGTGGCCGTGGGCACAAGTGTTCAGGCCCTGTTTACGTAGTGGTTCTGGCAGATGTGCAAAAAACTCACCGTCACCAAATTCAGCCAGTGGCAGAAGCACTTTCCAAAAGCAACTTTAAATAGCATTACAGGGAAGGTCAGGCCTCTAAAGCCAGGGAATTCTTTTTGTAAAGGGTTTTTCTGATGGATTTGGTGATTTTTTTTTCAAAATATTTCAACATTCTCTGGCAAAATGATAGGCATGTCAGAAACAGTACATTTAATTTCAGGTCAGAATAAGTTGTGCCTGTATTTCACCATCAGATGATCAGCTTCTCATTTTTTGGAGACCTCAACCTGAAATACTTGGGTATCTTTAAAATTTGAAGCATATATAGTTATTAAATAATTTTGCAAACATAATAATGGAGACTCTTAAGTCCTAACAACAAAGACAAATTTCCTGAATAGTCTTATTTTTAATTATTATGCTCAAAAATTCCATATTTTCTTTTTTATTCTTGCTCATTAAATGTGAACTCTCAGCAAGACTGCTCCCTCAGGTGATTTGCAGTATTTGATGTCAAGATATGTTAAAAGAGAGCCGTTCAATTTGCAGAATAGCTAATTATTGCCTTTTACTTTTTTTTCACCCCTTAGGTAAGAAAGAATATCTGCTATAAAGAAAGAAAAAGGCAAATTTGAATACAGAACTATTAAAAGCTACTGTTTCCTAAAGAATTTTGGTGTTTTCTATTGTAATGACTGAACTAGCTTTTATAGCGATAAATTGACTATTGAGTCAAACTGAGTATTTGCTACAAGCTGGGGAATACAATTGAGCGTTTATGTTGTGATGAAATTTGGTGTCATTTTAATAGGTAGTTAATCAGTTCTGCTCTCGGGTATAATGAAATAGAGTATTCTTTGATCTATTAAATTGCATTTTAATCTTGTATAGTTCACACTCCTCAGTGTGTTTGCAAATACTTTTTGCCACACTTTTATACATACATGTCAAAAATATAGAAGAAAAATCTGACTATTACGTATTAATTAACTGTTAGAAAAAGATGGAAATATGTTTCCATTGAAGAGAAAACTTGAATGACACTCGAGAAAACCCCATTTTGTCTGTACTGCTGTTTCTTTAAGTGCATAAAGCAAAGTATACAATACATACTGAGAGAATGGTCTTTATTTTTAAATGGAAAATAATACATAACCTTAAGAAATACAGTGGTGTAAAACAGCAGTAGCTGTCTGCCAGAAAGCCTATCCGATGTCAGAGGAATGGGGTATTTGCCAGCTAAGAGACTTGCAGGTCTTTTGTCAGGGGTTAAATAGTTGGGTCATTTGGCTATTGTGCAGTTCTCTCTTCCAGCACACACAACTCCCTAATGAAATGGGGGGTCTACCAAAGTTGGACTAGATTGACCAACTGGCTGGGACAGTCGTGGAATATTCTTCATTGGAGGTCTTTTAAAAAAGCTTAGGATAACATTTGATGGAAATGAGATAAATTACTTCCTGAAGGTCATTGAGCTCTTTAGCTATGATTAAGAACTCAAATACAGTTACCATATCAAATTAATTTTTATTACTGATGGCTTACAAGTAGCAATGTGTCATACTTTCTTGGGGTGGTGGTGGGGAGCTTAGCAATAGTTTTGATAATGAGATTATCCTTAGCTGGGTTTGTAAACATGGACTTCAATGTCTAAATTTAGGTGTTTGCAAATGAGTTGTAGTTTTAAGCTCTTGTCCATTTTCATTGACTTGAGTTTTCCTGTTGACCCTGTTTTCCTGTTCTGTAACAGAGTCGTGACTTAAATATTTTCTGAGGAAAAGTATTTTCAAAAGGATTTACACTACACATTCTTACATTTTATACAGCAAATGAATGTACTTATTTATCCAGTCATAACTTTCTGATGTATTGATAGCAGCAGCATTGCACTGCTCTGTTTTCCTTATTTGAGTTAAGAAGGCTAATGAAAATAATAATGCTTTCCCTGGCAGGCTGAACATAAGACTGTAAGTTTGCTAACGCCAGCACAAGGGAGGCAGGGAATGTGCAGGAGTGGGGCAAGTCTGCCCTTTTTTGGCAGCAAAGCCCTCGTAGCCCAACCTATGCAGCTAACTATAAGCTGCCAGCTCTAGAGCCAATGCCTGTGCCCTAGCAAAACACGTTTGGGGCCAGCAACCGTCTCTTTATGGTTATCAGCTTTCTGTTGTGTCTTGGGGTTGCAAAATGAACTTACAGCGCACCTACCTTGCTCCCCTGCACAATGGTCCATGCAGTGGTGCCCAGCTGAGGGGCAGGGTGGCCGTGCAGCACCACCGCTGCCCGTGTCCGGGCAGGATGGAAAGAGGCTCTGCTGGGGCTGAGCTCCTCTCTCTCACCACAAAGCCACAAAGTGTTTTACAGCTTCTTAGTGAAGAGCTCAGAAAGTTTATCGTATGCAAACCTCAACTATGATACTACGTAAGCCACACAACTCAAATTTGATTTTTCAGTGGCCAAAGTTTCTATATCTGGTCTGGTGTATACAGAAAATTTGGAACCTGTTGCAAAATTCACCTGCTGACCCCTAGCAGGTGAGGGGAGGGAGGGAGGAAGACCTAGGGTTATTCCATCTGACTTCCACCCCAGGTTTGGAGGCTAAGTTTATGGGACTATATCACTGGTAATTGATATGCAGTCCTTCAAGAAGAAAAATGAAATGCTTTCAGAGCTCAATAAAGCAAGCTTTCAGCTTGCTGCAGTTAGGCTGCATCCGAAGACGCAGCCAGATCTGTGCCAAATTATTCCCATGCATGCTTTTTGTTTCTTGGTGGGATAATTCATTAAACTACCAGAAAAGAGATTTCCAGCCTTATATAAATATGTAATGAGAACACTGAAACCTCTTCGGTTGAATTTTGCAGAGTATATACACCAATTAGTGTGAGCAGAATATTTAGGTTTCTCTCACTTCAATGCTGAATTGTTCATGTAGAAACCAAGGTTTCACTAACATTGTTAAGTTCAAGCCATTGCCTGTAAATGCTTGCAGAAGTAAAATACACAGTAAAATTCATTTTCTAGTATAGAACTACATGTTTTTCCTAAGAGATATTAGCACAGAAGACTGTATAGTTACTCACTGGGTGGGAAATGACCAATTTTATTTTTCACGATTAGCCACTTCAATATTCTATGACAATTTGACATAGCTTGTGTACAGCGTCTGGCATTCCTCATCAAGCAGAAGGAACATGTTTTCGACATATACTACATAAAAGATACTGTAACACTCTCATTAGTGAAAAATGGGGCACATTTTTCTAATTACCCTGTCCCAGTCGCAGCACAGGGATGTGTAACTATTAGGGAGGGGGAGAAAGCGCGTATGCAGCTCACTGGATGACTGAATAAAAGCATCCTTGCTCTGATTTCTTTAAGTTCAGTCAAACCCCACTAGAGATGAATAGGAACCATTGCACAGAGAAATCTCAACCTAAAGGATATTTTTTAAAAATTGTCTCAAATTATCCCAGGATTTACATAGGCATTCACTGGGAGCAGTCATTTCTACACTGCAGTCTGTTGCTAATTTATTCAGTCTTATATTGAGTCTAAATTATGCTAGTGCTTCAGAAGAATGCCTGAACACCTTTATGCAGACTACAAGAATATAAAATATCTTTACTTAGTTAAAATAAACAGATGTGGGCATAGCTGTAGTGCAGGCAGCTCCACTTCAGGAGACTGTCCTCGCCTTTTTCCACCTGTAAGGATCCCTCAGGGCTACTGGCTGTGGATGCTCAAGTATGCAGCTTTCTCCAGCTGTTTTAAGCACTCTACCTTCAACACTCACTTTAGTCCCACTGACTGTTGTCCTGTACTGGCACAATTTCCAGGACAGATGGAGGCAGCTGAAGGACAAGAAAAGAAAATACCTCTTTCTGTACAGGAAAGCACAGAGGTAGTGTGCAATAAAAAATTAATATATGCTAAAGAGTTTTCATAAGTTTCCAGAGCAGAAAAGGCTCTTCAAGTGGGAATATAGCCAACCATAGATGACTGGCATCTGTGTCTTCCTCTGCTTCAGGCACTGAGGTATGTTAGCAATCCAAATTTATCTCCCTAAAGACTTAAATCAACTGAAGAAGACACGTTGTCTATCACAGTCACTGAACATCACTGTAGCCCCACTTTAAAAAACAAACAAACAAAAAAAGGAGTGGTGGAAGGCAGGGAATGTCTTGCTGTATCAGGAGAGAGGGTTGCACTCCCATGGAGACCACATGACCAGGGCTGTGGTAGGATTTGCTTTAGCTTTGGCCTCTCCATCAAAGAAACTCAACAGAATCTGAACCTTTAGCACAAGGGAAGGCGCAAAGAAACTGAGAAATTTGAGAGAAACAACAGGAAGAGCCACCAGTGAGGTCAGTGGAGATCTGCTGAACTGAGGAGAAATCATTAAAACTGTTGGAAGAGTCGAATGACCAGGGTTGGTGTTTTCAGTGTTGCAAACTGCTGCCTTGGGAAAGTGAGAGTTGGTTCATAGCAACACGGGACAGGAGAAAGAATTCAACCTGGTTCCTTTGCCTTTTAAAAATTTGTGTCTATTTTACTCCTAGAAGCACAAGAACAGGTTATCAGGCCTATTTTCTTCCCTTTTACTTCGTGACAGAGAGATGGAGATGAACCAGGTGGTGGCAACCTGACCAGAGCCAGCTCCCATCATGAGCTATGCTGGGGCTGGAGCTGAAGCAGGACATACTTCTTTTCTCCCATCTTAACGACACCCATCCAGATGCAGCCAAGTGTCAATGACATGTACAGATTATGCCTATTTAGTTACACAAGTAAGCTTTTGAAGAACTCCGTCATAAATTTGTAAAAATGTATAGACCACATCCTGGGTTTGCTAAAGTTGAAAACTCATGTTGGCTTTGACAGAACTGGTTTTTAAACTTCAAAAGCACAATGAAAAAATCATTTGGAGGGAACTGGAATGTGAAGATAATAAAAATAAAATCTTTTTGAGGAAGAAAGGAAAGAACCATTTTGTCAAATAGAATTTTCATGAGACTACATTTTATAGTAGTAATACTTTAACCCTGCTCCCAGATATCAGCTGGGAAGTTAGCTGACATAAAACTTACAGTGCATTTGAGCTTCTAGCTCTTGTTCATACAACATATGTCTTGATTTCTGTGTTGGGAGATTCTAATAGTGTCTTCCTTATCTCACCATAGTCCATTACCTGCAGTCTGCAAAGTCATTTTCCAAGTCTCTGAATAGCTTAAGCTAAATTCAGAGATGTCAATGAGCAGACCCCCAAGTACCTTACATGTCTTTGGATGCCCTTGGCATACCAAACCCACCTGCAAATGAGCAAAGTATCTGCCTTTGTATTGGGCTTCTTATGCTAACTGGGAGGTGACCTTAAATCTTTCTCTCTTCCCATATCTACCCCAAATGTCATTATTTTTTTTTTAATGGAAAGTGAGTCAGAATCATTATAGCAGTTTTTTGTCATGAAGAAATTTTACGATCAAGTTATACTCTGTAATTTCTACTTTATTACAAATATGTTATTTTTCACTCTACAACCAGCCTGATAAATTGTTCTCTTGTTTTTTTCGTAGACTGTCTAAATATATCTCACTAATACAGCATGACATGTTTGCTTCTCAGATGTCTTGATCTTACTAATGTTTTTCTATAAATATATTCCATTATAATATCTACTAACATTAAAAAATATTTATTTTCTCTTTTATTTGTTTAGTTGTTTATGTACTTACCACTATTCTGTTTTTTCCCTTCTGTCTGGGTAGCTCTTAAAGCACTCCTCATGTTTTCTGTAGGCGCTCTCCAAACTTATGTACTGTCACCTGCTAATGGGGCAGAATTCCTGCCAGAGCTCCTCTCTGTTCTCCTGCGCCCTTCAGTGAAAGATAGTCAAAGAGAGCACCATATGCCATAGTGGTATAGACTTCTGGCATTCAAATCAGAAAAATAAAGCAAATAAACCAAACCTCCAAATGTCTCAGGCAGGTGAAAGAAGAATAAACATCCTGTTTTTAAAATACACATTCATTCCTTTTTCATTACACTAATATATTGCTTCTGCACCTACCTTGCACAAATGCAAAAAAAAAAAAATTACTTATAGTTTCTGGCATTATTAGACTTTTCAAATGATGTTACAGAATCTTTTGAGTTCCTTACAAAACCACGCTCTTCCCATACTATTTATGCAGAGAGCAACTTTCACAGGTGTCTGAGAAACAGAGAAATGCTGCATGCATCTCTGCTGATAATTAAAGCAGATCATTTAAATCTACTGAGTTATGCTTATTTAGGATAACAGCAAGGCTAAGATACAATGATCAAAGTTTTTGCTTTAAAATTGCTAAGGTACTTGGAAAAGTAAAGATAGCAAACACTGTTGCACAGAATGATATCTGACTCAAGCTGTCATACAGAACACTTTGAAATCCAAAAACGTCTGGTTGTTTTTGTTACTGTTCGTTACCGTTCACACCTGCACTTGCTGGCTCTCACTGGCACTGACTGCCAAAATGCTGAAGTGTCACAAGTGGGTTCCTGCTGGTGCTTTCAACTAGACTGACAAAAAAAAAAAAAAAAAAAAATGTTTTGGTGGTTTTTATTTTTTGTTTAAAGCCTGTTTTCATGATATTCCAAACCCAGTTCTGTGGACTCTTGAGCCTCAACAATCACTTAGTCTTCTGGGTACTCATTAAAATGGAAATGAAGATGTTAATCATTTAAGGTTCATTTGTAACTTCCACACAAAAACTATCATCACAAATGGCACTAACCAGCGTTGCTGTTGACAGACCCTCCAGAGGCAAATGATTTAGTAGGCTTTGACCCTCAGCTGCATTTCTCTCAGCAGCGGCAGACAACCCCAGGCAGGTTGAAGGAACTATTTGCTCAGGCTTCCCTTTCCTAGGCTTTGTAGGCTGATGCATTTACACCAACAAAATGGTTGCAATGATCACATCAGTCTTATTCTGACTTAGATCTCCAGGCTGCTGATCACTCAGTTATCTTTGATTTATAACTGTTGCTGTAGAAATGTGTTCTTTGCCTTATTGTTTGGTAGTTGTGACCTACAGGGTGAGACTGAACCTGTTCTGCTTGAACTGGGACATGGATTTGAATCTGATTTTTTTACCTCCCAGCTGGACAGGAGACAGATGACTACAGTGACTACAGGAGGTGCCTATCTAAGCAAGAAGGCAGCGTTATGGACCAGAGTAAAACCAAAAGGGCATAAGTGAATTTGGGACAGCATATCCTTTACTTGTGATATTGTCACAGAAAGGCTGCTTTCCACCATGTACTCAGATCTTCAGATGTGAAAGATTGCTTAGAACTACCACTGTGTTACAGCTGACCTGATATACCACTCCGTATTTCACAATTATTATTATTATTTTCAATTAGTTTTAGTACTTTGATCAATTTTACATCAACTGTAATGAAACTGAACATTTCTATTTATGCCACAGATTCTGGCAACTTCCCTTCTGTCATCTTGTCAATATGTGATGTATTCGCATTAATAAAATTGTTAGTTTTCCTTGGATCATTTTCATTTTCAGCTGTACCACTTCGGTTTTTAAGGAGATTATAACAGCTCTGTCTTTTGTTTCTCCTGCTACCTTAGCCTGGACAATCATTTTTAGCTTTGCTAATGTGTGAGCTCTGTTTCAATTTTCTTTTGAGGCTCTTAGTGTCTCCACTGACTTGAGGACAGTACTCTGATGATCCTTTGTGAATGATATTTCTTCCTCTTGTGGATCTTCAGGTTTTAAGAAGATTAATCACATCTGCAGTACACATTTTCTTATTTCTTTCTCTGCCGAAAATGGTAGGCAGAAACATAACTACAATAGGAAAATGACTTCCAAGGTAAATGCTGCTTTTACATTTACTGAAGTAATTTATCAAGGTAATAGTGTAGTAACAGTCAAATGGAGTGTGGTAAAAACATCCTTGCATGTTCCTTGCAGGCTTCTCTGTGCTGAATAATGGAGAGGGCCTGGCTGTGGTAGTGGTACATTGCTGTCTTTTGTGATTGGAGACTACCACAAGCTTGTGTGGCAACCTCCACTTAGAAACCCTGGTCCTGATCCCTAGCGTGGGTTTGGTGGCTGCTGTTTTGTTCTACCAAACCTTAATGGGTGTCCCAAGTGAGGTCTTTAACTTTTGCTTGTAGTTTCTCTGAAATACTGGCTGCCCTGTAAAAAAAGCTTGGATTGCAGTCTAAAGAAAGCTGGTAAATCTGAATCCATGAATCTGGGGCTATTTGGCCATCTTGTCACAAATTCGTATGGTTTTGTTGAAGTGGGCGAGGTAAGCAAGCTGGTTTGAAATTATTTTATTCTATTTTATTTTGTATCTCAAGAGAATATACTTGTAAGAGGGCAAATATTTCTGTATGTCATCCAAGAATTAGACAAAGAGGTGAGACTACAGGAAAAGCAGTCAGCCTGTTCCCACCCAGGTCTGCACTGGAT
Organism: Phoenicopterus ruber ruber; assembly: GCA_009819775.1. Classification (NCBI taxonomy): domain Eukaryota; kingdom Metazoa; phylum Chordata; class Aves; order Phoenicopteriformes; family Phoenicopteridae; genus Phoenicopterus; species Phoenicopterus ruber. Next base: position 23,445,518 of record CM020246.1, read on the forward strand.
GTGTAGGAAGTGCTGTTGTGACGCTGCATCCACAGTGTAGCAATACTCGTGCAAGACCTTACAGGAGGCAAAAGTGATTTTATGTAAAATGAAAACTGAAGCAGAACAAGTTTCACTAGCTGACAGTCACGGCCTTATGCTCACCAGCACCAGAGGCGTGTGTCCACAAAGTGGATCCTGCTGCCGAGTGCCCAGGCTGGTTCAAGCAATCCTACCAGCAGCCAGGCACTGGGTGGCTTGTGCCCAGATGTCAGATCCAGGATCTGCAGAGAACAGGGACAAAGGACACTAGCTGACCAGTCCTTCTCATGTCTCTGGGGTTTTTCTTAGGTTGGGGACCATCTGCAGGCTTTGGATATGCTTTTTTGCACTGTGTTGGAGCTGAAAGTGATATTTGCACTTGTTTCAAGTATGTTGTCCTGGTTCCAGCTGGGATAGAGTTAATTTTCTTCCTAGTAGTAGGTATAGTGCTGTGTTTTCGATTAGTACAAGAAAAACTTTGACAACAAACTAATGTTTTTCATTGTTGCTAAGTAGTGCTTATACTAAGTCAAGGACTTTTCAGCTTCCCATGCTCTGCCAGCAAGGAGGTGCAGAAGAAGCTGGGAGGGGGCACAGCCAGGACAGCTGACCCAGACTGGCCAAAGGGATATTCCATACCATATGATGTCATGCTCGGTATATAAACTGGGGGGAGTTGGCCAGGGAGGGATTGCTGCTTGGGGCTGGGCTGGGCATCCGTCAGCAGGTGGTGAGCAATTGCACTGTGCATCACTTGTTTGTATATTCTCTTATCTTTATTATTATTACTCTCTCTTTCTTTTCGATCCTTTTAAACTGTCATTATCTCAACCCACGAATTTTTTTTTTAATCTCTCCTCCATCCCACTGAGAGGGAGAGGGGGAGTGAGCGGCTGTGTGGTGCTTGATTGCTGACTGGGGTTAAACCACGACATATATTCTTTTGAGATACAAGAGATGCAAGAGAATCTTGCATCTTGAGATGCAAGAGAATACATCCTGAGATACATCTAAACTGCTGGTTTGAAAGCTCTACCCCACCATCTTGCAGAGCCTGATATTTATTTTATCCGCTACTTGCTGTTTTGCTGCAGTGATAACTACTTTTTTCCAACCTCCCAGAAAATTCAGCAAGATGCAACCTGTTATCCTGAAGAGATGGCCACACTTGTTAGTCTGTGCTGAGAGATCCTATGAGACAAGATAAACCTGAGGCAGTATCAGGAGGCTGCTAACCTCATATCTGCTGTTGCATACAAGATGGCAAGTGAGGCCATACCTCACACAATTTAAGAAAACAAAGGCAGCAATCTTCAAGACCTGGGACAAGCAGCTCACTTACTTCCAGTGTAGCACAACTTCAGCAGATCTTCAGATGGAAGCACACCACTTCCTCTTTGTTTCACCTTCTGCCTTCTGATTTCTGGGATCAACCTAGTGACTAGGAGTCACATTAGGTTATATTTTAATTTATAATATTATAAATTATAAAGAGTAAGATATTATTTATGAACAATATCTAAAGTCAGATTACATATGGGTAACAAAATACCAAAATTCAGGTCACCTGAATTCTGTCTGGTGCAATTCCCACTGACTGGAAAAGGGGAAACATAACCCCCATTTTTAAAAAGGTCAGCCAGTCTCACCTCTGTGCCTGGCAAGATCATGGAGCAGATCCTCCTGGAAACTATGTGAAGGCACATGGATAATAAGGAGGTCATTGGTGACAGCCAACATGGCTTCACTAAGGGCAAATCATGCCTGACAAATTTGATGGCCTTCTACAATGGGGTTACAGCATTGGTGGATAAGGGAAGAGCAACCGACGTTATCTACGTGGACTTGTGCAAAGAATTTGACATTGTCCCACACAACATCCTTGTCTCTAAATTGGAGAGACATGGATTTGACGGATGGATTACCCGATGGATAAGGTATTGGCTGAATGGTCACACTCAAAGAGTTGTGGTCAACAGCTCGATGTGCAAGTGGAGATCAGTGACAAATGGAGTTCCTCAACGATTGGTATTGGGACTGGTGCTGTTTACCATCTTTCTTGGTGACATGGACAGAGGGATTGATCAGTGTGCTGATGACACCAAGCTGTGTGGTGCGGTTGACACAATGGAGGGAAGGGGTACCATCCAGAAGGACCTGGACAAGCTTGAGAGGTGGGCTCATGCAAACCTCATGAAGTTCAACAAGGCCAAGTGCGAAGTCCTGCACATGGGTCAGGGCAATCCCAACCACAAACACAGGGTGGGCAGAGAATGGATTGAGAGCAGCCCTGAGGAGAAGGACTTGGGGGTGTTGGTTGACGAGAAGCTCAACATGACCCAGCAATGTGCACTTGCAGCCCAGAAAGCCAACCGGATCCTGGGCTGCATCAAAAGTGCGATCAGCAGGTCAAGGGAAGTGATTCTGTCCCTCTAATCTGCTCTGGTGAGACCCCACCTATGGAGCCCTCAGCACAAGAAGGACATGGACCTGTTGGAGCGAGTGCAGAGGAAGGCCACGAAGACGCTCAGAGAGCTGAAGCACCTCTCCTATGAAGACAGGATGAGAGAGTTGAGCTTGTTCAGCCTGGAGAAGAGAAGGCTCTGGGGAGACCTTATTGCAGCCTTCCAGTACCTAAAGGAGGCCTGCAAGAAAGCTGGAGAGGGACTTTTGACAAGGGCATGTAGTGATAGAACAAGGGGTAGTGGCTTTAAACTGAAAGAGGCTAGGTTTAGATTAGATATAAGGAAAAAATTCTTCACTCTGAGGGTGGTGAGGCACTGGAACAGTTGCCCAGAGAAGCTGTAGATGCCCCCTCCCTGGAAGTGTTCAAGGCCAGGTTCGATGGGGCTTTGAGCAACGTGGTCTAGTGGAAGGTGTCCCTGCCCATGGCAGTGGGGGTGGAACTAGATGATCTTTAAGGTCCCTTCCAACCCAAACCATTCTACGATTCTATGAGACAGTCTGAGGTCAAACATCTATGCAAATAAATGGCACAAAAAATGCTAAGTGACTAGCTGACCTGAAATAACTGGAGTTGTCCTCCCCCATACAATATGCAGCATCTTTAACCGCATGGTATTGAATCTGTAAGTAATTGGGACTGTCTCCATCTCCTCAAAAGAGTTTCTGTACTTCCTCACTTACTTCATGGTTAGACTAACTGCTGTGATATGCTGTGGCACAACAGCTAGGCTTTCTACAAGGCTTGTGCCCAACAAATTTTTTTAGCAGTAGCGTGCCTGAAGTGCAAACACTAAGTGTTTCCAGACTGAAAGGTAACAATCAGTTAGCCTTATTTTTGTGACACTCCACCTCTTCTCTGTGTTTGAGAAATAAATCACACTTAGCTGCCAGATTTAGTTAGGATACTGAGTTGTCTAATGCATTGAGCTTGGGTGTGAGCTTCCTGGGCTAAAGGGCTGTAGCCCCTCCATAAACAAGAGTTAGTGCCTGTGTCCTGGTTTCAGCCAGGATGGAGCTAATTTTCTTCCCAGTAGCTACTGTGTTTTGGATTTAGTATGGGAATTGGTGTGTGAAGAATGTTGATAATACGCTGGTGTTATTAATTGCTGCTAAGAGATCAAGGACTTTTTTCAGCTTCCCAGGTTTTGCTAACGTGCAGGTGCAAAAACCTGGGAGGGGTAGAGCCAGTATAGTTGACCCAAACTGGCCAAAGAGAGTGTTCCATACCATAGACATCATGCACAGTATATAGGGGGGATTCGCCGGTGGGCCGTGGGCCCTTTTCATTGATTCGTGCTTTCATTCATTCGTTTGTTCATTCAGCTGTTCATTTCTTCCCTCGCTCTCTCTGGAACTTGTAGTTCCGAGATTGCTGCTGGGAAATAGTAATATTCCGAGATTGCTCTCGGTTTCGCTCTGAAATTGATGCTCGGGATGGGCTGTATCGGTCATCGGGTCATCAGGCAGTGAGAAATTGTGCGTTATTTGCTTTACATATATTTTATTTATTTATTTATTTATTTATTTATTTATTATTATTGTTATATAATTATTATTATCCTTTTGTTTGCTCTCCTGGTGAACTTTTTTTGTCTCAAACCATGAGTTTTCCTTTCTTTCCCATTCTCCTCTCCACCCCACTGGGGAAGGGGGGAGTGAGTAAGCAGCTGCATGGTATTTGGTTACTGGCTGGGGTTAAACCATGACAGCATGGTACCATGTTGTGTGATGCTGCCCTGACAGTGTGAGTGCAAAGTCCTTTCAGATAGAGCTGAATCTGCTTTGGTAGCATACATGAAAAGATAACTACACACAACTGCAGGTTTTTTTAGTTCAAGAACTAATAGCAGTGACCTCTTCTATTCAGCTGTCCCAGCCCTATGATGCCCAGCTTCCCCTGAGCTTTGGAATATTGTTTTGCTTGGCCGTGGCTTGAAGACATCTTTTCTTAATGGATGATTGCTGCTGACAACGGTATATGAAGCATTCTTTGTGTGTTACGATTTTAGAAATCAAAAGTATTTTTGCTGGGTCTATGGGATAAATAAAGAAGAATTGTCCTCTAAATGAGGCTGTTGAGTTTTACAAACTTCCTTATATTTGAAAAGATGTTAGCAAGAAATATTTGGTGCAGTGATCTGAAGATGCAAGAAAGAAATGTAGAGAGAAGAGTTAACACACAAAGAGAGAAAAATAGCTTGCTTCCTTAAACAGTACATCACAATTTTTGGTTCACTGGTGAATGATGAATTCTTTGGGGAATTCTCTTTTAAGGTGAACAGAGTGTATAAAATATATATCAGCACCACTGACATAAGAGAAAGTCTAAAAGATACCAAAGGGAAAAATATGTTCCTTATTTGTCTTATTATTTTATTGATGTGTTAGGGATGTATATGTTAACAGTGTTGTACATATTGTACTTTTCTTTCTAGATGGTAGTCCTCACTGCATTTCAATGCTTTGAAGCTTCTGCCAAAAGCTGAAATTGTTGGGGCTGTGTTGCTTTATCCTTCTGGCTATTTTCCCTATTACAAGAAATCACTAAATGCAAAAAACCTCATGGTGTTTTTTATTATCTCTAGACTTTTTCACCATCAAAACAAGAATAAAACCAACCACTGTCTAAATTTCTATGCAAAATATGATTAAGTAATCACTAGTAAAAGTTTTCATCCAATTCTTTTCTTTTATATGCCACCTCAGATTCAGCCAATGAGTACCTCTTGTCAGAAAATGTCACTTACCCATTTATGTAACCCTTATTTGAATGACTAGCTTCACTTCAAATACATTGCTGTTTTGAAAGTACAATAATGACAAACAAACCAGAAGAGCAAAGGGCACCCATAACAAGAGGTCCAAGAAAATCTTTTATGAAATTTGTACCTTCCAACTCCCTGTATATCTTGTACTGTAAAGAGACTATCAACATAGTTTCAGGGCTGAACCTTGTCGCATTTAATTTGTTACAAAGTCCCTTGCTGTTTTCATAAACAGATTGCCTTCTTCCCTAAGCTTTAATTATTTCCTTCATTTTAAAGAATAATCCTATGACATCTGAGACAAAGTTAATTAGCTGATACTGAATGGGATGTCTTAACCTCTGCAGAATACACACACACTTAATTAAAGAAGAGTTACTGTGAAAGTGAAGGCAGGTCAAATTGGAGGGGTTTATTTGTCATTTCAAGTCTTCTTTTGCTTGTATATTACAGATACAATGTCTGAATTTGGTGTTTGTAAGCGAGAGGAACTGCTGTATTGTTTAGAGCAGTGTGGCTCTAGTACATCAGTTCAAGTGCCACTCACAATAAATTAGTGCCTCTTTCAGCCTCATCACAGAGCAGAGACCCCAGGCGTGGATCTCTGGTGGCTGCCGGAGGAAGCTTTTTTGTCTCAATTTCAGGTCCCCAGGGTCACCCCTTTCAGGAGCATCCTGGTGGTTCCGAGGCTTCACTGCCTTCAAGGGAGCAGCACTGAGCAACACTCTCTTCATTTTCTCCCTAGCACCTAACACATTCAGTGTCCACATATTGAGAGATACAGATATAATCATGTTATAACGATTTTTTGTCCTTAAATAGAAAAAAAAAATTGAGCATCTTCAGTTGCTTTCATGTAATACTTAAACTAGCTATAGTTCTAGGTATTAAATATTGACACAGTGTTATCTACATTTGGAAACTGCAGCATGATTGACTGGGTTAGCAAATGCATTTATTCGGAGTTTGGTTTTTTTTTTCTATTGTTTTTCTTTGGGTTGTATTTATATAACAATGTTCAACTCTGGTGAACAGTTGTACATTTAAGAATAATTCAAGCTCTTTATTTAGTTTCTAACAAACTATGGCCTCGTTATACTGTTTTGCACAAGCAAACTAGTTTCTGTTAAGTATAAGACTGCTGAAAAGGATGTTTTAATCTGATTGTTCCATCCCTGTATCAATACCTTGGCCACCATAATGTTGTAATTCTTGACAGGATCCCTTATAAGCAAGGATTGTTCTTAATGTTACATGAACTCAGAGTTAGTTTGTTTGGGTTTTTTTTTTTTTCATTCATGACCACAGAAGAGGCCTAAATTCCATCCCTGAGTAGTGAAAGGGATGTTCTTATCCTACTGTTTTTCATATACAAACAGAATCTCCCTCATTTCAGTTACTTGTAAGATATAGTCAAGTACATTTGTACTCAAAAGTGTACTTACAAGACTGAGCTAAATAACTTAAAATAATTTAGGACAGTGACAAAGGATATGAGTCACATTTCTAATGGACACAATGCATCTACCCCGAAATACACTAGAGGACAGTCTGACCACTGCTTTTATGAGAAATTCTTCTGAATGAATAAAGATTGTCCCAGAGAGCAAATAATATTTTATCTTTATATTATTCATCCTGTCCTGAGTAAGAAAGAATAATCTTTTTTTTCCTGGGTTTGTTTATATTTCAGTGATGTGGTTACCTCAAAGTGAATGCATTTATGTTTGTTTTTTGTGATGTGCTGAACTAGTTCACAGTGTTCAATAGTCATAAATTCTGTTAGAAACATGACCGATATTGAAAGAGGTTAATTTTGTTGATTTTTTTTTTGTATGGCCCAATCAGCATTATCTTTTAGTACAAACACATTCAAAGGAATCTTTGCAAGTAATTAAGCATTTTCATTCTGCAATTTCTTTGTGATAGAAAGGAAGATATAGTGTTGTACAGTGTCACTTCCACTGCCCTGGAATGATTACAGTAATTAATTTTCTTCAGGTGGAACAATGAGAAAAATTATCTCTTTTCCTCATGATTATTTCCTCTCAGTATTTATCAGTAATACTTGCTATTACTGAGGAAAGTGGAGGATGTAACACTGGCCTTATTGATGAATCCCATTGTTGAAGAGCAGGCAACAATTTTAGATGTTAGAATTGAGGTTCATAGAAGAGTAACGGCATCCAAAGAAATGAAAAATTGTAAGACTGCTTTCAGTTAGTCAGATAAGGTAAAAATAGGAAAGAGCTGCAGATTACCCACACTACCCTTATGTTCATTTATAGCACCTGGCTCATTTAAAAAGTTAAATTAGTTTACTTCTGCTTAATCTGCACTTTGCTACTCTTAGGGAGGAGGACTAGGAACAATGTAAAGATGACTTAAGTCAATTCATATCATTGTTTAATGGTATAATGGCTGTTGTCTCACATTTCTCCCCTCCCCACATGTGTATTGTCCTCCCCATTCCTTTCCTTCCCCCACTCCCTTCCCTCCAGCCCTGGCTACACAATCTGCCCATTCTGGCAAATGTAAAGTTCCCCCGTGAGTCAATTCAACTCAGTAAAACCACAGAAAACTACCCAATTTTCCTGCTGGCTTGTTCACCATTTCAGGGCTGAATGGGTGCCAGAGCTGGCACAAGATGCATAACAAGAGTGTATGGCCAGAGGAAAGACAAGAAGATGAAAACTAAGGAAATGGTCCTTCCTTACTTTGGCAGCTCTGAACCATTAATTTACATTATTGCATCTCCCAGAATCAAACCTTCAGAGAATTTCTAGATTTGCTGGGAAAATGGTGTGAGGGGAAAAGAGAACTGGCAGTTCCTCCGGTGAACAGCAAGGAGGACGTGAGTGCTGACTGCCCAGCTGCAGGGTGGGGAAAGGGGGTCAACATGGTTAAATCCTGCGCTCTTGAGAGAACTCTCAAACCCAAGAGACTTCTACAACAGGAAGTAATTCAGGTTACGCCAGATGATTAAAAATATAAAGATGAGATTGTAGAAGCAAAATCAGAAAGGCTGAGATGCAGAATAAGATAAAACTTGCAAGGAATGTCATATGCAGGAAAAAGCATCTGTAAGGGTGCTATAAATAAAAGAAAGAGCCAGCAAAGAGTTGTTCTGCTGTTCAGCAAATTGGGTGAGTTTTTGACAGGTAACACTGAGGAGGCTAAAATGTTCAATTACTTTTTGCACCTGCCCTGTGTAAAACGGTTAGCTGCAGCACAGCAGACACTGATAACCAGTAAAAGAGGTAAGAGCTCACCCTCTGGTAATGAAGAGAAATGTTTACATATTGGCTGGGCTTGATGAAATACTGACATGCTTAAAGAACGGATCAATGAAGTCTCAGGCCTGTTTATGCTTATCTTTGAGAGCTTATGGAGTACAGGGAGCATACTGCATTACTAGAAAAGGCAAGAACAGGTCTATCTTTGAAAGGAAAAAAGGAGGACCTGGGAGTTATTGAACTGCAGGCTTAACTTCAACTCCTGAAAAAATACTGAAGTAAATAGGATGTTCATTTGGAGGCAGCTAAAATTTAACAGGAAGATGAGCAACAGCCAACATGGCTTTCTCTACAACAAACCGTGAGAAAGCAATCTAATCTCTTACGTTGACAAAGTAAAAATCTTTGATGTCAGAGAGGAAATAACAAATAGCAGTTATTTTAATTTTCATTACTTTAGTACTTCTCTTATGCTCATTATGAACGTCCTTCTCTGTAGGCCTTTAAGAAAGGATTGAACTGCTCCCTGCCAGAGATGTTGTAAGTATAGTCGATCCAGAGGTTAGTGGAAGAGGTTAGGGATGGTGAAATCCAGTCCAGCTTGTCTGTATCTCTGATAAGTTAAAAAGTAGATTGAATTACACTTTCACTCTTCACAACAAAATAGGAAATAATATAAATACTTAGGCCTTAAATGAAGATCAGCTTGACTACATTTGATGTGATTGCAAGGTAGTTATGCTCTTCAAATACACAACACTATGGGCATTTTCTATTAACTTAAGTGTGGTGAAGCAGTGTTAACTAGGGCCCTCTTATAAAGGAGCTACTAATTACTATGGGATTTGCCTTGTTTTACTGCACAAGCCTAAGGCTGAACCAGCTTCAGTCCAAACGACAGTAATATGGTGAGTGCCAAAAGCTTTTCCTCTTTCTCCAAATAGACATCTAAGAAATATAAATATGAAGAGTCCCTTCATGTGTGCATGTGAGATTAGATCTCCTGAATGCTTAGGGATCAAGGTAGGAAAGGTAAAACAATGGTATAGATAAAGCAGCATCCTCTCAGATAGGACATGTCATCCTGTAGCCTGACTCTTTTGACAAGGCTGCTCTGCCAAGACAGGGAAGAGGACAAATAAATAGCCCTTGCACAGAGAAGTGCATTGTGCTAGTGGTGGTGGGCAGATAGGCTGACCAAGAGCAGCCTGGAGCCTGGAATTTGCCATTGCCAGGTCACAGAGGCAGACATAAACAGCTATGTAGATAGATCTCTCTTATGTTAAATTTGTTTTCTGAGTGCTGTGGGTCCTGGAAAAAAAACCCAAACTTTGTTTTAAGGACACAGTTTTGTAATCATTGCCCTGTACTCTCCACAGGCTGCTCAAGAAGCAGTTGACAGACACCAAGCAGCAAAGGCTAGAAATGATGGGGAAAGTAATGTCAATCTCCTGCTGGGAAGTGGTTGCATCAAGAGATGTCTTTTCCCTGAGAAGTGAAGACACACGTCTGCTGTGTAGAAGAGGCACACTCAAGCTGAGTGTTCAGTATGAGAAATACATGCCCAAAAGTGCACCCTGCACACCTACCCCCTGTGCAGGGCACACTTAAGATACTTAAGCGTGTTCATAGCTTTGATCATACATGGCTGCTTCTGAGACAGACCTTTACTTCTTAATGTCATTCAGTGTAAAATTCTCATTTGGTAACAATGAATTGTTTCATTTGATAGGTTTTAAGCAAGGGTTTGTAATTAATTTTATAGTAAAAGAAGGAAAACAGCTTGTCAGAGGCATGGAAACATCAGGAAGGACTACACAAGTTTGGTGAAATTCTAGAAGCAATTTGAGCAGGAGTCTCCTCACAGGAAGATGCTTAATTACATCCGAAGACTGGAATACAGATACTCAGTAAAGCAGTGAATAGCTTGGACGTCCAGAGCTCTGTGAAGTCTACCTTCATCTCCAGGGTAATGCGAATTACTTGCATGCATAGAAGGAGAAAAGAGAGTAAGTGTTCAAACAAAGGACAGCTTACTGCTGAGTTACCTTTTGCCAATTAGCTCACGGAAATGTGAAGTGTTCAAAGGCATCAGTTCTTTCACAGGATGTACACCACATTGGGCATATCAGCATTTCCACTTCCATGACATAATCAAGGTTTTATTTAGCAACTGGTTTTTTTTTTCCAAAATGAGAATGTTATTTTGTGTTTCTTTGGCAACTGGTGGTGAGATAATGTCATGGTTTGATCCCAGCCGGCAACTAAGCACCGCACAGCAGCTAACTCACTCCCCTTGCAGAAGGATGGGGGGAGAGAATTGGAAGGGTAAAAGTGAGAAAACTCATGGGCTGAGATAAAGACAGTTTAATAATTGAAATAAAGTAAAATAATAATAATAAATTGTAATGAAAAGGAAAATATCAAAGAGAGAGAAATAAAACCAAAGAAAGACAAGTGATGCAAATGAAAACAATTGCTCACCACCAACTGACCAGCGCCAAGTCAGTCCTTGAGCAGCGGCCCCTGCCCCCTACCAACCTCCCTCCCTAGTTTTATTGCTGAGCATGATGGCATATGGTATGGAATATCCCTGTGCTCAGCTGGGGTCAGCTGTCCCAGCTGTGTCCCCTCCCAACTTCTTGTGCACCCCAGCCTCCTCACTGGTGGGTGGGGTGAGAAGCAGAAAAGGCCTTGGCCCTGTGTAAGCGCTGCTCAGCAGTAACAAAAACATCCCTGTATTATCAACACTGTTTCCAGCACAAATCCAAAACGTAGCCCCATAGGAGCTCCTATGAAGAAGATGAACTCTATCCCAGCCAAACCAGCACAGATATGCAAAGCATCAAACAGTGGCAAGAATGCCAAAAAAGTAGAAAAAAATACACTTTTTCCATTCCTATTGTCTTCTCCATAGAGCGTGCCACTTCTTTTCACTTTCAGTGAATAATTAGAAAATGGAAGACACTCAAGTACTGTCTTAGGAGAGAGCATGTGAAACAGGAACGAGGCTTATTTACCATTATCAAGGCTTGATATGACACTGCTCTCCATGTAGCTCAAAAAAACAGTGCAACATTTTACCTTCCAACTTCTTATCAAAAATAATGGAAGACAGCAGAGGACACCAGCATGTTCATTGCAACATTTTAATTAGTAAGTCCTCCTCTTACTAACTGCGATTCAAGCAGAAAAGCATTGATTTACATGAACGGCAAAGGGCGTTACAGGAATGCCTATTGTTGAGAAAAAAGTACTGTGAAAATATGGCAATAAGTAACAGCAAGGTGTGAGTTTGAAGGCTGTTTAAGCATTGGCATATTTAAAAACACATAGATAAGAGGCAGTGTCTTATTAATGCACACACTGGCACTCTGCATTGCTGTTGGAAGATGAACACAATATTTTGCTTTTCATTTTTACAAAAAATTAAAACTAGACTTTTGACAGTTTATAAACACATCTTCTAAGGTTGAATGTTAATGATGAAAATGTTAGGAAATAGGAATAGGAAAAATGTTATTTTGGCAAAAGGAAAAGCAAAGCATACACAACTGGAGGAAATACTTCATTTGTTAAATACCAGCCCTAAAGGTCCAAAAAGTGAGAGCACTGTATAGCAATCTAACATGCTGCTTTGGAAAAATTACAAATGACTCATAAAACTGTGACTCTGTATTACTTACAGGAGGAGCAGTACTACATATATCCTCATTTTGGCATTGCTAGCCAAAAGAAACAAAGTAATGCTTGTATCTGGTTTTCCCATGGGCATATGCTACGCCCATGGAATAATTCATCCTACACCTACTGGGCTAAAGTGAGTACAAAACACATAGTGCAGGACTGTCTTTATATATTTTATTCAGTATTTTTTCTTATCTTTTCTGGTTTCCTGACCTTTCTGAATCATTTTTCATCCTCCATGATTTGGCTAGACTTTAAAGATGTGGATTGTGGTACAGTGACAGTCTTCACCTCCCTTTGTAAGTGAAAAGCAAAACTACAATTTCAGTGTATGAAAGAACTTGCAACTGAAAGCTGAATTGCCCCTATAGTGCAAAGAAATATTGTATGGGAAGACAAAACCCATCCCCTTACCAACTTTTCCTTTGGGTATTCCAGGGCTGGGAGAGGGAAAAGAGCAGTGCCCTGTTTCACTGCTTAAATTTCCCCAGCCTGTAGTGCCCCCAAAATACAGAAACAGGGCAACCTGTTTGCTGTTGCAGCTTGCTGTCAGTAGAACTCAGTTGGGCCTCCACCTTCACCTTCCCAGGAGGATTTTCTTGTTCCTTGTTACTTTAGAGGCATTCATTACATGCAGGTTGGTTCCACTGCATGGAGAGATGCCATGGAAAAAAAAAACGTGAGTTAAGGCACATCAAAATTTCAACATATGTTCTTGTGGTAGCCAAGCTCCCTTTGGGTTGACACAACAGTACACGGGTTCTTTAACAGTTCTTTAATTGAGCAGAAAATAGCACAGTCAAATCTAATAGCTGGAGACTGAAGGCAAAGGAATTGACACTGGAAATTAAGCTACATTTGTAAAGAATACATAATTAAGTATTGAAACAATTCATTAGGGGATGTGATGGACTCTTTATCTGCCAGCCTCTTTACGTCAAGAAAAGGCCATTTTTCAGACCATGTGATGTTGAGGTTCTGACTCAATGCTCATGATGGCTTTTTACTTTATACCTGTGAATCTACAGGATTAAGTATTTCATAACGGTTAAAACTATATGTGGGCAAAATAGGCTATTACTTAATTTTTAATATTCTCCAAAGCTTTTGAAAGGAGTCTAATTTGTTAGACTTTTCTTGTATGGTGAAAGGCATTTCTGTTCGATTGTAAGTTTGCCCTAAGTAAAGTTCTTAATCGGATATTTGAGAATTGATTTATAGAATCATAGAATCATGGAATTGTTTTGGTTGGAAGAGACCTCCAAGATCATTGAGTCCAACCGTTAACCTATCACTGCCAAGTCCACCACTAAACCATGTACCTAAGTGCCACATCTACACATCTTTTAAATACCTCCAGGGATGGTGACTCCACCACTTCCCTGGGCTGCCTGATCCAGTTCCTGACAACCCTTTCAGAGAAGAAATTTTTCCGAATATCCAATCTAAACCTCCCCTGGCACAACTTGAGGCCATTTCATGTTTTGTCTTACGATGAAAATATATCAGTGGCCACTTAATTCTTTCTATTAAAATACATATAGTATTTAAGCACCACTATCTTTGATTTGTTGTTGTTTATTACCAAAACAAATGTATCTATTTACCACTAAGTTTGCAGTGTTTGCAACTGAGTTCAGTGAATCTTCACACTCCTGTGTTGTGTGCGCCTTCCACTTGAGGAGATAGCAAAAAAACTTGTCCTTTAACGGTAGGAATGTCCAGGAGGCCTGGCCTGACCAACTGAGGTGAAAAAAAAGAAAATAAAACTTACAACAGCTCCCCTGGCAGATCATCCTTTCTACTGAGCAAAGTCCATGAGAAGACACCCACTGATTTTGACAGGCTTCGAGGAGCCCAAGGATCTGTCCTCTTCAGCTGAAGCTTTCACAAAAACCTGAGCACTAAAGCTATCAGCAGAAAGGAGCAGAAAGGCAAAACTTGATCCTGCTCCACCCGTGCTGCTCGCGGGAAAAAAAAAAACTTAAAGCTTAGGTACAGGGTCTACCAAAATGGATGCTTCAGGGGCAGAGGGGACTAGAGCTGGCTGCTCGCAGGAGGAGCTGAAAACAATGCATGAGACCAAATGCTTTTTCTCCGTAAGCAAAGTCAGCATCTGTAACTGTTCCTTCGGGTCACTACCAAGTACGGCTACTCATGCTCACTAACCTACTCCCACACCAACACATGTCTTTTCAACATCAGGAGATCACAGATCCTCCTGAGTTTTCCAACCTGAGGTTAAAACGTAGCAGCTGGCCCTTACATACGGATAACACACTATCCAAATACACTAAGTGCCTGTCAGAATGTGAACTGAGACTGGAGCAACACCAGCACTGGCTCCTTTAGGAGGTGAAACACATCATACCCTCTTCTGATTACATAAGCATATCTGTAAGCTATGTTATGAAATAATTCAGCTGAAGCTTCCTAAACTTCAGAGTGGGGAAGAAAGAAGTTGCAGTTAGTTTAAATCTCCAAATATCTGCAAGAAATTCCTTTTTCACTGGAAATTTCTATCAAGCTACCATCTGGCCAGTTTGCCTTTCAAAAAAATATTTTCAACAATATTTTCAGCTCATGAAAAGGAAATTGATGGTAGGAAAGGTACAGTGCAAACTATAGCTCTGCTGAAATGAGGAAAGCAATTATATCTAGTAAGGAGATAACATGTATTAGAGCTAGGGAGATAGAGATAAAGGCAACAAAAGAGCTCTGTTATGCTTGCACCTCACAAAGCTGAGAGTAACACAGTAGGTAGTTATATACACTTTAAAGCAAGATAAGACTTAAACAGTATTTGGAGAAGTTATTGTTACTCAGATAAAGTGAGATCTGATTTTTGAAGTAGAAATAACATACGAGGTACTAAAACAATGGGCCAAATTATCAGCAGGAATCAGTATAGTTTTCTGCTTTACACCCTTGATGACCTGCCCTTATATTTCACTTACTGTTTAATCTGAATGAAGATGTATATTTTTAATCATTTGCAGTTTATTGTCTTTTTTTTTTTTTGGTAGGCAAATCACCTTTAAAGCCGCCAATGACTTTTGTCTGTCTGAAGAGTAAGAACAGATGACAGGTTCTGTCACTAAGTAAGAAAGGATATAAGTAGGGATTCAGAGAGCATCTGAAGAAATTAAATGGAAAGAAAAAAGGGTAGTGCATCATTGTGCTTTCAGAAGCAGCACCTCCGAGAAAGGAGTACACAGCCTTTGTTCCAAAGGCTGATAGATTTTGATTAAATTAATTTCCAGATAATGTAACGCATAATAATCACAGATTTACCAACAGTGAAATACAAGTTTTATCTGAAGAATTATGTAAAGTGTTAAAAACTGCTTCTTTCAGGGAGAGAGATTTTAGTAATTCTGCTGATTTCTCACCATACAATGTCTCTAATACTGTGCTTTACTACAGTGTGATATTATCATGAGGGCTGAGCTTCTGGCTAGACAAGGAAAACTAGGACCTCTGGTAAATACCCAGAACTTTCTGAAGGTTTGTTTCTTTGAGTGGATCCATTAGTTGGCATGACTTCTGACTTGTGTTTATGAATAAGTGCAGGGAAGAAGAAGACGACCAGCTGCTGGAAAAGAAAAATTCAAGTTTTAAAAAATAATGAAGATTTTTTTCCTTTGGGGACAGTCTACACTACCCTGAAAACTAGATGTCCTGAAAATTGTTGTGAAAATGTACGGGAAAAAATGAAAGCTACCAACAGCCTGTTGGCTGAGGTAGTTACTTGAGAAAGCGATGTTGTGCAAGAGAGACCTGTTCAATACCCCTCCTCTGCCTAACCTGGTGCATGGAGTTGTACCTCTGTACCTACTGAGGTACTGTCCTAACTGCACAGTTACAGAGTTAATTTATTCTTCTGTCTCTCTGCTGTAGTGAATTCCTTACAGTAAATTCCCTACACCACAGCGAGGTGGTTCTGATGGGAGACCCCTTACTCCAGTGGGATCTGCAAAAACACATCCAAGCCGAGAAGCAAGCGAGAAATCTCTGCCTTACCTTGCCCCTAGTTGTGACCAGAGATCCCACTGACGCCAACTGACAACATTACAGTCAAATCCTGAGATTTACATGGGAAGTTTTCTTTGGGTTAACCGGGTATTTTTTTCATAAAAAATCCAGGTAAGTGCCAGGAGCTGCGAGTGTCCAGATGACACAGCACTGGCCTCCCAGCTGCTCCTGGAGGAGCAGCGCATCAAATCCCAGCATCCACTTGCTCCTCTTACTGGGCTGCTTTTACTGTAACAGAGGGTGAAGCACAGAATAATTAACAAAAGGAAATAAGATATAGGTGCTTGTAGGCATTATCAGTAAAGTACGGTACCATGTATAAAATCTGTGCTCTATAGTCAGGCTTTCTTGGATGTTTTAGTTCACACAAGGATTGATCGTTTCTCCAGATTATACATCCTAAACTTAAATCTTATGGCTTCTCTGTTCTCCTCAATACACAGCATGAAAAATAAATAAATACCATTTTCTTCCATGGTAGCTTGGTCTCGTTAAAGGACCAAATGAGGACTTCAGCATCTACCCAGTTACACTAAGGGTGGAGAGCTGCAAGGCTTGGCATTACTTACCAGTGATAACATTTCTAAGGCCAGCTGGCTTTGCTTATTGTTTTATCGCTTTAACTTGGCTGTTCTCATCTCAGTTCAGGTGCAAGTAAATGAGTTTAAGTGAGAGTATTTGTTCCCTTTTCTGTCTTTTGAAGGTTGTGCTCGTGTTTGTATTGTGTTTGTTTTGTTCCTGTGGCATTTGGAAGTAGAAGAATGATGCAGCACACAGATTGGTTATGGTAACTTCACTGCCTGCACAAACTCTTCCCTAAGACAAATCACAAAATAGCTGATCAGAATAACTCAGAGGTGTGGCTGCAATTTCACTGACAGCATTTTCTGCAGTGAAGAAGCCTGTGAGTCCATCACATATCCAAATCCCACTTTTACATAATCAGGTGAATGTTTTGAAGCATTTCTTGGTGCACAAGTGTGTCTCCAGTATTGGAACAACAGTGGCGAGAACAAAAATGCTAATGCAAAACTGCTATGCTACAAATATTCAATTCCCTTCTCTCCTCTCAGACTCAAAACACACCATAGATGATAATTAAAAAAGTATGCAATGTCTGCTGATTAGTTCCAGTTTGGAGGAAAGCTGGTACTCAAGTGATGGAATTGCAGCACTAGTTGCTGCTGAATTGCAGCACTGTTTTACAAAATTCCTTTATTTTTCATTCTACCTCTTTTTCGTTCTGGAATAGTTGCAACAGTGTAAAGGTTACTTAGTTTTTTTGCAGTCCATGTGATGCAGAGTATTATGGCTATTGCAAAATTACTCCAGAAGTCCATTAAACCAAGGCAGCTGAGTTACAGGCATTAAGGAATGTACAAAGCAACACAGCAGAGGGTGGGTTTGTCTTGAGCATTTGTCTGGTACATATTACCATAGTTTCAGGATAACAGGTATTTTTTAAGTATCTGATAAAGATGCTATTTTGAGGTTGTGTTTTGTTTTGAAAAGAACCTGCACTGAGAAAGAAGTAAGAGGTTATGTGTGCACTGCTCTTAGGAGCTCAACGCATTCCCAGATCTAGGTTCATATTCCTCCTGCAGGATATGTACAAAGCCAGAAAATACTGCTGCAAAGGTTGGTGGGGCGATACACAGCTGTGGCCAGACCAGGCCAGACCAGACAGTATGTTCAGTCTATTGACACCACAGAAATTGCTCAGCAGGACTTGCTGTAAGCACTTGACAGCCTGAACGTCTCATCTCTTGTTCCCCTGCTCCTCTCACAGCTCAGCCCAGAGCTGTCTCACACCAGTGCCTGATCTCAGTTCACACCCCTATGGTAACACAGTGGGAGGGGAGCATGGGCTTAAAACAAAACCTAGGAGGGCTACTTTATTATTGATTCTAGATTTACAGATATTGAGCTTTAATTATGAGATGAAGTTTGTTCAGTGTCATGGTTTAAAACCCAGCCAGCAACTAAGCACCACACAGCTGCTCACTCACTCGCCCCTGGTGCGATGGGAGAGAGAATCAGAATAGTAAAAGTGAGAAAACTTGTGGGTTGAGGTAAAGACAGTTTAATGGGTAAAGCAAAAGCCACACACACAAGCAAAGCAAAACAAGGGATTCATTTGCTATTTCCCATCGGCAGGCAGGTGCTCAGCCACCTCCAGGAAAGCAGGGCTCTATCATGCATTACAGTTACTTGGGAAGACAAATGCCATCACTCCAAACATCCCCCAAGTTTATATGCTGAGCATGATGTCATATGCTATGGAATATCTCTTTGGTCATTTGGGGTCAGCTGTCCTGGCTGTGTCCCCTCCCAGCTTCTCGTGTACTCCCTGCCTTCCCCTTGGCAGGTCAGTATTGGAAGCTGAAAAGTCCTTGACTGCTTAGCAACAACTAAAACATTAGTACATTATCAGCATTATTTTTATTCTAAATACAACACACAGCACCATACCAGCTACTAGGAAGAAAATTAACTCTATCCTAGCTGAAACCAGGACATTCAGTTTCTTGTCGCTTTCTTTTCCCAGAGCACAGGGAGAAATCCTTGCTCTCAGAGAAACCTGAGAAATGAGAAATATTGTTGTGGCAATGCCAGATGGAGCTGTAATGTATTTCACTGTGCTTGCTGTCCCTTGGCAAACAGTGGTGCTCCTGTGTTTGCTATAAGCTTCAGTTGTTTAAGATCTTTTGTTCAGAGTTTAGATTGGTATGCATAACGTGGCTCTGCGTGTCCCCGCTGATTACATCTTCCAGCATTTTTTTTACTGGTGGTTTGCACGTCTAAGAACCAACACAAACCAAAAAGGCAAGTGAGAACAAGAATCACCAATTTAAGTTTCTCCAACCTGGGCATTTCAGCGACAGAAGTTTGAGGTTGCCTGCACCTCATCCAAAGATTGGGAAAGAGGTTGTTAAGAGATTTACAAGAAATATTGCTAACTCCAGTCACACATCTTTATCGCTAACTCATTTGGGAGAAGGAGCAGCTGGTTAAGAACCACTTATAAGGAGCTTCTGTCTAGGTGTGCTCCAGAAAGCAAAGCGCTCCTACTGTGTGGATGAGAAGGTCCATACCTGCTGTTCTCTGTTGGTAATGAGGTGTGTTTTCACTGTTCTTTGTTCTCCTTGGACTGCATTGCCCTCCGCATGTGGTCCCTCATTACAAGTACTGCAGCTACCTCTGCCTTCCCAGAGGTGTCATTCCACTCCAGAGCATCCCTGATACAGAGTCATATGATAACATATGATTTGGATTTTATAGTATGATCACCTCTATAGGTGATGTTATTTTGCATGTTCATCTTATTTTGGTAAAACCTTAGCCTTGAGAGAGTTTTCTCCTCATCTGGCCAAACTGTCAAAGTGATGGATGTAAGCACTTGTAATTCTTTATCCCATTCAGTTTATTTTTGGCATCTTTCTTGCTCCTGTCTTAAAGTGGGCACATAACTGACACTGTTTTGTCTTCATTCTTGTACAAATGCCATACTGCAGTCTGAAAGATGCTCTGGGTAAGAAATCAGGTTTTTATCAGCATCTATCTCAATTGCAACATCACTTTCAAGAACATGAAGTGAAGGTGTTTTTTGAGCCAGGAGCTGTGGCTTTTTGAAGTTCTCTAATTAACTACAGTCAGTTCCATTTCTTCAACATACGGGTCAAATCTTTTTCATATGGGCATCTCCAATAAGGAGAATATTTCTTTTGGAGAGTCAGGGAATTATTCTTTAATTACAAACAGTTGGTAATGGGCTCTGGTTTATGTTACAAAATGTACAACCTTCTTGGCTTCTTGATGTTTAGCATGTTGCTTATCAAACATCTGAGAATTACAGCTACAGTAAAAATTCCCTTTTCTTCTGTTAGCTTTACCTACTTCCAGTAATTCTTACCTGGCTGCAGCAATCTATTATTTTAAAACAAGTGTAACATTCACAGAAATCATTCTGTGCATCTCACTCACAGAGCAGCATTTATATCTAGTGTCCAAAGCTGCCATTGCACATCACTTGGAGGTGGTTTGTATCCCCCTCAGTGTTACTCAGGTAACAGGCGGGCACCCCCTGACCAGCTGCCTATGGGCAGCTCTCTCCCACCCCTTACTTGTGGGAATCTGGTGAGTCAAGTTGTCTTTCTTTGTTGGCATTGTCTTTTTCCATGCCAAGGTGACCTGCTTAGTGGATGAGGGAAAGGCTGTGCATGTCGTCTACCTAGACTTTAGTAAAGCCTTTGACACCGTTTCTCACAGCATCCTCCTGGAGAAACAGCTGCTCGTGGCTTGGATGGGCGTACTCTGCACTGGGTAAGAAACTGGCTGGATGGCCGGGCCCAAAGAGCTGTGGTGAATGGAGTTAAATCCAGTTGGCGGCCAGTCACAAGTGGTGTGCTCCAGGGCTCAGTATTGGGGCCAGTTCTCTTTAACATCTTTATCAATGATCTGGATGAGGGGATCGAGTGTACCCTGAGTAAGTTTGCAGGTGGCACCAAGTTGGGCAGGAGTGTTGATCTGCTTGAGGGTAGGAAGGCTCTACAGAGGGATCTGGACAGGCTGGATCGATGGGCCAAGGCCAACTGTATGAGGTTCAACAAAGCTGAGTGCCAGGTCCTGCACTTGGGTCCCAACAACCCCAGGCAACACTACAGGCTTGGGGAGGAGTGGCTGGAAAGCTGCCTGGTGGAAAAGGACCTTGGGGGAGTTGGTCAACAGGCAGCTGAGTATGAGCCAGCAGCGTACCCAGGTGGCCATGAAGGCCAACGGCATCCTGGCTTGTATCAGAAACAGCGTGGCCAGCAGGAGTAGGGGAGTGATCGTCCCCCTGTACTCGGCCCTGGTGAGGCCGCACCTCGAGTCCTGTGTTCAGTTCTGGGCCCCTCACTACAAGACAGACATTGAGGTGCTGGAGCGTGTCCAGAGACGGGCAACTAAGTTGGTGAATGGTCTAGAGCACAAGTCCTGTGAGGAGTGGCTGAGGGAACTGGGGTTGTTTAGCCTGGAGAACAGGAGGCTGGGGGGAGACCTTTTCGCTCTCTCCAACTGCCTGAAAGGAGGCTGTAGTGAGGTGGGGGTTGGTCTCTTCTCCCAGGTAACAGGCGATAGGATGAGAGGAAATGACCTCTGATTGCACCAGGGGAAGTTTAGATTGGATATTAGGAAACATTTCTTCACTGAAAGGGTTGTTGGGCACTGGACCAGGCTGCCCAGGGAAGTGGTTGAGGCACCATCCCTGGAGGTATTTAAAAGATGTGTAAATGTGGCACTTAGGGACATGGTTTAGTGGTGGACTTGGCAGTGATAGGTTAACTGTTGGACTCCTTAATGGTCTCTTCCAATCTAAATGATTCTATGATTCTATCATGAAGTCCCACAAAAGGGAGGA
The DNA here is from genome assembly GCA_009819775.1 of Phoenicopterus ruber ruber. NCBI lineage: Eukaryota > Metazoa > Chordata > Aves > Phoenicopteriformes > Phoenicopteridae > Phoenicopterus > Phoenicopterus ruber. Next base: position 23,467,126 of record CM020246.1, read on the forward strand.
GAGATTTCCTCATCATTGTGGGATAAAAAAACCCACTGAACACCTATTTAAGCATTATAGGACCCTTTTATAAATGCCAGTGGGAATACTGAAGTCTTTGTTTTGAAGGCTTATTTTTTTTTACACATTTTATGCACATACTTTTTTTTCTCTTTGCTATTTTGGGTGAAAAAATTAAACCCACAAAACTAGAGACTAAGACATAGATCTTAAATTTCCCTTATACCAGTAGATATCTGATAGGATGCAAATCATATTTCTGATTAGCAAACAACTCCCATTGGGTAACATGAATCTGGAACTTTTTTAGAACACCTGTCATCAGGTTGTTTGGAATACAAGTTGTGAACTTGTTTGTTGACTCAACCAGCTCCTGTGTGAAATGATTAATACTTGGACACATACGCTCAGAAAGCAGGACTGTGTTTAACAAAATAAGGATGGTTGGAAGGAAATTAGTTCCTTCTTAAAATCTGTTATAAAGGCAGGAATCAAGCAAACATTAATTATTTAGTCTGGGAGAAGAAGAGTTTTTTACAATGCATATTGTTGAAAAGGAAAATATTCATCGTGGAATATTTATGCTAAATGTTGATGTCCCCCTCAATGGAGGGCACACTTAGTGCCCTAGGACATTAAATGATGTAAGAAACAGCAAGAGAGAATACCTTAGCAAGATTATAGAACAGCTATACTTCAAAGATGTGAATCTGGAAAAAGCAGAGGCTGTTAAGGCTTCATTTTGCTACACAATCGTTATGAACAATATCAGCCATAGGCAGATGCATTTCAGGAGCACTTACTCATAGAAATCTGATTGGAGCTATTCATTAGAGTAGGACCCAAATACAGTAGCACAAAGATATTACATCTAAATGGGCAAAATTTTGAAAACACACGACTAGGGTAAATTAAATTATTAGATTGGCAAATTTCCTGAAAATGGATTCAAGAGAAAGAAAACTGAAGGGAGGCACACTCTGTGTTTATTGCTGTGGTTCCAGCAGCACAGCTGTAGTTCTGGTTGAGTTGGCTCCTCCATTTACAGCCCAAATATCTCAAGGTTTATTATCCAGGTTGTTTCATACTACAGCAGGTTGAAAGTGAATATATGGATGTTAGTGAAACAGGTTGTGTAAAGTTAATCCTTTCTAAAATTACAGAACAATAATGTACAGAAGGGGGAATGTGGTTTTAGATAATGGGGAAGTGAAATCTCCTTTTTATTAGTTTCAGATGAAAACATGTTGTTTCAGAATAAACACATTTTTGTAATAAGAAAGGAACCTTTTAATGTCTTAAAATGAAGAATGAAACATTACTATTGGTTATGCCTAGGAAAAGTTTTCCTGAGAGGCTTTTGTCATAATCACAGTAATTTGTTGAGAATTTAAGTATAGCTTATTTTTAGAACAATAAACTAATGGGATGAGGATGTGGGTATTCTGACGTACACAGAGAGATGCTGAAATAAATCCTTGTTTGTGACCCACATCAATATTTTACCAAAAAAAAAGGAAAAAAAAGCAGATCTTGTTCCAATATTTTTAATGTACATTTTAAGTGTGTTTCTCTAAAGAGATGGAGAACAGTGGTATTTGGCACAAATCAGTAGGGAATCTTTCCTGAGTCCTGAGTCATTGAAGCTAGATAATAATAGAATAGCAGAGCACTGATGGATTCAGTCACAATTTCCATTTCTGTCTTCATGGGTACCTTAATCAGTAGTTATGCACCATGGTTTGCTTGGACAGAGATAAACTGTCTCCTGGCCCACCCAGTAGCTCTGTGCTTGTAACCCAGAAGAGCACGTGAAAATGCAGAGCCAAACATTGGTGCCCTGAGAACTGTGTTTTCAGAACAAGAGCCAGGTTGCATGTCTTGTGTGTCTAGGTGAAGGGAGAGCTGAGCCGTGGACTCCCTGGCCCCTGCCTGCTGCCTTCTCTCCACTGCCAGCCCTGGAGCGGGTCATACACACCCGCAAGGTACTGGCTATGAGTCGTCTCAGCAATGGAGCTTGTAGCCATAAAACTAGTACCCTGGCTCCTTCCTAAACACTGCAGTGGGTTTCTCATTTCACATACCAGAAGAAGCAGGGTGGTTTTTTTTTTTTTTAAAAAAAAAAAAAGTTTATTTTTTACAGTGGCTAGTTGTGCATCTGCTGATATTGGCTTGGTGTTGCAAAAGCTGCCAAGGGAGAAGAAGCGCTCTGCCTACTCTTTATTAATACTTGCAATTGCTTCATACAGCATAAAGTTGCTGAGCCAGAGAGCTTAGGGAAAATGCAGTGTGCTAATGGCAAGCTCCAGAACAGAAAGTCTGCTGGGGTAATTCTTCAGCATAGACTTTAAGGAAGAGTGCACGCCATTGTAAAGGGAACAACTTATTTTAGGATGTATTACCCTAGAACTTATAACTGCAGAGGAGCAGAAAGAGCTTGCAGGAGTCAGTGTACTTCATGTCAGAGGTGAAGAATCTTTCCTTAAATGAAGAACAAATACAACTTTTTCACTTAACACACCTCTCAGCAATAGAGCAAAAACAGTTAAGCCTCACTTCCATGGCTCTTATGTGGCACTTGTGTCTGTTTCATCTAAGGAACAAACCTCTGCCCTCTCTATTCCCTTCCTGGAGGAGTCCTGCACTTCTGCATCCTCAAGGATAAGAAGCTGTGAATCCCTGAAATCCCTCCTCAGTCCTTTTGGGAGGCCCAGTGATATTTCTTGCACCTTGAGAAGGCCCCTGAGCCATCCCAGGGGACTGACTCTTCCCTCCCTCCTTCCCTGCCCTGCTCATCCCTCCCAGTGTGGGTTTACCTCCCTACTCCTCCCTTATCCCTCACCCTCCTCTTGCTGCCAGGAGACACAGCCTTCAGGGCTGTGCACAGACGGAGTGGTGGGGCAGGTGGTTAAAAGGCCTAAAAACATGGGGCCTAGATACCCCTTCCCGCTCCTGCGGGAGAGGAGACACAGGGGAGAGGAGGGCCTGAAATACCCCCTCCCAAAACCCCCAGGGCCAGAGCCTGCCCTTCGTGCCCTCAGGCCAGCTGAGGCCAGGGCAGCCATCCTGCCCCTGGAAAGCCCTAATAGCAATAATGTCCACCCCGAGGAGTTGTATCTCACTCCTTTTATCACGAAAGACCTATCAAATCTTCTCCACATCCTTGCAGGAGGCTGACAGCCATTTTGTACCCTGGTGCGAGGAGCCAATGGCACAGAGCAGTACTGTGTCAGCAGATGTATGGTTTGAAAGCCTGGCTGCAGTCTGCTGAGGGGATAAAAGCTATTGTCCCTCCTGCTACAGACTTCAGAGCACCCTTTCTCACCCTCTGAAGGAGCCACTTTCCCAACACTGGGTCACCTGCCTGTGGCAGGGCTGGGAAGGATCTGCCGGGCCATGCCGGTGTGGGGCACCGGTGCCAGGCTGTGTGTACAGCTGGTGGGGGAAGCAATGGTGGGTAGTGAGGTGGAGGAGAGCCTGGCACGGCCTGTTGCTGAGGTGGTGTAAGCTCTATACCCAGGAGGTGCCATGAAATACCACGATCAGGAACGGCAGCTACTCCCAAAATAGCCAGTGAGACTGATGAAAAGAGGCACCCACACCCCAAAGGGAGGCGCAAAAGTCATGGCTGAGGTAGGGGCACGTTCCCCTCCAGGAGGTGGCAGAAGCTGGAGCTCACGGCTGCGAGGACGTGCTCGACACAGTCATTCAGAGGTTGCACACGGGGTGCCAAGGTAAGGCAGTCTGTTATGGGGAGCCTCCTTGAATGTCTGACTCGGAAGGACCTGAAGGTCTCTCAGGAAGGGGGAGAACCTGGATCCCTGACCAGGCCTTTGTTTCCATATCTTCCTCCTAAAAAATGGCATGTTGCTACCTAGTTGGGAATCCAGCCCTGTCCTTCCAGTCCATGACCATTTTGAAGCACACAGAGGCCATCAGCAGGTTGTGTATTTAATGGCATCTATAACCTGGTTTCTCTTGACTCCTACTTGACTGATTTGTTTCCTGGTGCTTGCAAGAAAAGGGGAAAGGTTTTGGACACTACATTGAGAGCACATAGGCAAGAAGTGAGCAGATACGGCCTATTGACCCCTTTGCTTCACGTTTGTGGTGTACGCAAGCCCAGTGTCCTGCTCTGGACTTCCTGCTTTGTGAATACTGGAGTTTCTGCTGAATTTATTTATTTATTTATAAATGGTTTAAAATGGTTAGTCTAGGTCACAAGTTCTGCTCAGAGAAGCCCTTTTCCTTTCCCTCGTTTCTTCTCCTGTATGCACACATACACATGGTGCACAGTCTGTGCTTTCCAGTCCTCACGGACTGCAAGTCATAACCTGTCCAGGAGACTTGGCTGTCGAGTCTCACATTCATACCAGGCATATGTGTTAGACAACATGCATTGAAGAACTAGTTACCAGCGAGTGACTGGTTTTTGTTCTTAGCTGACTGTCTGTATGCTGCATTCACACCACGGCACTGCAATGTACAAGCTCTTCCTTTCCCACAACCACATACTCTGCAACTTGGAGGAGAGTTTTTTTCATTTTTATGGAAAAAAATGCCCTCTGCCAGTATCCTGGAAGCCATGCTGCTCCTGTACAAGCTCCCCACAGCCTCACTGCCAGCCTCTGGGGCTGAGCCCTCCCCAGTGATGCCACCAAGGTCTCCTCAGCCTTCACAGGAACATGGGAACCCTCCCAGGAGCTGCCTTCAGTGCTGCAGGGTGCTGAGCGGTGCTCAGGTCCCTGCCTTGAGACAGCTGTGCCTCTGGAGCCTGCCAGGTGGAGGAAGAGCCCAGAGATCTTTCTAAAGGATTTTGTTTTGTATAGGTGCAAAATACATGTTCCTGACATCCTAGGTTTGCAGTAATAGGTCAGTCCCAGAGTGTGTGATTTACGAAAGGAAATGTTTGTTTTGAATTAAAATCTGAGGTGAATAAACGGATATTTAGATTCAGAAGCAGATTTTGAGCTGGACTTCAAAGAGGACTGCCATTCCCGGGCACAGGACTGGAGACCTTGTGCTTCAACTTCAGGAAAAAATCTGAATTTTCTTTTCTTTTTCTGTTTCTGCTCCTTAGCTTTGTACACAGTATACAGTAGACAAAATCATTCAGAGCACGTCTATGTGTTGGCAAGCATCTGTGGTCCAGGAGGTTTTGGGCACAAGTTCATCATCCAGAAGCCTTTCTCAGAGGTTTGGTGGAGACTGATCATGGTATACAGGTCAGATGTGCAGAAGATTTACTTTCTCCCCTTCCAGTGTAGGGTCCAGGTGGTGAAAGTCCTGAAAAGGGGATGCAGTTCAGAATGCAGTATGGTCCCCAAGTTTGAAAGCACTTCGATGATGTCATCTGTTAATGCATCTCTTTAATGTTAATGCATCTGTGACTGAAATTATTTATATTTGCCAGAGTAGGGTCTTTTAGACAACAGAAACAGTATGTGTATCCATCTGATAAAGGCATCTACCTGTCGGTTGATTAAAGAGGAAAGCTTCCCAATAGTGGACACCATTGTTTTTGAAGTACTTTTTCATGCTAAGAAAAAGTGTCTCTCATAAGGAAATGAGTTGGATGAAGCTCAAGGAAAATGAGAAAATTGTGACAAAGGTCACAAAGTTTCAGTCTTTTTTAAAAACAGTAAATGCAAGTAGCAAAATGGAATGAGCAATGGGAAAATGAAGACTTAAAAAAACAGAAACCAAATACAAATGCTTACAAAAGTCTGATACCTGCTTGATAAGGTGACAGTCACAAATGGATAAAGCTCTGGCTCTGCCTGGTGCACACAGCGTGCAGCATCCTATCTGTCCATATGAGTGACAAGAGATGGCACAGAGTGTATCAGAGCATCACTGGGTTGCTTCTGAGACCATCTCCATCTTGAGAGACATTGCCTAAGTATCTGTGTGTGTATTGACAATCACTCAAAAAGCAATTTATTCAGCATGAACCCCTAAGAATACCTGTAACAGGCGCTGCAGAGCTGCTCCCGGTGCCTGTGGTCTGTGTCTAACTGAAGACCAGTGGGTCAAACTGAGCATCCTACTCTAGTGTACTCTGCAGTTCAGGTGACAGAAGCAGAGAAGAGGAGGAGAAGGAAGGCTGTGACATGGTGTCTGTGTGCTCCCAGACGTTACCATTTCTCACTGCCTCCAGAGCTGCCAAAAGTGCTCTGCAACGGCCGTGAGCTTGTGCCTGGCAGATCAGTGAGAGGTGGAAAGAGAGGAGGTAGGAAGGAGGATTTGGTCTTTTCACTCCCTCTGTCTTGGACTGGTGGTGGCTGCATGGGGTATCGCAAACTGCATGCAGAAATGAGCACGTGCTTTTAATTGCGCTGGTCAGTTCTGTGCTACTGAGTTAGTTGTGCTCAGCTGCCCCTGTGGCAACCTCAGAGCAGCCTGTGACTTTCTCAGTAGCAGAAGCTGGATAACTGTCAGCCTTCCTGCGCAAAAACCAGGCTTTATGTATCTGGTGTGGTTATCCAGCTCCCTGTTCACAACTGCTAGCCAGCACAGGCAGGCTGAACTCACACTTGGGCATAAAAAGCATTTTGGGAGGGATTTAAAAAAAAACCTTAATTGTAATCCAGTGATCCTTGACATGAAGCAAATGGGAGCCACGCTGTTGGCATTGCTGTGATGGAGCACGTGTTCAGCTGAGCCCTGCAAAACGTCGATCTGGAGCTGCCATTGGCTGAGAAGAGGGTGTACTTGTTTGCTGTCGGGGTTGATTAAGATTGATGACAATGGTTAGGATGGCAGACTCTAACTTGTTTTTCAAATGGATGTAAAAATACTACTGGGAATGTTAGTTAATAACGTTAAGCTGAAGAGAGTATAACTGTGATGAATTAGAGCTTAAGTCAATATTGAAATCTGACAGTAAGTTGCATTTCTACGAGAAATGTAGAAACATTTCTTTGGTTTATACAGTGATCTCACTTTTTAATCAAAATTTTAGACAGTAATAAAAATTCAAAAAGAAGTCCCTAAGGTTTTTTCAATTGAAAAATGGCAAGGCAGTTGATGGTGGTTTTCTTTCCAGTATTGGAATAAAAAAGAAAAGCAAGCAGTAAATTGAAAATGCAAAGAGTATGTAGGGCATTGTTGCTTACAGATGAAGGAAATAAAGACTATGGGTGTTTCACTAACAATTTTGATAGGAGAAACTCAGACTGAGCTCTACGAGCACTACTAATATCTGCTTGCTGAGCGTACTGTGGATAATGTGGTTGCTCATTGAAACAAGTCACGAAGCTGTCCTTCTTATGCACAGTTATAGTGCTGATTTCAATCTTTTCATGATCTTCAAGGGTTATGCCTGAATAACCAGTATGTCACTGAAGTGTTGCATAATTGAAATATGCAGAGAAACATTTTGTTTCAAGTAGCACCAAATTCTTCATGTTGTTTTACCTGAGTTAGAGAAGCTGGATTACTCCATAGAGGTAATATATTTAATACTACTGAGGATAGGATTAGGCAAAACCTGGCATATAATTTAGTCTGGCATTAGACTGCACTGTAATTTTTATGTGAAAAATGTTGCATGTAAGGGCAAACCACAGAGGTTTCTGACTTTCCAAATGGATTTTCAATGATTCAGTCGTTATTTATGACCAGTATCTTAGTTTGGTGTTACTGAGAATAATAATCAATGGGTATTGTTATATTCTACTTTAATCTTCAAATACTTTTTCTTTTTAACCATCTGCTTTGGATAAACAAAACATTCTGATTCCACCTGTGCCCTAAACTTGAGAGTTTGGACCTGTTTCAGCTGGGAAACTTCGGGGTGTTTCTAAAGCTGTGCAGGCTCACCTTTGTAAGTGTAGTACTAATAATCTTCTTTTGAAAAGCAACTATCCCAGCCTCCGTATCTGACAGAGGGCTTTGTACAGAAGGAAAGGTAAAGGAGAGAGAGGCCGCGTTAGTGCCAGTGAAGCACTCAGAGGTTACCTCATTTGTGGAAGGTCACTGTGGAGGGACCTTTGCTTTCACACTTCCCATGCTCTTCAGGGTCCAGATGTGCCTTGTGGCTTCTCAATGCCAGATTTTAGCTTTAAGGCCAGGACACAGGTTCTACTTAACTGTTTTGGGGATTTTTTAAGAATAGCACACTTGAGAAAATGGGGAGCTGGAACATTACTATGTGTTACTGACTTGCGTAACTCTCTGCAGTGTTCGTTGTACTTATTTGGTGAAATTTTTAAAAAATGTCTTTGTAATTGGCTAAAATGGTGTTGTCTTTTTATGTCTTGGGTAATGAAGCAGTCGATAAAGTGGGCTGGGAAAGCACAGGACTTGGGTCAGAAGCAGGAAAATAGTATTGCTGATATAGGATTCTTCAACATTGAAAACGCTGTAATGATTAGTAAAATATTAATTATGCTGGGGTTTATTTCTTCTTCTTGGGTTTAAGGGATATTGGTAGTACTGTGAGTAAAGAGACTGCTGAACAATGGTTTATGTCCATGACAGTTGCTGTGGGACACAATTGCCTTATTAAAATATTTTGGAGATTAAAGTTTCTTAGCTGTTACCAGTTCTTTAACTCTAGAGTAAGGAAATATACTTTGTATGGAGCTCTGACTGCCTAGTAGCCTCACACAGGCAGCAAAGCTGCCTTGTTGCAGATCTCAGTGAGAAAAATATGTTCTTCACAAGCTTGCAAAAGTAAGATTGCCTTTAAATATGTCTGGACGGGGAACAGTTCTCCTTAGGTAGGAATTCAAATGATTACTAAGCTGGACATGATGCTGGGCTTAAATGTGCCCCATAGCACTTGAGAAGCAAGAGGTACTGCAGCCATCCTTGAGCCCTCTGGAACCCAGGCTCTCTGAGGAGCCATAGCATCCTAGGATGAAGGTCTCAGACCTCACTAAGACAGAAACTCTGTCATACAGCACTGCTCAGTCCTGTGCTGGGCTTCACAGAGGCACAAAGGGAGATGAAGTTGTCTCCATTCCTACATCTCTTCTGACGTGGAGGCAGCTGCTTTAACAGGCAGAAGTGCTCTACTGTTCCTTTGTCTCCAGAGGGGAAGGCAGAAGCGTGGGGCTAGGTATGATTTTAAGGAGCTTGGGGAGCACTAGCAGTAGGCACGCTACAGCTTGATGATTCAGAACATCCTCTAACAAATGTTCATCAAGTCCGTGCAAAAAGATCTTACTACTCACTCCCATGTCCAGGAATAACACCAGGGCAAGCACTGATCCCTAGGGGACAACACTGCTGACTCATCTCTAGCCTAAAAAATTACTGTTAAGCTTTGCTTTCTGTCCGTTGCTTCTTATTCTTTAACTAGCTTTCAGTCCAATTCCCTCCAGCTCCATGGCAACGCAGTTTCTTAGTAATTTTTGATGCAGAAACACATTATCTCCATAAGCGTCCGTTACCCATGTGCTTATTGATACCTTCATCCCTTCCGACCCAAACCATTCTATGATTCTATGATTCTGTTCTTAGTACTCTAGGACATTACTGAGACAGGATTGTCCATTGCAGAAGACATGCAGGCTCTCATGTTTCTCCATAAGCACAGTGATTTTTTTCTGCTCTCTTTACAATAGACTTTATTCTTTAACCAGTGATATTTTTGAGGTAACTTGTGAAGTCAGTAAAATTTTCCTATGGTGCATTAACTGCAGAGGCTAAGAAATGATTAAAAAAATTAATATGAAAAGTAGATAAACATACCTCTTGTATCTTGTCCTGAGGGGGAGGGTTGTTTGAAGTATTCCCTGGTAATCCACACAATCCTCTTTTGCCGTGACCTATTGAAGTAAACAAATTACTTTGGCTTTCCTAGTGAAAAAGGTGAGTTCTGCCCCTTGATTACTGCATAGCAAAACCTACAACCTTCTGTAGTAACTAAGTGTGAAAGTGATATATGACCCTAGCATGAAAAAAAGTTTTAGTCAGGCACCATTTAATCTCAGCTGAATCTAAGAATTTATACTTCAGTGTATGATTTAATGAGATCTTTTCCCCCTTTTTGTCCTAAATCATACAATACAGATTCTGGACTGCATTTTTTGCTTCCCACTCCCATCCTTGCACTATCCCAGTAGCTGACTTATTCCTGGTGTATGTCCTGGCACACATTTCCAGTGCTCCTTAAGCTTGGTGATACCACTTGCAGGTTGCATGCAGAACCTGCCATTCAGGTTTTCACCATCCTGTGGGCTGGATCATGCTAAGCAAACATGGGATTTTGCCCTAAACTGCTGTTCTACTTTTTACACTTATTACTAGGTAGGAGGGCTGATTATGTACCCTTTATGGGCTGAAAGAAAGCAGAATAAACTAGGAAAGAACCTCCCTGTGACTGGTTGTTGTTGTTAAGTTGACCTTCTGATAGCCACTGACTCTGCATGATTGTCACCCCATTGTCACCCCATTTGGAGCGATCCTGCTGTTGTTTTCCTGTTGCCAACAGTTAGTTAAAAAAGATTAGAGCTATCCATCAGTCTGGGCTCACCTTTCCTACAGGCAGCCTGAATGCCCTGTTCCTGCTGCTTTTCCTAAGCCAGGTAGGTCCACACCAAAGCCAGTGACATGGCTGTGTCTGATGCTTTCTGGAACACAGTCAATGCAAGCTGAAGCATTAAGGACCTCTCTGTACAGGTATTTAAGATCCTTTCTTCATTGAAATCACACTTTACAGACCACTCCAAAGCCATTCCATGGACACAGTATTAAGATTCACCCTGGTCTTCTCTGCACAGCCTTGCAAAGAATTAGTCCCACAGCAGGTATTTCTCTTGCTGGGCTTGTCTTCACACAAGGTAGGACAGTGGGAAACTGTAGTGTAAAAGACCTAAAGTTAGGAGCAGGGAACTGCAGACCTGCTGCTGGATTTTCTGTGGTCAAGAATTTACATGGGAGAGGTCCAGGTTCATTACAGAAACTTGCAGGCAAGAAGAAAGTGTCAGGAGATGACTGCAGACCTAAAAGGGTACAGCTGCTCTGAACTGCCAAGTGGAATAGATTGTGATAATTTATAGTAGAAGTAGTCAGAGGCTTAAGGCCTAAACCAGGCCTAACAAGCTGCATAGATAGACTTACATTTTATCTCACCAGTTCATATGGCGTGGTTACACCTCCTTATAAAAGGAAAGGATGGTAGGGAGGGATGATAGATGAGGATTTTAGAGTGAAAACATTTTTACCTTACAGACTGTTAAATGCACATTATTTTGGCAACAATAACTTGGATAGTACCGTTTTACACAGCACTACTTTATTTCCTAGAGGGAAATACAAACACATACTTCAGCCAAGTCCTGGCTGCAAGTGCCTCCTTGGCAGGCAGGAACTCTGAACATTACAATTTCTGAGGGACTGTTAACCAAGGAGTGTGGCCTTTTCTATACATGGAGGTGGTGTTGGTTTACATGTGATCAAGGTCCACAGGAGAGCTCCTATTGCTCTTTTCTGGACAGCAAAATTACACATTTCTCCTGCTGAAGGGAGCCATGTCTTCTAACTCAAGATTTCTTCTTTCATACAATGTGAGGAGCAAGAGATGGGGCTACTCAGGTGTAGGGAATGGCTTACAGTCATTCCTACCTTTAGTAGGATGGCAGCAGGTATTGTTCCTCAAATATAACAATTCAGGCATTGTTAAATGAAAGCACAGAACTGTTTGTTTTGCTGAATGTGACTCACTGTGCATGCTGTTTTCTATATGAAGTAAGGCAAATGTTCTCAGAGTCTGTACTCATTAACTGGAAAGGGATGGAAATAATTTATTCTCCTCCTTGACTCAGACCTACAAACATGAACCTGTGAAAGTTTGTGTACCACACGTCATAGTCATCCCTGTTGAGCAGAAAACCATTCCACTTCTGAGCATCACACATTGATTTGCTAAAAAAAAATCAAATATGTTCCTAACTTGGATAATTCTAATATAGTATATCTCATTAACAAATTTATGACAAACTTATAACCTTATAACCTGTTTTGCGTCACCTGGTACTGTAAGGTGAGGACATAGGGCGTCACTGTCCAGCTAAAAATTTTTCTCAGCATATGGAAATTTCTAAGTAAGGAACAATGGTACACTTGATAGAGGAAGCCTGTTGAGATAAGAGTGTTAAGACTTTTCTGTCCTAGACAGTACTGTCATATACTTAAGTGTATTATGTTAGACACCTACATATAGCACAACAGCTCTATTCACTCCCATAAAACTCCTGTGCTTGTACGCTTTCAAGCAAGGAGCTTAGTGCTCTTAGAAAAAGTGCTGCCCCAAACCTTCTTAAAACTACAAGCAAAATGGTTGCTTAGTTTGACACACAATACTGCAGGTTAGGACTGAAGTAACATCATCATCATCATCACTAACATATTATATACATAACATAAAATTCGGTATATGCAGCAGATGTTTGTCTCTGGAGTCCCCCAGGTATACCCGATCTGCACAGATTTCCCTGGATAGGATCTGCTTTCCTGGTACAATAGTGCAGTACTGGGAACAGCCAGAAATATTAAAGGTGTGCCTGCTCCCAAACTGTATGTTGCTCTTATATTTGTATGGAGCTATTAGATTTTTACTATAAGAAGCAACTTTAATATTGTGTTAATGATATTTAAATCTTCAGCCTCTGTTCCCTCTAAGAGGATTTTTCATGATAACTTCTAGGCACTGTCATTTTATATGTATATTATATGTATGTATTTTTTATATATACACATACATACAAAGATATGTAATGGTTTCCTAAAAATACAGGAATAAAGCTTAAAATCAGCTGTGTAGTTTCTCAGACAGTAAACTTGTTTCTTAAGATTGCATAGAACTAAAATAGTACAACCCCACTGGATCTGAGCCACGATTTTCTGGAAGGAACGTCTTTTCCTCCTTCCCTTCTTCCAACAGTCAGTGAAGTGAGCAGCTCCCCTTAGCACCCAGACAGTGATGAGCTGTTCACCACAGTCTCACAGAAACTCGATCGGTGCTGTGACACACTTGCTGCAGTTTGTGACTAACCCTTCTGACACTGTACAAGATGTGCCATTCTTCTCTGACCATATCTGTAACAAATAAACAAAATTAGTCCTGGAAAATGAGTAGCCAAGACTTCCAGTCAGATTCCTTCTGGCTAGAATATTAAATAGAAAATGTGTCATTAGAAGAAGATTGTTCCAGAGATATTTGAGTGTAATATATTTTCAGACTATTGCTGCTATATGTATGTGTGCCTAGACACAGTGATTAGATTCTTTAGGAAAAAAATCCCTCTATAGGTAGATTTCATTTTCCCACAGCACTTGAATTTTTCATCTTATTACAATTCAAGAAGTTGTATTTTCACAGGCTGTTATTACTGTTTTCCTGTCTGCATCTGCGTATGGAGCATCTTGATTTAGTCACTAGGTTTTTTTCATCACTAAACTTATTGTGTAGAATTGTGTATAACCAGCTGACAATAAAATGAATGGCTACACATAATGAAAAGGAGAATACACTTTTTTCTTTTTATCTGCAAATTATATCTGCTTTAAAGCAAAGTCACAAACTTTTTTATCTGAATTATAAATCAAGGTGTTTTTTTCCCTGGATAGTTTGATAGATTCATACTAAGACAATTTTAAAGACTTACAGACTTATGATTCCTGATACCTCATTTTTGCATGCCGTCTTGGAGAAACAGATGATTAGATAAAAAAACTTAGTAGTTTCCTTTATGAAAGAAATGAGAGAGATAAAGGATATCTTAAAAAAAAACCACACTCCCCCCCCCCCCCCCCAAAAACCAAAACCAAACAAACAAAAAAGAAACACCACCAAATGCCACAAACCATTCATTTTGGTATGTTTGAGCCCAAAGACTGTAGACATGAAAGTTTTGTGGGTGGAATCATATCTTTTCAGCATTTATTTTGAAGTTCTTAAAGTGAATGAAGTTCTTAAGTGAATTAAGTTCTTAAAAATATAAACAATACATTAGCCACTGAAAATAAGTCATGGAATGAGGTTAAATTCTGCACAGCAAAGCTGGACAGTGAGAGGACTGTGGAAAATCTGCAAGTACTCCTAGCTATTATGTCAAAATATCATCTTAGTTTTTTTTGTAAAATCTTCTGAAAAGTATTATACTTGTCAACTCTGTCTTCTTATTTTGGTGTTGAATTTATCTACTTCCCAACAGAAATTTAAAGAAGCTTGTGTTTTTTGTCCTCTTTGGTCTTATAGAATGACGACCATTGGCAAGAAGCTTTTACAGATAAGAGTCAGGGATTTTATGATTATCCTATTCAAGTCAGTGAGACTTCCACACTAAGTAATGGGCTTGCGTTTTCCTGCTCCCAAAATACAACTTCATTGCCAAGGATTCCAATAGGAGGATGCGATCTATATTGGTTGGATGGGATGGGGAGAGGGAGATTTTCTCTTGGCAGACTTAAGCACGCTTGGGACTGTTATGCCAGGGACGGATGCATGGCAGTATAGTTACACACGGTGTGGACAGTCTGGTTACGTGCCTGCTGGGGCAGAGGTAGCAGCCTGCACAAGGCATCGAGGATAGAGTTGTGTAGGAGCTTTTGTTGTGGCCTATATGAGTGCTAATGAAATAGGGATAAGAGGAGGTACTCTCCAGTTTAAGCTGTAATAGGCTATTGAACTTCATGGGAGGATAGTCTGAAATGCTCACAATATAACACCTACAACTAGAGATGCATTGATGAATAGTTGAGGAAACAGCGCGTGGAAGAGGGGCTTATACTGATTATGAATTGCAGGAATAGCTGGAGACATTAGAACAGGAATGGCATTTCATCCTAGCTCCATCTAAACCAAAAGGGAAGCAGGCTTGTGACACTGAAAAATTAATAGTAGAGTTATTTGAATTGAGGACAGTGGGAAGGTGAAAAAGGAAAGAAGAGCATGCAGTTTGGGATGACACATTCTGTAGGGATGAAGATATAAGAGGTCTGAATCATTGAAAAAATGTAGGGTAGATCTTAAAAAAAAAAGTTGGAAAGTGGTGTAGAGTAGTATCTACAAGTAAAGTCCTATTCTACCACACACAAAGAAATAAGCAACAAAACCAAGACTAAATATAGAAGTTCTGTGACAATATTAGGAGTCTAGGAAGACTGGTAAGCAATATTGTTTGGTTTTAAATAAACTACTGATATAATAAACACTTAAGAAAGCATGAAAGAAAGAAAAACAGACTAAATGGGATTGAGAGAGTACATTAGCCAAGGAATAACACTTCTTATGTCACTTCCTGACATATTCTGGTTAAGGAAAGTTTAGATCCATATAAGGCAAATAGATAAAAGCATGAACAAGTACCACAGAATATATAAGGAAAAAAACCATCATTTTAAAATGGAAGGGTATTAATGGTCTACTGGAAATACTGGCCAGTATGGTCACTAACATGCTCAAAGAGAGCAGAAAACATAACAGGATGGGAAACTTCAGTCTTCACAAACTGGTTGCTTTTATAGCAAGAAAAAATTATGTGTTTAGGCAGTAGAAATGATTACTTCTTGGAAACCCGTCTAGTCAGAAACTTACATAAGGAAATAAATTAGCTTTAGTCCTGATCAGTAAACGGGATCTGGTCCAGGATGTAATTATAAAAAAGGCACTCAGTAACAGTGGCCAGGATGTGCAATAGACCAATAGAAACAAGAAAGATAGAAACTTTCTAATATATTTGATCCTGAAAAAAGGATAACAATATAGAAAATATAGATAGACAGATTTTGAGGAACAATTTGATGAGGGAGTAAATTAAAAAAAAAAAAAAGACTAAAAGCCCTTTTCAAATGAATCGGAAACAAGAACTCTGATTGAGTGTGAAGCACTAATGGAGTTAAATGTGTGAAAAGAAAAAGCAGTAGCAGAGAAAGGAAATAAATTATTTATGTTAATGTCACTATGGAAAAGCACCGGATGAGTTCTGTATCTGAACGACTGTTTATGAGGGAATAATTTTTTTTTACCTGATCATAAAACATGTAGTTATCACTAGCAGGACCAAACAACCACTCAGTATCCATTTAGTTACTCAGAAGGCATTCTAACGTGATTGCACTAAGCTGTTAACTGATGGCTAAACTATTTTACACTAGAGGAATGGGAAGTGGCAAATGTGAAAGGAATTTTTTAAAATGGCTTCAGGGAAGACTTAAAAACTGTAGAAAACTACTTGCCTGATCAAGTGCTAGACACTGTAATAAATAGAACTAGCAGATGCAGGGCTAAATCCAAGGTAATGGGAAGAATTAGCAAACCTACTGATTCTTTAAAGGTGGTGTTGGATATGTTCATAATGTTGATATGGTTGATATGGTGTGTTCAGGTCTCCAGAACAGTTTTGAATGGAAATCTGATTAAACCTTGAAAATTAGCCATAAAGAGACAATAAGAAAGCTGTCTCATTGATTGGTAACTGACTGGCAAGACAAAAAGTGAAAGACTATTAGTGGAAACTCATGACGTCTTATGCTGGGAAAAATGCAAGTTCAGTGCTTCTAGGCACAGACAGTGTCTGTAATCTTTGAACTAGATGAAACTTTTGAAAACTGTAAACACAGTAGAAGTATACAAACAACTCTGAACACTTTTTCTCTAGTGCAGACATGGAGGTTATTTCCTTTGGATTTTGTTTAGTACTTGCTTTTTCACTGGTGTCTGATTACAGCTATTGGGGGAAGAAAAGGTCTGCCTTTACTGTTAGCTGCAGAAGCAGAACTGATGATAAACAGGTTAATGTTTTTGCAGAGATGAAACCAAGCATGTCACTGGGTAAAGGAAAGCAGGGTGGCATTTCTGCTGCTCCACTGTAAACATAGCTTCTTCCTCACCTATGTGAATGAAAGCTATGAAAGAGAGAATTTAACAGTGTTGTATGAGGTATTTACCATATAGCAGTTTTCTTTTGCAGAGTAATAAGCAAATAATACAGTCTAACACTTAAACTCTTGTCACTCTAGAAAATGGTAGAAAAACTATTGCCCTCAGCTTAGTACATATGGCCTTCATTTGAGACTAGTTTTAATCTTCTTTCTTGTATATTTTTTTTCTTATATACAATAAGTATGAACTTTTTTTGTCATGGCTCGTATGTTAGATGGGATGAGTATCTAACACCTCAGCACACAACTTCTCTGTGTGTGGCCTGACCTGTCTGTAGACAATAAGGCTCGGAGAAGGACAGGGGAAATAGTGGGTTCCTCTGATCCAAACTGCTTCACAAATCCCTGTTGCACAACTTCTTTTCCTGGGCAGCTGACCTTCCTTCTAGATAAATCAGTCTTCTAGCCCAAAAAAACCCCAATATCTTCAGCACTTCAGAAGCTGCTGGTATACCTGACCTAGTTTTCATGCATGTTGTGGTAGGGATGTTCTTATTTGTCCTTTTAAGGAAGCCAATATTTATCTTTTCCTATTTGCTCTTAAAAAAAAAAAATGTATTTTGTAAGCTATGGTTGTGATTGTGCCACACAACATTTACCCATGAGAAAAGCCATACTCTTGCAGTTCATTTTTATGACAACAGCTTATCAATCTAGGATCATCTTTCAAGTGAGAGAAGTCTTAAAAGATGTATTGAATAGGCCCGAGAACAGCAAAGACTCCCATAAATTGTCTAACAGGTGCCAACCAATATTGGCTTGAAGCTGTTTTTTTCGAGATCTTCAATTAAAAAAAAAAAAAAAGTCTTTTTTACTTTTGGTGGGATTCATTTCTCCTAACACTAGGTGTCTTCAAATGAGACAGATGTTAAGATTCCATTATAGTTGATGGAGATTTTGTCTGAACAGTCAGTACACTATAACGTATCATTCTCGTCCTCTAGCAAACATCTATGTATGGTCAAATACATCACCTCCTGGACCCTACAGACAATAAAGGGGCCATAAACACCTAATCAGATGTAGGTACCTCAAAGTTATGAGGGATTAATTTCATCCTGGGAGTGATTTACTTCATTTTTGAATCACAAAATTCATGTTGAGAGAATGAAAAAGGCATGATCTTCCTGTACTTGTACCTCAATTTAAATGCCAATGTGAGAAGCTGAAAAGTGAAATAAGGTGAATTGGGATGTTTAGCAACAGAAGAAATATTGATAGAATCAATCCTGTCAAAAATATCCAAACATGCATTCGTCGGGGTGTTCTGTCATGTTCAGGACCAGCTGACTCACTAGCATAGTATGCAAGGACAGAAATAGCATCTTGTGGGGTGTGTGAATATATTTTCAAAATGTGTTCAGACATATAAGGCAAGTAGCAGACTCCTAAACAGGTTGAATACCATGTTTTCTGTTTGAAAATTGGCAAGTGTCATACAATTTTGTAAATGCTTCAGAGCATCTACCTTTGATACTTAACACTGTTGTAAATCTGGTTCATAGCTTCTAATTAGATTCATCCATCTGGCAATATTTGTAAAAACATTTTAAATATTGCCCATCATTAGATGCAAAATGTTATTATTAAGCTACAAGTTTACTGTCAATAACAGTGTATTAAATACTCTGTGTGGAGCAGATGAAATGAAAACCAACTCTAAATAATAATATTAATAATAATAAAAGTTAGCTGGCTACACGTAGCAGTTGCATTAATAAGTAACCACAACTGAATGAGTAATAAAACCCATAAAGCACAGTTCCCAAAAACAGCATCCACAGTGGATAGAGTGTGCCAAAACTAACATTTTATCAATACACTTTATAATAGAAAACTAGTTTAACAGTGATGAAGTTAAAAAATGAAGAATAAACTATCTTCCTATTAGCTATTTGCTTTACCTTAATGGTGTCAAAGAAAGCATTCTTTCTCCTAAGCAAAGCTGGAAACAAAAGGTATTGTGGCTTAAATGACTAAGTATTAAATTATTCAAAACACATAAACTGTCTTCGAAAGTGGAAATTTAGCTAACCTGAAATCATCAGATTAACC
This sequence comes from Phoenicopterus ruber ruber, assembly GCA_009819775.1. Taxonomy (NCBI): domain Eukaryota; kingdom Metazoa; phylum Chordata; class Aves; order Phoenicopteriformes; family Phoenicopteridae; genus Phoenicopterus; species Phoenicopterus ruber. Next base: position 23,486,077 of record CM020246.1, read on the forward strand.
AGATATAAAATAGCAATACAGAGAAAGAAGATAATAGGACAGTATCATTCAAAGATAACTTTTTCAAAGTAGTAATTTGCTTATGAGAACGAGAGCTGTGAATGTCAGGGAGACCAATAGTTTGGAAAGATTTAGGTCGGTATTAAACATTAATGTGAAAATGTAAACCAAGCATATTTATGCTAAAGAGAAGAGAGTAAGCCCTGAAGCAGGCTCTAAGCCATCTACTAGTGAAGGTTCACCTACTATATTACAAACAAAGAGTCTGTAGTTCTTTCTTAAAGAATTGCAAACCCTTCCCCTGAAATTCTTGCTTGGACTTTATGGACATTATTATATTGGATTACATAGTGTTGTGCCGCTCGGCTACGGCAATTTCTGTGATTCTACCTTTAAGCGTCTCTGTTGAGACAGGAGCATGAATGCTTATCTCAAATCTGTGGATTAAGATTCTGGCTGTCACCGTATCTGGATTGCACCACTCAGAGCTTCATTGTGTTTCAAAAGACTAACTCAGAAAGTTGAGAGACACAGTTTAGTGCTCTGTGCAGGCTTAGAACTGTGAGTCATGAATGACAAAACCCTATGCTCTCTTGCATGGCAAAAGCTATAATGTAGACTCTCTCCCAAAATGGAGAACACCTGAACTGCTCTCATAACATTCTAGTTACCTGGATCTGGTGTATTCAAATCACTGACGAATACTTTATTCTCATGGAACAGTATTTATCCTGGAATTTTTATATCTGGGAAAGGATCAACAAAGAAGCCTTATTTGCCACCCTTAGTTTCTTCTGATGTAAAATGTATTGGTTAGAGATATTTTGAAATACTGTATCCTTTTATAACCAGATATGCAAGAACAGACTAAATACATAACAAGAATGTGATAGTTTGACTGTGAAGCCCTAGAAAAAAAGGGTGTTCAAGTTCTGCATACAAATCCCAGATTTGTGAATGCAAATGGACTTTAAAGAATACAAAATAGTCAGACATATGCAGAAGAGCCTATGTGCACATTAAATTATGGCCCGGCACTCACAGTTATGACGGCTGCTTAGAAAAATGAGCACATAGCTTTTCTCATAATGCATTTTTAGGTATTTGTCTAGTGTACACGTGTCATCTGCCAGCGCCTTGGAAATTTGAATCTCTCTCTATCTCCCTGTCTCTCCACCTCAAAGCTAAACCAAACAGTCCCCTCCTAACCCTGTGGACCTCCCACAGAGAAGCAAAGTGATCTTCTCCTCCTCCTGACAGCTTTACGTGTTACCTAGCTTGACTCATGTCCATTGCAATTGGCCCAAACTGTAGGCCAAAAAGACATGGATATTTGCTTTTCTGCTTATTAAATATCAACATAGCTTTCTTAACCAGTGTGGGCAGGACTGAATATTTGCACTGTAGCAGTTAGGGGAGGAACAGGGAAATCTCTCTCTCTGACATGTGCAAATCTAAGAAACAGAGACACTATTTTCATAGCAGACCGTGCCCCAGCGAGGCACGATCCTGAGCAGAGTCCACACAGGGAAGGGGGAGTTGGTGTGGACGGTGTCAGGACTTGAGGGTCAGGTTCTGCACTGCCTGGGACAAGTGCACTCTCCCGGGGCTGGGGGGGGGGGGGGGGGGGGGGGGGCGGACATTTTCTTTGTACTTAGATAGTTCTGCTCCACGTAGCAGCAGAGCCCAGAGCACGTCCATGGTCAATAGTGCTGTGCTCTGCTACCTGTCTCCCTCCTTGTCTTGCCCTATAGTAGGATTTCAGCCTGTGGCATGGCCCTGTGGCCCCAGGATGAGGGAGAGCGTGTTGACGTTGCAGCACTGGGAATGGCAAGCACATGGCAGCATGAATAAGATTGCAGGTGCTTTGGCATTAGGTGCCAAGCAAAACACTGCCAGCCCATGAGGGACATGACAGGCCCATGGACACTGGCCAAACTGTGGGACTGTGCATGGAATTAGTCTGAGTGCCTTAAACCCATACACTTACTGATCATTTTTTGAAAGAAGAAAACTGCTTACTAGTGCTAGAAGCACGGGGCAGCTTAGGAGACACTGTATACCAGGATCACTCCACAAAACGAAGGGAGAATATTTAAGACAAGAAATAATTGAGCTTAAATGGCAGAAAAGGTGAACTGCAAGGGAAATCCCACCACAACATTTCTAACTACAAGGGTGGTCAAGCTCAGAAATGGCTTGACTAGGATAATTAAAAGTTGTTGAGATAAACAAAATGTTTCAGGTAAAGTTGATCTGCACAGGGGCTTGAAGGAGGCTATATGTAATCTGTTTTCTAGTTTGGTAAGGCTGTTTGACTCACCATGAGTGTCCTCACTGTGAGGCCTCTGTCACCATGTGTAACACTGAAAGAAGGCAAACTCTCTTATAAAGCTCTTACTACAGTATTTGAATTCAGGACGGTTGTCATAGCCTTCCTTGCTATCCAGAAAATTACAGCATTTATGAGGCTGCTTGGGGACTGGGAAAGAAGACTGTCTCATGATCTTATGAAATAGCCAATGAGTATTTTTAGCCTGCTTTCACAGAAAATCTGTCTGTTACGTGTGATTGCAGCCAAAGATAAATTGCTCTGGTAGCGTCAAAGTTGGTTTGTCCACTAAACATGTATAAACCTGCTGTAAATACTAAACTCATTTTATCTATTCATGTCCTTAATTATTAACCTGTGAAAACAAATTGTGGATAGAGGAAAAAACCTAGTGCTGCGTATCCACAGGGATCTGGGCTTCTTTAAACATGACAGGATGTAGGGTGTCTTCTCAGCAATTGGTAAGAGAGAGCAACCACAGAAGACCAAAAGGAGAAATGAGGGAAAAAAGTCATGGAGATATTTATCTCTTACCTTATAAACAACTTCAGACTGCAATTATGTCTGGATCATAAGCATAATGGTATTTGGACTGACTTTTAAAAAGCCTGCATGCTTTGTAATTCCTCATTGTTGCCTAAGGAGAAAAGGTCTTTATGCCACAGCAATATAGCAAACAGCCCTTCCATACAACCATGTCTGCTCTGTGCCACATAAATCTTTCTGAGATTTATTAAAATTAAAGATTATTGATAGATATTCATGCTATAAAAACAGTGCCACCAGTTTGCTCTTCAGACAACTTACCAGCTAGAAAAGTTCCTATTTTTTCTATGTCATTTCCAGTATCACTTCAGTCTCTGTGCAAAGCAGTTATTTTTTATCAGTGGCACGGAGCCAGGGAAGTCTGAGAGGGCACAATTCAGGGATTTATTTGCTTTACAATGGAGATACGAGAGCTGTATAGCAGAATATATGATGCAGTACAAAAAGGCACATAGGTAGATAGAATTACTCTATACTAAAAGCATTTTCCTCAGGTGTTACGTTTGTATTCAGTAAGTATCAGTGATTAAAATTCTTCTGTAATGTTTCTCCACTGATAACAATGATATTAAACCAATAATGAGTTTTGTGCATCCTGTTAAATACCTTCTTTTGCTTATACCTCTATTCCAAAATTCCAGGTATGCAGGGCCACATCACATAAATGACTCCTCAGCTTGATTTAAAAAAAAAAAAAAAAAAAAAAAAGAAGACCTCAGTGTTGTGGCATTCAGCTTTGTAACCTCCTAATGTGAGGCACCTGGGTATACGGAATGGGCTAGGCTGTGAACCCCATGTTCAGAATTACTCATGTTATGTAAATCCAGTCATCATTAGATGTTTGACTAACACTGTCACCAAGGATTGGACTGTTTCCTGCCTAACCTTTCCAACTGCTTGCTGTCTTCTCTTACAGGAGTCAGATTTTGATTCCTTAATGCTGCTTTGCCATTTTTTTGTCTTTACAAATGAATGCAGAGTTCATTAGTTAGACTTTTTTTGATGTTTTACGTCACTCTGCATGTTACAAATGTTTTACTTTGATATATCATCTAAGCATAGAAACAGCTATGGCTTCATCTCTGATCCCAGGCCATATGGGTTTTTTTTTTCTAAACCAAACCTTTGTGTCACAGATCTAGCAGGGTTTCCCCAGCCTGGATAAACTCCAATGATCTGTGCTAGACCTGACATATGTAATGCAGCTGGATCTAAGCAGGCTCTAGACATCACTCCTATTTTAGCACTCACAGACACTTTCAAGAAGCAGATCCTGCCAAGCCTCACTTCCTGAAGCCTGGCCTTGATGGTAACACTGGTCCTACCTCTCACTGATCATTATGGTGTATATGTGCAGTCTGCCAGAATCCCAGCCTGGGACAATCCAAGCTTTGACGCTGAGGGCAAATAATTCTGGTGTTTCCACAGGTGTTAATGAAGACTGTTGCTCTTAACACATAAAACATAAGGGTAGACAGTTCATTAGACATAGAAATGAACATGCCTGTTGTATCCAGGTAGGCATGGCTCCCCTATGTGATCAGATTCTTGAAACTGAAGTTCTTCTCTTGAGCTGTTAAAATGGCCACCAGATAAATTAGCACACTCCCCTTCGCAGCCTTTCAGTTTCCTCTGTCTTCAGAGTCATGGCAAACTGCTTCTGCTCTTTCAAGAGGACTCTGCCCTGGTTATGAGCACATACACAGAGTAGAGACCTGAAAAACTGGCTCTCCCTGGGAAGCACCCATCTCACATTTTCCAAGGTTGCTCCATATAAATGGAGAGAGCTCAAAACATAATGTCCTTCTACTATGGACTTTGTGTCAAGTGTCAGAATTAAAGACAGAGATAAAACCTAGAAGATGAAAACAGGCCCTATAAAGAAGATGGAGTTTGTTCATTCAGTGTGGTATCGGAGCATACCTTGCTTATTCACTTCATAGTTTGCTTATTCATGGAGTATTGGACAGACTTCCTGCTTTGTGCATAGTCATTTCCAAAGTCGTCACACCATGATGTTCTTACTTGGAAGTTTCTAAGTAGTATAATGAAAACAGATATATTATTGCCACTTAAATTAAAAGATATGTCAGAAACTCTTCTACTACTTTAAAAAAATTTATGACTACTTTAATTTGGATACCAAATAGTAATAGTATATTTTTCCAGGTAGTGGTATAGTGATCAATTCTGAGACACTCAGCATTGCACTTTTAGTGAATTTATGCACAAAAATCTGTAATTACCTTTTGTTAAAGGACAGAGCAGAAACAAAGACTGAAGGTAGGGGAAAAAAAGAGAGCATATTCATCTTAATTTACTACAGGCTACAAACAAGCCTTTAAAACACAATATGTGTGTGTGAGATGATGATGTCAATAAAATCAAAACACTCATAACTTGTAGAGGAAGCCAATGAGAAAAGGAGTAGAGAGAAGCCACAGAACGAAGAAGCAGGCTGACAAGACAGTGGAGCAAGGGAAACTAATGACAAAGGGTGGCTGCCTGAAAAGGACACAGGGTGCCCTTGAGTTTGATGGTGTTCTCAAGGTTGAAAAGATTTTGGACAGGAAGCCAGTGGACAAAGCTGATGAGGGGAGTTAACGTTCAAACATGCAGACAATGGAGATGAAATCAAAAACAGTGATTTTTTGTGGGCTGCCGAAGGCAATGACTGCATTTTGGAGAATCCTTTACTAATCAAGGCACCATGTATGAGGGTCTGAATGAGATGTTTGGCCATAAGGATGGAGATTATAAGGATTGTTCTGTGTAGACGTTGAGGACAAAGAAGTGGCAGGTTTTTGGAAATGGATTTGTTATTAGCAACACTAGTGAGAATGGTATCAGTGTGGAAACACAGAAAGCCACATTGGAAGGCATCCAAAACAGATGAATGGGAGAAAATTGTTGTATTTTGCAGTATAATTCAGGATTTTAGAAAGAATGGGAAGGACAGAAATGGGCAAAAGATAGAAACGGGCAAGAAAAATCAGGGCTGATTTTTGGGGAACATGGAAATGAGAGTTCGAAAGACATACAGGGAAATTTGAATACGACAGTGGAAGTCAGAGGAAGAAAGAGGATAGATCACCTGGTAGACAGGTCAATTCTGAGCAGCAAGGTAAGAAGAGAAGTACAAGAGAGAAACAATTTGGTAGACCTCAGAAAGACTCATCAGCAGGAGTGTGAGCTTGCCATAGAAATAGCCATTCCCCAGTATCTATATTCAGAATAACATTTCTTATTCTCTTTGGCTCTAACCATATCTGTAAGTTAAAGTATGTCTGAAACCAATCTCCAGCGCTGGCCATGTGCTGCAGAGGGCCCCTGTCCACATTATTAATTCCTCTTACCTGCCAGAGAAGAATAGTTCCATGCAAATTGTCTGTAGCCGCTCCTAATTCCTAAACAGTGGCTTGGGAATTGCTTGGGAAAATGCTATTAGGCACAGGTTAAGTTTGTGTCAGAGACGCTCTAGTAGTTTGACAGTTTTAATAATAGAGTTCCAAAACTTTTAAGTTTTATGAAGATGCTTGTATGCATATACAAATCTACTCTGGGCAGTCCAGAGTTTCTTGCTAAAGATGGCTATACATGTCTAATTGGGTAAGTTATATAGTAACAGAATGAAAAGCGTAGGCTCAAGTTGCTGAGAAGGCACGGTGGGGTTCAGCATTGGTGCTGGCCCACTGGATATTTTAATTTTTACCATTTCGGATTAGCAGGATATGGGGTTAAACATATCTTTCTTTTGCTCTATATTTTCATCAGATGGATTCTGAGTGTCTCACTAAATTGTTAAGCTCACAGTCTTTATGGGGACTCAGGCTGTAAGTTTAATGTAAAGTTAATCTACCAGTTAAAGAATATTTCACATTTTCACACTCTGGGGAAAAAAGGAACCTGTCATCACAGTGGGCTGTAGCAGCTGTGAGTAACCAGCTGTCTCATTCCAGCTACCAGGAAGAACACCACAAATCAATAGCTATTGTCCAGTGACTTTCTTTTGTAAAAAACAGCACAAATAAGAGGATAAACTGGAAAGAAATTAAATCACCTTTATTTCAAATGAAACCTGTTACCCAAGTGTGGTAGACTAGAAATACATTTAGCGGGAAGCCGGACTTGAAACACTTCTGAGCAGAGAAGAGAGCTGCTGTGCTCTCAGCCAGCAGAGGATGTTGCCTGCCAAGAGCACGAGCAGCACGAGCAGCACCAGCTTCTGCAGAGGAAGCTGCAAGAGACTGTGTAGAGAGGCAAAGCAATTCCACAATGGTTGGGAAAATAGCTTTTTGTTGCACGCAACCTGAAGACTGTCTACTGACCAGAAGAGCTAGGTATTTTATCTTCAACAACCTTCTCAGTCCTTTTCTTTCCTACAGCCTATCCTCTTTTCTGCAGCTCAGGGTGTTCTTTTTACATCTCCAAATGTCTTTGTGAGGATTCACCTCTGAGCTGTAACTTGATAATAACAGCCTCAGTGTTGTCATCGTCTCCACTGCAACTAGCTAAGTTGTGTAACAAAAATAATTGGTCTGTATTCTTCTGCTAATAAAAGTATGCAATTAGTGTTTTCTATGTTGCAGAGGCATTGCAGTTATGTGAGAGAATTCAGAGAAGGGCTCTGCTTTTTTTAAAATATTCATGAATCCCCAAAGGTACAATTTTACCAGAAATATTTTCTGTAAATAGGAAAATTAAACAGAAAGTGTTATTTCGTATTCATTACAGCCGTTAGGAAAACAGTCATCCAATGCAGCAGTATAAACAATAGATAGGCAGAACAAAGACTTCTAGAAATGTCATGCTTCCCATAATCTGGATTAGGATGAATTGTTATCTTGGCCAGGCTTTTCCACATAAGGCTGCTTTTGTTGCAGTATTTGCTCTTGAGTTATTGCTGCCCATTGTCAGATGATGGGCTTGACTATTTAGCATACAGGACAAACAAACAAACAGTAATGGGAAATAAAACAATAATTTATACATGAACTATAATAATTTTTACAACTACCTTAAAAAAAAAATCCTGATCAGTTCTCTAGGGAATTTCTGTCCCAAAAAGAAACTGAACTCATGAAAAACATTTGCAGTAAGTGTCATATTGTGATTAAGGTTCTTTGTATAAGGAGGTTGCATATAGTTTTTTGTCCATAGGGACAAAACTGCTCTTCTGGGTATGTTCTCAAACTGAGAGACTCTTTTGGTATTGCTGTTAGAACAGGTGATGGACAAGGCTTGCAAGCCTAATGTAGAAATTAGAGAGGTTCTCTTCACCTGTGTTTTCTTTTCTTAGGGAATGCTAACTCCAAACAATCTTTTCCTCTTTGTAACCCCTCTATCCTGGCTTTTACCCCCTCCCTTCATCCTTGGTTTCCTGCAGTGCATTTAGTTTCTGCCTAGTTGTAGAATTACTGGTGCAGTTGATCAGTGTCTGTGCTGCCTTTCTGTATGCACATTGCAGTTAAAAATCTCTTTAGAGAATTCCACATTTCTAGACATTTACCACTAGTGATCCAACAGGGAGACCTAATGTCAGAAAATGGCAATTAGTCTTCAAATAGCTCGTAATGATAAGGTAGGGAACTAGCCTAAGAGACAGTTTCCATTCCTGCAAATTTCATTCAAAGAGTAACAGTTCAATTAAAATTAAACTTTTGTGATTTGTAGCACTGTCCCAGTTGTGTAGAGACACTGACAAGTCCTCATTAGAGCTGTTGCTTCTTCACTTGCAGAATTGACCTTCTGCAGCTGGTGTGGCAAATCCTCCCAGTGTGCAAACTACTACTGCCACTTCTGGATAGCAAATACCAGCTTTTGAACCTAATTCAAAGCCTATTGAAACTGATGGAAAGACTCTTGTTTCAACAAATGTGGATTACTGTTGCATTTCATGGACTCCAACAAAAAGACTGAGAGTCCTATTAAGTTTATGAAAGTGAGGTGGTTCCACATAATGTACTACCAAAGCTAGCCCAGCTACACAGCAATCAAATCAGCCCAATCAAAGTGGCATCAGCATCAGCAGATGTATTTTCAAATACTTTTAGCCTCTGAAAACATACAAATATGTCATTAAGAACAAAATAAATCCTCATCAGTGATGGAGTTCAAAACAGACAAACTCAAACACCTGCTAAGCTATTTACATTCATTAACATCCAAGTTTCATTGCAGCAGAGGTGGGGCACCTGCAAAACTCACTTTGCAGAAAAGGATTAAATTCCTTAAGTAAGTTCCTTTAAAAGGATTAAATTCCTTAAGTAAGTTCCTTTCTGGTTTTCCTAATATTGCTAAATAGTTTCCACCTTACAATCTTTCTTTTTATTTCTCTTTTTTTTTACATCCAAAAAAAAAAAAAGGCGATGGAGGTGATAGGGAGAAACTCTTAGGAAACTCCATGAATAACAGTTTAATAAGCAGTAGAAGTTTTGAACTAGTAAAGTCCATTTCCAGCTTTTCTTACGTATGATTGATAATAGACAATCAGAGATCATTTGGCAGAAAAAAAAAGGAGAAACAGTACCTCTCTACCCACTTCTTTCCTTGTGCATTCAGAGGTGAGAAACTGTTCACAACTATTTCAACCAGAATATTAACTTCTCAGAAAATATATTATTCTAAATCAGATCTTTGCCCAGAAATACATAAAGATACTATTTCAGTTGTTGCTTTTTAGTGTGACTCACTCTAGAAGGACCAGTAAACATTTCTTCTGATTTAATGTATTATTTGAAGAAACAAATAAGATTTGTTTCTCATCAAGAGAAATTGAACCATAATTAATAACTCCTAATTCAACATTTCAAGGAATTCTAAATATGCTAGCCCTTGCCAGGTCTCATGAGAATTCATGCAAAATCCTGCCAGACATCATAATATGTACTTGAATGTCATGGTGATTTGTACTGTGTAGATGCTGAGAAAGATGAAACATTCCCAATTTTTAAATGGATATTTGCATGGCCTAAACTTAATCTTTTGTTAGCTGTTCCAGCTTTGCTGCAGGACAGGTTTCAAGAGCTGTTCTTGCCATTAGTCTGTCCGATCAAGAAACATTAAAAAAGACAGTTGAGGTTAAAGACAGTGTTATTTTAGAATTGCTAGCTGAACATGACAGGATATTGGCTAACCCACAACTCGAGTTACATTGTTACTGTAATAGGACAAAATATATGTTGGAAAAGATGAAAATCTCTTGATCTTTTATATAGAAAGAAAAACCCCAATTCCTTCATTTTGCCCTAAAGCTGAAAAGCAACAGATAGACATGCTAGTGAGAAGTTATACTTGTTACACATTGGTATCAGAGTCCGAGTAGTCCTCTTGAACTTTCTCAGCTTTCCGATGATATCATGTGCCTTGTGGAGGCTGAATTCTCTCCCTTTAAGCCTCAGCTCCTTTAGTCGTGCAGTTGAACAAGAATTGTAGCTTTCAGTGAAGAAAGTTTCTAGCCTTCATATTTATAAAGAAAAGATTGAGAGTAGGAACTCTGTTCTTAAACAAAGGTAAACGGACAGATTACAGAATGTATTATTTTCTTAAAGTCTTTTGATTTTTAAAATTGCTTTATGTTGTTTACTCTTGCTTGCTAGGTACGCAGGTCTGGTAGCACCTATGTAGATAGTTTTTTTAAGTATGACCTTCATCATACAAAGACCTATGTATGAAATACTGTTTATGTAGTTAGGCTTGTAAAATATAGCAGCAGAGTTTCTTGCTGGTCACTGTTAGTACATTTGTCTTTTTTCCCCTCTGTTTTGACTCTCTTGAAGTGAATACTTAAATCACATGAAAATTTAGTGTAAAAAATGTCCTAGTTTTGGCCCAGCCTAGTTACCTCTGGGTACATCTAATCCATCTATATGGAGAGAACTTTAACAGGGCCCATTATTCCTGAAGCCAATTGAATGCACTGAGTATTGCTGACTTCAGTACCTCAGAAAGAGTCTCAGATGCTCACATCAGGATTAAGGACTGTATATACCATATTATTGATCTCTATTTAAATTTTAAAATATCTTCATAAACCCTTCTACCTGGTGGATATGGAAAACAATCTGTATTGCCCGTCATCTCCAGTAAAGAAAACACAGTGATTTTGGTACTGCCGCACTCCCAAATCTGCCTGTCACCACAACAACCTCATCTACTTCTCCTTTGCAACAGTTCTGCCTTCTGTCTCTTTCCCTCTCCTACAGCGGTGGGATTGGCAGCAGAGTCCCATCCCCATTTCTCCTCTCCAGCAAGGTAAATGTGGAGGAATATGAGCAGGTTTTCTCTGTGTGCCCTCCCTGTCTAGTATAGCCAAGTGGTGCAGAAAGGAGCTGTCTCACCTGAACTCTGCTTGAGCTGGTTGTCTACTTCTGCTCTTTCATTTCAGCATATGCAAGTGGATAATTTTATTGGGAGTCTGAAATGATCACATCTTCCTGGATCAAGGAATTGCTGTGCCCTACTCTTAGCACTTGGCTTGCTAATCTTGGAGACATGGAGGTAAAGCTCTTTGACATGCACACGCCAGCATGAACTTCAGAAAGTTAGTTGTTAAGGCAAGTCCACTTCTAACCTTGAGAAACACAGCTAACACTTGCTTTCAGCTTAGTCACATCATCTGAGATATGAAAAGGAAGGGACCAGCTGGGTGGTTTGAAGAGGAGCTCCCATTATAACTAAGGCAACAAGTTAAAACATTGCCTGGAGGGGAACAGTGAGACAGGTATGCCATGACTAAAATGGATGAAGGTTGTAATTAGCTAGAAATGGATTTATAAACAAGTTTTCTTGGTGTCTCTCTTTTACCCCAAAAGAAGCCTTGTGTTCTGAGGAAAAATGGAGAAACACCACCAGCCAGCTTTTTCCAGAGCACAGATATCTTAGCTCTGATGATACATACAAACTTCTCCAAAGAGAATCAGCCTACTTAGAAATCAAAATCAAATGGAAAATCTCAGTTCAAAGGGAATTTGAAGTTAATGTCTGATTGAGATTTCCTTGCCTAAAGAGAGGATTTTCAGGAATAGATAGCAATGTTATTTTTTTAAAAGCTAGATTGTCTTCTGATGTATTAAGCAATTTTTTTGTAGTACATGTCACCACAAACCTGTTGTTGAAAACATTCCATATTGATTCTTACAAGTCTCCTTAACTCTTGTTCTCCAGGGTCTGTTATTTCAGTACATCACCCTGTGAAATTCAGTACTGTGCTATTTCACATCTTAATGGAAGTCAGGAATGTCTCATCAAAACCAAATGTATGCATACAATATTTTTTTCTAGCTAAAATTCAGCTTTGTCCAGCATTGATAAAACTAAGATTTAAAATAGGATAAAAATAAGATTATCTTTATGCTGCAGGAGGGGAGAAGGCAGTCAGTCAGACTAGCTCTTTTAAAATTTTGGTTTATCCCATTCATTTATCTCACCCTTTCCTCCTTCTCCCCTCTATTCTTTTAATAATAATGTTATTTTACCAATAGGAGAGTGAAACCCTCTGCCAGCTTCATCAGAAGACCTCATTAGCTACTATAGCCCAGAAGATGGATAGTGGGACAGGCAACTGATTGGGTAACATTTTACTCCATGTTTGCACTAGTATAACTCAACGGAAAGAAACAAAAGTTGCATCAACATCAAATTAGTGTGCAAGGATGAAATCATGTTGTAAGACACTAAAGAGAATTTGGAGATCAGATCCTAATTTATTCCAGAAAATCAAATTGTGGGTGTTGTCATGGGATGTAATCTCAAGCACTTGCCTGACATATCTCACTGCTTTTCCCAGTGAGGACTCAACTCCTAGAGCTCATTCTCACCTTTCCTCTTTAGTACTCCCAGTTGCACAGCTCCCAGTTCCCCAGGCTCTGGCCCCACACCCACACCTGAGCTTGTGTGTCCTGGCACATAACCAATTGCTGCATTCTGCTCTCTCATCTGGAAGGAATCAGGGCAAAGCTTTTTCATCAGATGTGTGCATAGTTACCCTGCAGAAATATCTTGTCAGAGTTATCTTCTTAGATAACACCGATATTTTAAAATTAATGGCATGCAGGACAGTTGGTTTTAGCTAATTTCCCAGTGTGAAGAAGTTCAGACACAGCTGAGACTTCACATTTTGACAGTATATGAATGTAACTGCTATATTTTTCTTGCAGAAAAATTATTTAAGTCTGAGCTTAGTGCTGCAAAAATAAAAAGGAAAGAAGGGGGAAGCGAAAAATACATTCACTGACCTCTCACAAACTTTTTTCCAGTTTATAATATTTTTAGGACTCTTATTTCTTATGTTGGCAGAGTGAGTGGGACGGGGAAGAGAGAAAGAGAGGCTAACAGCATTTTACAGAATGGCCTAAATGGTCCCCAATCCAACCTATAAATTCGTTAGCCCTCAGATTTTGTATTCTGCAGTTTTTACGTAAGACGTATATTGTGAGTGGCAAAGCAAGACTCACGTCTTTCAGTGCAACCTATTGCTCTGAATTCTTGCTTCTGGAGAACTTTGTGGTGGTCCAAGTATCCCTGTTAACAGATCACAGTGCAAGGTCGGGTCCTACACATGTTTAATTTTGGGTAACTTTATTAGTAGAGAGAAGCACGTGTGTGAACAAGAATCTCCCTATTATTTCCATCTCAGGAAATCCTTTAATGTTTTAATGGATTGACTGTAAATACTGCCTTTTGTAACTGAACTTAAAAATGTCACGCTGGGAGAAATTATAATTTGGGGTATTTAAATGACTCTTAAAACATAATAAAATTTTAAATAAAGGCAGTAAGCTTATAATATTTGTACATATTAAACTGCAGTTGTTGATTGGTATTTCAAACACGTAGTAGGTGTACTGTGGCCTGATCATCAAGTTCTTAGTTCAATAATTAGTTTGCTGTTCCTATTTATGCCAAGCAATGAGTAAATCCACATAGTACTTTGGTTTATTGTATATTTATATTTTCCAAATGATGTTCCAAAGACTTTTCATAATTATTTAACCCAGTTAAAAGTGTCTGTTTAAGTTTGCATGGGTGTCTGTAACTTGTGTCAGCAAATAGTATGGATAATTTATGAGGAAATGACAAATTATAGGAAGCAGAGGAAGTTTCACAAAAAGTTGACTTTGAGAGAAGTGAGCTTCTTTTTAATATTTTTTAGGATCACTAAAATAGATGAGAAAAAGGAATCTAATTTCAGTTATGGCTATATTTCAAAGTCTTTTTCCATGTTTCTCATGAACAATTGTAATCAGATCTGCCAGTGAAGCCATTGAACAAATCAAAGTGGTTACTGAAATAAGTAAAAGTGACTACTGATAACACTAAAATCAACTTGACACTGGAAATCTTCACGGAAATAATCTGTTGTAAACACCAGCCTATGTGTTACCTTGTGCTTTATGCAATTCTATGGCTATAAAACCCAGAGCATTATGACTTTGCTAGGTAGACTTTGGATGAAGTATTTTTATTTTAGAGGAAGAAGAGAATGAAGGAACTGAAAAAGAAAGCCTTCCTTTCTGAGTTTTGAAGTGCTTTTCCATGCAACCTGAATAGTCTCTGAAATAGCTTTTGGTATATTATTACACATCTAAACTTTAGACTGTAAATCCCCCCAGTGAGGAACCAAAGTACAGTGGTGTAGGTCTGCTGGTTTTAACGGAACAACATTAATTTGCACCTCCACAAACAGGGCCATGTTGTCTTCTCTGCACTTAGCATAGGAAGAATAGCTGCCATATTTTCTAGCTTACTGAAACAACCCTGGCCTTAACAGCTGTTCAGGCTAATGTCTGAGGAAGGGATCACCTACTGCTTGACAAACAGGGTAACCGCCACAGATCCTGTTAGAGTCAAGGTCAGGATTACTGGATTACTTTATGGGAAGAGAAGACTGTTTCTTCTTTTTACATAATTTGCAGTGGTGCAAATGTTCCCGGTTTCCCTGTTGGCACAGTGAGAGAGGCCACAGGAATGGCCCTGGAGGCTACCAGGCGGGTGGGAGGGAAGGCTAGGTCACACTGATGTGGGACTGAAATCTCAATAGGCAGACAGAGCCTTGCCAAAATATTATGCCCCTCCTAGTCTATCATGGCAAAATGATTACCCAGTAGTGGAATAATTTGAGTTTGACAGAAACACAGACAAAATAAAGCTAGTAAGGATATGAACAGGGAGAATGGAAGTATGACTGGAAGAAGGTTGGTGGTATCAGATGCACAGAAAAACAAATATCAAGGTTGTTAAGATGCCAAAATTCTGAAGCATTTGAAGTTCATAAAAATCTTAAAGAAAAAGAAGTGCGGGTGGGATACAGCAGATTGTTCAAGGAAATGTGATCTTCGCATTCTGCAGAAAGACTTAACTAAGAGGGAGAAAGACACTTTGTAGCAAAAGTTCCTGGGTAGATGCCACACAGGAGATGTTTGGCCATTTCTGAGAGACAGAGACTAGCAATTTGCTGGTGACACAGACAGATTCGCCAAATGTCCTGAGTTTTCACATCAAGAGAAAGCGAAATTAAGTGCAGCAGAGACTGCAGTGACCAAACTCACCAGGTCTAGAGTCACAGAAAAACTATATGGAGGGCTAATTGTCAAAACATAACTATCTTGCAGGGTTTCTGAAGGTCCTGAGACCCACACCACAGCCGTACATGGTCCACTACTAGAGTTTATCGAAGTGACCCTTCCTGACAGTTTATGTCCAAAGATTGTGAAAGTACTATATGTTTCACAGTGTTCCTTGTAAGTAATACATGAATTCATACCATCCATTAATTTGTGGTGAGCACCTGAAGAGGAACAGAGGAATCTGGACTCCATGTACTTCAGGTACTCCTTCAGCTCCTAAACAAGATTTTGATGTAGGTGTGGGTTGGATGATCAGAAAAGTGTATGTAATGGCTCAGACCATCAAAACTCAATGTGTTGATATGGTTACAACACATTCGGGTTTCCAGGATTGGGAAAGAAAAATCACTAAGAACAACATAGTTAAAGGGAAATGGGGGGGGGGGGGGGGGGGGGCGGAATTAATAAAAAATTGTTAAAATGTTCAACAAGAAAATAAATGAAAGTAAGGTTGATAGATAGACTAGGAAAAGATGGTAGGCAAACAGGAAATGAGAGAAGTTCACAAATTATTTCAGTCACAGCTACAGAATCAACATGACCCAACTCTCAAACATGTTTGCTACCCTTAGGAACATATGAAAAATAAGTGAAGCACAGCACTTTTGTTACAGGTCTTATGGACCTTCATCTGAAATATAAACCATTTTAACAATATTGACAATAAGGAAAAATCAGGTATTTAGTATGAAGAAAGAATGTAGGAGGGAGAAAGTGGAATTATTGGCAATCTGAGGCATTAGGCAAATGTAAAATATTTGCAGATCTGTTTAAAAAAAAGTATTGAAAATAATTTGGAAACACTGCTGCTGGTCTGGAAATGAGTATGGGAAACAGAACCCAGTCCAGAACAAGAACAAAGTAAAACTATCTGGGGGTTACAGGCAGCCCTAAAAACCTGCCTAGGATCACATGTCACCAACTCCATGGGAATAATTTAGTACAAATTATTTTGACTCTATAGTGGCACCAACAAGATGGTTTTATGCTATCCCCTTTTGCATTTACCAGTTGTTTTGTTTTGGTTTTTTATGCTATGCATTCTGTCAAGCCAAGTGATAAATCCCAGGTATTACTCACCCTAAACATTCATGTTCAGAAAACCGTTGACATCAGAGACAGGTGCCTGGACAAACTCTGAAAATCTCTTCATTCCTTTATGAGGAAGCTGTTCCTTCTAGGATCTCCATCCTGGTGCCAAATGTTCTGCAATTTAGAACCAGGAATCTCCTCTCTGCTACCAAAGAAGTTAGAAGAGTAAATCCTCTCCTTTTCTTTGGTAACTGTTTCTTAAAGAAGAGTTGATGATGAAATAGGAACTAAATTTGCATGCTTATTAGTATGCTTAAAGATGTCGTCTTATAGGTGCCTTCTGACCACAGCAGGAAGATCAATAGATCACTTGAAATGGCCAAACACATCAGACTTGTGATCTGTGCATCAAAAACAAGATTTATGAAAGTCCATATGATCTCAGATGTCCTCATCACTCTAAGAGTAACCTTGAGACTTGTTGGCAAATTTGGTTGCATAAATCCAGGGCATATAATAGTGGGAGATGTGGATTGATTGTAGGTCTGTACAGCAAAGAACATAACTACTTATTTCTCACCACGCTGCCATCCAGTGTGCGGTCTACCTGGCATTAGCCTTCTGTGTTGTGCCCTTATTTATAAACTTCAAAGATTTTGGGCTGAGCCATGATCAGAGAGGAATACTTGCATTATTTGAAGAAATACTAATAAATGACAATAAAAAGGCTGCAGTCATACTTTTAGCAGACAAAAGAATGATCCTCTCAGCTAATAAATCCAAAGCCACTCTAGATAAAAATCTCTTTAATTTGGGAAATGAAAGTTACCATAGTAATTTTATGACCTTTGACATTATTGAAAACATTCTTCCAAAGCAAAGTCCTGGCTATCTCTGATAAAACACTGCTTAACTCCTCCCAACTATGGTAGAATTGAACCCTGTATACCTAAATGATTTTGCAGATTTCGTTTAGTACTATGCTGTTATTTCTAGACGTGCCAAATGGAGTTATGTTTGCTTAAGTGATGGAGCTTTACAGTGCAATATCGACTGGGTTATGTCCCTTCACCCGGTAAGGATGTACCATATAAAGGACTAAGAAAGCACAGAATCTGTTCTTGTGTTGTCTTAAGAGGACTCTTTCAGCTCACCTCTAACAAAAGTCTATCATATTTTAAGATCACAAGCTGCATCAACAAATTCTGAGTACCCGGTAAGTTTATCCATGGGCATAAGTGTACTTAAATTTATATACTTCCAGAATTCCATTATAGTAGATTACAACTCTATTAGGCAACCATATGGTAATTAAAACATCCCTTTCTTAATTAACACTAGTTTATTGGCAGCACATTAATTATTAGTGCATTGAACTGTGAAAAATAGGTAATTTCATATTCTGAAATTGCAGTGTTTGACTTTTTTTACAGGTACTAATGAGGGTTTATGTTTTAATTTCAGTTTTAACATTATATAATTAAAAATATTTTCATATATTTAGTCCAAAGTGCCTTTTGTAGAGCATTATATTCTTCATGTGTTGTCAATCTCAGATGTATAAAATGACAGGAACGGGATTTTATTTTAAGTCTATATTTCCATTTCTACATCCTATTGGTTTATAGAGCTTTGCTTACTGCTTCTTCAGGTTTGCTATTAAAAACAATAATAAACATCAAAGTAAAATTGACTGGAACTGTCAGCAAGTAATAGGTCTTTCAAATATTGAGAAAGACGAATGGAATCTAATTTTATGTTTTATCCTTATAAGCTTTTCTTTAGTAGACCAAATAAGTACCCTGGTAGCAGTTATTTCTGGCATTGTACATGCTAGGTTCATTGGACTGAAGCTGCAGAATAAAACTGTGGGCTTGATACAATAAACTAACTTGAGAAGGAAAGTCATTTACACCTCACATCCAAAAAGCAAGATTATTTTTACTGGACTGTTCACATTTCCTTTTTTTTTTTCACCATGTATTTCTTCAACAAGAAGTGTCTGGTAATCATTTATGTACACCCAAAGTATTGTATAGGTAGTATATAATATATTTTTTTACTTTTTCAGGTGAAGGCAGCCAGTACCCTTTAAATTCAAAGTCAAAATATTTTCTAAATTGGCCATGGACAATTTTCACTTTAGCTAGCTTTATGATCTGAGAAATTTGAAGGAAACTTTGTGTATGACTTTAGCTGGGATTGAAGTTAGGCCATTATACTTTCAGGCACAATTAGGCTTTCTTGGGCTCTTTCGTTAGGATGCACATAAAGTCTTCCTGGAGAATAAATTTCTTATTTGACCTTCTGTTTCCCATTTGCACTGCATGGTAGACTTATGAAGTGGCTTGAATGACTTTCACTGGGAAAGGAGTAGAAAGACAGTAACAAAATTGTGTGGGGATAGACACTTCTGATGCTTCTGAGTATTTGATTTGATTGTCCATATGTGCCACCACTTATTTGGAGCAGAAATAAAGCACACTCATTCAGTGGGAGTTCCAGGAGACAATGTCTCAAGAGAAGACAAAATACCTCCTGGGGTTCTGGTATGAAGGAAAATAAAATGAATCTATTACTGTGGTTTGTGCTAAGGGTGTGGGAAAGGGCTTTGTACCTGCTTCTGCTGTCACTCTCATTGTAGGTGTCAGAGCTGATTGATAGCTCTTGCTCCTGTTCCCCTCCCTGCAGGTACCTGCAGTCCTGAGATCTCAGGAGTTAACATCTGCGGTGAGCAATGTTCCACTCACCTTTCTGCAAGTTAAACCATGAGCACTATCAAACCTTCCTCGTTGTGTTCAGCTGCTTAATTTATTTTAGCTGTTACTGGGATATACGTGCATTTTTAGAAACTGAGTCAAAACAGACTATACTCTTCTACCTTTAAATTAGGTATACAATCTTAATTATTACTGATGTCTTTTAGCTTCACTCCTACTAGCCAGCTTTCTGTATTTGTCTTCTGTCCTTTAGTAACCTTAGACTTTACGCTGATATATTGAAACGCTTTGTTTTGTGGCACTAAATATAAAATAGTATGCTCAATCAGAGAAGCTCTTTTCAGAGCATTCTGAATAATCCCAAAGCTTGGGATGGAAGAATAATTCAAACCATTCAATTGAAAAGCTTTTTAATGTTGAGCTTTCAGTGTCTGTGCAATAATAAAACATTCTAAAAAGATGTAGATTATTTTAGAGGTGAAGGTCTGCATCTTCAAAAGAGCCATCAATAGAATTAGGTGCTGAACTCCTTTGAAGCTGCTTTCAAATTTCCAGCTTAATTTTGTTTACTCCTGTGGAGTTAGTCATCTGAGTACAAGAAGAATATAAAATAAGGAGGACTCACCCTTTCCAAAATGTATATTCATGGCCTTAGACAATCTGGAAGGAGTTCAGAGGGTTTTATCATCCCTTTCATCCTAAGGTGCTCCTTTTTCTCCATGGAGGTTTTAATGGGTCACAGTTTAATGGCTGTTTCCTGCTTGAACATTACAAAAAGAGGTTCAATAGTGCTAAGGTGTTGGCAAGCAAGACAATCCAAAGGCATGGAGGCATGGAGTGATGTAAAATGTGGGGTCTCTATTCCTCCATTTTTAATGATCTGTTCTTGCTAGAACAGAAGCAGAGAGAAAAAGAGGCACGGTCTTGCCTCTTAGCTCAGAATGTGGACTGGTGTTGGACGAAAAATCCAGCCAAGGAAAAGTGTTCAGAAGTTTTCTGGATTTAGACAACACAGTAGGCAAATGAAAAATACTATAAAATATAAATACCAGAAGCTGTGTCCCCCATTCCTGAAAGATATTCTTCTCCTACAAAAATTCATCCTTCTGCTAAGGTGCCATGAAAATTTGAGTCACTGTCCCTTAGATCTTTTATACTTTAAAATCTCAATTATTTTTTTTATTATTTTAGAGTATTAAGCCGCGTGCTTTATCAACAGATTGAATGCCTTGGAGTATGAAGGTTGTCCCAAACAGAGATTTTTCTGAAAAGCAAGAGAACTTCCAGAAGCCTCTGAGAAGTACAGAAGAAAGTTGTGCACAGTATATAGCTGTGGATCCAGGCAGTAAAGCAGCAATGTGAATTTATTTTTTGACAGACATTTTAATACAAACCATAAAAGACTCTTAGCATCCAACCAACAATGACTTATGTCTGTAACTCCTGGTGCAATAGAAGTTAGATCCTAGTTACAATGTGCAGAAAAATACAGTGTCATTATTCATTATAAAAGGATAGCTTTTTGTTCAGCTACCTCTTCGGCTAATTGGACAGTCAGAATAGATATTTGCCTGGATTCTGAAGCAGCATCAGAAGCTAAGATTTTACATTACTAATATGGCAGCAAGTATTTTCACCATCTGGATACTTGCCTACACATGGAGCTAGATTTTTTAAAAAAGGAGCAAAACATGAATTTGAAGTACTTGAGCAAAAGACAACAAATTCCATTTTATTTCTTAATGGAAGCAGTCAACCAGGGTTTAATGGGCTTGAGCAGTAGAATAGGTCAGTTAACTAAAGACAGGAGGTAAGAGATTTCATCCTGCTTAGAGAATTTGTC
The DNA here is from genome assembly GCA_009819775.1 of Phoenicopterus ruber ruber. Taxonomy (NCBI): domain Eukaryota; kingdom Metazoa; phylum Chordata; class Aves; order Phoenicopteriformes; family Phoenicopteridae; genus Phoenicopterus; species Phoenicopterus ruber. Next base: position 23,507,176 of record CM020246.1, read on the forward strand.
TGCCTTTAGTCATTGTAATGGCCCCAAAAAACGCTCAGTGGCAGGAAAAATCTATTAATTGGAAGAGCATGGAAGCACACTGAGCAATTGACTCAGGTTAAGTCTTCCCCTCTTAAAACAGACAGAGATTAGAGACATCTTTATGTGCCACATTAAGGAAATACAGCATGTAGTTATTAAAATCAGTACTTTCTGATGATACTGAAAAAGTGAGAAGGCAGGGATACTGAACGACTACTAAAATCTCTTCACACCAAAACAGCATCTTGTGTTTTGAGTAGCTATATCTCAGTCTCACTTATCCAGGCACTAACCTTCTAGTCACTCTTAGCTACCACTTCTCTCTTCTCTCACTGCACTGCAAAATTTGATCTCCCTGTGATGTTAAGAACTTGTTGTCCCACCTGTGAGCTGATCTAGACTTAGCAACTTAACAGCAACATATTCTAGATATATTTGTAACACCCAGGAAGTCTTTCCCTCCTCATGTACTCAATCAGCTGAGATCTGGGGACTGAAATTTACATCATTTATAAATCTGATAGGCTGTTCTGTGTTTTACTGCTGTTTTATTAAAATACATCTCTCAAACATCTATCGCCAAAGAAATAAGTCTGCCTAACTTTTTTCCCCTGACTAAAATACTGAAGATTTTTTTTTTTATTTATACCTCTGATTAAATTTTTATTCTGTACAGAATGTCCTAAATAATGAAATTAAAATTTGAATTTTCCTAGTTTGCAAAGTGGGCCAGCTTAGGGCATCATACATTAGAAAACACGCTTTGGATCATAGAATCATAGAACAGTCTAGGTTGGAAGCGACCTTAAAGATCATCTAGTTCCAACACCCCTGCCATGGGCAGGGACGCCTTCCTCTAGACCAGGTTGCTCAAAGCCCCATCCAACCTGGCCTTGAACACTTCCAGGGAGGGGGCATCCACAACTTCTCTGGGCAACCCGTTCCAGGCCCTCATCACCCTCAGAGTGAAGAATTTCTTCCTTAGATCTAATCTAAATCTACCCTCTTTCAGTTTCAAGCCACTACCCCTTGTCCTGTCACTACATGCCCTCATCAAAAGTCCCTCTCCAGCTTTCTTGCAGGCCTCCTTTAGGTACTGGAAGGCTGCTAGAAGGTATCCCTGGAGCCTTCTCTTCTCCAGGCCGAACAAGCCCAACTCTCTCAGCCTGTCTTCATAGGAGAGGTGCTTCAGCCCTCTGATCATCTTTGTGGCCTTCCTCTGGACTTGCTCCAACAGGTCCATGTCCTTCTTGTGTTGGGGGCTCCAGAGCTGGATGCAGTACTCCAGGGGGGGTCTCACCTGAGTGGAGTAGAGGGGCAGAATCACTTCCCTTGACCTGCTGGTCGCACTTCTTTTGATGCAGCCCAGGACACAGTTGGCTTTCTGGGCTGCGAGCGCACATTGCTGGGTCATGTTGAGCTTCTCATCAACCAACACCCCCAAGTCCTTCTCCTCAGGGCTGCTCTCAATCCAGCCTGTGTTTGTGGTTGGGATTGCCCTGACCCATGTGCAGGACCTTGCACTTGGTCTTGTTGAACTTCATGAAGTTTGCATGAGCCCACCTCTCAAGCTTGTCAAGGTCCCTCTGGATGGCATCCCTTCCCTCCATTGTGTCGACCGCACCACACAGCTTGGTGTCATCAGCAAATTTGCTGAGGGTGCACTCCATCCCACTGTCCATGTCGGTGACAAAAATGTTAAACAGTGCCTGTCCCAATATTGACCCCTCAGGAACTCCACTCATCACTGGTCTCCACTTGGAATTCGAGTCGTTGATCGCAACACTTTGAGTGTGACCATCCAGCCAATTCATTATCCACCGAGCGGTCCATCCATCAAATCCATGTCTCTCCAATTTAGAGACAAGGATGCCATATGGAACAGTGTCAAATGCTTTCCACAAGTCCAGGTAGCAACGTCAGTTGCTCTTTCCTTATCCATCAATGCTGTAACCCCATCGTAGAAGGCCACCAAATTTGTCAGGCACAATTTGCCCTCAGTGAAATCATGTTGACTGTCACCAATCATCTCCTTATTTTCCATGTGCCTTAGCATAGTTTCCAGGAGGATCTGCTCCATGATCTTGCCAGACACAGAGGTGAGACTGGCTGACCTGTAGTTCCCCAGGTCTTCCTTTTTTCTCTTTTTAAAAATGGGGGTTATGTTTCCCCTTTTTCAGTCAGTGGGAACTTCACTGAACTGCCACAACTTCCCAAATATGATGGATCATTGGCTTCTATCTTTCACACCCACATCTGAAAATGTTGAGAAACACCTAGAAATACACAGTGGTGTATCATTTACGGCAATCTATTTTCAAATTATCTCATAAGCATAACTGCCTGCTTTTGTCATAATTCAGAAGATTGTAACAACTGACTGCATTTCTCACAAAATGGAGGTCTGTGTCCACCTTTGTTATAGCTGAGAGGGAAAGGCAAAGATGTTCAAGAACTGGTCAGTGACCTGATCATCCACTGCCAGATGTGCTACGAATACATGCAGTGCAGTCACTAACACAGATTGCCAGCATGTTCTTCAGTGGTTTGCTTTTGTGCTACCCTCTTTGCTATTAAAAAGGCTGGTTGTGGAAAAATCTTCCCTCCTTGACAAACAATTACCCCCCCCCCCCCCCCCCCAGTGACTTGTGGGAAATTTTGGATGATAATTCCTTTAGCAGTGGAGAAAAGCAGAGAAGAACATGTGGAAGTGTTACAGGTGGCAACATCAATGTGGCCATGGTGCAGAGACTGAATGTGCTCGCTGCAGAGAGGGCAACACAGAAGGTTACACAGACTACCAAGGGCTTGGATTTGCCAAAGTTCAGTACGTTTTAGAAGGTTTGTATCCAGCAATTTGATTCAGTTTGGTGTGACTAGTTTATTTTGCATTTTGGTTGTCACTGTTCCAATTCAGTTCATCACCTGGTAACTCTCTAACTTTAATGTGAAAATGGTGGAGAGAGTGATTTAAATTTAGTGGTTAGTTTGTGATTTAATGGATTCAACACAATTAACAGTGAAGGAACTAGATAAAGGTAACTCAATAAGTAAACTGAAAGAGTGAAAAGTTAAATCCTATTGATGTGTTAAGTAACATGACAGAAAGATTGCTGTTCATCTCCAAGTGCAGGAAAGCACTTTCTTTTGAAGCTAACATATGTCATCAGAAAGATTCACCTGCTACAGTAGGATATTAAAGAGCTTTGATGATCTTTTTGAAAGAACAGTTGCTATTCTCGTCCTTGAAATATAGCCACTGGGGGTATTTAATGACTGTTCAGTTTCTCTTCAACACCACCCATGTAGGAGCAGTCTTTATTCATAAAAGTTGCCACAGAAAAACCACGGAGTAAGGACATGACAGCAACAACAACAACAACAACAATGTAAAGATTTAAACATGAAAGGAAAGTTGTTACTTCTTATGCCACCATCACCTTCAATGTACCAAAAGAGAGCACTAAGAAGAAATGACCTAAGTATGTCTCCTTAAATACACTTCTTCCAGACAGCCACAACTCTGGTGAACCACTGGCTGTTGCAAATAGAAAATTAAATGTGAGATCAATATTTTCACTTCTCAAACCCTAGAGTTGACATAATAACTACAGGTTTCCTTTAGGGAGGTATACATATTCAGAGCTCTTTATCCTGTGTTGAAGCTAAAATGCCCTTGGGGATATTTCCTGTAAAACCAGGCAATGCTGTAGATGGAAAGACTGAAAGAAATTGTGACAGGTTCATGTGAAAGCTATGACTCTGCCATCCTGAAGATACCTCTTTTTAGACTCTCTTCTTCTTTGCTGTATACAGAGAAGAGCCTAAAAGGAAAAATCCCACCATCCTCTTTTCCTCATGCATAGTGTGTCTTGCCCTAACCAAAAACCTTGCTTCTGCAAGCACTCCAGTGGGTGTTCCGGTGAAGATGTTCATGGACTCAAACTTGTACCTAACATAAGCAGAGCAGGAACCTAATCATTGCATATTGCAGTTTGTAGATTTTGATGCTTCTCCCTGTTGGACCGATTTTTTTCCTCTTGGGAAGACACAACTGTTGGTCCAGGTTCACTGTATAGAGGGAATAATACACCTGGCCAACAAACAAAGTGCAGAAAGAAGAAGCAAGGGTCTTGGAGGCAGAGGAAAATTGTGGAGCTGTCCTTGTTCAAAGTACTTCTGTTTCACTGCAAGATTATTGAAGGAAATAAAAGTTACTACAGGATCATGAGCGAAGTTTCTTCTGGTTATATTAGAATCATAGAATTGTTTAGGTTGGAAGAGACCTTTAAGATCATTGAGTCCAACTGTTAACCTAACACTGCCAAGTCCACCACTAAACCATGTCCCTAAGTGCCACATCTACACGTCTTTTAAATACTTCCAGGGATGGTGCCTCAACCACTTCCCTGGGCAGCCTGTTCCAGTGCTCAACAACCCTTTCAGTGAAGAAATGCTTCCAAATACCCAATCTAAACCTCCCCTGGTGCAACTTGAGGCCATTTCGTCTTGTCCTATCGCCTGTTACTTGGGAGAAGAGATTGACGCCCACCTTGCTACAACCTCCGTTCAGGTAGTTGTAGAGAGCGAGAAGGTCTCCCCTCAGCCTCCTGTTCTCCAGCCTAAACAACCCCAGTTCCCTCAGCCGCTCCTCACAGGACTTGTGCTCTAGACCCTTCACCAGCTTTGTTGCCTTTCTTTGGACATGCTCCAGCACCTCAATGTCTTTCTTGGAGTGAGGGGCCTAAAACTGAACACAGTACTCGAGGTGCGGCCTCACCAGGGCCGAGTACAAGGGGACAATCACTTCTCTCGTCCTGCTGGCCACACTATTTCTGATACAGGCCAGGATGCCATTGGCCTTCTTGGCCACCTGGGCACACTGCCGGCTCATATTCAGCCGCCTGTCAACCAACACCCCCAGGTCCTTTTCCACCAGGCAGCTTTCCAGCCACTCCTCCCCAAGCCTGTAGTGTTGCCTGGGGTTGTTGTAACCCAAGTGCAGGACCCGCCACTTAGTGTTGTTGAACTTCAATATTCATATCTTCTCAGTCACTGACCCACTCACCGGCATTTGGGAAAGATCTCTTGCCTTTCTGTCTCCCTGTTCTAACACACAGCACATCAATGCTCTGATCTTTTTCATATGCCTAAATCAGGGCAACAGAAACAGTGTTGGGCAAAGTTGCGTGATGCATTTTTAGTGTCTGCTTTGAAAGCGAGGCAACCCTAGCTTGGCCATTCCTGCTAATGGCAGCCCCCGAGAGGCATGCACAGAGTTTCTGGGTTACAGCACTCTCATCCCTGAAGAAGTTGTTCCTCAGAAACAATAACCTCTAAATTGTGCAAATGGCATCTACTGAATTGCCTGCAATCTCCATTCATCCAGGCAAAGAATTTGTCCCATCAGATGCACTGCCCTCAAACTTCTCTTGGTTATCGCACTCCTGCAATGTGTCCTTTAAAAAGCTAAGTGGTTCATCTTGTTGTGAAAGGTGCTAAAAGATTCTCTGGCACAAGTGTTAAACTTAAAGATCCTACAGTTTTCAGCAGAAAATCCTTTTCCTTATTGGAACTGGCAGAACATTGGCCTTCATCTGCTTCTCTGCCATCATGCAAGTACCGTATGCCAGTTTTCTATGTAATTTACATATTATTCTGGTGGTGTATTCTGTGCAGTCATGATAATTTCTATTGTGTCAAAAATAAATATGTGTTAAAAAGCTGTATAGTCAAAAATGGAAGCAGATTTTTTTCTAGACAAACAATTCTGGTGAAATCAGTTACATGTCACAGCATCTTTAAGTGTTTATTTAAAATGTCTTGAAAATTCCTTATTGATACCTGCCATTTGTGTGAAATATTGATTCTGATTTCATATCTTACCAAAAATAAAGAATGATGAGCTTAGATGCAACTTCTACAAGAAAGCTTTTCCACTTGTTATTGCAATTCTCCAAAAGCTGTAATTTGAATATATAGTAGCAGCTAACTAGTATTAAAAGACAAAAACAAGAGAAAAAAATAATCAAAAACATCATGTAGTCTGTGAAACCTATATACAGATTACACTGATATTGTACATTTCCCTGCAAGGAAGGACTTCTATTCCTCTGCCTAATGTTACTGTGTCTCCTCATGTAGTCCTTGAATAAAATGGACCTTGAAGTCAGTTAGGACGTACCCTAAGTGGAGATTGCCAGGAGAAAACAATTTGTACAGGCTAACAGTTTGACTTAGCATCTTCGTTATATTTATAATAACAAACAGGACCCCCTATATTGCAAATGTTATTTAAAATCTGACTTTGATACAGAGACTAACATGTTTTGATCTAACTGAACATTCCAAATGCAAAATATTTCATATCCAGAATACTGCACAGATCCGCCTTTTTCTACAGTCATAACTAAAGGTCATTAAAACATTAATTGAATTGTACTGGTTTATAAATGGTTATGTCATCTGTGACGGGTGCTTTATTCAAATGATGAATACAATGAAGCTAACTTACTAGTAATGTTTAAAAATATTTTATTGTCAGCTGTTTCAGAATGCTATTTAGAGGACAGCATAGCAGAGAGCTATGAAGCTGCACACTGCATTTGTGGTACCCTTCCTGCGAGACTGAGACAAGTCCTCCATCTGTCTTGTTTTGTGTTTTTATGGAGTCACACTGGAGATGAGATGACATATCAGAGCCAAAGAAGTCAGCTTAAGACATGATTTGCATTTCAATGAGTGACTTTCCACAAAGCGCTCTGGTGCTAACTACAGTACACAACAGTTCATATTAGGAGTATATGACATCGCTGGATGAGGAACTACTGGAGAGAGTCCAGCGGAGGGCTACAAAGATGATTAGGGGACGGGAGCATCTCTCCTACAGGGAAAGGCTGAGGGAGCTGGGGCTGTTCAGCCTGAGGAAGAGGAGACTGAGAGGGGACCTCATCAACGCTTATAAATATCTCAAGGGCCGGTGTCAAGAGGATGGGGCCAGACTCTTTTCAGTGGTGCCCAGCGACAGGACAAGGGGCAACGTGCACAAACTGGAACATGGGAAGTTCCGCCTGAACATGAGGAAAAACTTCTTCACTGTGAGGGTGACAGAGCCCTGGCACAGGCTGCCCAGGGAGGGTGTGGAGTCTCCTTCTCTGGAGATATTCAAACCCCGCCTGGACACAGTCCTGTGCAACCTGCTCTGGGTGACCCTGCTCTGGCAGGGGGGTTGGACTAGATGATCTCCAGAGGTCCCTTCCAACCCCTGCCATGCTGTGATTCTGTGATTCTGTGACTGCAAGTAATTTGTGGTTACAGCAATTATAAATAGGTTATTTGAAATAAGGGCATTGTATTATTTATACCTGTGCATTGCATATTGCAGTGTAAAAGTAGGAGCAGAAACATCCCTCCAATAAGTGTTTTGTTTCTTGGAGATATTCAAACAAGAGATTCGTTATTAGACATGCAGGTTTGCACTGTGGCTTTTTAAAGATAAATAAACGCTCTGCCATAGCATTTTAATACCACTAGGGTAAATAAAGCTGTACATATCTAACAGCAGGTACTACTTGTCTCAAATGCCTTATTTACTTTTGGAAAGCTGAAATGAATGCCTTGGATCCATAGAGAGGTCTTGTGGTTTGCTGGAGCACTGTAAGGGATTCTATGATCTCTAGGTTTCAGTGATTTAATATTTTCACATCTTACGTTTTTTTCCATCTGGCCTCTGTAGTGTTAAAATGTAATCTCCATTCACTAGTGTATATTCCCGGAGTCTGCTTGCACTAAAGCATGAGACATTTCCCAGCTCAAAACCTTACCTAGCCATTTCTCTCTGTCCAAAATGGCACTGCAGACCTGGCATTCGAAGAGAAGGCACATAGCAAAATCTGGGACAGACACCAACAAAGTAACCTGCAAGAATCTGCTTATGGCCGCATGTTTTTCCGCATTTGCAAACTCAACAAGGGTAAAGTTGCGCCTTTGCTCTCAATTACTCACCAGGCAATATAGAACTTAAAATGCTACAGAAACTTTTTTTAATTGCTCCAACAATCATTTGACAACTTTGTAAAGTGGGGAGCAAATCCAGGTGACTTTCTGTTACCTTGGGGTGTATGAGAATTGCAACACCAAAGAGGGGAAAAATTCAGAAGTGGCCTACATAGTGATGAGGATATTTCAGCTAGTCTCACCTGCTAGAAGACAGTCACATCATTTGTGGACTTGGGGAAGGCTCATCTTCCCTGCTGATCCACATGGGTTGCTGGCTTTGATAAACCTGTGGAAAGGAGGAAAATTAGGGCTTGTGATCTTAACTTGCAATATAAATGATTCTTGAATACCCTTATAGAATAGTAAATACTGGTCAAGATTACAAGGGGGGACTTTTACAGACTTTCCATAGTATAAAGGGAGTCTACAGCAATGCAGCACTACATCATCAATCTTCTTCACAGTTAGTCTTAAATTACTAATTTTGCAGGTAGGCTGGCTTCAGAGAAAGGCTGGCATCTAGCAACAGTTCCAGCTCCATGCAGTCACAGCTTACATTTTCTTTCACAAAGAAAAGAATTGTAATAACATGCTGCTTTCCAGGCATCAGCAGGTAAATCTGAAAGCTGAGTTCAAGTCTGCATGCAGGCTACAAGCCCCTCTCCTTGTGAAAGTCTAGATTAGACAGCCCCAGATATATACAGGATATGGCCTGACAAAAATGTACTGATCAGTGCTGACACCTAGGTACTGGTGCCACACAGTGATGTACCACAAAAGCATATTACAGTGAAGTCACACTACCCCAGAAGAGCATGGAACCAACTTTTATGAGCAACTTCAGGATTCAGTTTAAAAGTGAAATGTTAAATTTGATGTGAAAATCAAATTCTAAATTACATTATTAGTTTACATTGCCCTGCAGTTCATGGAGTTGTAAGTAATAAAATGCCTGTCACCCAAAATACTATCCCATTTCTATTACATGCTAAAAAATTATTTACTTTGCCTCTGGTCACAACAATATTCGTCATGATATAAAGTATAAAAAATGAATTGTTCTGCTTTTTGAATCTGGTAAAGTTGTAGATTGTCAGATAGCTATGCAACTTGGAAGTTGGTAAACACACACATAGTGAACAAACTGATGCTACTTTGGCAATAAGCTGGATTTACTGCCTGTTTTCCTTGAAAATTTATGTCTTTCAAACCATTATTTAAAAGTGAGTTGGACTTAGAAGTCAAAATACTTATCATTTTGATACACAATGACATAAAAACATAATTTTTTATTTTCAAAATTTCTATCAGGAGCTCTGCAGAAGGGCTGTATCTCTAAGTTCGTGGAAAGGGTGTTGGGAAGTTCAACAACTCAATTCTTATACAGAAGTGAGAACTGGAATATAATAGTTATTACCAGTGGTTGTTTCATGGACCGATGGTGTGTATCAGACTCTTTATATGGGACATTCTGTACTGGCTAGCACTTTTGCCTCAAATGAAACAAAATTCAATTTTAATATTGACTCCTAAAGCTAGGGTACTAAACATAGAAAACTTCACTAAACATCTCTTGAAACGATGTCTGTCATGTTTTGTACAGATCTACTCATCTGTGTAGAGCTTCTGCTCCTGCCAGCAGGAAGTAACATAATCAGAGAATACAGCAGCCACTTCTTATTTGGTAACAGGCTACTGACAGCAGGTATTTCAGGTCAAACTGAAGCATGCACCAACAATCCACATATTAACTGTATTTTGACTTAGTATCTGAAGCATGGGCTGCTACTTATCCTGTCTGCTAAAACTTCCAAATTCAGTGAGGTTCCTTGTGTTTGGAGATAGTAAAAAATCTGTTCTTCATCAATTACTTTTTATATGGAATTTTTAGTAATAGTACTTCTAATTCTCCTTCCAAACTAAAAAAAAAAAAAAAAAAAAAAAAAAAAGTAACTCTATATGGATTCTCAAATCTCTGAATCATAACAGTAGTAATAAAATTTTAGTTGACCTTACTTTAATACTTTCATGTGATACAGCTGTTGCCAGTTTATCAATGGATGGTATATTTAATGCAATAACTAGACTGTGTAACTTATACAAAACTCTGAACTTTCCTCTAATTATCAATACTGGGTCAGTAAAATATTTGTATATTGATCTTTCTTCCTAATTTCATGAGTAGCTCTTGGCGTAGCTGTATGCTGAACCTCAGCTGTTTTAGAAGACCATGAATTTCCAAATACAAGTTGCTCTCAAGGGAAACCTGACTATTACAGGTATTTAACTTTCACAGGTTCTGAAAGAAGTCAAGTCAAACTCTTAAACCTCATCACAGTACTGTCTAAATCCAGAAAGTTGGCTCTGATGATAACAGTACTGACTTTATGGTACCAAGACCTTATTGCAGCTTACGGTAGTTGAAAATTACACCAATCTCATGATATAATATTTTAGCTATTAAAAAAGCCCATTACTGCACTGGAAAATCAAACCCATTTGTTCTCATTCAATAGGATCTGCCTTTTTCCTGAAATAATAGAGTTTCTATGCTTGGTGCATCTTGGTATCAGGTAAGTCCACTGATAGGTTCCACCTTCCAAGTGATTCTTCCCATGCAAAGAGATCTTATAGCTGTTTAATGGATCTTGGCATGAGTCACCTAATTTCATATCAGGACATCAGAAATCAGACATCACTGTTCAGCTCAAGAATGGTCAGGTGGATTTGACTAATAAGAGAACAATGTACTTTAGGCTTTTCTGATTTAAGGCTAATCAGTGGAGAGTATAACATATGCATAAAGATGTACTGCATTTCCTGATATATTTTGGTGCTGTAATAAATCTAAATATTTATTTTCAACACTACTAAGTATTACATCTTCAGCAAGATGTCTAATGCACTTAACATTGTTGATATGGCTTCATAAGTTTTCTATAACCTGGTTAAGTAGAAGGCATCTCTAGTGCTCTCTACTGAGGGACTGCAGTGAATCCACAGGAATATTTTAGCACTCGTTTTATTTTCGGTGAGATATGACTGCATCTCATATTGGCAGAAATTCATCTTGTACATGTGTACGTGATTATCCAGAAGGTGAAATAAGAAATTGTAATAAACCTCTAAGCTGATTTGTATAACCTAACTAAATATTTGATTTAATATCACATTCATATATATTTGGTAAAAAAAGTAATTATGGACATAATTGCCAAGATATTAATATTTATGTATGTGTCCTTTTTTTCTGTATCAAGCACCATCAAAAATATTTTTTTTCCTTACATTTTCAAAAACATTCACTAATTTTGTTTGCTGTTACGATAGTGAGGAATAATGAATTGCTGTGTGGGAAAGCATCCAGAATTGGTGATGCTTTTATAAACTTATACCTTTGCTATGGTGCAAACTTGACCAAAGTATTAAAAGACAATATGAACACTAGTAAAGATTAATTTCTAGCTCCAAATTATGCTCACAATTTAAAATTCATACTAATATGATTAACTTTCAGTTGCTTGCTCTAATATGGTCTGTTTTCAAGTTTGTTCTTGCTATCACAGTGACAGAAGGTGCTAGACTAATCTGTAGACCAATTTTTGAGCCTGTTTTGAAGGGAGAATAGAAAAGAGAAGAACTGAATCAGCAGAAATGGCTCCCTCTTTTTCTTCATACTCCTGCATGTAAGGTGGTGGAGATGACTAATGAAGCCAAAAAGCTTAGAAGATGGAGAAGGAGTTGTGATGGAGTGGCAGTTTGCTCAGCACATTAGCAACTCTTCTTCTCGGGAACATATTTTCTGGGAACTCAGACTCTTATCATCCCTACACACTGTGGATTTGCTTGCTGTTTTTTTTTTTTTTGTCAGTGTTCTTGTTCCTCTAAAACTGGCGACATCAAACATTTGGTTTGCAGCTGACTGTTTTTCTCTTTGTGAGCCTTTACTCCAGGTTATTTATTTCTCCACTCCTACTGGGAAAAAATGTACAGTCTAAATGTAGCATGGATACTGCATTTTCAATTAACTGAAAGTAGCTCTATTTTACATGTGGTTCCAGAGGAGCTGAAAAGTCCTGTATTTCCCTAGAGCTCACATCACAAATGTTCAAGTTCAACTTTGTTTCACTTCTTCGAGGCAAATCCTTTCTGAGTCATTTGTTTACAAACATCATGAAATTGTTAATGTCTCTGAAACCATGGATTACTGTGGCTAACTTGTGTGAACACTTTCCACTAAACCCATGTGAAGCTGAATTTAACATGAATATGTATGGACAAGCTACAAATTTATGTCGAAACAAAAAAAAAAAAAGGATGAGCTCCCCTTATTTTGAAGATTAAAACTTTGAAGGATTTCTCACAAGGTTTGGCATTTATTAAAGCCAGATAATGCATTTAATCTGGAATATAAATTCATTTTTATTTGGTAAAGAGAAACTCCTCGATATTCATTTGTTCTCTATAGTAGAAGGCAGAAGACTTACAGGCATTCCAGATAGGAGACAACATCAAAATTCACTTACCACCTTTTACAAAGACCTATTTCTGATCTCTGTATTCATCTGCTTTAAGTGCAGGTCTCCTTTTCATTTCTGCACCTTCCAGATTCTTTAACAAGGAAGATAAGACTCATAAATTACCTTTATCAAGAGGAACAAAACAGCTGTCTGCCAAACTGCTCCATCTTGAATGCTGGTAGGATCAATCTGTGACAGTCATGTTATCAGGTGCACAAGGATGGTAAAATACTACATTTGCATAGAGGAGGCAAACTGAAGTTACACCATAAACCTCAATTCTGTCATTTTCCAGCTTCTAAGCATTTGACTTTGCAATGCTGTGTTCTCCTTAAGAGTGTTTTGTGTGTCACTTCCTGTGTCTTTTTTAAAAAGAAAACTGAAAAAAAATGCTAGAAATTTTATGAAAATTTTATGATCAGATTGAAAGCCATCTGTTTTCTGTAGATGTTTGCCAGCTGAGTTGCTACCATAACTGAAATCAGTGGTAGGTTATTCTCTGCCACTGAAGAAGCAAGCACTTTCCTCACGGATTTCACTGGAGGGACCTGGCACTCCTCAACATCTAAGTTTGCTCCCCACATGCTGCTGTCATTTTCTTCCTGCTCCAGCATGTTGTTCCACTTGCTTTGCTGAGCCTGGTGTCCTCCTTGTACCCAACTTCCTCTTGAAAAAAAAACATTCTGTAACAGTCAGACTCTTGCCTGGTTTTCTTTCTGTTTCTCCTACCACTGCATTTGCCTACTTCTGTGCATCCTCTTCAATTCTGTCTCTGCCTGGTCCTATCCCTTCCCTACTCTTGTCCTCAGACTGTTTCTTTTTGCCTTATTCTGGTATTTCCAGTGCCTTGTTCCTCCTTGCACACTTACCTCAGTTCCTCTTTTCTTGTCTTCTGCTGCCCTTCCTGCCCTTGGGGACAGCACTGGGGCAAGTCACCCTGTTTCTCTTAGCTTGGCACTTAGGGACATGGTTTAGTGGTGGACTTAGCAGTGTTATGTTTACAGTTGGACTTGATGTTCTTAAGGGTCTTCCCTAACCTAAATGATTCTATGATTCTATTTTATGATTCTTCCCATGTCAGCTCTCAGCAAGGGCAACCTCCAGGACTTCACCTCTGGGTTGCAGTGTCAGTGCTCTGTCCTTGGCCAGGCACTGGTATTTCAACAGAAAAGGGATCCCAGCTTCTCTTTAGCACTGCTTTGTGGTGTAGTTTTCCCTGAAGAAAAAAAAAAAAAGTCCCACAGCAGATAACCACATTTCAGCATCAGTTGTTAATTTTCTTCCAGATTATATACAGTTTAAAGAAGTCTTCTAACAAGGTATCTTGGACAGACTTGCTAAGGAAAGGTGGTACCTGGAGGACCTATATTGTGGGTTATCTGGACACTTTGTGTTGCTCCAGTGGTACCGAGGAACTACAGATTTGCATGTTTAAGTGAGGCATGTAGTGCCCTTTATATCCATGCAGCAACATAAACCTGCAGAGTACTGATGGATCTTAGCTGTACATTCACCTAGATATAGATATATATTATCATGTATCTGTTAAGATAATACTGTATTAATGATAACTGACCTATGAGTAAGTTCAGGATATTTTGACTGGTTATGGATACCTTATAAGAGCAGTTGCTTTTCCATGGTCTCATGTGCAGCTTCAATAATGAAACAGAAAGCAAACTATGGCAAAAGAACATCTCAGTGAAAACTTTCAAGCCGTCAGACTTTACTGGACGTAACGTAACATAACAATTATAACGTAACATAAGCTGCCAGCCTTTACTGACCAAATTTTACTGGACATAATAAAATTGTACTGCCTATCTCAGGCAAATGAGTGTATCTCAGTGGCTGGACCATATCAAGTTTGCTGTTGTAAATAAGACTTGGTCTCAGTGGGGCTGCTCCTATAGGCTTAAAAGAGAAACTGAGTCTGCTCTTTCCTGCCAGAACTGTTTGTTTAGTGCCATTCCTAAAACAGGCCATAGTGGGGACAGGTAGGAAGCCCAGGTGACACTCAAGAGTTAGCGGTGGCTTCCCTCAGAAGCCTTTGGAATAAATGAGAGTAAGTCTGTGTATGAGGGGGTGTGTGTGTGTGTGTGTTTGTATATTTGTCTATTATATACATTTTAAACTATGAAAATACTTAAAAGTTCTTGTACTTATCAAGAGTATGAATCATTACAGCACATATACTAATGGTCTTTTCTATAGTACTTTTAATCTTTAATTAACATAAATGCATTCAGAATCAAATAAAAAAGCATTAAATTCATCATCATAACTCCACTGATGTATTTGTGTCCTAAACTGAATTTTGTCTTTTTTTTTCACTCCCCCCTAAATTTCTAGTCTCTCTTCCCATGCAACAGCTGCACCTACCAACTCGCAACAATAGCAGCTCTGATGCTGAGGGGACAAAAATACAAGCTGAATAACTAAAACAAATGACACTTTTGCATAAAGCCGGACAGTGCTATTGTAATTACCAGGTCATGTCTTTGCTGCCTGATGAAAAGATAGTTATTACTGGGCACTTGTGTAAATGCTTACTGGTCATTAATGTTTTATCTGCTGGCTGCCACCATTATTCTTCTCAACGTTCACTTAAAAATAATGAGTTCACATAACTCAACCACAAAGTGCAAATAACAAAAGGGTCACACTTTTTCAAACAATACAAGCGCTGAGGACTTTCAACTCAATAATTAAGCAAATATCTAAAAATAATGCATCTTTTACTCTGTATATATGCATTTGTGTGGGCGTATATACAGGGCTTTTTTTTCATTTTGAAAAAAATTTAGTCAGCTCCATATTCCCCTTCAAAGAAAGCATTTTGTTCAGAAAAAGTCTTGGAGAATCAAGTATCATCTCTCTCATGTAAATTGTAGGTATTCTAAGCAAAAAATAATTTTAGCCTAACTGTTGCTTTAGCTTTTAGCATAGAACTAGGAGGATTATATATTATATTTATTATATAAATTGTAAAGTATTAAAAGATTCAATATCTCTTCTGTCCTTGCATTTAATGCATCAACATTCTGGTGGAAGGGTGTGGGGGGGAGCCCGCCATCCTGTGTCGCCGTCCCTTGGGGATGGGTAGTGGCCTATGTCTGTAGCAGGATGGGAGCTGCCCACAGCTGCTCCAGCTCTGAGCCGCCCTGGGACCCGGCAGCCAAAGCCACAGCAGGGGAGTCCCCTTAGACCCTGGCCAAGCTACATGGAAGCTGGGACCCTTTTTTGAGTGAAATGCTTAGATGTTGCTAGGCTTGAACTCCAGTTTGTATTAATGGGAAAACGTTGGCTTAATTGTCCCACCAAAGCTTGGAAACATAGATACTTTTACCATAGGTGTTAGCAAGCCTGTACCCAAATATTTTAATAAACCATGTTGAGCTATTTTGAAGTTTTTTCAATATTTGAAACTATGATAAATTTCCACAGCCGGCAAGTATACTTCTCTCTGCTGACTTCCATGGGCTTTATATCAGGAGCTGTTCAGTTAATTTAAGGGGGTCAGGGTCTTTTCATTTTAGATGGTGATGTTACTTTCACTTCCTTCTGTGGGGTAACAAGCAAGTAGGAAACTCATATTTGTAAAAGTTCAGCTATTGCCCATTCAGCACATTGAGGTACACCAAAGTGGCAGACAGCAAACAGGCAACTGGGACTTTAGCTAATTTTGCTTCCTTCTGTACCCCACCCATTGCCCTGTATGCTGCCTCTCTTTCCACACTTCCCAGCTGTGCTTCACTGCTGTGCTGCTCATGCTGACCCAGAAGTGAGCAGCTCAGATTTGACAATACTCTTGTCTGCTGCAGGTGGCACTGACTCCTTCCTGTGGCCTGGGCAGCGGAGGACACACACGGCCAGTTTTGCAAATGGCAGGTACGGTGAAAGGCAGAGCTAATAATGAATTCCTCCTTCTTCTGCCATTCCTTAACTCCCTCCACATCCCCCAGCAGTGTATCTTCTCTCTCAGCCACAGAACAATGATGTTGCAGTTAAACAGAGTGGGAACAATCCTACTAATCAGAGTAATTTCTAATATTTTAATTTAGTAGCAAATTTTTAAAACCTCAGTTGGTGATGATTGAACAACCTGTTATTAAATTCTGCTTAGTAAAAGCAGCATAAGTAGTTAAAGTGTTTATTCCTTTAGACCTGGGAGTTTACTTCAGATGCACTGTGAGGCAATTTGAAAGCAAGATGAACTGCTTTAAAGCTTATTAGATTTAGAGCAGAGTTACATAGCTTTTTAAACACAGAAAGTCAGGATCAAATACTGAATTGCTTCTCTGCACCTGTAAAATGTGTAGGGTGAGGTCAGAATGATTAATTTTTGTGCATACATAAATCCAGTTGCACAATACTGGATGTTGAAACATCTTTAAAATTTAGATTTTATGCTTGCTGTCAGACATTTTAGCATACTATTGTGACACCATCCTCTAGGGCTAAGCCACAGAAAAGAAAGAATTAATACTTAGTACATGGAACACATGGAAGTAAATGCTAATTCAATTCATGCTCTGGAGCTATGAATTTGCTGTTTAAGTTCCTTAAATAAAACTCAACTATATTTCAGACTGGTGACTTCACTTTTCCAATTTCAGTCCTCCAAATTTCTTTCCAATTGCTATCTGTCCTATTTCCCTGGCCTACAGCAAAATTGCATTTGTTTTTAATTAGAATGCCTGGAACAGTCAGATGAAAATTGTAGGTATTTCCTGACGATTGTGACTGTTTTACCCTGAGTACACTGAAGACCTCCCAGAGTTTGTAAGAACTTGCAAAACATTTTAACAGCACAATCGGAACAAGAATTTAGTAGTTTCTATTAACTAGTACTGGTGAGGCATCAACCCCAATTATGTGCATAATTTCATATAACGGATGGTCGGAAATTCGTGCGTTGGATGAGGGAGAAAGCATGGCACAGTCTTGCTCATTCAGTATCTGTGCATGCTTGCCTGTTTGCACACTTTTGCATACAAGCACTGTTACTGTCTGAGGCTGTACAACTGATTATCAGCTGTTCACTTACTATATCCTTTAAAAACATTTGACCACAGAACAAATTTGCCAGAAAAGGAAACAGATTGTAGAAGATATGAACTTGGAAAAATGTGTCAACGTACAAATAATAGAGTTAACTTCAGTTTCCTGGAAACCCTAACTTTACAAATGGTTTGAATTTCTCAGAGGTCAAAGTAACACTGGTCTCTTCCCAATGTACAAAGTTGACATCCTTTTGAAGCAGGATATATTTCGAGTGCCCATGACTCTCTTGTTTATAATTCTTCCCCGTGACCATATTCTCCAGGACTACTGTACTGCCTAAGTCTGTACTTGCACAATTTGCAGGGAATTTACAATTGTGTTGTTAAACTAAACCAGGTTTTTGGTTTTGGTTTTTTTTTAAAAAAAAACCCAAAGCAGAGTAGCTTCCTTTAGGTTTGTGCTCATCCTCTCCTTAACCACATCTGTATCCTCAGTAATTTTCATTCTCTCTGCACGTCTGATGCAACCACAACACGTAAGACAGAGGAGGATTGAAAGGCTGCCAAAAAGAGATATAACAGTTGAGTTCTGCCTGCTTCCCTCTTAGAGGGGAAGGTAGTTTCAGTCCCTCTCTTCTGATCTGCATCACAGGATCAAATTTCTCAAGGAGTAACTTTCTAAATGCTAGTATCATCTAAGAACCTAGTATCTTAATGAGGAGATGAAATGGAAATAGTACTGGAGGAGGACTTTAGCACCACTTTTAATGCATGTGATGAAATTTGCTAAGCCAAGCATTGAATAAAACAGTCTCAGTTTTTAGGACACTGACTGTGTCTGGTAGAAAAACTCAGCTGTCCTGAGAAAAATGCAGCCTCTCAAAGTTAGAAGTTCTTACCTGGTTTCAATACGTAACTTCCTCTTGTTTCAATGCTGTCCACCGGCTCGCTTCTTCCCTGCAGACCCAAAGAGCTGTTCATCTGTGCTCGTTCTGCTTGAGATGGTTATCGTCAGGGTTTTGCCTCCAGTCCCTCGTCACAGCAGTTCACTTTTCTTGTAGTCATGACCTTACCAGCACCAGCCTTTTTATCACAGAGAACTCCAAAGATTGTTAGGTAGAACTTTAACTCTTGTTCTAGCATAATGAAGCCTATAGGAAAAACAAAGACATACAAGGATGCTATGGAATTTCTAACTGATCCCAATAGCATCTCCTCACATAGGTTTGTGAGTAGTCTGGGTGTTTAAACGATCCCCAATGCCTATACGTAATGTTTCCTTTTTCTTAAGAAGTTAGTAGGAAATTCATGAACTACAACACCTGGTTAACGTAGAGTTAATTATCTGAGGGCTTCTTATGCTCTTCCAGAACATCAGGTTCAGCCAAACTCTACGAATCAGAAAACTCAGAGTTTTGGACTTCCCAACCCACCTCAAATCACAAGGCCAGTTCTGCGAAGCTAAACTTAGCACAGTAAACACAGCCAAACTGTGTACGGATGTAGGCATTCCTACTTGCAATTCCCAGCTCCAGCAGGGTCAAGGTTAAGGGAACAGATATGTTCTTAACTCTTCATTTCCTGGTTTTCAAGTCTTGAGTTATGCTTAAATCTGTATTCTGGAAGGGATTGTCGTGGTTTAACCCTAGCCAACAACTAAGCACCACACAGCCACTCACTCAGCCCCTCAGTGGGATGGGGGAGAGAATCGGAAGGGTAAAAGCGATAAAACTCATGGGTTGAGATAAAGACAGTTTAATGGGTAAAGCAAAAGCTACGCACGCAAGCAAAGCAAAACCAGGAATTCATTCACTACTTCCCATGGGCAGGCAGGTGCTCAGCCATCTCCAGGAAAGCAGGGCTCCATCATACTTCCCAGTTACTTGGGAAGACAAAATGCCATCACTCCGAACATCCTCCCCTTCCTTCTTCTTCCCTCAGCTTTATATGCTGAGCATGACATCATAGGGTATGGAATATCCCTGTGGTCAGTTGGGGTCAGCTGTCCCAGCTGTGTCCCCTCCCAACCTCTTGTGCACCCCGAGTCTACTTGCTGGTGGGGTGGTGTGAGAAGCAGAAAAGGCCTTGGCTCTATGTAAGTCCTGCTCAGCAATAACGAAACATTCCTGTATTATCAACACTGTTTCCAGCACAAATCCAAAACATAGCCCCATAGTAGCTACTGTGAAGAAAATTAACTCTATCCCAGCCAAAACCAGCACAGGGAGATGTCACTGTCCAGCCTTAATTAATTATGTTTTACCAGTAAGTTTTCAGGTCATAGAACTGCAGTTCACTGAAAACTGAAACTGGGGACAGCAAGAAATAAATTTAATTAATAACACTATAAAAAGCAAGGGACATTATACAAAATGGACTATTCATTTTGATATACAATGACATAAAAACATAATTTTTTATTTTCAAAATTTCTATCAGGATGCTGAACAATTCCAGGATATTATTGTAGTTTCTCTAGGGTATCGGGTGCAGTTTCATTGTTGGGGAGATACACTGTACTTGTCTTACCAATAAAGAATTTACAGTTGAAAAAATAAGGTGGGTGGGTTTTTTCCTACAGAAGAATCAAAAAAGAAGTAATTGTGCATTATACCTTGTGTTCCCCACTGTTCTCTGTAATACTGAGTGGCTTCTGTCTGGTTTTAATTTAGTAATTACTACTTATTATTTTCATACAAATTTATTAATACTGAGTTACCTAATGATTCATCTAACATTAAGTTTTTGAATTCTGATGCACTGCAAGGGTGAGTAAATGGCTGCACTTCTGTAGGACCAATCATTTCTTCTCTCTCATTTTAAGCCAGCTAAGGAGTATAGCTTTATTTAATTCAAACCTCAGGTTGTGACAGTGAAGCATAATTTCTCTTTTCACTTCAGAACTGCTTGCCATTTATAGTGTGTAATTCCATGCCTCAGTTATGAAATTTTTTTATCTAAATAAATGGCTGGTTATAGAACTTATTTGAAGCTGGTTCCCATAGAAACAATTGAGGGGGAATCATGATTTTATCCCAAATGCCTTTTATTTTCATTTAAGAGAAACCATCAACTCTACTGATTGCTGCCAGCAGCTGGATAAATTTCATTGTCATATTCTCTGGTTTGTGTCCCTGCTTGTCCACTGTGGCACTGCATCAGCAGTGTACCAGTAGTGACCACCCTGGCAGAGCATCCCAATCAGGTTTACACAAAACTGAAGGACTGCAGGTGGGGCTCAGAGGAACTTGGTCAATGGATAATCTTCATGCAGACTCCTTGCAAAATGAGGCACGTCACCCTATTGGAATAGATGTCCAAAGTCAAAATGAATGTGCACATTTTGAAACAGCTGAATTGGAAAGCGTGCTTTTCTCTTTATTTGCCAGATTAGGAGCTCAGTAGTCAACATCCTCTCCCATTGCTGACTCTGGCACAACCTGTAATTTCACTTACCTTTCTGATCTCTAAAAGTACCCTGTTGCAATCCCCTGTTTCTCAAGTTGTCCGTAACTGCAATTCTCTGTCTAGTCTTCTTTCTATACAAAAAACCCCCTAAGCTAGTTTGAGAGCCTGTTGTGAATTCATGCTTTCTCAGAGCTTTCCAAAGACCTACTCCAGAGATGCTACTTGGAATACCACCATGTGTGCATCCTATGCACAGCCCTACAGGCAACCCATGAATACCTATTCTCTACGACCTCAGGGACACCACTCTTCCCATTAGCCTGGGCTGCACACATGTCAAGGTTTCTGAAGTGTTTCTGCTAGGTGTAACTCGTCTCTGCCTTGCTTCCACCTGAGGTGGAGTCCTCATCTGCCTGCACCTCCTGTCTCCCATACTGTTCCCCCTCTGCCATCATATTTGGACATCTGCCACTCTCAAGTCTGCAGAGAGGGAGGCAGATGAGACAAGCAGGGGCTGTGAATGCTGCCATGACAAGTTACCAAGACCACCCCTCTGGCTCATTTCCTGGGTCTCAGATTGGTTCCGAGCACCAGTCTCAAACTATCAATTCTCCAGCACACCAGCAGCTTGACTTAAAAGCTAGCAGCTGTTGCAGGTTTCCTCAGGCCACATTGGTGCGCTACAAAACCTTCACCAGGCTTCTGCTGGAAGTAAGTGTGAGTGGGAGGAGGCTGTCTTCTGCCTTGGTTTAGACCTGAAGGGAAGACAGGGTACCACCAGATCAAGGCTGCAGTTGTTCAGGTCTTCCTTAACTTCTCTGTCTTTTCCTTCCATCTTCTTCAGAGGAGTTTACTTTAATCAATTAACAACATACAGAGATCCCCTTGTCACCAGAAAAAGTTGGGCACAGTGGTTTTGGGCACAAATAACATATTTTATCTCAAAATTCCTCAGTATTTAACTCCAGTGTTAAATTAAGTCATTTTTTTTAACACATCATTGTGAGGAGGCAAAATACCTGTTTTGATCAGTCTAAATTGTGCTTTACTGATCCAGGCAAAGAAGTCAGTTCTTCACTTTCTGTGCAGCAAATGTCCTTCCTTTCTTCACCTCCTTCTTTTAAAACCTCTACTTTTGCAAATTTGTGTAACATTTACTTCCTTATCACAAAGAGCTGCATCACACTTGTGCCTGAGCCAATAACTCTTCCTTTGCCAGCTAGATGAAACTCTTCTAGGACAGGGACCTCTACTTCATGAGTTATCACTTGAAAAATACATATATTTTTATGGCAGTCAGTAAACAATAGTTCTAAAAAAATAGCACCAGACTATTAATATCCCATGTACATGATTAGAGAAAAATGTAGGACGATAGGAATATGTTCCATAAACTCAGGGTCATGTTGTTTTCCTACCGTGTGTTGTATATGCAGAAGTGTTTCATAACTTTCCCAATGTTGCTAAAGTTATGACATAGATTCTGCTACAGTTTCTACTGTAGAGGAAAGTGCTGGTGCAAAAGCATCATCTGAGGAACCAGTGGTAACAGCTTCACTGCCTGCTGAATAGCAATGCCAAGATACATGCCATTGGTAAGCAGCATTCAAATGGTGCAAGAGAGTTTTCACAATAAAGGATTGTTTTCAACATAAAAGAGATGTCCTGAGGCACCTCTCTTGCTATTGACCGCATGCCTGCACTTCCGGATTCTTAGATACATTAAAAAATGGTGCCTGCATTCTCCTCTGCTAGAGGAAAATATAGAATCTCCAACAATTATTTCCTTTTATTTTTTAATTCCATAAGTAAGAAGGAATTACTCATAATCAGTTGGGCAACCTGGGAAGATGAATATGGGAAGAGACTTGCTTGTTAAACATGTTAGCTGCTCACAGAATGATCTCTCTAGACTGTACTTCAACTAGGTTCTTACTCTCACATATTTCTGCACAGTGAAATGTCAGTGGTTTTACCTATGAAATCTGAATTCACAGCCAGAGTGTTCTCTGCTTCCCAGCATGTTTGGTGCACACCCTAGGATAGTAACCCTTAGTCTGGTTGGTTGAATTAACCTATTGCCCCAAACTTTTCACTTTGTGTACTAGATCATTGTGTATAGCTCATTCTGAGCTCAAATGCATTTTCTTCGTTTGGACCACTATTGATCTTGGTATGGGTGAGTGTGAGAGCACAGGTTATCTTCTCTGAGGCCAAGAAAAACTCCTTCTAACACAGAAGAGCCGCAAGTGGTTAATCCCTACTGTGTCCTGATCCTGCAAAGAGCTGCAGAAATCAGGTTTTCAAAGATTATAAACTGTTCAAAAATGAAACTGTCCGTGTTTGTGTTCCAGAGCTGCAATGTTTGTGTTCCGTAGTGCAATGTGCAGACACCCTTTTTCATCCTTGGTGAAAACCCTCAAGGAAGCATATATCCTGCTATGGTAGGATAGGAACTGCACTGTACTGCTGTGGATTTACAGTAGAATTTGTTCTAAAAAGTATATTTGCCCTTCTCTGTGCCTGTTCAAATTCTATGTTCAAGAAGGAGACTTGATACTGCCTCTGTTGACACTAAATCAAAACTTCATTTGGCACCAGCTGCTTCAGATTAAATAAATTTGATTTGGAGTCACTAAATTAATTTGAAAAAGCATTTGCATGAATAGAACAAGAGACTCAGAATGTGATGCAGCAAGTCCTCCTGTGGACCTAAAGAGACAGAAGCAGGAAACTGTTCCAGCACTCCTACTCATCGAAATGGCTTCCTGCTGAGCGTTGTACCAAGCAACCTCTCTACCCAGCTTCTGAAACGTGAAAGGGGTCTGTGTGAATGTCCTGGTTTTGGCTGGGATGGAGCTAATTTTCTTTCCAGTAGCTACTGTGTTTTGGATTTAGTGTGTGAAGAATGTTGATAATACACTGATGTTGTTGGTTGTTGCTAAGTGATTAAGGACATCTTCCAATTTCCCAGGTTTTGCTAATGTGCAGGCACAAAACTTGGGAAGGGTATAGCCAGCACAGTTGATCCAAACTGGCCAAAGAGAGTATTCCGTACCATAGATGCCATGCTCAGTACAAGTGGGGGCTGGCTGATGGACCAGTTCCCTTCTTTTTCCCTTTTTTCATTTGTTTGGGCCTTTTCGTTCATTCAGCTGTTCATTCTATTGCTCACTCTCTCTGGAACTTGCTGTTCTGGGATAGCTGCTGGGGAATATTCCTGTTCCCCGACTGCTGCTCAGGACAGGCTGTATCAGTCATTGGGTGGTGAGAAATTGTGCATCATTTGTTTTACATATTCTATCATCCTTATATTTTATTATTATTATTGTCATTATTAATATATAATATACTTATTATTATTTTTTCTTTGCTGTCCTAGTGAACTGTTTTTATCTCAACCCACAAGTTTTCGTTTCTCTCTGATTCTCATCCCCACCCCACTGGGGAGTGGGGGGAGTGAGCGAGCGGCTGCGTGGTATTCGGTTACCGACTGGGATTAAACCACGACAGTGAACTATTGATTGCCCAGCCACCTTTCATTCTGAGGTCTCTGCCTTTTCCTGAGCTGTATAGGTACTTGCATTTGATAGGTCGAGAGACAAGTTTTCTTTGGCTTACAAGAAGCAGTCATAGAATCATAGAATTGTTCTGGTTGGAAGAGACATCCAAGTCCTTTACTCTAAATAGATATTCATGGGTCATGCCATATAAGAGCTAATGGATGCGCATATACTGAAAGTACATTTACCTCTATTGCAGACAGACACAAGTCATCTTTACTTGTGCCCCTAGAGGACTGGAAGTCATGTAGGCATGGTTGATGCAGTGCAGAGCCCAGGCTAATAGGCTCTACTTTTTGGATAAGGGTTACATCAGCACCAAACAAGCTGGACTCCAACAGGTTTCCAGCAGCTTGATGCATCTCCAGTAAGTTTCCATTTGCCTACAAAGGGTTGTATGTATTTACCTTACATTGTGACTTGAGGAGTAGTAGTCCAATATTTTTTCCCACTTCTAAATGTTTATTTGCTTATCCATAGAAAGTCCTATTATCTACACCCATGTCTATTTTAGTAGCCTTTCTTATGAAACAAGATAAGCAAACAAAAACAAATGTAAAAGTCAAAAGTAGAAGTGGTTTTCTTGTAAATATACGTTTGTGTGGAGGGTAAGAAAAGGTACAGATTGCATAGAAAATTGCTTTGAAGAACCTGCATGGTCATTCTGAAGAATTTGAGACAGTTACAGGAAGAAATTGTGCTGTTATTAAAACTGACAAACCTATTTCAGACATCAGCTCATCTGCATTGATCATGAGCTCTGCAAGCAATGCAGCCAACTTGCTTCTTACAAAGTAAAATCTCACAGCATGCTGGCACAAAAGCAACAAGCTTTTCTGTGCAAATTTTAGCCTCCAGTACATAGATCAGATATAACAGATCAGCACAATTATTTGCTTGACAAATGTTTGGTGGACAAACCGAGAATAGAAGCAGGCAGAGGAAAATTACATTCCTATTAGGTCATTTGTAAATCAGGTATAGGCTTGGAAAAATCAATGATTATCCTGATAATCCTTCTACCTTGCCAGTATAACTCTATTAACTCTAGAGAATAGGATCCTGCTTTACAGCAGTCAGTCTCAGGGCTCTTTACAATTTCAAGTGCAGCCCAAGCTGTCTATGGACTTTAGCTAACATAGCTGTGTCAGTCCAAGGAGCGGTCCCAGACAGATTTATAGTAGGTCATAGTGTTGATAGGGTTATGCAAGCTGTTAGTGTAGCAGTGGACTTCCCTTTATCAGAGCTGAGCATGGAGGTTTTACTCATACATATAATGTACAGCCTTCCTGCTTTAGCTACCCCTAGAGTACGAATGTTTTGTCTCTACAAACAGAAAGATAGTTTTTATATGAACTATTATTCCACAAAGTTTACCTATAATGTGGAAAACGATAAATTGCACAATATAGATCTTTATGCATCTAGCAAAACATTATGTTTGCAAAGTTAAATGTGACACTCTTCTCTCTGTGCAAAGAAAGTATGCAGCTGATGAAAGGCGAATTTTGATCAGCGTGGAGTACCAGCATTTTAAGAGATGCATTGTTGTTGTTTCTGTATGAGCTTTTTAAAAGCACTCTGACAGTGTGTTTGGTATCCCAGTGAAATTTGTGTATGGCTGAGTTCTTGTAAAAATACCACTGTGTCCTAGAAGGCCTAGAAAGCCTAAATGTAGTAATAAATCATATCTACTTCAATGAGTTTATACACTGTACTGGAAAAAATAAAGTGGGTTTTCATTTCCACTGACTTTTGCAGAGAGCTAGAAGTATCATTTCTAACCTACCTAAATTGCTTGGAGATGATTTATTTGGGAAATTGCATTTCTTTATATGGTAATGTTGAAAGATATGTTCAAAGGGATGATCTTTAAAAATCAAAAGGGAGCTGACAGCAAGATATTCTCTTTGATGAGATCTTGACTTTGCAGCCTGGTCCAAAAGATTGGAGTCCATCATTCTCTGCATGCTGCAGTCCCATCCAATCTTACATGTTCTGTTTCATATAGAGAAACAATTATAGGGTTTTCTTTAGCTCTATGGGATTGTGTATGCTAGGAGTTTACACTTACACAGATCAGCATCTGTCAGACCATTACATGACAAGGAGAGATGGAAACCTGCTGCTTGAAAGGGTTTGCAACTGTTTTAGTAGTTAGATTTGAATTAACATTAAGAGTGCATAAAACTTCCAAAAAGTCATATTTGTTGCATTTAAGATGAAAGAAAATGTATTTAAAGTAAGATAATTGGCATGCAATGCATGGAGGATTCTTGTTTCTTAGCAGTAGATAAATGATTTCTCAGAATTCACAACATGTGAGGGGTTATTTTGTTGTTGTTAAAGCATTAGAACTCACAGCAAGAGAGGAATTGTAGTTGTAACTGAGTTTCTTTAAGTTAAATGTAGAAGAACATTTGCATCTTCATACATCTACCCAGCTGTTTTTCTCATCTGTTTTGGGGATCCTTGAAGCAATATTTGATTGAAAAAAGTCTGAGCTACTGTGATTTTCATGGTAAAAATATCTTGCCTTTGACATACATATTGTCTTGATGAGAAACAACCCCTAGATGTAGTGCACAGGGCAATACTGACAGTTGCACACGGGCAAGTTGATACACAGAACCTGTAGGAAATGCAAGAAGAAAATTTTGCCTCTGGAAAGGAGTAGTAGGAGCTAAATTATTTGTAGGTTACTCTGGTTTCTCCTCTCTCTATGGCTTACTGTTTTTATTTCTGTTCCTCTGTAGGTTGCTCCAGAGGCACTAAAGGTAAATGCCACCTCTAACATGGACATGGAAATATATGGACCATCTGGAGCTTGTGTTTTTTCATCTGGTGCTTAAGCTTTTTAGTCTTAAAAGTTGACAGGAAAATATAAATGACAACCTTAGCTGTCAGGTAGCATAATTTGAAAACATGCCATTGAAAGTCCTGTTTTTTCCTATGAAACAAATCCAGTAAAATGAGTACAAATGCACAAACATATTTGAGAAAATATTTTGCTTTAATTTCAAAATTACAGAATATGGAAAGATTTCTTGATAATTTGGAAGTTATTGATATCAACCATGTATTATCATTACTGTACTGTGACATTTCACATGTTATCTTTTATCATAAATTTTAGACTCAGTTTTGTGAAATGGCTCTTTTTCTTTGTTTTCACAGTACTGTTGTTATACTGTTGATATATTACTCTGCTGCATAACACCTCTCTTTTTGTGTCATTGGACCCAGTTCTGTGCCACTTAACATTTCCCCGTGAGGTATGATTTGATATCCCAGGGTAATCACATTTTGTTTGCTTAAGCAACCATAATTTTTTGAGTGTACAGGGCAGAAAACCCTGCTTCAGTTCATTTTTTTTTTTCCTATCTTCTGTGAGAGGATTGAGATTTGTCAAGAAAAATCTCTTTTCATGCTTCTCATCACACTTTTCCTCTCAGAGCTTCCGAGCAGAAATCACTAAGTCTATGGTTTGAGATTCTTTGTTTTTCTTTTGATGTTCTTTCCACCTCCTTGCTCCTGCCTGCTGAGCAAGTTCAGCTGCTTGCATTACTGCACGCTGAACCAGACTGTGGAGCTAGCGTAACCTGAAAATACCTTTTTTGGCCATCTTACTTTTACCTTACTTTTACTGGTACCCCAAACTGGTTCTTCCTGTCACTCAGCAAACATTTGTACAACCTGCCACTTGTACTTTTAGGTATTTACTTAGAAGTTTTACCATTTCCAATGTGCAGCTTTCTCATATCGATCTATTTGGTAGCACTCAGGCTGCAGATTCACTTCAACACTCCTTCGCATGGTTGAAGTTCTCTTGGCCTTGCAGTGGTGCTGTGGTGAAAAAGCACCACAAAGACAGGACTGGCTGATCGTTCTTGCTAATGCAAAAAGACTCGGGAATACATTTTCTAGGAATTCACTCAGAACCAGTGGCAAGTCACTCAGGTTGTTATGTCCTGCTTGGCGTTCAAGAAATGTATCCTTCTTCCCAGCGTTCTATAAACTGTCCATACACAGACAGAGGTGGGCTTTTTCCATCCAGAAGTGTTGGGCTTCAAATGTTCCACTGAAGCCATCTAAAGTTCTTCAGCAAGACCTGAAAACAAGGCCCTTGCATTGCTCCATAACACTTACAGTCTTTCTTTGAGACTGTAATCTTATTCTTTCCTTTTCTTACTGTTATTTCATCCCTCTTATTCATTTAGCAGTTCCACTGAGCTGTGAAACTTATGCTTATGATTCTCAGGTACCGTTTCTATTAAAGAAGGAGATTTGTATGTTGTGCAAAATAGATGTTTGGAAAAGCTTAAAGGAAGCTCACTACTGAAGAATACTCAAGTGGAAAAGACAGCCAGCATGTTTTTGTCCCTTCATAGAAATATGGATTTCTCTTAGTCGCATTTGTTCTTTCCTTTGGATATATTTCTCAGCATTTTTCATTGCTCATAAATCTCAAACATGAATAAAAGGGAAATCTGCTTTTGGATAGGGCTAGGCTGTTAGTGAGTTTTTGAGAAAGTTGGAAGTATTCAGACACGGCTCAGAATTATTATCTGCTTGAGCTACTGGAACCAAGGGAAAGGCAAATCCTTAAGTTTTGCAAGATGATTCTGAGATTGTAGCTCCTGCAGGTTCTGTATTTGATTGGATTATTCATGGCTTAATTCAGCTGTTTAGTATCAGCCTGTTAGACACAGAATGTGCACTTCTAAGTGTTCAGTGTGCAAATGAAAGAAGATTTCACAGCTTACTTTAGTCTTAGTCTCAGAGCAATATTAATGCTCTTTTGGTTAAAGTATATTTAGGTTTCTCCTCTTGGACTGATTGATTTTACTTGCAGCTCCAAAAGAAACAAAAAAGAGAGATCCTTAAATGGCAGGCATACAGTAATCAACACTGATATGTTCTAATTTATTTAGCTTCTGTCCTGGGATTAACCATCCTTCATGGGTAGCTCTTTCACAAAAGTATTTTCAAGAATAGAGTGCATAATCTACGTTATTGGGAGCTGTGGCACTACACAGCACGGAGGTAGAAAGGGGGTTTAGTGCTGAAAAGGAATGAAGATGAGATCATTCTGACCTCTGCAAGTCAGAGCTGAATAAACATTGTCTGGCCACTTCAGTCTGGATCAGTACCATTAATGGAGTAGTATATTTTCTTTCAGGTTATTCTCTACCCCACGTGGCTTCAGCAGAGCGCTAAGTATTCTGGCTGATCATCACAGGTAAAATGGGATTTTTTTCATATTTGGACAACTGCTTGATGGACAATTGTTGAAGAAACTAGTCTTTCTGTTCCTGCAAACAAAAATCTGGGATTCAAGATCAAGTTTCATATGCGTCATTCATTCCCATCTCATCTCCTGAGCCCAGATAGGTGACTGCTGGCTTCATGTCAGCAAAGTCCTTCCTGCCTCTAGACAGTCTTGAGCGCAAGTCAGATCTGTTTCTCTCTCCACACACTTACCAAATGCCTGTGGTAAAATACTACACATCCTTACTATGCTACCTAGCCTCCTGCACCAGGGACATATTTCCCTTGTCAGTCTTGGACTAATTCAGAATGTTCTTCACAATGAAGAAATAATCTAACATGGGCTCTTCCTTTCTTTGAAGGACATTGAAGGGGAAGTGGTGGAAATGGGGCGCATTACAGAGAGAGGGACAGAGAAGGGGCTTGGAAAGCTGTAAGAGACTTTAGAAGGTAGGATGCCACCTTCTTCCCCAAGAAACGTTCAGGCATCTGCCTGTGTTACCAGACAACATAGTACTAGGACTACAGCCCCCTACTCTACCTTTCCTCTGAGTACCTATGTCTAGCCTATTCCCATGAAGAAATGGTCTTGTCCTCCATTTTTCGCACAAGTACCTATGATAGGAAGAATATAAACAGGGTTAGCTATCTCATAGTGCTCCAGCTACTAATAAAAACACCTCCATTTCTTGTAACACATTTCAGACCACCAGAAATACATGGCATTACTGCCATCAGTGCTTATAGGAATGTTAAATTTTCAAGTAAAAACTGCTGATAGTATACTTTTTAACTCAAAATCAATTCAATGTTTTGGAGTATTGCTTTCAAAAATTGCACTAATTAGACAGAATCACAGAATCACAGAATGGTAGGGTTTGGAAGGGACCTCTGGAGATCATCTAGTCCAACCCCCCTGCCAGAGCAGGGTCACCCAGCGCAGGCTGCACAGGACTGCGTCCAGGCGGGGTTTGAATATCTCCAGAGAAGGAGACTCCACACCCTCCCTGGGCAGCCTGTGCCAGGGCTCTGTCACCCTCACAGTGAAGAAGTTTTTCCACATATTTAGATGGAACTTCCCATGTTCCAGTTTGTGCCCGTTGCCCCTTGTCCTGTCGCTGGGCACCACTGAAGAGAGTCTGGCCCCATCCTCTTGACACCTGCCCTTGAGATATTTATAAGCGTTGATAATTGCTCAGAATGAAATATGATTTTCCCTGTAACTGTGATTCAGATACACAAGCTTCACTGAAAACAACATATTCCTTAATGAGAAATTGAAGGAGTCAGAACTTTTTCAATAAAGCTTTTTTTCCGTGGGAAAATTTCAGGTTGCTCAGCCTGGATCATTTATGGAAGTATATCTACTTCAACAAAACTCAGCTCCAGAATGTTCTGTGATTAAAACATTCACTATGTATAAGACATGGTTTCTTCTAATTTCTTGTTGTTCTGCCACTTTTTGGTCTTTGCATTTTGATTTAGAATAACATGCTAAATGCTGAAGCCATGATATTTTTGATGAGATGAAATGCTTGCTTTCTAGCTAGTTTTGATCAATCTCATACCTTAAGGCAGTCTTTGAAATTTAAAAGATTCAGTTTCACTGTGAGAAAGGGAGCAGAAACATAAGAAGTACTGCAAGACAGATGTGCTTCTTTTAACTACAGAGTCTTACTTTCTTTTCATGATGCTGATTTTGTATATTTTGGTAGGTATAAAGAATATTAAATAACATGCAGCATCTGATTAGTGATCATTATCTGAACATAGCATTAGAATAAACTGCTTCTTACTGCAAATGTTACCTTTTTTCTTGTTACTTTGTTTTTAATTTTCAAAGGCCACTTCCATTTAAATCATATTAACAGCCGTTGATAACTTCTGTTGTTACTGATTCAGGTCCTATACTGAGTGTTCAGCATAAGCAGCCCAACTCTATCTTATTTCATTCTGTCTCAATGACTTTGTAGGTCTTCTGTCACAGATCGTTTATGTTTTTATTGGTGCTTCTCTCATCAGGATTTATTTTCATATACGATTAATTAGAAAAGAAAATTGCTTCATTAGGAATATTATTATTTTTTAAAATGATAATTCAGAGCACTAGTGGAGAAATTCATCCTGATTAAATAATGTGATCAAGAATGTAATTATTGTCACATAGATTGAATGTATGTCCATTCACTCGTGTAGCCAGATTGTACTCTCTCCAATACCTGTTAATAATTCAACATCTCTGTTACGGCTAAATACCTGAGACAAACAACAGGACAGCCATAATCGCCAGAATTAACAAAAATAATGGGAAAGATGATTCTAGTCTTTAAACTGAGGTGCATGAAATCTAAGCTATAGGAATTACATGGTAAATTTAAAATAGAAAGCATGAAAAATTAAAATATGGGCTTTCTTACTAAAAGAGAAATACATGTTATTAGCATTTCAGATTTTCATTTCTTTGTCTTTGTGTTCTTTACACTGTGAACACGCAACCTCTTTTGATGACTTGCACTTTTCTTTCGAGGAAGTCTTGCCGTTGATCTGTGTAACCTATTAATATGTCGTATGTACAGTTTACAGGGAGTCATTCACACATCATGGATTGTAAGTGTATTTACTTGCTGTGTAATTCATAAACAGATGCAATAAGTTGGAACTCCAAATGTCTGCAAAAGGAGGAATTGGAGGAAATTTCAGTTCAGCTGGCTTCTTAAGCCACCAGGCAAATCTAGAATGGAACATCAGCGTAGTAAGGAACCTTTGCATATCAAAAATTACCTAGCTTCAATCAAATTTAAAACAATGATTCATACGCTTTCTTACACAAACCAAACCATGTCTGCAATATAATTGTTTTCCTTAATTATTTAGTTCGTAAAGCTGAAGGAAAAAAGGAAAACTTCAAGAACTCTCTGGAAAATTCCTTTTTCTTGTAATGATGGTGTTATAGCCATCTAGTGATAAAAGTGAGGCAAGATTTGCTGGTATTTTTAGAGAAGATATATTGTCCCAAACTTGCTTTAACTGGCAGCCAACAACACGAGATAACCTTCTGTGTAACTTGCTTAGTGGAATCGGGACAGGGCTGCTCCCTGAAATGCAGTATTTTGGAACTGGAAATTATTCCTTCTCTTTTTCAGTCACAAGGAGCCTTATACAAGCTTTATATGGTGGTTAGTCCAACAGAGATCAATGTCAAGTGGACTTTAAATTTTGGCTTTCTTGTGGCTAACTTCCCTTCTTCAATTGTTTTGAGCATTGAAATAATTAAACCTTTTACTCTACTAGAATCAATCTTGTTTTCCTTCTAAGCTTGCGTAGCAGTTAAAAAGATGAATTTAGACACAGTGACGGTACAAACAACTGTATGAGGTTTTTCAGTTTCTACAGGTATGCAATCTAGTTCATGACACGAGGTACATCTACATTATGAGGTACCACGCATTGTAAGGGAAATTATTCCTGTTGCACTAAGCATTTTGCTCAAATTTACATGAAAATTTGAAATCACAATTTAAGCTACAACATAATGCCACTAACATGCTATCACATATATCCTACACAGACATAGGACAGTGGGATTTTCCTAACTTCTCAGTAGCTTTATCAAGGATGTATTTTTCATATGCAGACATAATAACTGTTTTGCATGAGAGATATTAGTGCACAGTGTTAATGCACTGCTGCAATTTATTTTCTTCTTCCATGCCATAGAAACTGCACACAGAGTCAGGACTTCCTTGACATGTAGGGGTCTATCATCACATTTCTGCACTAGAATGGAGGAGATCACGTATCATAATTGCTTTAAAAGCAAATATTGATCTTCGAAAAGTTTTTTCAGATTTCATTATAGAAAATTGTTGTAATTTAAAAATAGGGGCACCATGAGAGCTAGAGGATGACAGCACAGGCAAGCGCTTCATTACCATCAAGGATACGGTAACTGAATCCATAATGTCTCAGGATCCTCTTGTATGTTGTACTTATGTCCTAGCATGCCCTTGAGTCTCCTGGTTTTAGATAAGAATGTCATGGTAAAACACATGTCTTCCTCTAGTGCAAAAATGTCAAGTGTCAGCCTACAGATGAAAGGAACAGGCTGGTATTTGCTCTTTAGCCTAATAGAAATGCTAGTGTCAACGGAAATGAAGAGTATAAGGTTAAAAGTCTGATTTGCATTTTTGTTAAAACAAAGACTACACTAGAATAAAAATTAATATAATGTAGTTAACATACAGAAACCGTGGTTATGGTTTGGGCAGAAGGAAGGCACTTCGCACAATTTTGACTTGTGCAGAAGGAGTATGAAACTGATGAAAACAACTGAGGAATCATGTTTGGGCACTGGTAAAGTCAAAACTTGTGGAAGTGTAGCCTGAAAAGCACAAAGTATGTTGTACAGTTCCAATGAAAACGAACCATTTATCAAAAAAAGAGAAAAGAAAGCAAAAGAAAGAAACCACACAATATGTCAGAATCCTTTGTCTATTCTAAAAATGGATTCATTGAATTCCATAATATCACCTACCACCAGTGCAAAACAGAAAATGAGTACAAGAGGTCTAGGCCTTAGAGCTCTTGAAGCTGATGAAAAGCTTTATTTTTTATCCTGATTGCACATAACTTAGGTGGAATTGCTGGTTAAATTCTTCAGAACTGGTCCTTAATGTTTAAATTTCTGCTACTTCAACATTGATTAAAGAGACAGAAGAGATCCTCTGAACATCTTAGGAACAGTTCACACAAGTGAAGGAGCAAATATTTATTATTCAGCTCAGTAGACTAGCGCTTACCTTAGCTATAGCTCATGTTTCAAGAGGATAGTTAAGTCTGACCAAAATTCTGTAAAAATAAGACCTAAGGATTTGCAAGCACTTTGCAGTAAAAACGTACTTTCATTTCCATCCAGCTACTCTCTAACACATTCTTTAAGTTTTGAGGGACAAATTTAAAAGGTAATGACCTATATGGAGAATAAGGGACCAATAGAAAAGATATTTTTTTGCTAAACAATGCATTAATGCATTTTTCCACCTCCATGACTCCTTCTATATACTTACCCATTTGAAATCTGCTCATTTTCCTGATACTACAACTGCATTGTTACAACAGTGTCCATTTCAAATGAACAATTGAAGATATTCTTATACAGTAAATATATCCTCGTGATTTGTATTCTTAATACATACTGAGTCAAATGACATTTTGTTCAGTCATTTTTTATTACATAAGGTAATTACAGAGGGGTAATCTGGAAAACTAATTTGATGTTTGTGGTATTCTCTGCCAGAAGGCTGAAACAGGAAATGGTTTCATCATAGATCTAAAAAGCGCAATTTAGTAAAATATATTGAGCTTTTACAAGTTTCTGCCAAGTGAGATCTTCTCCCAGGTGTCAAATCTGAACTTCAGTGTCTTTTTTTAAACTATATTAACATTTACTTGGGTGGTTTTTTGGGGGGGAGGAGTCAGATAGTAGTTACAGCAGCTCTGAAAATAAACCCTGTGTGGAGGCTTGTATTTAGTCCCAGTCCATCACTGCCACCCTCTCCTTGGACCAGCAGCACCACTGAGGCAGGGAAAGCAACTTCCTTGGCTTGAGGGTTGACTTAAACATGGGAACCCTTGGAGGAATGTGATGAAAGACAAAGTTTTCAAACCCTTCCATTGTACAGAAATCTTTGTGAAGGACTTTCAACTCAGACATAAACCATACTGTTTTCCATCTCCCTTTCTTATCCAGGAGAGGTTGAACTTCTTCTAGTTTGAGTAAAAACTGGTCTTTGGGGCAGAAAAAGAGCTCACAAAAGGAAAAAGGATAAGTGGGTTTTTGAGGATTTAATTGGTTTTTTTTTTCTTTTACAGATAAAGACAAACTTGCTACAAAGTCCAGAACAAAATAAGTCTATACCAGTCAGCAAATAATAAACATACAGTTGAAGATAACCTACAGTCTGACATGAGATTGAGGACTATTATAGGACGTATAAAATAACTGCTGCTTTACTTTCTCAGGCACAGGAAAAGATCTTTTCAGATTAAGTAAATTCACCTGCACTGTGAGTAACTGTCTGCATCATTAAAGCAGTTTCCCAATTAATATGAACAAACAAGAAAGAGTGAACTCATTTTAGAAACACTTCCCAAGTCATTCTCTTTCTTCTTCACTCATGAATTTAGAGTACTGTGAACAAAACATTGATATTATCATTGATTTGCCATTGAAACATATATTATCTACTGCTAAGTGCTGACATTGAAAAATCCGCTTACATGACATCTAGCTGCTATCAGAAACAGCCACATAATGGAAAGGAATTTGGAAAAGTATGTCTCAGATGTTTTCAGTTTTAGGATAGTGACTTTAAAATAACTGTCTGCTTTACAGTACCTGTAAACAAGACTTGTGTGTCTAAATTCTTCCAAAAAATTGGATTTTCCAAACATGTTACAATAATTTTCTGTCTTGCAAGAGCCATAACAGAACTTAAAATAGAGTACTACATTCAGAGACATGACTATAAACTGAAGGTTTTGAGCCTGGGAAAGGTCAATTGTGCAGTTTAATCCAGAATATAGGATATGCCTAATTTCCCCTCCTACTTGGTGTCCAACAGTGGTTTAAGGAGAACAAGGAAATAGCCTGTTTTAATTGCAAAGATATTCAGAGGTAGAATATCTGTCACAGCCTTGGTAGATTTTTAAATGGCATGTTTTGTCATTTAAAACCTTTTAATCTTGTTATACGTTTGTTTGATGACAACATCCATATTACAACATTTTGGGTCCTCAGGCTGAGCAAACCAGCCCTTAACCTCCTACATGAAATAAGGAGACAGAGTTCCCTGAACTGCTCACTACACTGATGCAATTGCCTGAAAGCTCTCATACTGAGGGAATGAACAAATTCTATGTGTGGTTAGCTTATTTGATTCACAAAAAAAAAAAAAAACCCACTGTAAAGCTTGTGAAATTAAATTATCAACAGCAATGTTAGAAAGATCTCATCATTTATGTACTTCAAAAGCTGGAACTCAATGGATTCAGAGTACTGTAATCTAGCGGATTAGACACAGCACTGGAGCCAACAAAGGAGCAGGGGGTTTAAGCATGGGCCCTACAGGGAAGCCCAGAAGACAGATGCTGCTATCTGTATCCTGCACTGTACACTGAGACCCAAATATGACTCGAAATTGTGGGGCAGTAGTGAAGACAGGACGGCCAGCACACATGAGTCTATTTGGACAGAGTCCCTTGATGCAAGCAGGGACCCCAAGCTTTGCCTGGACTCATGAGGAACCACAAAGTAATAGTTATTCAGCAAAGCAAGATAAGGCTTCTAATTACAAGATTGGAAGCTACAAATTATTACTTTGTCACCTTGGTAACACCAGCCTCACTTAGGTCTAGCAGCTAGACTGAGACATGTCCCAGACATTACCCTGGAGATCTGACCTGTGCAGCAGCCTTTTGACTTCTACAAGCTGCATCCAAAGTTGAACATCACCACCCCAGGGTGTAATTTCTGACTTCTCACAGCTTGTGGCTAGCATTCAATACACTAGCCCAGAATAAGGAGATTTAGGATTTAAGCTCATGGGTTTTTGTGTTTCTGGGGGAAGAGGTAATCTCTTCCTCTTTGATAAGGGAAATATAGATTAAGCTAAAGCCTATAAGCAGGCTGAAGAAAGGCTATGCTACATTGTTAACTTATACAGTAGGAACTCTATAATATCATCTCTGGATCCAATTTAAAAATAAATAAATAAATAAATAAACCTCAAAGGTGTAGTACAACATTCAAAACCTGTCCCGGTGTTGACGGTCAGCTATATGCCCAGATAAAAGAACTTTATCTTGTTTATTAAAACACGATCACCCAACAGCTGGGTTTGTATCCTATATTCATCCACATAAGCAAATATTCATATCAATAAAGGAAACTCCCTGAAAGTTGGAAGCATGCCAGAATTTATTATTTGTAAGTTAATCCAGTTAAGAATTTACATTATTTAACTGTAAAGTAAATTATTACAAGCTGTGGTCTACCATCCATTCCAGCATTAGAATTAGAATTGCAGATAATTTTAAAAACATTGACAGAGATTAAAGCCTATCAGTAGCAGGAAAGAAAGTTAATACTTTACAAATGAGCCTCCTGCTTCAAGCAGTCCTCAAGAAACTTGATAAGAAGTCTTCATTAATACTGTGTGCACTTTCCATTGGGGATTTCTTTCTTGTCAGGAAATTTTGCTAAAATTCAGGGCTGGGGAAGGGGAAGAGTAAGGGGGAGGGGGAGGAAATTATTCTGGCCAACTCACACACTGCAAACTGTATGCTTCTCCTAGACATTTCTGTGTTACAAAAGGCACCGTTTGCAGGTATAAAAGCTCCCTTTCTTCTTCCAGGGGAAAATACAGAATGCTTAAATTTAGGTCCTGAGAAACTAAACGGGACGCTGTCATCATCACAGGAGTCTCTGAGGTGGCCTGAGAAGGTGGTTCCCGAGCTGTTTTCTGTCAATGCTGTTTTGGATCCCTTTCTTTCCTTACTTTGCTTTCTACTCCTACTTGGTCTCTACTTTTATTCTGTCCAGCACTTTTTTTCCACTTTAGAACAGAGAGTGACCACCCTCTATTCCCAGGATGCTTTCCGGTGATTGCAATCGCCTTTTCTAGCCCACCAGGCAGCCTCCTCTTTAACGCATAGTCAAAGCTGCCCTCTATGTGTCCAGGTAACCATTGTTTATCTAGTACACTGATGGTACCCTTGATTTTACTGAATTGTCCCTAAAGTTTTAACTGACACAGGTTAACGGTTGGACTCGATGATCTTTTCAACCTAAACAATTCTATGATTCTATGATCTCTCTAGATTTTTTATAAGGGAGGACAATTTTCTTAGAGTTGGGGTTATCATCTTGCAATTTAATTTCTCAGTGCAAGAAGAAAAGCTGAAAGTTTACAAATTTACAAGAAAAATTAAACCAGCTGTGCTTGGTATCCTGAGTCATATATCTGATTTATTATTTCTATCACAATATCTGAAGCTGATTAAGTCTGTGTGACAATCATGTTACTGCAAGGATTGAAGATTGCCTTTAATTCTCAGAAACCCAAGCTCCTGTAAACTGATTTTAAACATTCATGGTTACTTTCAGAAACATGATGATCGTCACTTCAACCTTAGTCTCAAAGTGAGAAGGACAGTGGAAGCCATCAGTTACAAAGGTCAGAATTTTTCATGTGGTCCTTAGAAATAATAGAAGGAATAAATTGAGAAATACAGTAAATACTACCTCAGAAGTAGAAAACAACCTCTCTAAGTTACAACATAACTCTGGTGCAATGGAACTGTCTCCCACCAGAACCAGAACTTTTATTCTTTCTGAGATCATTCCAGTATAGTCATGAATAGGCTGGATTGTAACACTAGTGGCAATTGCCACTATAAAGACTTAATTCTACTTGTCAGAGCTACTCAGGCTGGTTCAGTTGAAGCAGTTCTTTCACTGGTCATGCTTCCAGACATTTTTATTTTCAGATGTATTTATTTTTAATAACATGTAAAGAAAACACAGGAAATTCCTAGTAAAGAGACAACTCCAAAGGCAAAAACTAGTATCTGATATTGCTGCATATCTTATTTTAGAATTTGAAGACAGGAGAGGGAGAGAAACACCAGCAGTGAACTAAGAGAAACAAACCCGAGACTGAACACAAGGTCTTTAGCTTGTTTTATAGGAGTAAAGAAAATCCCCAAATGAATAACTGCATAGTCTGCATCAGATCAGACAGGGATGGAATTTGATTTAACAGCCCCACATGTGGGCAGACATCTAGTCTCTTCCTCTTGTCCCCAGCTGTAGCATATAGAACAACTATTCACAGACGTTAAAGCGCTTTATAAAGAGAGCAAGCACCTTCTGTTTTCTATAGAGGGGGGAAAAACAGATCAAGTGGGTTAAAAGAAATTTGCTTACGGTCACAAAAAATGGCTAGACTTCAGGGATTTTGGATCCCAGTCCTCTGTTATAGCCCTCTGGAAATCTCAGTCCCTAAAATCTTGGTAAGCTTTTTTCCTCAAAAGCTCGCTGAGAAGCAAGGGAAATGTGTTCAAACTGAGACTCATGTGGAATTATGTACTGGGCGAATGTGTGGAACTCCACTGTCACCAAAGAAGTGTTCACCTTGTAGCTCCAGAACAATCACCTCTCCACTTCTACAAAGCACCTACATGCAATGATTCGGTCAGCAGGTCAACTGCCAGTGATATATAGGTGACAGTTCTCATCCTCCAAAGTCATAACTCTGTTGTCCCTGTGCTGCTTTTACGGAGAGGATTAGATCAGGAGAGAAAACCAGCTGTTTAAAACTGAACCTGACAGGACAGAGGTGATATTAGAAGACAGATGCCAGAAGACTATAAAAAGTTTGAACCCATGGTGTGGGTTATAGCCCTTTGCGGCTTGATTCAGATGTTCAAGAATAACTTGGATTCAGAGGATCTGGTAAACAGAATGCCTAGGTATTGTAGAAGTATTTTATACCCATAAAAGCAGGGCTAGGGGGTGAGAGGGAACTGTGATTGAATTATGTTAAATGAAAATATCCTTGAAATGTCTGTATCTTCGTGATTTTTTAAAAAGTATACCCTTCAACTGTCTTAAAGGCATCACTTGCAGAAATGTTGCCAAGTTCACTGAAGTCTCAAATGATCAGGCCTCACAGGATTCAGAGTTGGATTTACCCCAAATGTATTTTAACAAGGGTTTCTACAACTCTGTAGAAATCTGATGACTTCATTAACATGCTCAAGACTCATGTAATTTTGACACATGACAGCATTTTCATTATATCATTTTTACACCTCATTGTAACCAATAAATGGATGTTGACACATTGACATTTATGAGAGGCAGTCAAGAGCCTGAAAAAATCGTAGGTCTTCATGATGACCTGTAACAATTTGACTAAAATGAACCCCAGAGAAAACCATATTTATGATTATATTTTCATCTAGAATTCCCTCTGAAGAAGCAATGCACTGACAGTCTCTTCCAGTGTCAGATGATATTGCTTCTGCTTCTTGGTACAGAAATTGAAATAAGGGAATAAGTACGGTTGAACACAATTTAATACGCACTAATCTAGCATTAATTCAATCTTCTATTCAAATATTTTTTAATAAACTTATGGTCTCTATATTTGCACAGGAAAAAAATGTTTTTTTAATCCCTGAAAAACATAAAGCTATCTCTTAAACTGCCTGGTTGGACTAATATAAATGACACGGACATAACATAGCTCCAGTTCTGCATTATTTGAGCAGTAGGGTTGCTGTGGCTCTAGGCAATTTTAATAACTTCACTGGGTTTTCATAGGGCCATTCATATAGTCACTCATGTGGAAAAGCAATATGAAATCTGACAGGCAGGAGCTGTTTATACTGGTCTACGATTATTTTAAGTCCATTGATTTCAGTAGAGTTACTCTTGATTTATACCAGTTTTGGTTAGTGAAGAATCAGCCTTCATAAGTTTGCTGCAAATGTACATATTTTCAACAAGTTCAGTAATTCTCTGTTATTGCAGAAATGCAAGAGAGTCATTGGAATCATATGAGTAAGCCAGATCTTGTTACCAATTATGGAGAAAATTGAAATGTACTATCTTAATTTTTGAATTACTTTTTTGGTTGAAGCAATCAAATTATATGAACCTGGCTTGATGTCTGTAAAGGACAATTATTTCTAATTAAGTAGCTCAGTCTTGTTTTAAACACTTACTGGAAAATGCATCAAAAAATGTATGTGATGTTCACTGAAAAATAATTTGTCTGAAGCACCACTACCAAAAAGAGTAAACATAATGTCTTGTGATAAAATAAATCCTTTTTAATCTGAAAAGTGACAGGAAGTCAATTCTTTAATGAAAGCTGGTAGATCTTACCTCTCACTGAGATAACCTCTTGTTCTATTACGCAGTTTAGCCTGAACTCATGTAAATTTAGTTAAAAAACATACACCTTCAGCGTATCAGTACTATTCACCCACACTATAGTTTTTAAGTATTTCACTATTGTTAATGTAGGTGAGGAAGTGGAAAATTTCCAGGGCTCAAATTCCAGGAATAACTATGGAGCAGATTGTAAAACTGTCTACACAGTGGTCAATATGTTTTGCCAAGTTCTCACAGGTTTGAGTTTCCTCTAAGCGTGTGCACACTGTAAAACCCCCGCGTACCACCAGTACAGCTAGGATGACAATCAACCAGCAGCTCCTCCTGTGAGGGATTCCACGTCTCCAATAGACATTACCATTCAGCAACAGGACACCATCACTTCCCAATGTGCTTGGACCTGAACTGGATATTAGATAAGATAGGTCTCTTCCACTTCTTTCTAGCACTACTCTGTCATCACCTTTTAAATATGCTCCATCGCCAGCACCGAGCCTGAACCAGGCAGTCAGACATCATCATTTTCCTGCTGGCAGGCTTGTACGCTGCAGCCTTCCACCCCAGGCAAGGTGGCCTCTGCTCCTTGGTGAACCTTGAACAATCCCACTTGCCAGTGTGAAAGAGGGCATGAATTACTTGGGTGGTCTTCAAACTTTTTCAAAGGCTTGTGATGAACGGGAGCGGAGTTTTGGCGGGTCTGCCTATAGACCTTTCGAGTAGGGAAGAGTGTGGGCCAGAACAGAGCCTCTCTAGACAGCCAAGAGGCACACCGCCAAGCCTGGTGTTGTAGCAGCACAGCGAGAGGTCGGGGCAGGGGCATGATAACCTCCTTATTTGAGCAGGTGTTGAAGAATTTGTGGAACAGAATTTTATTGTTATTGGATTGTAATGCAGCCTTATGCGTAGGTAAGAGGCTATGCACATGAACTGTTTCAGTCCCTCTGCTGTCCATTGTGAGCTCTCCACCATGTTAGACAGCATCTGCTTTCTTATCTGGTGGGAACGGACACCTTTACCCCAAGTTTTGACATTCAAGCCAGAGGGCAATAAATATTGTGGACCTTGTAATTTCTGGGTACTTCTCCAGTAGAAGATGAGGCTGCAGAAGGTGTACTGCCTCCTAGATGTTCAAAATTTTCAGAATATTGCAGAGAAAGATCACCATGTGTTACAACAGACCATGGAGAAATTCATCCAGAGGGAGGATGATTAAGCAGAATTGGTTAGTTCAGTAACAAATACTCCAGAGTAATCACAAGCATTGGGAAGCATCATGTCACCAGGGCCTTTTGGCTGAGGAAAAGTAGTGGTGAAAGAAGTAGCTGGAAATCCTAAAGATGGAAATGAGCCTGCAAGGGATCTCCGTAGCTTAACCAGCAGTGGCTGCACCACACTGGCTCTGGTCAAGGTACAGACCAGAGGTTGTCATCACAAGCTCCATTGCTCTGATATTAATGATACCTGTCTTTTCTTCCCTAAGGTTTGAATCAAAAGAAATTTGGAACACAAAAGAGCTTTTCAGTGTGGGCCTGGCAGAGCAGGCAAAGAAGACAGCTGAGGCTGCAATGCTGTCCGTCAGGTATTTTGTTTTTATCTTTCTGGATTTTGTCCTTTGTGGAACGAGAACGTGGGAATGCCCTAGTAACATTTCATATAGCTCATGATAATGGAGATTTTTAACAAGTTTGTGGGCAAATAGCCCAAAGTCTGAATATATACTCTGGAACTGGATGGTGAAAGGAAAGTTTTCTCAGTTTACAGCTGAAATACAAGCAGTTATTGTTGCTGCAGGGAACTCTTTCTCAGTCACCTGAAGAGTCAAAAGCAGAACGTATTTGTGGCTTTAGCCTTTCTTAATAATGTGCCAATGATGCTTGAGGTTGATATAGTCTGAAAAGGCTCTGGATAGATGTCTGAGTACAGCATAAAAATATCTGCTGTTGCTTAAAAGGTCTTTCTCAGGCAAACTCCAGCTCTACATCAGTTACTTACCTTGTTATTGCAGCCTTTGCAGCGTTCCCCTTTGCTGTGGGCTAGACTTCTTCTGATAAGCTACTTTGATTAGAGACAGTGCTCTGCCCACCTACGCAGTCCTGCCACTGTCAAGAGCATAGACAGACCCTGAGGCATTCTTGGCCCAAGCGAGCAGGCAGGGGATTAAGTCTGAAAACAGTTTCAGCTACCAGCTTAAACCAGTGCATACTCCTCCCAGTAACAGCACTGTCCTTCAAACTCTCAGTGCAGCAAGCAATCCCTGGACTAATGCTTGCTTTCATGGCTTAATTTTTGCCTGCTGGTCTAGCAGGAGACCAATGCAGTCTGCTTGCACTTGGCAAAGGAAGAGGTTTTTGTATTTTACAGCAATCTTGTGCTTTAGCAAGTGGATTTGTCCCCTGCAATTATGTTCTTTGGGAAAGCTTTTAATTCTGTGATTCCCGTCATCCCTTCCATTTGCTGACAGGGTGCAAGTGCCACGCTGTGCAGCCTGCCCACATGCAGGGCGCACCTCGTCCCACATGGTCTCTGACAAGACAGAGACAACACTTCCCCATTATAATGTTGGAAGGGAAGGAAGGACAA
This sequence comes from Phoenicopterus ruber ruber, assembly GCA_009819775.1. Lineage (NCBI taxonomy): Eukaryota > Metazoa > Chordata > Aves > Phoenicopteriformes > Phoenicopteridae > Phoenicopterus > Phoenicopterus ruber. The sequence goes on from CM020246.1 coordinate 23,551,508, forward strand.
CACCAGGAGGTGAGGGCTGGGGGAAACAGAAGGTACAGCCTGGCCTCGGGGTCAGATGGAGCATAGGGAATGGGCAGACTTTGGGCCATTCTTCATACTTGAAGAGAATAACCAAGACTCTCAAAGGCCTGGCAAAGGCAGAACAAGTAACAGCCTCAGCCTTAGGAGAAGCGGTACTGCCCACAGGTGACCTCACACTGCCTGGCATGCTGACACTGCCCCCAGGGACATATTGAATTTAAATGCTCACCAGAAGCTCTGTTTCTCCAGCCATCACTTAGATCGCAAAAGCATCAAGTTCTACTTCGAAAAAAGGAGGGGAGGGGCCTAAAATTGCCTCATTAAAAATGAAATGTTGAAATGGTTAGTTCCAAAATTGCAGCTACACAAAATCTTGCCGAGTCCAGAACATTCCGGGAACATTGGCAGTTATTCTGCAGATCTGTGCGACCAAATTCTCTATGGCAAAGATGACACCCAAAGTTTCCAGCTATAACATTAGGAGCCTGGAACACCTGGCAGGTCAAGTTCCCACCAGAAAGGTGATACTAAGGCACAGATTAGAGGAAGATGTCTGATTAGAAAGAGATTGCTCTTGTCTTCCTGGCTCATATCTGAGAAACTGGAAGTCTTGGCTAGATTCAAAACCTAGAAGGTAGACCTGGAGCCCTGCAGTGGAGAGGAGAGAAGCCTTGTGGCCTCTGCTGGGATTCAGATGCTTTGTGTTTTTAGGTCAGTGCCACCACACAGACTACACAAGGGCCAAGGACCCAAACCTACCCACTGTGCAAGGCAGCTGGCTTCCAGAAAGTCTTTTGGAGCAACTAGCAGCAAGGTGTGACATTTCTCTAGCACTGTGCAGGGCAGAGCTGCACTGAAGCCATGGGCCTGGCATCCCAGCAGGCACTGGTCCACAGAAGCTAAGAGAACTGGACAAAAATGCAAGGAGCACTTTGGGAATGTCTTGTATTAGTATTTCTAAAATGTTCTGTTCTACAAACTTGAAATATCGGAGTTTCAGGCAGCTCTGTATTCAGTGCCGGAATGATGAAATGTTTTCGTATCGCCAAAGGTGGGCTTCCCTCAGTTTATACGTCAACATTCATAGGTTCTATGTTCCAGTAAATACATGTCCATGCACTAAAGTATCTATATTTTAAGCTCAAGCTTCATGGTCTCAAAATAACAGTTTAGACAGAATTTCATGTAAAAGAAATTTGGTGTTACAAAATGGTGAAAGTTATGTCTTTTTAGTGGAGAGTAGAATGAATACAATAGAGGTTGAATTCAGTAGCAGATCATATTTTTATGGGAATAAAGTTCTGTTGCAGAAGATATAGTAAGTATTAACCACTGTACAACATTAATTTGCATTGATTTGGCATTTAAACACAAAGCAGAAAGAACTGTTTGTAACATAACCTGCTCATAGAACAGTAATTTAGCTTATTCCATGACAGATTACATCGACTGTTATCTCCAGTCTCAGAAAAGGGATTAAGTACTGCATCAAGGCTGGGTAATAACTTTCACTCTGGTGCCTCTAACTTGATGCAGTGCCTGAAGGCTGAAAGCAACAGGTACTGCCTGTCAGTCACCAGAGCTTAACCCAGCTTGAGCTGCCAAATAACTGCACTTTAGCCATTGTATTTCTTCTGCCCCTTCAAGGATATCTCTAAATGTTTCGTATTTAGAATGTGCTCTCTGCAGCAATCGTCTGGTATTAAGCCATGTTTAATTCCTGATTTTGTATATTAAATGTATATAAACCACAAGGATTTTAATCAGAAAAAGAAAAAGAGTTTTGCTTTCTTTTTTTTTTTAAATCAGGTAAGTAGCATCATGTAATAGAAGTGGAGAGCTAAGGCAAGAGTAATGTTATGGCCTTATTTAAAATTTAAATAAATTTAAAATTTAAATAAAAATATTTAAAATAGCTTTCTATTTATCTGTAACTCTTCCCTGTAGGAATCAGGGTCATACTGGCCAGTCAAGAAAATCTTTTTAGTATCCATTAAGTTTTCCTGTGTGGAATAAACCTTTAGAATGATCTTTTTCATAAAGTACCATTTGAAGGTACTTGCTAACAAGTCAGTTTCCTTCTTATTTTATGTCTCCTTATGCAGAAGCTGACCTGTTTATGGCAACCCTAAACCCATGTGCCTCTCCTCCTCTGGACTGCTCCTGGCACAGGCGGTCCTTCTGAAGCTGCACACCAGCTCCACGCACACCCAGAGAATCCTGCTAGGAACATATGTGGGCATGCCAAATGTTTTGAAAATCAAAGTGTTGGAGTTTCACTGATGATGAACCCTCGGTAGGTGACATTTGAATAGTGAGAACCATTTTTCTAGTGAACTATCAAGCCCAGAACTAGAAGCTGGAATGGGAGGGAAGTGGTAGGGAAGACTGAAGGCACCCAGCAGAATGAGCATTAAACACCTTCCAGTTGACCATGGTCCGTTTATGAAACAACCAATCTGCACCTAAGCCATTTAAATTACCTGAAAGGAAAACAAAAACCAGTTAGTTTTCTAATTCTTACATTTTCATACCAAAATCTATGTATCATCATGGTGGATGAGACTCCGTGGACAATCTTACATTTCTAGCTTCAAACCCAAGTATCCCAGAACAAGTCTGTGTCAGAATAAGGGTTATGACATTTATTTGGTCTCCTTGGCTACATCTGTATGACTAAGTAAAACCACCCAGGGATCATTTTGTGGTTCTGAGGCCAAATGGCACAGCCAGCATGGGCTCAGACTGCTGCACGTCCTGTCCCCTCCAAATGGCAGGGTCCAAACTGTCTGCTAGGAAGAACCCCTGGCACATGCTGCTGCTCAGACTGGGCTTAGGCAATGTCTGGGAACACTGGCACTGCGGCACCCTCAGTGACTTTGCTATGGGCAAATGACTCAAGCCCTTGTCCTGGCCCTGTTTTATTTGGCATTACAACACACCTGCCTACCTATTTAAGTGTGTACATATATGTATATATCTATGCACATCATGTATTGAGTATACTAGAGTCTTTATGTTGCAGTACTTAATGAATACAATCCACTGCATTGCCATCGCCTCCCATTTGCAGGAGGCTCCCTGATTTCATTCAGCTCGTTTTGGTTCTGCATCGTGACAGTGAAATGTCAGTTTCTGGGAAGTGGCTGTGCAGTATACAAAATCCACACAGGAGAACTGAACATGTAAAGTACAGAACGATAGAGAGCTCAACCCATTTAGAAGGTTTGTGAGATCTCCAGATAGGAGGAACTGATGACACTTTGAGGTCCTTCCTTGGCCCCTTTGCTCTGACCTACAGAGAAAGGGTAAGAAAAAAATCAGTATCTGATCTTAAAGTTATCAGTCAATGAGGTTCAGTCGTAAGTCCCTTCAAAAAATCTTACTGCTTTGAAAATATGCTGTTGTCACCACTGGGGAACCTACAAAAGGTATAATAGGAATATTTTCAAACAAACCTAAACTAAAGGAATTTGATCTGATGAGTAGTATATGTGTATACTTATTCAGTCTTGAGAGGCTGAGTCTAGGAATATAATCTGCTGCTCCTTGCGCCAGATCATACTGGTGAACAAACTGATGAAGTAGACCCAATTTTGCACACATACCCAAGAAAAACAGAATCTATGCTTAATAAAGTCTACTTATTTCTATTTGATTGAAACGCACATATGTCTAATTTACTGTGCAAATAAGATAGTCTGATCTTACTATTTTTAGCTCTGGAAAGCACCTGCTGACATTCGTAGGATGTTGTACATGTTAGTTCTGCAGTATGAGGCATGGTGAGGTTTTTTTCCTAGCATTAAGTAGAACCATGGAATCATAGAATCACTTATTTTGGAATAGACTTCATGAGGTCATCTTGTCCAATCCCCTGCTCAAAGCAGGGCTGACTTCAAAGTGAAGGCCAGCTTCAAAGATAGATCATGTCGTTCAGGGTCATATCCAGACGAGTTCTGAATACCTCAAAGAATAATGAATATTTGAAGAGTCAGGGAATAAGAGGGAATCTTTTCACAATTTTTTGTTGCTGACCAATAGTCATATTGTCCTTCTAGCCGCAAATCCTGTGATGTCCACCCTCTTATGCTCTTTTTATGACTTCTCCTTTCCCAACAGTTGAAGAGTAGGCTTTATATTACTGTCAGCTGTGTTATCTTGAGGTTTCCCTTCGGTAGTCACCATATAGACTTGGCAGAGAACATGATGCCATGGAAAAGATTTTAAAAGATGTTCTTTACAAATTATCCCTCCTTCATGGCAATCAAATGTACCACTGGAAAAAACCCTAAAGTTTCTTGTTGTGCGTTTTTTTAATATTCACACCATCTACTTGATGTCATTTGTGTTTGGATACTGAGATAGAAAACCAGTATGCATAAGTACTTGATGATCCAAGAATGAAATCAGAACTGACAGGACTGATTTAATAGTAAACTTAGAGTGAGCGATTTCATCAGAGGCAAGAAAATCTGTTCAGTCCGTTTAACTCACTTGGACGCTCAGTTTTTAACAAGGTCCCATCCACCATGTTTGTGATTAGATTTTTCCATTGAAATCTAAGTATTAAATAGAAGATGACCTCTCTGCTGTCTGATGCTTTTGGACATATCCTGGAGATTCTCGGAATATTGCTCTTCTCTGTGCTCTTAGTCCTGTATAAATCACCCTGAGTAACAAAGATTTGAGTGAGACATATTTTTGCAGTTTGCCAGTGCTATTTTACCTGTAGATTTTTTCAGAAAAGTCCTTATTTTGATCGAAATTTTTCAAGATTAATTTTGAAGATTTTTCATATATCCTCAAGTTCTGGACATCTGGTAACTGTCAGCTGGGATGTTATTTCACACTCAGAATAGCAGTCTGCCTGCTATATGGTTGGAAAGCCAGGATGCATCTGTTAAGCATGCACAGGTCAGGTGCTCGGCACATCTGTGTGTCTGCGCCCTGTGTGCCACGCACAGCATTTCTCAGCAACAGGAGGGAACTCCTGTGGATGTGTTGCACAGCAGCTGTGAACATAAATCCTAGATAAACCTGTTTCCAGGAGATGAGCACTGGGCAGAATCCTCTGTTTAGAAGGTTTTACTGTTAGCACAGCTGCATCTATAAAACATTGCATTGGAAGATGTGTGTGTACACAAATGAGAGAGAAAGCCAAGGCTACAGGTTCCTATCTGTTTCAAACTGGCACCAGCAAAGGCAAGAACATAAAGCATGTCCTCATGAAATGCTCAGCCAAGAAGGAGATGAGAATCGTTGGACTGAGGGGTCGGTCACTCTGCATTCCAGATCAGCTTCCAAAAGCTGCTCTAACCATTATGTCTAAGGCCTCAGGGCAGGACCTCCTTTGAGCTTTCTGATGAAACTTGTCTCCTGTGCTCAAAAGAAGAAAACTAATTGGGGTGTAGAAAGGAGCAGACTGTGAATATAATTGTGTGTCCTGGTACTCAAAGGACTCACCTGCACATAGGAAGCAGGGAGCTGATCTGTTTTTTAAGGTTTGTTTATACATCTGGTCAAATGACTATTTAATCTATGTGGAAAATATGGTCAGCTCTGAACTATTTAATAGCAAATTTCTCCAACCATGTATTATATCTGAATGAGGGTAATACCACTTCCAGTCACGTTCTTCAAAGAAAGAATGACATAGACTTTATTTGCAAGGCAGCAGATCACAGTAATTCATGTGAAGACAGACATGATTTTGACAACTTAGTGTTCAAGATAAAGGGACAGAAGTATAGATACTGAAAGCCTCTGCCTTGGACTTGCTGTAGTCTTTAGAACTGTACAGTATGGGTGTAAAATTAAACCCTTGTATTAAGCACAAAGAAAATCCTACTACATACCATGTAGAATTCAATCTTAAAATATATGCTATACCTATTTTTCAACTACGTTAGTGACTTTGCAGATGTCAGGCTTGAAAAAAGAGGTCTGAGCAAGTTGAAAAGGATGTGAGAAAAGAAGTGCATTAAGGACAGTAGGAAATGTTGTGGATTACATACACACACACGCACGCACACACACACATACAGTTTTTCTGTATCTTAGATGGACAGTAGTGGAGCTCTGCTTGAACCAAAAGCAATATATTTATCCATAACGCTCTTGACAGCGGACACGGTTAAAGCTATACTCAAGAAATTCCACAGCCAATGCCCAGACTATGCGGATTGGAGCTACATCCAGCTGCCTGTCAGAGGAAGCATAAAAGTGATGGGAAGCCTCTGAAGTTGGTAAAAAAAACAGAGTTCCATCCCTCAGAAAAATAAAGCAACAAAGAATGCTTGCTTGGCAAGTAGTTTTCTTTGCCGAGTTCTTCCAATCCTGCTGCTGTGCAGCTATTGCACTGTCTGCACTGATTTCTTTCACCATTTATGTATTAACTACACCAATTGCCAGATGCAGCCAGGCCTTAGGAACAATGGGATTTCTTCTGAAGAGTGACTGTAGACTGCAAAGTGGAAACACAGTCATTAGTCTTAGGCGACAGGGCAGGAGAGAGAACTCAAGTTCATTTTAACTAGAAAAAAAGATATACTAAAACATCTGAGAGTAAAGAATCTTTCCACATTAAGTAAAATGGGATTTTAAAACAAGACATTTCATCAAAAACACAGAAATCCAAATCCTTCTGTGTAATTGTGGTATGTATGCAGTGCTTTTAACAGGTAGAAATGGATCTCCCTGTACTGCTCTATGTACAAAATTTATGTGGCTGGAGAATTTGGGGCTGATTTTGTAACTACCTGGCACAAGTAAAGGTAAACAGAGGAGGCTCATAGTCTGGAAGATGCAGATTGCCCAAAGGAAGACATCCAGTAATACAAACTAGCAGTTAATTAATTACTGTAAACTGACCATATAAGTCACCATACTTGCCATCTTGGGTGTTTAGAAAAGCCCTTCCTGTTCTGCAACTTGAAGGAAAAGAGGAGGGAATACAGTCTAGATACCAGAGCAAAAAGATCAGGACAGATGGCTGTTCTACACCTTCTTTTTTTCTAGCTAGACTAAAGTTACCCAAAGTCGAAGAAGCAGGTCAAATTAATTACAGTTCTCAGAGAAAACCATTACAGAAGAGTGTTCGCATGCCAACTCCAAGGTACTTCTCTGTTAGCCCCAACCACAGGGCATACTTTGGGGTCATTGGGATATAGTGCATTTCTGAACCATGTTCTTAACGTTGTTCCAGCCAGGAGTGACGAATAGAGAAGAACAGAAATTTGCTACTGGGGAGGAAGCATAGACGATGACTGTGGGGCCCAAATAGACTCTGGCTTGTGAAGGGCACGTTTTCTCCTTTCCATCATGCACTGGTCATCTTCCTCTGGCTCCCGTTGCTGGTTCCTGAGGTGATGTTTAGGAAAATATCAGCTACTACTTATGGTAGAAAAACAAGTCAGTGAGTTCAAAAGTAGAAAGGTATGAAAATGGGGTGTGTTATTTAAACAAATAGGATTCTGATTTTACTAAATGAAGCTGGAAATGTTTGAAGAGGATTCTTATAAGCACTATCTTATGCTTCCTCTCTCTGGAATTTCAGATGTCTCATGAAGTAAGACAGACTCCAATGGATATATTTGAATGAAAGGATTCAGTAACTGAATATTTGCATTTCCCTTGTTCAAAGGGGTTCAGATTTGAAGACTGCTAAATAGAATAAAGGCGATTAAGAGGAAAACCAGAGTGTCTCACCTTCCACCAGCACTTTGAGTATTAACAAGGTACATTTGTAAGGGCAGCTAAGCCAATGGAGAGTTATTTAAATGAAATCCTTACATGACAATTGTATTTCCAGTAACATATTGGCTCTAATGCTACAAACCAGGAAAGGATTTCAGTGCCAATTAAACATGCCACACACTTTGCAATAAGAGATAGTAACACTTAGACATTAGCCACAAGATTAAGAGCTTCTGAACAGACCTTTTTCAAACAGGTTGGGGAAAAAAAAGTAAATATAGCTGTAAGGCTGAGGCATCACGTTCCAAGTCAGCTAAAAGGAAATGTGCATGGACAAACCCTAACTTGTAGGAGTCGATAAAGGAAGTGCTGACCCAAGTTTAACTATAGTGATGTGAATAATGCTGCACTGATGTAGCATTATCATATGTATCATAATTCTGCAGCCCCGGATTTTCTTGAAGAAAACAGCTGCAATGCTGAAATTTTAATCTTCTCAAAATTACAAGGCAGAAAAATTACTCAGGCCTCAGAATCTGAGTATCACAAAAGGAATGGTTATGAAGACTGTCATTATGATAACTGTTTGCTCTTTCTTTTTGCTAAAAGATTTTTAATCCTCAAGTTTGGTTTTGATGTCTGCTTGTAATAGACCATTGCTATATGTTTTCAAGTGTCCACTTATTCTTTTCAAAATAATAATAAATTTTTCTAAGGTCTGTGATAAAGAGAGAGGGGTTAGGGGAGATAGTGCTGCCAGCTCAATTAATGACAGATCTCTTGCTCAAAGGGAGGTCAAAATACGTGACCTCTGCATGAACTATTAAACTAAAAAGAAAAAAGAAAATACTGATTAATCTTCACATAAGCTAAGGGATGGGTGCAGTCAGTAACATATCCCAGGGTCATCTGATTGTCAGGTGGGGGATGTTTTGGAAACATATTATGGCTTCCTTCTGACTTGGATACCCAGGTTTCTTCTGAAAAAAAAACAAAGCCCAGAGGGATTCCGGGCTCTTATTTCATTGTGGTCCAGATGTGAGAAGGTACATGCTTGGGTTGAGAAGCCTGGGCGGGCTTTCAGGTCCACTAGGTTAGATGCAGCCATAGCAATGAGACTCCAGCTGGGACCTATCACGTTTCAACTATCAAAGGTATCAACCACTTGATGTGTGTGTCATTCTTCTGCACATGCAGTGCTACAGTTCCTCTAGTGATTTGGGACGTCATATACAGATGTGTTTGGTCAACATGATGGGGAAGGCTCACAGAACAGGAGAAAGCTTCCAGCACTGTATAGCTGGTATTCTTGTCACCTGTCATTCTTGTATGTTTTCTTTATCTTCCATTTTTGAGCCACCAGGATTCACTTGAGTCGTGTTTCCAGATTTCCATAATACTTCTGTTCTCACAAGGTCATTCTTCCCTGGGACATACATTGGTTAAAAAAAAAAAAAAAAAAAAAAAAAAAAAAAAAAAGAGAGAGAGAGAAAGAAAAAAATTTGCAAGACTCCCACTACAAGCCTCAAAGGAGACTGCAGGACTTTCTTGGCCCACAGAAGACAGTGAAAACTTTATCTGGACTGTAGTCTTGGTTGTACTAGAACTGAATTAACAGGTTTTAACTCCCATGTAGTAAAGTGGAAGATCGTAGTGTGCATACAAATCACTTACATCCATGAGTTTAATAAGAAAAAAAAAACCCAAAAGTCACTGTATTTAAAGAGGCTCACTGATAAAAATGGACTTTTCTACATTAAATTCCTTAAGTTAAACCTGGATTCTTCCACTATTTTCAAGAAATCTCCACAATGGGGAAATACAACTTTAACAATAGCATTTAAATCTGGAGATAGTAATATAGTGCTTTTTCTCTATTCAGTTTTGAATGTCTTATTTTTATTGTATATAGCTATACAGGTTTGTGTGTTTGCAATATTACATAGCAAAGCCTCAAAGCTCATGTGTCCACACAAGATAGGGCAGTAATTAATGTTATCTCCATTTTGTAGGTGGGGAATTTGAAGCAGGGATAACACTTCTCAGAGAGCTGGGATTATTGGAAATGAGGTTTTCATGGCTCCCAGTTTCATGTAATCATTCTACCTTCAAGAGAAAGCAATATAAATAGAATGCCCAAGAGTCTTAATCTCACGAGGTAAATTGCAATGCAAAGTTTCTAGTGTCAGGAGCTCTGATTTCTGGAAACATACCCCCGGATCCTTGGTGCATCACTAACTCTTCAGGGGTTATTTTGCACTGTGTTGTCAGAACAATTGTCTGAACAATTGTCTCGTTTTGGAGCCCCTGTGACGACTGTGTTTGTAGCAGTCTACAGAGGTAAAAAGCAAAATTGACTTAGTTCAGTCTGCTCTACACTTCTAATCATAAAGGGCTGTGCTGAGCGCGGGATCCAGCACAGGTCATCCAACACAAGATGCAGAGATTACAGGTCAACACCAGAGGCATTTCCAGCAGGTGGCACCTACAGTGGAAATGATAACCATCTAAAAACTCCTTAGATAGATAGCTACAGTTCAGTGACTAGCTAGTTTGTTGTTAGCAAGGAAACTATGCGTTAGCAAGTGGTATGACAATGAGGGTTTGTGGGATGATTAGTCTTGTAATTAACCCATAAGTAGTGGGCACTACTGCAGGCCCAGGATCTGAGCACCTGTTCAAGCCAACCCATTTCCCACCTCTGCTTCTGCTTCTCTGCTTTTGTCTTCTCTCCTCCTTTCCTCCTCCCCTTCATTGGAGTAGTCAAGTAGTCAAATGTGTGCCCAAGCCTGCCCATTCCTCACAGTCATCCCTCTCCCTGTCAGACACCCAATTCTCTTCTTGATTTATGTCAATAAGGAGTAATTCTACCAAATTTAGTAGAGGTAAATTAAGGAAGAAATCTTGGTGTATGTGAAAAGAATAAACCTCTGCAAAGCTTTCAATGAACATTCATCGATACAGCCTGTCTGTTTTATGCTGCTCCACTTATGCAAGCACTCATTTACCCAGTTTAAAAGACAAGTTAGCCAGATTCATAGCTGATTAGTGCTGGGGAAAAAACAAAGGAACACAAGTGCTTTTGTGTACGTCATCCATTAATCATTTGAGATTAATTAGTATTTATCTGAGATAATCTGTCTTTTATTTTACATACAGATAAAAGTGTAAGAGTTACACTTATTACAAGGTTTATAAGCAGTGCTGTTTTCTCTGCTGTATCATTTCTATAGAGAGATGCCTTCTATTGTACTGCTGATGGTCTTCTCCTCTTTTAAATGCGCCAATCTGATCTAGAGATAACCTCCCAAATAATGAGAGGTTAATGACATGCTCATTATGAAATCACATAACTGATACATCAGGTTTTCAAATGATCATAACCCATTTAAAATATCTCAACCAATAGGAAATTGACCCCAAAAGATGTCAAATAAACCATGAATAAAAATCGACCCTAATGATGAAGAGCCACTGTCAGTGATAATGCTATTTTAAACCATGTCAAATCAATATATTCCACTTTTGGTGGAATATTTTTAAAGTATATTCTGACCTTTATTTTTCAGTGCAAGCAGCAAGTTCTAGTGGTTATGGATGACAGCCTTGAGGACTTTACTACAGCTAAAGCTCTTTACTCACTGGTATACTATAAGCACAGCATTGTGGTATTTATCCACCACACCTTGTTTATTATATCTGCTCTGTGAAATATAGCCTAATAATGACACCCTGTTTATGCAAAATGTGTGCACTTAACTGATTAATTTTTACAATATGTATCTCCTTCCTTACCTCATTTAATCTCGTTTCATGTGAAACCCAGTAATTTTGTGAAAGTATGTTGCCAGTAACTAATTACTTAAATTCTAATATTCAGTAGGATTGAGATAGTACCCTGAAGACCTCATATGAGTAGGAGATGCCCTCCTAGTCACCCATGAACCCTGGCTGCTGTCCAAGACAGACATACCCAGCTAGTGAGTTCAGCCTGGAAAGCAGAGCTAAAGGAGGCATTCAGAAACACTATCCCATAAGAAGCCAGGAAGAATTAGAGAAGCCATTGTGATTAGGTATATGGTAGAGGTAACTTCTCTTTCTAGAGAATTTACTATTTGCTGGGATCTCTGAAGTATAACACTGATGCTTCTACTTGAAGATAGACCCACTTTGTTTTTCTTATTTTAGTCTTTTACAATTTCAGTTTTATAGTCTGTATATTAATGGGATGAAACCTAAATCCAATTGGATACATAATTGTTTAGAGCATCTGGTCAACTAAATTTTGTCAATACAGATTATTGTGGATTATGTTTATACTACGAAATCCAAGTGAACACAAGACCTTATAGGCTCAGATGAACCTACTCACCAGTCACGTTCTGCAGCTGATGTTGGCTTTTGGAGGTTTTGGTCTTATTTTTTGGCAGGTCATTGTATTCTGGTGGCTTTGTGAAAAATTACTTGTACAGCTACCTCCTTTGCTAAAAGGCTGGCCAGTTTACTGGGCAGCAATAGCACTAAGCCTTGATTGTGAAAGAGGCAGTGTTAGATGATCCAGATATGAATAGAGTGTTTGTCATCAGTGCTAACAGAACTGGTATATCCTTCACTTGTCTCCCCTGCAAATATGGGTAAGGGAGCCAAAGGTGAGCCAACTGGAGCTGGCTGTTGAGGAAGGAGCCAATCATCCATTTGCACAGCCTGGGACTGGGCCAGGGTTGAGCCTACCAGAGCGACACAGGTGCTAATTAATGGTTCACGCTGAATCTGCTCTCATAGACTCTAAGTGTGAATAAGCATTCGCACAGAATGATCTCATGAAGGTTAGAGGAATGAGTACCTAGTGGTATCAGATGGCAAAGCCTTTAATGACCAGGAGAAGCAGCTTAGGTTTGCACAGCCACAAAGTTACCATACCTCATTGTGACAGCAATGAGATCTGTTGCACATAGCTTCTGCAGCCTGGACAACCCATTTTTCCTGAGATCAGTCCTCCCGCTTCCAATATCTCTGATGGTTATTAAGATAAGTCAGGTCTTATACTGTCAACTTAGCTAGCATGCTTCCAGGTCTGGACGTAGGACATGGGGCCAAAGAAGATGGTTTCAATAGAGGCTTGGGAATTTTTCAGACCTTTCACAAAGTTTCTCTGCAACCAGTGCATACTGCACAGATCTGATTTCTGAGGGGGTATGCTCCTAGCATGTGTATCAGAGGTGATTGCCAGGGTAGTGTTTTTACCAGGGGGACAAGGTAATGTATTTAAACTAAAAGCTTCATAATGAGAAAAAGAAGTCAGCTATTGAAAAAATCCATCAGCAAAACTGCTGAGTTTACAGTGACTAATATACTATAATCAGGCAATGAGCATTTAATGTCATGATACACAGCCTCTGAAATGGTATGTGATCGGTTATGAGACTTAAAGTGGTATAATCCTTTACGGCCTTCTGAAATACACCACAAACTGGGAAAGTCACATTTAAACATCTTCTTCAAGCCATCCTTGCAATTTCTTAGCCTTGAAATCTCTTCTCAATTTTCCTCTTCCTCATCCTGGAGGGAGAATGTTCCCTTCTGCTCATAGCATAGGTAGAAGCAGACATATCTAGGTGGAATGACCGGCTTGGAGGATGAGGCCAAAAGAAACCATCAGACAGCATCAGCCCCAAAGAAGGAGCTGGTCAGATTATAGAGGGAGGTTGTGCTTGGTCATTTGTGGCAGTGTCTGGTTGTAGCAGTGGGAGTCGCAGTTCAGCTTTAGGTAGGATTAATACAGCTGTGAAGGTTATTGTGTGTAAGAGTGGTACCTCCCTTTATGACTGGGGAGAATATGACTAATTTCATAATATAGCAGAGGGAGGCTGCACTCACCCAGGTACAATCTGTTTCTCTTGTAAGCTTTGATGAATGGGTATGTCAGGTTTTTATGCAGGAATGTGCTGCTGTTGGAATAATATTCTAACTCTTCAGTAGAAGCAGGACTTGCCTTCCAGGCGTGTGCTAAAGAATGTGAAGGATCGCAGCTGTTAAAGCTTGACTGCCAGATCAGAGTGACCAAAGTTTCCCATTTCAAGTTGGGCTGCAGGGCTTAGGGAGATATAAGCTGGTTGCTAACAATTAGTATATAAAACTGGAAGAATCGATATTGTTCAATAAGCTCCATATCCTGTGACTGGAAGCAATGATGGAAGAGGTACTTAGATCTGGACAAACAATACACCTGCCTCTGTGCCTCACAAACTACAGAATTTCCCAGCACTTCATAACAGTCTGAAGGCCTGCAGTGAAACACCAAAGGCCAGAATCACAGTCATGTATCACAGCAAGCAACAGTAGGTCTTGCTTTTGTTGTAGGTTTCCACAATAGCAAAGAGCTTATTAGGATCATCTCTGCTAGAGAGCAAATGGGAAAGCAGTTCTAGAGCTGCCAACGTGCCTTTAGGCAAAAAGTCTTTCTTACTCCACATCTGCTGCCAAGTGCGACCCTGGTGCATGAGGAAAACATACCAATTTCACCAATAAATCAGAGTTTTGCAGCAGGTAAACCCTCTCCTACAGTATCCTTGACTCTGCACATTAGCTCGTGAAAGCCCCCATTCCTATGCTGTGACTGCTAAAGATAAATAGAGTGCTTACAGCAACCCATGACTGGACCATGAGAGCAAAATTCCAGGCTTCGTTTCTCAAGTCTAGGTTTTCAACTTTTATAGATAGAGCCTGGTTCTCTTCTTAAACTACTTTTCTGCTAATGGGATTTTAGTGAAGTTACAGGTTCCAGTGAAGTTAGTCCTAGTGAACTCTACCTAGTGTGAGTGGGAGAGGACTCACATCTACAAGCTGTGTTCAAATACAAGGAGATACCACACAGAGGCCAAAATGACTCCCGATAAAGTAAGACCTTCTTTGGCTTTGAAAGGTTACAGAGATCAAGGAAGGGAGGAATAATAGATAGAAAGGTTGTCTGTCTGCTAGAGAGATCGCTGGAAACGCTGAGCTGCTAGTAAGTTAGTTTTCAGAGGTCTAAGGAAAAAATGGCTTGTTGAAGACCTAAAAAGGTTTGAACTCTGGAAACTGTAGTGGGTCTGCTTCTTCAGTTTAAACTATTATTCCACTTTATGTTCACTCAGCCTTGCTGTTTTGTTCTTGAATGAAATCTACTCTCAATCTGAAAATACAGAACCTCTCCATTTTACCTACACTTCATAAATTGGTTGCCACTAAGCAGTACTCCCTCTCCAGCATACAGCAACTATTATGGTCATTTCAGGGGCTCGTCTGCCCATTATTTTGTCTAGTGTGATTTGTATTCTTATAACACAGATAAATTATCTATTATCTACTACAATTGGCCTATCAATAATGCGGTTGAAGGTGTTATTGTAGCTTACTTAATAAACAACTACACACCACTGACCCTGCAGTCTGTGTATCAGCATTGCACACTGTATTCGTACTACCTTCTGGCATTAGCATTTAATCGGTTTGTATAATGTGGTGCTTCTGAAAGCTAGTGACTAGACATGATGACTCAGGAGCTGTGTTCTTTTAAGGAGCTGTGTTGTAAATAAATTGCTGGCATGGGAGGACTTTTCATAGGAAAAGGTGCCTAAGTAGTACTCATCTTGTTCCCAATATGAAGAAAAGAGGGGGCAGGGAGGAAAATGAATGGCTTTTTTTTGGTTTTGTATTGTCTTGTGAGTAGGGATTTTGGTGATAAAGAAGTAAGGAATACAAGAAAACTTGTATTCCTTACCTTTGCACCCCTTCCAAATTAGCATCCTCTGACCTTTTATATCAGTAAAACTCTGGAGTGGCGCCAGTGACTGCAGTGGAAACCATCAGAACAATGCTGGTGCTGAGAGAATTCAAAACAGCTTTGAGAATTTGTAGTGGATACAAAAAAGAAACCAGGCAAATCACCACAGATATTTGGACAGGTCCCATTCCAACAGAGTCTGTGAATACCATCTTTGCAGACTGTAAGAGCTTAATTAAAATGTAAAAAAAAGGAAGTAGCACGATCTTGACAATCCTAGAGGAGTCTTTCAGAAATGCCGTTCTGACCAGCACAAGCAAGGAAACAGTGAAAACTTAGTGTGCGTAGCAGTTGTTTAAAATGTCAAAAAGCATGTCCAAATGCCTTTATGTCTCATTAAAATGGTTCAAAAGCATGGTTCATATCCACTTCAATAAAAAGCATAATTCACCATCTCTCTTATGATTCCTGTGTTGGGTTTGGCTGGGATACAGTTAATTTTCTTCATAGGAGCTAATATGGGGCTATGTTTTGAATTTGTGCTGAAAACACTGTTGATAATACAGGGATGTTTTCGTTATTGCTGAGGAGCGCTTACACAGAGTCAAGGCCTTTTCTGCTTCTCACTCCACCCCACCAGCGAGGAGGCTGGGGGTGCACAAGAAGTTGGGAGCTGACCCCAACTGACCAAAGCAATATTCATGGAATCATAGAATCATAGAATCATTTAGGTTGGAAGAGACCTTTAAGATCATTGATTCTAACCGTTAACCTAGCGTTGCCAAGTCTACCACTAAACGATGTCCCTAAGCGCCACATCTATACATCTTTTAACTACCTCCAGGGATGGTGTCTCAACCACTTCCCTGGGCAGCCTGGTCCAATGCCTGATAACCCTTTCAGTGAAGAAATGTTTCCAAATATCCAATCTAAACCTCCCCTGGTGCAACTTGAGGCCATTTCCTCTTGTCCTATCACCTGTTACTTGGCAGAAGAGACTGACCCCCACCTCACTACAACCTCCTTTCAGGTAGCTGTAGAGAGCAATGAGGTCTCCCCTCAGCCTCCTTTTCTCCGGCCTAAACAACCCCTGTTCCCTCAGCCGCTCCTCACAGGACTTGTGCTCTAGAGCCTTCACCAGCTTTGTTGCCCTTCTCTGGACACGCTCCAGCACCTCAATGTCTTTCTTGTAGTGAGGGGCCCAAAACTGAACACAGTACTCGAGGTGCGGCCTCACCAGGGCTGAGTACAGGGGATGATCCCTTCCCCAGTCCTGCTGGCCACACTGTTTCTGATACAAGCCAGGATGCCGCTGGCCTTCTTGGCCACCTGGGCACACTGCTGGCTCATATTCATCTGGCCGTCAACCAACACCCCCAGGTCCTTTTCCGCCGGGCAGCTTTCCAGCCACTCCCCCGCAAGCCTGTAGCGTTGCCTGGGGTTGTTGTGACCCAAGTGCAGGACCCGGCACTCAGCTTTGTTGAACCTCATAAACTTGGCCTCAGCCCATTGATCCAGCCTGTCCAGATCACTCTGTAGTGCCTTCCTACCCTCCAGATCAACACTCCCTCCCAACTGGGTGTCATCTGCAAACTTACTGAGGGTGCACTCGATCCCCTTGTCCAGATCAGTGATAAAGATGTGAAACAGAACTGGCCCCAGTACTGATCCCTGGGGAACACCACTGGTTGTCCCATACGTGTCGTGTGATGGCACTCAAGATGATCTGCTCCATAACCTTCCCTGGCACTGAGGTCAGACTGACAGGCCCGTAGTTCCCTGGGTCCTCCTTCCAGCCCTTCTTGTAGACGGGTGTCACATCCAGCCCCATAGACTTGTGTGTGTCTTAAGTGGTGTAGCAGGGCACTGACCGTTTCCCCTTGCATTATGGGGGCTTCATTCTGCTCCCCTGCCCCCTCTTCCTGCTCAGGGGGCTGGGTACCCAGAGAACAACTTCCCTTGCTGTTAAAGACAGAGCCAAAGAAGGCATTAAGTACCTCAGCCTTTTGCTCATCCTTTGTCACTGTTTCCCATCGCATCCAATAAAGGAGGGAAATTCTCCTTCTCCCCCCTTTTATTGCTAATGTATTCATAGAAACACTTTTTATTGTCTTATATGGCAGTAGCCGGATTAAGTTCTAGTTGGGCTTTGGCCCTTCTAATTTCTCCCTGCATAATCTCATGACATCCTTGTAGTCCTCCTGAGTGGCCTGCATCTTCTTCCAAAGGTCATAAACTCTCCTTTTTTCCCTGTGTTCCAGCCAAAGCTCTCTGTTCAGCCAGGCCGGTCTTATTCCCCACCGGCTTGTCTTTCGGCACATGGGGACAGCCTGCTCCTGTGCCTTTAAGATTTCCTTCTTGAAGAATGTCCATCCTTCCTGGACTCCTTTGCCCTTCAGGACTGCCTCCCAAGGGACTCTGTCAATCAGTCTCCTAAGCAAGCAGGCCAAAGTCTGCCCTCCAGCAGTCCAAGGTAGCAGTTCTGCTGACCCCCCTCCTTACTTCTCTGAGAATCAAAAAATCTATCATTTCGTGATCGCTATGTCCGAGACGGCCTCCAACCATCACATCCCCCACAAGTCCTTCCCTGTTCACAAACAACAGGTCCAGCGGGGCACCGTCCCTAGCTGGCGCACTCACCAGCTGTGTGAGGAAGTTCTCTTCCGCGCAATTCAGGAACCTCCTGGACTGTTTCCTCTCTGCTGCATTGTATTTCCAGCAGACATCTGGCAAGTTGAAGCGCCCCACGAGAACAAGGGCTAGTGATTGTGAGACTTCTCCCAGCTGCTTGTAGAATACCTTGTCTGCCTCCTCGTCCTGGTTGGGTGGTCTATAACAGACTCCCACCGTGACATCTGCCTTGTTGGCCTTCCCCCTGATTCTTACCCATAGACACTCAACCCTCTCATCACCGTCCTCGAGCTCTAGGCAGTCAAGACTCTCCCTAACATACAGGGCTACCCCCACCTCTCCTTCCTTGCCTATCCCTTCTGAAGAGTTTGTAGCCATCCATTGCAGCACTCCAGTTGTACAAGTCATCCCACCATATTTCCATGACTGCAGCTATATCATAGTTTTCCTGCTGCATAATGGCTTCTAACTCCTCCTGTTTGTTGCCCGTGCTGTGTGCATTCGTGTAGATGCACTTCAGCTGGGCTAATGATCCTGCCACCTTTCTTGGGGGAGAAACCCTAATTCCTACGTGGCCATTCTCAGGCGCTTCAATGGTTTCTAACACATCAATGACCCTTGTGCCTTTGCTGCCACATGGATCTCCATCCCCTACCTTGACTGAAACATCAGACCAAAGGACCTCGATAGCACACCATCGCTCATACATTGGTGTGCTGGCCCCAGGCTTATCTCTAGTGAGCCTGGTTTTATCCCCTTCCCCCTTCACTCCATACCCTATGATGTCATGCTCAGCTTATAAAGCTGGGGGAAGAAGAAGGAACGGGAGGACATTTGGAGTGATGGCATTTTGTCTTCTCAAGTAACCGTTACATGTGATGGAGCCCTGCTTTCCTGGAGATGGCTGAACACCTGCCTGATGATGGGAAGCAGTGAATGAATTCCTTCTTTTGCTTTGCTTGCGTGTGCGGCTTTTACTTTACTTATTAAACTGTCTTTATCTCAGCCCACAAGTTTTATCACTTTTACTCTTCCAATTCTCTCCCCCATCCCACCAGGGGAGTGAACAAGCGGCTGTGTGGTTCTTAGTTACTGGCTGGGGTTAAACCACTGCACTTCCTAATCATGTAATGTTCATTACAGCTACAATCTGCAGTACATATGAAAAAATACATCTTGACTTGACCATGGAGCTTATAGGTACTTTTATTGAGTCACTTACAGTAAAGAACCTGATTCATTCATCAAATCATACCATTCTATTTACATGGTGTGAAAATATCCCTTGTCCTTACAATGCTCCTGAGAACTGTCTACATCTACTTCTTTGGAGTGAGAGCAAAGAACTAGTGATGTTGAGCAGCTGAATTCACAGAATAGTTGAGGTTGGAAGGGACCTCTGGAGGTCATCTTGTCCAACCCCAGTTCCATCATTTAGGGTGGGATTCAGTTTGAGGCAGACACCTCCATTTCCACATAAATGTGTCCCAGTAGATATGTAAGCTATATGTAAAAGCTCCCACCATAATCAAAGAAGACGTTGGGCTCAGTTCAGTTGAACACACAAGTTTAGTGCATTTGAGATATCTGCCTTCTATCAGTTCCCCTGCAGGAGCTTCCCCATTGGTTAACCCCCTAATTTGAGTGAAAGAAGGATGCATCATCTTGCATGTAGCATGGAGTGCCACAGGCACATATGTGTAGTGGGCAGTCACAACAGGGCTGCTGAGGTGTGGTAATGTATCAGGGCGGAGGCTGGTGCTTTGGGTATAGTTGCTACATTCTTGAGAGTGTAGGAATCTGTTGTATTTCAACCCTGGTACTCAGCAGTCAACACTGAGGCCATGAACTCCTAATGAGCAATGAGACAAACAAGTTCAGGAATCATATTTCATACTCAATCTCCAATTACTTAACAATTAAGACTGTTTTTAATGAGAAGAATAAGGTATGTCTACTTCAATTTCATTATGACTTTATATAAGTATTTGTGGGCAAAGTTTCCCAAACTCATTTACTTTCAGTACTAAAAAAAGGAATGCAAGTGAAGTAGCCTTGGGAAACTCTGAGTAGATGGTATTTTTTGAGTCCTGCCCTGATTTAGGCCAGGACAGAGCTAATTTTGTCTCCAGCAGCTACTGTGTTTTGGATTTAGTATGGGATTTATTATGTGAAGAATGTTGATAGTATACTGATGTTGTCGGTTGCTGTTAAGCGATCAAGGACATCTTCTAATTTCCCAGGTTTTGCTAATGTGCAGGTGCAAAAACTTGGGGGGGGTATAGCCCGTATAGTTGATTCAAACTGGCCAGAGAAAGTATTCCACACCATAGACATCATGCCCAGTGTAAGTGGGGGTCAGCCAGTGGGCCGGTTCCCTTCTTTTTCCCTTTTTTCGTTCATTCAGGCCTTTTTGTTCACTCATTCAGCTGTTCGTTCCCTCACTTGCTTGCTCTGGAACTTGCTGTTCTGGGATAGCTGCTGGGGAATATCCCTGTTCCCTGACTGCTGCTTGGGACAGGCTGTATCGGTCGTCAGGTGGTGAGAAATTGTGCAGCGTTCATTTTATATATTCTGTTATCCTTATATATTATTATTATTGTTATTAATATATTTTTATATTTTTCCTTTGCTGTCCAGGTGAACTGCTTTTATCTCAAACCGCGAGTTTTCCTTTCTCTCTGATTCTCCTCCCCACCCCACTGGGAGCGGGAGGAGCGAGTGAGCGGCTGCGTGGTATTCGGTTACCGACTGGGGTTAAACCACAACAGAGTCCCCAGTGCGAATTGTTATATTTTGCACTTGTATCACATCTAAAACCTCCACTGCAGAAACTCAACAACTCTTGCAGCAATGACAATGAAAATGCCATCTATGCTGTGGATCAGAAAGCATCACATTTACTCAAAAGTTTTACCCATAAAATGAAAATTTACAAAAGAGGTGTAAATGGAGTTCTCTAAACAGCGCTTACCTGAAACTGAAATATATTTTGATACTCAGGTGCATAGATCCACAGCATTCAATATCAATTTACTATGGGAAAATGTCTGTAAGAGTCGATAAATTTGATGGAGAGGGAACAACAGTCATTGGGAAGGTGAGGCAAAGGGGATGTCACGGGAGGGATCAGGCAGTAGCAGCTCTGGACCACGGGTGAGCAAAAGAAAGCAGCATAGCAATCTCTAGAAGCTGAGGAAGAGCAGGTTCACTGTTCTTAGGGCCAGTACATTGCTGAAGTCCTCATGTGAGGCCCAAAGGCCAAAGTCTGGAAGTCCCTGACCTAGAAATCAGTGAACAATCAGTGGACAACAGCTGAAAGGGCAAAATGTGTATGACAAGGGTACATGACAAAGTGGAGCTCAAATTTTTGGATCTTTTAACACTACAGCAGCTAGACAAGTACCTAAAAAGTGATGTCTTCCTAGCAGTATGTCATAGTTTAACCCCAGCCGGCAACTAAGAACCCTACAGCTGCTCACTCACTCCCCTCACATGGGATGGGGAAGAGAATTGGAAGAGTAAAAGTGAGAAAACTTCTGGGTTGAGATAAAGACAGTTTAATAAGTAAAGTAAAAGCCGCACACGCAAGCAAAGCAAAAGAAGGAATTCATTCACTGCTTCCCATCATCAGGCAGGTGCTCAGCCATCTCCAGGAAAGCAGGGCTCCATCACGCATAATGGACATCTCCGTGCTGTGGATTACAAGGCTAACATGAAGCAAAATGTGACATTAATTACTTAGGTAAGCAAAGCCATGAAGCATGCCGTGGGTGTTCATGGCTATTCTTTGATCCTTTGGGTGCTCATTACTATTGTGCTCAGAAGTATTTTCTAATGGAAACTTTGCCGCAGAGTGCTTCTGTTCATGTAATTTACAATTGCTTATATATGCATTAGTTGTACAGATATTGCCTATATTTAATATACCTCAAGGAATACCTTTTATACCATGGCAATACTAGATATTTTTAGTTAAAAAGTCAGTAGAAAAAGATGCACATAGTCCAAGTGGACTCTTTTTATTTAAGAATATTTTCCTTTGTTAAGGAAAAAAAAGATTAAATAGACATGGTCCTTTTATCTTCTAAGTAGAGCTGTAAGTAGACAAGACTCCTCAGAAGTCTGAATGATCCATGGAATATGTTTCTCTCCTATAAAACAGAGATTTAAATTCTCTCTCCCTCAGAAAATCTTCTCTATATGTAAATTGGTAACTCTGCCCACAAAAAGATTTCCAATGTGAGCATGATAAAATACCTAGAAGTATCTCGTGTTGGTGTTGGTGTGTGTGCTATTGCCATTCACGTTTACAGCAGAACACAGTTTTTGGTGGAATAAGTGCTTTGAAAACACTCCCTAGGCCAAAAAATACAGTCAGCGTCAGGTACGCAGCAGCAGAGCGTGTGCTACATTCTCTCCTCTTACAGGAAGCAATGAAAATGTCCGCAGATAGGAAATAAATGAAAATAAAATGGGCTACATGAGTGTTTTCTAGTCAAATGTTCTTTATATATTAGAAATCTGTTGCCATAGGTAAAAATCTCTGCTCTAAATCAGCAAATATGACTTACTATAAGGGACACTGTCCAAATCCATAACATTTGTTATCCTTTAAAGCTAATCCAGTCCAGTACTTTTTATGGCTTTGAGCACTTTCAATCTTGTCTTGACATCATTGTCAAGAGCATGTGGATTAAACAGACAAAATCAAAGTACTTTGTCCCCTAGAAACTCGCTAAAACTTCACATTTGCAAATTTGCTTTAGAGACTATCCTCCCTTTCTCTATTCACCACGGTATATTCACTTGGGGGTTGAGGGTTTTTTAAAGCTCAAGGCGGGAGCATGACTAGCGTATTCTAATTACATTGTATTAATTTACTTTAAAGTGACTCCAATAAAGGAAGCCAATGACATCTCATAACATAAGTGGTTCGGAACGATGACTTTTCTTTTTTCAACTTAGATTAGTAGTAATGCTTTAACATAATGTTCCTGAGATTTTATGGCCTTCCATAAACTGAAACAATCTTGCTCCAAATTTAGCAATCATATTTTTCTACTGCCTCTTTTCCAGTGCTTCCAGCAATGAGCTTATTAAAGCATTACATGATCTTTCTGCACTGCACATATAAAATATACAATATTTTTTATATTCTATAAGCGATGGTCTGCATCCAGATTATCCACCTGTATAGGTAAATTGTTTGGGGTACTGTTTCTTTTAACTTACAGCTACATCAGCAGAAGCCTTGCTATGAATGTAGATTACCCGAGAACAGACAGAAAAATCTTACCACATTTCCTATATGAGGCTCTGTTTTTTCAACTAAAATAGTGAGGTTGAAATAATAAAATTTTTTAAGAGAAGGAAAGGTGCCTTTTAACTACAGATGTTAAAGCAATTTACAACTGTAAATGTGTATTATCTTCATTTAAAATAGAAAATAGAGGGACTGATAGTGACTTAGTGGCAAAGCCTCTACTGCCTCTAGAACTCAGGTCTTCTAAGTCATTTCTGATAATCTTGAAATATAGTGCCTACTAATGTGCAAAGCAAGTGTTGTGATACTCTGGGTGAAATAAAAATGAATGAGTCTGCACTAGAAGAACCTTATTTCAACAACAATGAATTCTAAAAAAAAATACAAAAGACCTTAACAAAAAAAGTCATTCTGTAAGAAGAATGGAGACCACAGTGAAGAAGGTGAGAATTTCTGCAGAATGGCAGTATCAGCTTTTGACTAGAGCCAGCTGAAAAGGATGTATACACAAGGATTTACGAAGTAGACAGGTAAGTTGAGGAAAGCACAAACATTGATATTTACCACCACAAAGGAAAAAAAGGGTGAGGGTACGGCAGACAAATTTATCCTACACATCTATTCATGTCAGGCACCAGAGAGGAAAACAAGTAAGTGATAAGACAAAATGTCCATGACAGTCATTCAGGAGCTCATCAGATGTCTTTGTGCTGTTGCTTCTCCTTTTGAATTTATAGTAGCATTACGTGTCATGGGGGTAAAAGACTAAGGAAGGTAACAATATTGCCACTAGAGGAATAAAAATGTAGAAGGGAATATTTTAAAGTTTCACCAGCTTACCTTGGAGGCAAGCATTGTGCTGAAACCTGGGCTGCAATGCCACTGGAAGGCTGCGTGTAGATTAAGCTAGTACGGCCTTCCATGTTACGACATAGAGCTGCAGTAAATAGAAGGGAGAAGCCTAAGGGATTTCTGGCTATAAGACTCTAACAGTGTCCTTATTCTCTTACCTCTGCATCTGACCTGATGATAGATTCAGATGGTGTCAGCCCTTTGCTTTCACTGCTCTGCAAATAGTGCTACCCGAGAGCTGCTGGGCAACGGTGCAGAGAGATGGCCGTGGGAACTGCTGCTCTATGAAGTAACTTCTTGAACTGGCTGATGTACACGGCATGGCCATGGAAAGGAAAACGGGAATGATACCTTCTTGTGTCTTTCATGTGTTGGAGAGAGACGAGACTTGGACAATGCCACAGTGTTGACCAGGTAGGACTGTGAGGGATACACACATATCATATAACTCTTACAGTTAGGTTAGACTCCCATTTTAATAATTAGTTTTGGAACACACATAACCAAAAATAAGAGGAAAACTGTGGAGAGAAATGTTATAAAAAATAAGTGTGGACTCTTTTTTTTTCAGATTCTTTTATTCTCTATTCTTTCCTTTCCTACAAAGCCATTCCTATTATTGTTAACAAACTAAAAATAATCACTTACTTTGCAACAATACCAAGAGTTTTTAAATATTTATGAATGTTGAAATTTATGAAAATTCCAACCAAAACAGGTTGTTTTTCTAAGACTATTGTAAACACTGTGAAATTCTCTATGGTAGAAATTGATCACTGATAGAAATAACTGAATTAGAAATACAAAAACAAATGGATTGTCACTTGCATAAAAGTCCATGAAGAAAACCAAAACAGTAGTACAATTGCTTCTACACTAATATTGAATCAGTGTAAGAAATTAGATGGGAGAACTGGAAGCCTGGCCTTAAGTGAAGATGTTGGCATAGCAGGAGCCTCAAAAACATGGTGGAGGGCAGGCAGTCAATGCAACACAATAATACCACAGTGTGAAAGATACAGAAAATATCACATAACTCATGCCAGCAACTGACCAATACAATACGTTATAAACCTTAGCATCAAAACAAATTAAGGAACTGACCATGTTACCAAGCAACACGGCATCTACACAGATTAAAACCACAGGCCTAAATAGAAGAAATACAGTACTGAGTATGTGTTACTGCCTGCTAGGCAGGACCACGGCATTGTCCATGATGCACTAAGAGAGATCAGAGAGGCTTTAGGAGCAGCAAATACAAATGTGTTAAAAGATTTCACTTACCCTGTGTGTATTGGGCAAAACTCATGCCAGGACATGAAGCAGAGAGGACATTTTTGGGCACCAGGCATGACTGCTTTCTGGAACAGCCAGTTAACAAGCCTGCAAGAGGGAGTGCAGCCCACCACCTGCAGCCAAGGAAGTGTGCAGGATCGCACTCCAAACTTTTCAGCTGAAAAAATGCTTTGCAGCAATGACCATCATGTACTTCCGTTTCACAGCCCTGCAGGAATGCCAATGTCATTGAACACCAACGTAGAGTTTTATGGAATTGAGAATGAATGCTTCAGAAAGATGAAATAGTTTTCAAAATAGAAACAATCATAAACTCTCAAAGAAGCCAAAAAACAGTTTGAAGAACAAGTAACTAAGGGAATCAAAGCTACTATTGCAACCTTCGGCGGATTTAAAATATCTGGGACAAGATGCACTTCAGAGTCCTGAAGCACCCCTTGACCAGAGCACCTCAGAGGCACCCAGTAAGGGCATCCTTGAGGGCACCCAGCAAGGGCGAGAACTCTGCAGAAATGCTGACTAGATTTTTTTGCAGTGTTCATGGTGGAAGAAAACAGGAGATTTCAAACTAAAACCTTTTGCTCAAGAGGAACAACAGAATTTTTTTTCTGAAATGGAAGCAACTGGAAAAGAAGTTATGGTATGAATAGTGAAAATGGAGGCTAACCTGGTTTTGCCTGTTTGCCCGTTTCTACCACAACCTTTTCCACAGTTGCTTCATTTTCAGCTCATATGACATAGAAAAGTGAGCCGTAACATGATGATGCTTGCTGATGATATGACTGGAGAGAGATTGAAAAATCACAGGACATGGGACAAAGTGATAAAATCAGTGTAGATAAAGGAAATTTATTTATTGGGTGAAAAGCATTCCTCCCTTCACATTTAAAATGGTGGCTTCTGTTGTGTCCTTACATTTCAGGAAAAAGGGCTTGGGGTCATGATAACTCCAGGAAGACATCAGCTCACTATCTGGCAGCAGTCAAAGAACAAACAAAATGTTACCAATTATTATGAAAAAGTATAGGAAGCAAAACAGAAATCATCATACTGCTGCGTAAGTTTGAGGTTCATCACTGCCTCAAGTAGTGTGGGCACATATAGAAAAAATTCAGAGAAAAGGAACATGGGCAGTGAGAGGCACCGGACAGCTTCCATGCAAAAATCAAGCCGGTAGGCTGGGATTCCTCATCCTGCAATTGAGACTGTTCGGGGACAAATATGATTCAGGTCCACAGATGAAGTGGGGGGAAAAAAAAAGCATAGATAAATGAGAGTCTAAATGCAACATAGATAAATGAAACTGATGCACAGAGTGAAAAACACTCCTGGTCTCTGTCAAGGCAAGAAACAGGATCTGTCAAACAAATCTGCATTTGAAACAAACACAAGGATGCAGTGCATCACAGAATGGGTGGCAGATTGGTGGGCTCCTTGCTGTAGGATGCTGTGGATGCCTTATGAGTTCAAGTGAGGACAGAGCAAGTACTTAGAAGAGAGAGCTATTGAGGGTTACTGAATAGGCACAGCAAAATAGTCTAAAAAAATCATTGTATTGAAAAATTGAGATACTGGAAGAATCTTAGGGGAAAATACCATTGATGCCAGTCTCATGGGCATTCAGTTAAGGGCAACTGTTAGAAACAGAAAACTGAGCAAGACAGACTCTTGATATGAACCAGTGAAACCATATTTATAGCGTAGCTATGAATTTCAATAGGAAAAAAAAAAGTTGCAAAGAGCTTTGATTACGGGTCTAAAAAAGAAGAGGTAGCTAATCATAAAGACTACTTTAGACAGTGGAATAGATGGAAGATCATCGTGAAAAAGGACAGTTGTTCCCAATACTCATCACATATATTTGGAGTGGTTAAGCGGGAAGAGCACTCAAGCAAAAAAAAAACCCCACAGCTAATTTTAAAAAAATCCAGTGCTGTACTTTAATGACATTCAGGGAAAAGACATCTTCCTTTTTTCCTTAATTTTTGAGGGATTAAAAAGGTTTTGTTATTTCACCGTTTCTAAGTTTTCCTGTCTATTTTGCCCATTGTAGGTTTAAAATATGCTAAACCATACCAAAATCTCTTTTTTTACTAAGTTGAACTTGACCTAAATCAGGAGGTATTGCATGGCTTAAGGAGAAATCCAGAATCCTATGAACTCAAACTCACACTCCAAAGCAAAATATCTTAGATAAGCCTTGATGCCTACTTTGCAAAAAGAAACCTCTGAGACACCTCATCTTCCTTTACCAATTCTTTGTGCTGTAGTCCACTAAAAAATGAAATTTCCTGGAGGATCCAGGTGAGTTTTCATCTTGATAGAAGAAAGAATTTTTTTATAGGAAGAACAATCATTCACTGGAACAAGCTCACCAGGGACATAGTAATTGCTCCTAGACACAATACTTCATAAAAATGTCCCGTTCCCTAAGGACTTGTGAGTATAGCACGTGTTATACATATTCTGGAGCACCAAGGATGTTAACAGAAGGGACAGTTTGTAGCCTACATAGACACTTACTACTCTCAGTTATTTTAATTTGTCCAAAATGTAATTAGATAACATTATCATCATGAAAGGGATGATTTATAGCTATTTACTCTCACCATTCTTATCACTACAGGGCACTATCTATGGCAAACACTATTTTGCCACATCTGTAGTGTAAATGATTCAGCTTTAATCAAAGCCACATCTAGTCAGGCTTATGTGGTAAAATGTCATGTCAAAATAGGGCTTACCCCACCTGCCAGTCTCCCACGGGATTTCTATTATTTCTGTATGACAACATCATAGTGGAGACCACTATATTTGAAATGGTTGCATGCAAGGCACAAAGGCAAATTCAGATATAAGGCTGAAATTCTCCTTTAAAAATACATCCTTGTGTTGCACGCTAGGCAGAAACTTATTCTTTGTTTATAAGTGTTTGCTTGCTACGTGACACTCCCACTGTAAGTTAACCAGAAGTCAGTGGGAGTTGCATGTATCACATGCAGCAGAAGACAGCATTATACTTGCCTTTATAATCCACAGATGGTCACTTGCAGGGCAATAATATTCTACTATGTGTCTCAGATGTAGTGGGGTGAGTACGCATAAGTGTAGCTAATGTACAGTACGGCACGCCCGCACAAAACAAAAGGTCATATCGAAATAACAACTGCATGTTATTCTAGATACAAAGAAGAAATGTTTTTACGATGAGAGTGGTGAAGCACTGGCATAGGTTGCCCAGAGAGGTGGTAGATGCCCCATCCCTGGAAACATTCAAGGTCAGGCTGGACGGGGCTCTGGGCAACCTGATCTAGTTAAGGATGTCCCTGCTCATTGCAGGGGGGTCGGACTAGATGACCTTTAAAGGTCCCTTCCAACCCAAGCCATTCTATGATGCTGTCGTGGTTAAACCCCAGCCGGCAACTAAGCACCACACAGCCGCTCACTCACTCCCCTCCCCACAGTAGGATGAGGAGGAGAATGGAAAAAAAATAAAACTCATGGGTTGAGATAAAGACAGTTTAATAGAACAGCAAAGGAAGAGAGAATAACAACAACAACAACAACAACAACAATGACAATAATACTAGAACATACAAAACAAGTGATGCACAATACAATTGGTCACCACCCACTGACCGATGCCCAGCCCGTCCCCAAGCAGCAATTGCATCCCCACCAGACAACTACCCCAGTTTATATACTGAGCATGATGTCATATGGTCTGGAATATCCCTTTGGCCAGTTGGGGCCAGCTGTCCTGGGTGTGCCACCTCCCAGCTTCTTCTACACCTCCTCACAGGCAGAGCATGGTGACCTGAAAAGTCCTTGACTTAGCATAAGCACTGCTTAGCAACAACTAAAACATCAATGTGTTATCAACGTTATTCTCATACTAAATCCAAAACACAGCTCTGTACCAGCAACTAGGAAGAAAATGAACTCTATCCCAGCTGAAACCAGGACAGATGCTACATTTCTATGTTGGTGCTATGGTAATGCAGCTTGCAATAAAAAGCTAGATTAAAGGAATGTGCTGTGGCATGATTAAAAGGCTGTGATTTGGTGGTGTGACAAACTGTTTGGGATATAGAGTAGCAGATAAAAGCAATGAGGTGCCTCCCTCTCCTGTCCTGAAATTAGGTAGCATTTTTTCATGGGCATGTCTGACTAGGATGCCACTTTTCTCCCAATTAGATATATCTGCTGTCCAGCTTATACCTAGCCATGACCAGTTCATTCTCAGCTGTATTTTTCCAGCGTTTTCTTTCAGCTGAAATAATTATTTTCCCTATAGGTCCTTACTACCTTGGCATATTTACATGTTTGCTTTTAGCTTTTGCTTTACTAAACCAAGCAGTCTGCGTGTAGTTTTAACTGAGTGCGGCCTGAAGGCAAGTGTGAAAATTCCAGCTGTGAGTTAGTTCAGGTACAAGAAACAGCCAAACCAAAGCAGCTCAGAGCCTAATTCAGGATAATTTGCCTTACTTCACAGGAAGACTCTTTAGTCTTTACTGAGTTCTCACCCCTGTTTCCGCTAGTTTAACTACAATTTCGATGTGACTTCACACTTTGTGGATGAAGGAAAGGCTGTGGATGTTGTCTACCTAGACTTTAGTAAAGCCTTTGACAACATTTCCCACAGCATTCTCCTGGAGAAACTGGCTGCTCATGGCTTGGACAGGCATATTCTTTACTGGGTTAAAAACTGGCTGGATGGCCGGGCCCAAAGAGTTGTGGTGAATGGAGTTAAATCCAGTTGGCGGCTGGTCACAAGTGGTGTCCCCCAGGGCTCAGTACTGGGGCCGGTTCTCTTTAATATCTTCATCAATGATCTGGATGAGGGGATCGAGTGCACCCTCAGTAAGTTTGCAGATGACACCAAGTTGGGTGGGAGCGTTGATCTGCTGGAGGGTAGGAAGGCTCTACAGAGGGATCTGCACAGGCTGGATCGATGGGCCAAGGCCAATTGTATGAGGTTCAAGAAGGCCAAGTGCCGGGTCCTGCACTTGGGTCCCAACAACCCCAGGCATCGCTACAGGCTTGGGGAGGAGTGGCTGGAAAGCTGCCTGGTGGAAAAGGACCTGGGGGGTGTTGGTCAACAGGTGACTGAATATGAGCCAGCAGTGTGCCCAGGTGGCCAAGAAGGCCAACGGCATCCTGGCTTGTATCAGAAACAGTGTGGCCAGCAGGACTGGGGAAGGGATCATCCCCTGTACTCGGCCCTGGTGAGGCCGCACCTCGAGTGCTGTGTTCAGTTCTGGGCCCCTCACTACAAGAAAGACATTGAGGTGCTGGAGCGTGTCCAGAGAAGGGCAATGAAGCTGGTGAAGGGTCCAGAGCACAAGTCCTATGAGAAGCAGCTGAAGGAACTGGGGTTATTCAGTCTGGAGAAAAGGAGGCTGAGGGGAGACCTTCTCGCTCTTTACAACTACCTGAAAGAAGGTTGTAGTGAGGTGCGGGTTGGTCGCTTCTCCCAAGTAGAAGCAATAGGACAACAGGAAATGGCCTCAGGTTGCACCAGGGGAGGTTTAGATTGGATATGAGGAAAAATTTCTTCGCTGAAAGAGTTGTCAGGCATTGGAACAGGCTGCCCAGGGAAGTGGTTGAGGCACCATCCCTGGAGGTATTTAAAAGACATGTATATGTGGCACTTAGGGACATGGTTTAGCGGTGGACTTGGCAGTGATAGGTTAACAGTTGGATCTGATGAACTTAAAGGTCTTTTTCAACCTAAATGATTCTATGATTCCATGATTCTGTATCAGATCGTTACTGAAATTCAGAGAGAGATTGCTTTTCTGTGAAAAAGCTTTCATTTTCTTATGGAAGATCAATACTGACACAGTTGAACTTTGACCAGTCCATATGTATTTTATGTTATTTTACTTATGTTTAGCCATTTTTCTTCTCAACATGTCCTAATGTTTTGCATGATATTGAGATCAGTCTAACTGAATAATAGTTATTTGGCTCTCTTCCCCTCATACTCTTCCTGTTCTAAAATATAGCTATTTTATTTACCATTTTGCAATCAAACAATGTTACACTCTGCTCACTATGGGGTTTTTTTAAAAACTTTTTTCCTGTTCCTATGATTGAGGTATTGGCTCTTTTAAAATCCAAAGCTCTCAAATGCAGTATCTTCTTTATGTTTTGCTTCCCTCTCAGCTGAGATAAAATCCAGTGCTGTACCCTCATTTACATTTACCAACCTACTTTGTCGTCACAGGACTGATGTATTTGTTGAAAACTGATACAAAATACGTATTTTGTCTTGGGACAGTATCTAGACTCCCACCCTCGCTGTAGCTACAATGCTCCATTTTGTTCCCCTTTCCTTTATGAGGCCAACAAAACCTTTGCTACCTGTTTTAATTTCATTCTCAAATCAACACCAGTTTCACGTTTGACAGGTGTCACTTTGTCCCTGCACGTCTTGGTCTAAAAACATGGCTCCATTTGTTGGTCGGTTGAGTTCTTCCTTCTGGGTCCTTGGTTACTCTGCTTTATATCCTGGGGTGATTTTTCTTCTTCTTCCTGCAAGCTCTTTCCACTCTCTGGAAGCTGAATCCAGCATGCCAGCTTTACAGAGACTTCATCACCAGCATAAAGGAGACAGGTTAGTTCGTATGACTGACAAGAATGAACAGAGAAGTCAGGGAAGGAAAATATGCTGAAACTTTGAAAGCCAGGAAGCTGAAGTATTTGCTCCCAATAGATGATCATAATGATAGAGTCCCCTTGTCTGGAAAACTGTCTGGTGGCAAAATGTTGTTCTCTGAATATAGATAATGGATATTTTATTACTTCTTATAAAATGAGAAGATCGTGTTCTGTTAAATCATCTCTTACACTAACGACCTTTTCAAAAATGTATAATATTGCTAGTAGAAAATGTTCCCTTCTGTGCAGGATAAACCTTTATTATCAGCAGGCTTCTTCAGTGAAGCATATTTATCTACAAACAAAATATTATTGCCAATAATCTTTGTGGTGCCTATACCAGCGGATTATCACTGACTTCAGAGGAAAGGCTGTAGTATTGTCATCAACAGATTTGTCAACAACAGCATGCAAAAAGATATTTTCAGGTATTTAATTCCATAATTACTTTTAGTCTATTAAATATTTTTCTGATTGTTGTTTATAGCTGTTTATTTTGACAGTAGTGACATATTTCTTTTAAAGGCTTTCTGAGGAAAGTAAGTTTGTAGAATTTTACACATTTCTTGTTAACTTTGGGCTATTTCTCTTTCAATTTATTCCTATTACGTGACATCTAAATTGTCAGATGTTTTCACCCAGAAAAGTTAGTCCAGAAAATATGTTATAACCATTAGCTGGTCAGATGGATGCCTGTCAGCAGGAAACTTCCCTTTGCAGCTTACTAGTACCCAGTTAGGCTAAATTTAAAGTGAATTCAGTGGAGCGTTCATCTCCCTTAATCATCAATGGGCATAGATAGTTCAGCTCAATTTTGGCATGATTACAAATATCTCCTTAGGAGAAGCCAAAAGCCAGGATAATGGGATAAAAGCAGTTGCTGCATTTCAAGAATAAGGATCTGAATGGAAAATTGTACAGGATCTGACTTACAGTGCTTTTCTTTACATTCTGTTGTCAATCCCTTCTCATGTTAATAAGCATAAGCCTTACTTAACCTAACCTGGAAAATATGAAGGAAATTCCACTGTGAACTGTTATATGAACAAAACTGCAAGTATGAACTGGAACTATGAACATCAATGACAATTTAGTGCTTCAACCTGAGAGGTTTTCAAAAGACTTTTTCCCCACTTGAAAAAGAGATAGGTAACTGGATCAGAGATAAGCTGGCAGAGGTAGCTGTCAGCATGAAACTAAGTCCTAAAACAAGTTTTTGCAGTGTGAAAGACAGATATTGTACATGAATTGAGCATCTAGAAGATGTGCTGAGGAGGAGCCTTTAGGACATTGATATACCGGTGTCTAACAAAAGTAATGCTTTTAATAACCCTACATGCAATGTAAGATAGATTCTTCCTACGGCTGAGAAATGGCCCCAGAGAATTACTTGCTAAGGAGAATGTGATAAAAGATTAAGAAAAATGTTCTGTGGAAATCATTATAAATGCTTCACTTATTAAAGAAATAGATAACATTCACTGTTTTATAACAGATTTGTGGCCAGCTCAGAGGCATTTGAATAAAATGAGGATGGTTTCAGCGGGAAAAATGGATTACTGACCCGGGTTTCCTTTGCGTAATATGCATCCTCACAAACAAATCTTTACACAGATCTGTGGTATGAGCACCACAGCATGCAACTAGAAATAGAAAGCCTGTTTGAAAGAAAAAAGCAGTAAGGATTTTTTTAGAGAACCTATTTGAGCTGTGATGTCAGATCATCACAGTGGGGCATTCATGGCCCAAGGTAGGATCACAGCCAGCAATTCACTGCACATTTTCACTACAGACTTCACTTGAATGACTGACTGTGGCGATCCTCGCCCAGGTGCAAGTGTCTGCCCTGCTAGATCACACTGATGTTCACTCCAGGTAGTGGAGGTGGGCAAGAGAGCACTTTTCCGGAGGGCACGTATGTGTACGGGCGTGTGTGTGCATGTATGGTCAGGCGCACAGAATTATTGTCCTAACACCACATGATGATGGCACAAACAATGAATCGTTTGGGAAAGTATTGCTGGAGAACATGACTGCTTATTCCAGATACGTGGGTGGTAGTAGTCTGCCGGTAAAATATAAATACCATGAGCTTTTTGCTTCTGTTTGTTTCTCTGTTGTGGCTTCTGTTCCAAATTCTAACAGGCTTGGTGAGGACATATTAGGACACTGACTTGTTCCAAATCTCATCATTAGGGTTAATCTCATTTCACTGAACAGGTGCAGGGCATGTGACGTAGCTGTGAGCATTGTCCTCTGCTTGATACCAGGGAAGAAAGTGGTGAAAATGCCATGCAAGAAAAAAGGTCAATATATCTATATTGTTGCGTTCAGGGAAGATTAATTCAAATAGTTCAGTAAGCATTACAATAAAGATTACTTTTTGAGCTGTATTTTCTACATAGATTTAGAATACTGAGGGGTAATTCATCTCATGAGCATAGTTTATAGTGCCTCAAGAACTAGTCATATCTCGGTGCCTTTTAGAATTAATATCATCACAAAATCACCAGGTTTGAAGGATTCTCTAAAATCATGAGTCTGAGGAAAGATGCAGAACACTACATATAAACTTCAGCTCTGCTGTTGAGCTGAAGTTGACCCAGCAGCCATTTAATCATGACATGAAAATCCAAAAAGCTCAGTGAGTAAGTCCTTGGAAAGTGGTTCCACAGACAAGTTCTCATGTTAAAAAACATTTTTTTCCCAAATTAAAATTGTTCTGGTTTTAATATGTCCTATACTACATCTTTGTCCTGGTTTTGGCTGGGACAGAGCTAATTTTCTTTCCAGCAGCTACTGTGTTTTGGATTTAGTATGTGAAGAATGGTGATAATACACTGATATTATTAGTTGCTACTGAACAATCAAGGACATCTTCCAGCTTCCCAGGTTTTGCTAATGTGCCAGTATAGCTGATCCAAACTGGCCAAAGAGAGTGAGTATTCCATACTATAAACGCCATGCCCAATATGTTAAATCTTCAAATATAGGGGCAGTCTATGTGGATTTGGAGTGGTTCTCCGAACACTTACAGCCCCAGGAGAAAAGGCTTGTGAATGTGAAGTTTGTACTTTGGCCATGAATAGATGCACCAGTGAAGCCTCTTTGCTGTGCATAGGTAAGGCTGTGTATGTAAAAATACAGTTTGCCTGTAAATACAACATATGTGAGAAGCTGTTAACTGTCAATATACAGTCGGCAAAACACCGGAGCCTGGCGTTTTATTACACTAATTACACATAGTATTGAGCTGCACTAAAAGAAAACATCTATAGTAGTGATTACTCCTTGTACTTGAAACCCAGTTGGGAGATGAAGGTTTCCACAGAACGTAAGTATATCGGTAAGGTAGGATATCCTATTTTGAGTCAAAATTACTAGTGATCCACAGCCTGCTTTTTGGCTTCCAAAGGGACTTGAAAAGCTGTTTTAAGCTTTCGCTTGCCACTGGTATAGGAGAGCTATTCACAAGTTTCTTAATGATGATTTATCAATATGGGAATTCACTTCCCCTCCACAACTTGTCCAAAATAACCTACATTTGTTCCCCAGTGAGCAGGCCAGAATGTTTCTTCTGGTGAAGGTGTTTCTAATGGGATATATATAAAAAAATTAGAAGAGCAGTTCACTTGGGTTTGTTCTACTGTGAAGCTTGTTGGCTGTGCATAAAGAAGCCTTTTATGTTTCTTAAGATTTGTGTATTGTATATTTAATTGGTGGAAGCATACTTAAAGCCTTAATTAGACATCCTTTTACATAGGCTGTTGAAATAAAGACAACCTAGTTATTTACCTGATTCACAGTGAAGAATTACAAACATTTCATACCTTCTGTTTTTCTATTACTGTCTAATTCAACAAGATTCATACCATATATTTAACTGTCCCCTCTTCTTACGTGCCTAATCAACCTAAGGCATATATATTTTCCAAAAATTATTCACCTACCCTATCCTTTCACATTTTAAAGTGGACCTCTTATTTTATGCGCTAAACTGGAAGAGTAATTTTTAGCACATTGCATGAAGATTTAATTGTGGAACTCTCATTAAAGCTAATGGAGATTGTGTTGTTAAATCACACCGTGTGGAACATTCCATATTCCCTTAAGTGTCCTTATGTTGATGGACTGGGAAGAGGCTGCACTGCTAGAGACATGTGCGCATCTATTTCAGTGAGGATCTGTCTAGCAGGCTTAATTTTGTTTTCAGGTCTGAGCCCAACGTCCTTGAATAACTGGTCTCATATGTGTAATCAAACTAAACCAAGCCTTTTGAGTTCAGGAGAAGAATTGCTAAATGAAATGACCAGATTTAGTTCAAATTAGCAATATATTGCCTTTCTGTGGGATTTGGCCCAAGAGAAAAGGTACCTGTAACAACTTGCAGACATGGTCCGTTCGTTTGTGCTAATAGTCACTGCTGTAAAACCTAGCAAGTGAATTTTAAATGGTTGGAGCAGGTGAACTGTTTGGGTCTAACATTGTCCAAGGCTGACTGCATTCTTTCCTACCCTTTTCAATAGGTTTTTTGGGTATTTTTATTATTTACTTTACTGATTTCAGTACAAATTTGACCCTTAAAATACTGTTTTATTCAACTAACAGCTGAGATGAAAACTTAGCTTTGCTTTATGTCATCTTTGTAGGGAAAGATATTTTATGCTTTTCTAATGCTGTTTTCAAATTAATCTGAATTAATGCTAATCTCCTTCACTGTAGAAATAAAACTTTAAAAGGAACCCCCTTCAATCTGTATGTGGAAGTATTACTTGCCATTTCAGCTACACTAAATACTGACTTTCACCTATTTATTAAGAGGGATCATCTGAAATTTGTGTCTGTAGATAGATAGATAGATAGGTAGGTAGATAGATCTTTTCAGCTGAGGCACTTTCACATGCTTGATGTTGAATATTTACTATACGGTCTTAATTTAAAAATCTGTTATAGCCCTGGAACAAAATCAGGTCCCTAGAACAAGAAATAAACATGTAACAGCAAAAAAATGATCTTGATTGTGACTGTACAGTTTTAGCACAGAACTATACTGCCAAGGATACCTTTTCCACTAAGATTGATAAGGGGGTAACATGGTACTTTTTTGATGTGCCCACCAGTAACCTCTCATGATGAATTTCCACCTGAACTGCTAAGGAGCTCTTTCGAGACAGAAAAGAAGGACGGGCAGAAGAAGCAGGGAAACATGCTCTACTTCATTAGCAGAAAACAGGAATGACAATTATACCTCAAAGAAGTGCTCTGCAAGGGAACTTTTTGACTTATCGAGGACGTGGAGACCTCAGCTGAGCATGAAAATTACCGAACATCCCACAGGTACTTTGCTGTGTGCATGTACAAATTAAAAATATACAGAGTTTATGGGTAGCCCTTGTTATCCATCATTCTCTGTCTTTTTTTGGCTGGTATCAACTGTATATCTCACATGTAGGTAGCCCTGCTTGACCTAAGTCTGCTCTCGCTCCCACCCCAGATTACCAGTATCACACGACCTTCAAAGGAGGGAAATTTGCCACCTCCCCTGCTGCGCTATAAAACATATGGAAGTACACCATAAATAGAAAAGTAGCCTGATGGTCAAAGGGCAAACATGCTACCTTATTAAAGAAGGCAAAAGCATTCTGTATTGAGCCTAGAGAAACGAAAGCGAGGGATAGACATTGTGCTGGTTTTGGCTGGGATAGAGTTAATTTTCTTCATAGGAGCTACTATGGGGCTATGTTTTGGGTTTGTGCTGGAAACAGTGTTGATAATACAGAAATGTTTTAGTTACTGCTGAGCAGCTCTTACACAGAGCCAAGGGCTTTTCTGCTTCTCACCCCACCCCACCAGCGAGGAGGCTGAGGGGTTACCAGAAGCTGGGAGGGGACACAGCTGGGACAGCTGACCCCAACTGACCAAAGGGATATTCCATACCATATTTGTCTTCCCAAGTAACCATTACATGTGATAGAGCCCTGCTTTCCTGGAGATGGCTGAACACCTGACTGCCCATGGGAAATAGTGAATGAATCCCTTGTTTTGTTTTGCTTTGCTTGTGCGTGTGGCTTTTGCTTTACCTATTAAACTGTCTTTATCTCAACTCATGAGTTTTCTCACTTTTACTATGCCAATTCTCTCGCCTATCCCACCAAGGGGGAGTGAGTAAGTGGCTGTGTGGTACTTCGTTGCTAGCTGGTGTTAAATCACCACAGACATGATTGCTGTGTATTGATTAGGTAAGCTCAGAAGGCTGCTCAAGATGCACATTTTCCCCAAGAGCAAAGGAGCTATTGAAATGCCATCTCCTGTACCTTTGGTTTTTTTCCATTTCCTTTTTGCAGTACCCACTAACACCACACTTGCTATACCTTAATTTTCCCTCCTATCACATCTGCTGAGGCTCCTAATGCAAACTTTCTACCTCTTCCTACCTCTTCTCCCTCCCGTAGCCCAGCTCTCTCACCGATACCTTGCAGCCCCCTTGTACATACTTTGCACACCTTCTACCTGACATGTGAGCAAAAAAGCAGCACCTTAGGATTAATGCAGACATCTGACAGGCTTCTATCAAACACAGCGAAAAAGGGCTGAGCTTCCTCTGCTCTGTTCTGGTGGCAGAAGCCTCTCACCTCTAGCAAGCTGTTGACTTTTTAACAGGACTAGAAGGAGACTGCTGTCTGTGAGACAGCCTCCTCCCCATCATATTTTCTTGAAAGTCTCCAGCAATTCAAAACAGAAAGCCCAGTCACACAAGTCTCTGTCTTTCTGGAAAACATCCTAAAAAAAAGAATATAATGTTACAACAACATTTGGAAATAAACTGATGAAGAACACATTTTAGGCTGTAAATGACAAGAAAGTTTTAATTTTTTAGGGTACAATTTGAAGGCAGCCATCTGACAGGAGTTGTGCAGAACAAAAATAAGTTTTTAAGGTGTAGCTTGATAACATTTCTAAAAAGCAAGCTTTGCATGATGTGGCGGAAGACAGGATGTGATATCCCAGGATGTTCCTTTCAATTTCATATTCTTCTGACATTTGTTCTGTGATGTAACATCTCCTTCTTAAACAATGTCGTCCAGCACCATTAAAATACCAGCTGAAGGAAAGGATTATTCTCTCATCATCTTAAATCATAAAATAGTAATTTCCAGGAGCAGATGAATTCAGAGCTGATGAACCCACAGATCCAGACCTTCACCTGGGGGTGGGGTAGAAACACTGCACTTCTTGCTAGGAAGCCAAAGAGCCAGCAGAGAGTCTTTTTCAAAGAACACTTTGACGTGTTGTGTAAAGCTTTTATTTCCTCTGGATCCAGACTATTTTTTTGCTTTATTGTACCTTTTAACTGGCATAGGTACCAACTGCCATTAACTGACAACTGCCATTAAAGCCTCATCTGAGTTGAGACATGTGTCTTAAGCCTTCTTTGATTGCATTGAGCTCATACACCTCTCCTGAGTTCAGAGAACAGATGAAACAGGAAATAGCCAGGAGGAATCAAAAAGATGGAAGAAAAAGTCACAAGAATACAGTGTGCTTGGGTATCTTAATGACAGGCAACTGAAATTACTTTAAGTACTAAGATTCCCTCTGCCAAAACTCTTTGTGCCAGAATTAATGGGTTTCCCTAGTTTTTCATGTTCCTTTATCTCGCATCCAGGATGACTCTTAAGATCCCTGACAGCTGTAGGACCTCCATACCACTTTTCTTTTTTAATTTAAAAAACAATCTACCATGAACTTTTGTATATTTTTGTGCCCCTTAATAAAGAATTGAAAAACTCTTCAATGGAAATCACTCATGAAGCCTTTTACAAGCCATTTAATCAGCTTTTCTGCAGTTTATGATGTATGCAAAATCAATTAAAACAGTCTCTGATTCATGACTCATTGTTGTCCTCTGTTGTAAATCAACCATTGCAAAGTTTATAGCTTGTTTCTTGTCTCATTGAAATTTAAGGTCCAGCTAGCGGAATAGCAAATATTTTGCTGAGGTGTGTGCCTTCCCCAGTCTTCAAGTTAGGTAGAACACTGCATGTTCACTTTTGAAATGGAAATATCCATTGAAACCACCAGATCGCAGAAGCAACCTTAGCATAACTCAGTAGGTGACGTTTTTCCTTCTGCACTGATATAAATGAATGCCCCATCTCATTGTGCTTTTAAAGATACTGCAACAAAACATGAACCGGTACTAAAGTATTCAAGTTAGTCTTTGACTGAGATGAAGAAGTGAGATCACAAGCTACTTACAGAGCTTAAAATGTCCATATTGTAACTGAGAAGGGAGGGCTTGTAGCTCATAAAGGTCTAGTCAAATTATCGCAGGTACTAACAGTAATACAGCCTGCACTGAAGATCATGAAATCATGGCTTCACCCAAGCACTGTGCTACCCAACAAGTGGCTGACGTCCATGTTGCTATGGCTTTGCTGTTCGTCAGACCCAAGCTGCTTAGACCAAAACTATCTGAGATTAGTCTTTTTCCAGTCATAGAATGAATTTACATACAGATTCTGCGGCGTTTATGTAAGATATGGGTCTTGTTGAAGAGTTTCCAGTCATTTTGACTATATCCTGTCTATGTAAATACAAGCCATTTTGACATACTGTCTTGAATGCTTTTCCCTGCACCCTACTGTTTTATCTTGCTATATATTTTTCCTCATGACTGACAGTTATATTTCAGTACCTTGTTAATTGATTCATTTGTATCTCATGTCAGTTCACTATACTCATGTCTGAGATATGAAACGCAATGCCAGCAATCTAAAACACAAAATTTAAGGTCCAAGCACAGTGTTCATTTTGCCCCTTACTTTGGCTAGATTTTTGAGAAGCTGTAAGTTATCTTGGTTAAACACTTGTAAAAATCTCCCACATACCCTAATTTCCATATCCAAATATAAACAATAGTAAACAGGAACCCTCAGGAGTGAGCAGGTAAGCACATAGCGTTCTTAGGTTTTCTTGACCTTTCAAGATAAGTGGGACAGGATTAGACACATTTATCCTCTTCTAAGCTTTTCTAACTACAGAAAGATGCCAACTGAGATACTTACTGCCTGCTATCAGTATGAATAATGTTCTGACAATGCAGGATAATTAGTCTATTAAAGACAAATCAACTAGCAGAAATATTTGCAAAGGAATTCTATTTGCTAAGAACCTTAAGCTATGGAAAAAACCTGGCTACCACTCTGAAAATGTGGCATCAGAGGTATTTGACATATCCAGAGGGCAGACTTACAGTCTTCTCCCCCTATTCCTCCTCTTAGATTAAATAAAATCTCAGATCGTATAGGTTAGTGTTTAGTTTATGCTTTCTGAGTCCTCCAGATGAAATCTGCTCTTGCTTCAACATTTCCGGACTCCAGACTGGAACTGGCATTCATTTGGCAACGTATGGTTGGTCTGATGGGAATAAAGAGCCAGAGCAGAGGGAAATTGGACAAGGATAAGGAGACTGGGAACATGAACCAGTAGGCACCAAAACTTAGGCATGTCATTACATAATTAGAGGATGTATCATGGTAAAAGACAAATTAAGAAAGACTGCATAGACATATTGGCATAACATATTGGTTGAGTATTGACTTCCAAAATTTTAATAACATTCTTTTAAACCAGATTTTAAAGATTGATTTATTCACATATATATACACATACCCACAAGTAACAGCAAACATACAAAATACTTGTTAAAAGACCATTTTGGTTGCACAGTCAAGCATTGCAGACTCATGAAATCCCTGAATTATGGGTCTCCGGGCAACCCAGTTTGCGCCCTTGAGTGACTATATTACACCACAGTTAAATCCTAATAGTTTCTAGGGTTCTGCTGTGTGTACCAACAACAGGTGAAAGTCCTTTGAAGATTTTCCCAGCCATAAGGCTTGGAAGCTTTTCTAATGAAATTCCTACAGAAGGAGAAGTTGTTACAGTGCTAGTAACACTGGCATTATTTCTGAAATCAGTGTCAGTGAAAGTATTGTGGGTGCCATTGACAGCTTGACATGGCAAAACATTAAAAAGTGTCAATAATCAAATGTCTTACTAACCAGACTGTTACCTAAGGCATCTCTTCTTGTTCAGAAGGTTTAGAGTGTCCAATTTCACAGCTTAGTAATAAGAATTTTATTGCTAGTGCCATCTTTGAATCATGGCATTTGATTTAAAATAATTTTTAATCTTGCTGCCAATGTTTTGCTGTGAAAATGTATGACTGTGGCAAAATATTTAGGGTAGTTTCTGGTTTTATTTTCAAGACCTGACAAAATGTGTTTTAGTTTGGACACAGTGATTTCATAGAAAAACTAACACAGGAAAGTGCCATGCAGAGAGTGGGATCATAAAAAATCACAGTTATTTTCCTGTACTTTTTGGAAACAGGAGGGAAGAGATGCTGTGAAACCTTAAGCTATAACCAAGAGTTTTAAATCATTCAGAATTAGTTGGCAACTCCGCAGTACAGAAAGGTATAGGCTTATGAAAAGCAACTTGGGAGGGGATCATGTTTTGGCTCCTTACACATTAAAGGCAGGGATATCACAAATTTTGTCTCTTCTCTATCTGTATTCATCTTGTGCGCACAATCTTAGTCACTCCAGAAGAGGATCATTTCAGCCTTGGTAGTAGCCGCAGAGCTTGCTCTGTCCTGCTGACACATAAACCAGAAATGTACATAAAAGTGAGCGTCCTGGGACTGGTGGGAGGCAGGGCAGAAGAAAGGCTCTTTCTGAGTTAGGAAGCTTTGCATCCAGATCCTGCTGTCCTGCAGAGAGCTTTTAGAAATTTTCCAGAGCCTGTGACTTACCTTCTGAGACACCTTCTGAAAACACTTACTTGTATCTGTCAGTAGCCTCTTGTGGTGCACAGCACATACATTTGGGCAGATACCAGCCTCTTAAAATGTCACTAGGTGTTGTAATGACAAAAATACGCACTTTCACTGAAAGCCCTGGACTTTTTATTTGCTTGCAGAGACAGCTCTGGCAATGTCCTAGTGGGGGAGTTAAGAATATTTTGGTCCACTTATGGCTATAAATATTTTGAAACACTGGGGAAAGTTTTACTTTTCTGCTATGCTGTGACTGCAGACAAGCCATCTCCAGCTGTGATGCATTCTCTCTGTCAACACCTACTCTGCGACAACAGTAAAATGGGAGATATTCTTCTTGGAGTTGTTGCTCTGTGAGAAAAGGTATCCCAGTGCAGCTGCCTCCTCGGTGTGTGCAGATCTCTTGCTTCTCCATTTAAATAACACACACAACTGCCCCTTCCTGGTGTAGTTTTTCCCAGCATGTCTCCTGGTTGCAGAGCACTAGGAAGTCCCAAGGCTTGCACTGTGCAGTGGAAGATCTGTCTTTTGAGAGGCACAGAGTTTGGGGGAACGAGTTCAAATGAGGTACTTACCCTTTTTACCCAATCTGAGAGCACCTTAGAGATCTTTCCAGATCCAGTTAATGGAAATTTGCATTCAGATCCTTCGCTTCTGCACGGAGATCCTCATCTTCAGTGTTGAAAAGCAGCCTTGTACACCAATACCCCCAAGAGAAGAATGCAGCAAGGGACCAAATGCTGCTCCTTCATCTGCTGTTTATATCTTGTCACTGGGGAAGGGAATTCGACAGAGTGCCAAGAGACATGGACCTTCTCCAGGTACATTCACCTACTCTTCTCGAAAACCTTTTTTGGGAAAAAATCATCCCAGACCCATCTTGCTCTCACAAATTATGTCTCTACAAGTTCAGGGCCATGACCAAAGCAAAACTAGTTAAAGTGTATCAGACTTCAGGATGTTTATTTTTGAAATTGTTGATTCAGTCTTTACATAGGCAATAACCCTAGTTCCTTATAACCCTGGATCACTACCGGTACAAAGCTTTGCTTATTTGGACTCTACATGGCCTTCAGGCTCTTCAGAAAAGACTTTGTAGTGTTTTTTACTTCACAGATGTAGTGGAGAGGTCTCTATCCCTTTCCCTTGGTGAAGAACTTCACACACGTAGACTTCAAGAACTTCACCATACCATTTGATGGATTTTGAACTTTCTGAGTCTAATGGCTAAGTATACAAACACCTCGGCGCCGGGGCAGTTTGTTGGAGGCACTCTGGATTTGGTTTCTGTAGTACATTAGATCCCCAGGACCTCTTAAAAATGCTTGAGAAACCTCTGCAAAAGTCTAAAGATTTCATCCCACTGTATCTGTTAGACCTTGTCTAGTCATGCTGGGCCAGTGGTGACCTGCACTTCTGTTATATGCTACAAATCAAGTGCAATGCAGAGATAGAATCATAGAATCATTTAGGTTGGAAGAGACCTTTAAGATCATTGAGTTCAGCCGTTAACCTATCACTGCCAAGTCCACAACTAAACCATGTCCCTCAGTGCCACATCTACACGTCTTTTAAATACCTCCAGATTGAGAGGTGGGCCCAGGCAAACCTCATGAGGTTCAACAAGGCCAAATGCAAGGTCCTGCACCTGGATCAGAGCAACCCCCAGCATCAATACAGTCTGGGGGATGTAGGGATCGAGAGCAGCCCTGCTGAGAAGGACTTGGGGGTACTGGTGGATGAAAACCTGATCATGAGCCAGCAAAGTGCACTCACAGCCCAGAAGGCAAATTGTGTCCTGGGCTGCATCAAAAGAAGTGAGGCCAGCAGGTCGAGGGAGCTGATTCTGCCCCTCTACTCCACTCTGGTGAGACCCCACCTGG
This sequence comes from Phoenicopterus ruber ruber, assembly GCA_009819775.1. NCBI lineage: Eukaryota > Metazoa > Chordata > Aves > Phoenicopteriformes > Phoenicopteridae > Phoenicopterus > Phoenicopterus ruber. The sequence goes on from CM020246.1 coordinate 23,596,432, forward strand.
AGTCCTGCATCCAGCTCTGGAGCCCTCAGCACAGGAAAGACATGGACCTGCTGGAGCAGGTCCAGAGGAGGGCCACAAAAATGATCAGAGGGATGGAGCACCTCTCCTGTGAAGCCAGGCTGAGAGAGTTGGGGTTGTTCAGCCTGGAGAAGAGAAGGCTCTGGGGACACCTTCTAGCAGCCTTTCAATACTTAAAGGGGGCTTATAAGAAAGATGGGGAAGAACTTTTTAGCAGGGCCTGTTGCAACAGGACAAGGGGTGATGGTTTTAAACTAAAGAGGGGAGATATAGGCTAGACATAAGGAAGAAGTTTTTTACAATGAGGGTGGTGAAGCACTGGCAGAGGTTGCCCAGAGAGGTGGTAGATGCCCCATCCCTGGAAACATTCAAGGTCTGGCTGGACAGGGCTCTGGGCAACCTGATCTAGTTGAGGATGTCCCTGCTTATTGCAGGGGGATTGGACTAGATGACCTTTAAAGGTCCCTTCTAACCCAAACTGTTCTATGATTCTATGATGGTGACGCAACTACTTCCCTGGGCAGCCTGTTCCAATGCTTGACCACCCTTTCAGTGAGGAAATTTTTCTGAATATCCAAGCTAAACCTCCCCTGGTGCAACCTGAGGCCATTTCCTCTTGTCCTGTTGCCTGTTACTTGGGAGAAGAGACTGACCCCCCATCTCTCTACAACCTCCTCTCAGGTAGTCGCAGGGAGTGATAAGGTCTCCCCTCAGCCTCCTTTTCTCCAGACTAAACAACCCCAGTTCCCTCAGCCGCTCCTCACAGGACTTGTGTTCTAGACCCTTCACCAGCTTCGTTGCCCTTCTCTGGACACACTCCAGCACCTGAATGTCTGTCTTGGAGTGAGGGGCCCAAAACTGAACACAGTACTCAAGGTGCGGCCTCACCAGGGCCAAGTACAGGGGGACGATCACTTCCCTAGTCCTGCTGGCCATGCTATTTCTGATACAAACTCAATGCCAGGGCTGGTGATAGACATCTTTCTCCTTGACCTTTCTCCTATTCAGTACATGCAAAGAAAGTCTCTTTTTACTTCTGAAAGTAAAGCCATTGTCCATGTCTGTTGTCATATGTGCTTCATACTCCTGTTTCATGTGGACAGCCTCAGGCTCCCTGATTTCCCAAGGAGGCCAACTACAGCATGACTGTGCTGGAAACCTGACTCCTGTGAAGCATGTACCAGTCATTCCTCCTGCACCGCAAGGGCCAGCACGTCGAAGCAATGGTAGCCAGAACCATGCCAGCACCTTACACTGTAAAGCAAGGGGGAAGGAATACCTCTCCACTTTGCTGGGAAGCAGTTCATCTTTAGGACTATTGTATCCAATATCAAATTCAACTACCAGTAGTACCTATTTCTTTGAGGTTTTGAACACGATGCTAGGTCACCAGCTGAGCCATTTCAGGAGAAGGCAAGAGCTAAGAGATACTCTCATATCCCTGGGCAAAGATCACCAAGATCCTCTCCATCTCCTAATCTAACAGGAAAAGCCATCCTTCTGTGATCTGTCTAGGCCATTTTCCCCCGGATACTGCAAAGGCAAAACCACCTCTGGTTGTGAGCAGTAAGGATCCGTGTATATTGGTAGTGTGAACAGGTGTGTAAACAATGCTTCTCAAAAATTCCCATTTAGTAATTTATAAGTAACGTCTTTTCAGTTAAAAATATACAATTACATTTGTTTATGAAAGCTTTTTCTTGCATACATTTTGCTTATGGCAGGTACACTTTTGTCTTAACTGTCCAAAATCAGGTCATTAATTTCTGCCAAAGAATTTACATTTTAGAAATAAAGTTTTTATTGCAATGCTTACAAATATCTGTTCAGAGTCTATTCTAGGTGGTGATTTGTTTAATTTTCATGTAAATTCACGTATTACTATGCAAAAAAAAAATTTTAGTAACCCATGCTAGGGAAAAAAAAATCTAGAATTATTTTTTTTTTAAATTATCTTCTTTTTTTTAGTTTGTTGGCTTTGTACTAAGTGCAGGACTTTGTGGATGTATATTTTTGGTACCATGCCTACCGTTCGTGTACAGATCTCTCATACAACAGAAGGAGGGAGGAAAAAATATATATTCTCAAAAGTAGAAAACTCAGCCAGTGAAGTTAAAGATGTTAACAGAGAGTTATGGAAATATACAATACATTAATTTGACTCTCTAAAACTTTATGAGCATTTCATTGAATGAAGCAAAACAAGATTATTTTCTTGTCTATCTTCTTAACACTAGCCTTTGAGCTGCCCCTATTCTTGAAGTGTTAAATGTGTTAAATTTGTAAAAAAAAAAGTGGAAAACTTCTATCAGCACCAAATAACACATTTACAGACATCTGTTCTCCGTGTAATGTGTTTTTCCACGTAGAATGCTTCTGAAAAATATCACTGTATACCAACAACTCTGGTTAGACTTTGCTTGCGCCAGTAGGACAGTTGTAGGTGCTCGTTTTCTGCACTGCAACAAGCTGTAGAACCAAGTATGACAGTAGTAATTCATTGTGCTCAACCGTAAAAAATCCTCTTTCTCTTATGTTGGGGTTCCCATAGTTTTCAGAAAATCTGGACATAAGTGCAGGCACATGGACACTGAATCCAACGCAAGTCTGACATGGTTATGTTGAATGGCATGAACTTCACAGGTGACTACCACGTGCAATCTGTACAAATCAATCTGCACAAAACTAATGGTCATTTTTTTGCAGGGCTGCCAAATATACAGAAAGCATTGTAATCGTTTTTGCAACTGTGACTGTACTTTGTAATATTTCCTCTTTAATTTCCTGCCATGCTGATAGCACAGGGCTGTGTCTTTGCCTCTCTCTCATGGATACCAGGCACTTGGTTCTGGTTGGTTCCCACATAAAAGAATATGCAAAATAATGTTCAAAATGGCTCTCAATCATTTAGATGGGGTTTGAGGAAGACTGACAGTCACCTTAGATCACTCACAAAAGATTTTGAGATGGATGAATCACCAAATTTCAGATTTTTTTTTCTGTTTCTGGTAGCACTGAACTTGACCCCTTTCTATTGATAATGCCAGGTAATAGTTGTCTTAAACTCTTCATTAAATTATTTCCTTAAACATAGGTTTTGAATATCTGGTAGAGATTAATCCTGTCCTGGAGTGCTTTTGATGATTCACTTCCTTCCAAACTTTTCCTAACATTTTTCCTTGTACTTCATCAAGCTTGTTGCATTTGTAGACAAATATGAACGGTGATAGAATTTGAAGAATACCCTTTGATCCCTAAATGACCATGAAGATCTCATGCTCATGGCAGTCGAATGAAACTAATTCACCTTTCTTTCTTTTACTATGTCAGTTGTCATGAGGAACAATTATTAATGGATTGTGAGGTTCTTATATACTGCAATAATGGAAACTAGAAAGCACATGCTGTTTTGTTTCTTTGTACTGAAATAGCATTTCTACCTTCTATTCTACCCTCTTAAATCTATTGGATATAAACTATATCTGAAAATTCAGAAATAAACTTTGTGTTTTCTCAACTGAGATGCTTTGTGGTTTTGGCACAGTCCAAAATCTGGCTTTTTGTCACAGAGAGAATTGAAATCCTTAGCCTACAGGTTTTTTCAACCATGTTACTTCTCGTTCCTAAAGAGTATTTTTTTTTTCTCAAAAACTAGACACATCTTAATTACTGTATCTATCTTTTGTAAATATGACTAATCCTGAGTGCTCATTCCTAAATAACACAGGTGCTCAGTGGAGGTTTCTGTAGTTGTCTGATATTCTCCTGGTCAACACCAACTGCCTGGATAACAATGGGAAGTCTCTGCCTTTCAAGTGAGTGACAGACAAGGGGAGAGGCTGAGAGAAAGACACCTGCCAAACTTTGCTTGCTATCATGATGTTTTAGTCTAGGGCTGCAAACCTCATTTGTGACAGGTTGCCTGACATTTAGCATTCACTAGCAAAAATCCCATTTGGCCTTCAAAGTGTGTTGGACTATCCAGTGCGCTAATGTTTGTATGTCCTTTATACATGCTCCAGGACGGAAATTGCCTCCTGGCAATAAAAATGTGATTTGCACTTTGCTGTTTACTTGAAGAACCAGAAGCACTGTCTGGTATTCAGGAAGTCAAAGGAAAGGCTGATCATGATTGACTACATATGTAATGTCCTGGTTATCCATGATGTCCTTGGTTTACATCTCCACTTATCCTTGGTTTGCATCTACTGTGACTGCAAAGACTCTCATTAGTCATATACATTTTGCTTTCCGAATCTTACTGAGCTCACATATCGTGGCAATGGATTCCAGAGGCTAATTTTATGTTGTCATATGAAAGACACACTGTAATTACTCTTACATTTCTTGCCTTTAATTTTTACTGGATATCATTTTATTCTTTTGCTGTAGGAGTTGGTAAACATATTTTTCTCATCTATTTCCTCTTTTGCATTTATTATGTTCAATAACTGTAATTAATCTCCTCTGCAAGGCAAACAAACCTAATCCTCTCAGCCTCCCAGAGGAGTGCTTTCTGTATCTCTGATTATTTCTTGTCACCTAACTGCACACCGTATTTTATTTGCATTTGGTAAATAACTCGGTTGAAATATCACATTCGTCTCTGTGCAGTCCATCTCAAGCGGTGGCATAAGCACTGCTTCATGTATTCCTCTTGTGTCCTACTATGTCCTCATTTGCTGTATTTGCTGCTCTATTTTTCTTCCTAAGAAGTAAAAGTTTAGTTTGAAAACCAAACCAATAGCCAATTATCAGCAATGCAGACTGGTTATTCCAAATTTTCTAACCCAGCATCTTTTAGTCTTTGTTTCTGAAGACTCGTTTTCATCTGCCATCAAGTACCTTAGTCACCTGTCTGTGAAAGGACCATCTGGAGTTATTCAGCTTTCTCTAACACTTACCTTACACAGAATATCTGAAGTTAAGATAATACCTAGATGGAAATTTTAGTGCCTCACTGTTGAGCCTGTCATTATTCACGTCCTATCTTGTGAAGCTCCAGTCACTGCTCATTTACCAGGTTTCTGTGCCAGGCTTTGCATGCTCCTGTAGACCCAAATCCTGCTGCAGCTCTTGTTGTGATCTCCCTGGTGCTCTTCTTGGATGAATTTCAGACTTCCCAGTTCAGTCTCATGACTGCTTCCACGACCATTCTGGCTTCTCAGCTACTGAGGAAAAGTTGTGTCGGACTCTTCTCCCTAGTAACAGACGACAGGACAAGAGGAAATGGCCTCAAGTTGCGCCAGGGGAGGTTTAGATTGGATATTAGGAAAAATTTCTTCACTGAAAGGGTTGTCAGGCACTGGAACAGGCTGCCCAGGGAGGTGATGGAGTCACCATCCCTGGAGGTATTCAAAAGATGTTTAGATGAGGCCCTAAGGGATATGATTTAGTGGTGGACTTGGTAGTGATAGGTTAATGGTTGGACTCGATGATCTTGGAGGTCTCTTCCAACCAGAACAATTCTATGATTCTATGATTCTATGATTCTAAGTACTAAGAAAAATGGGGTTTTATCTCCATCATAATTTGGAGAAGTCAATCCTAGAAGACATTTTGAAAGTTCTCCATTAACCAGCACAAATTCTGTGTCTTAATACAGAGGCAAGTTAGTCTCGGATTGGCAGAGTAACACAATAAATCTATCTGTCCTTAAATTCTAATAGTGTCTTATTAACAGTCCTTGCAGGCAAATGAATCAAACATTACCAATTACAACATTCACTGGTGTATGTGCCCCACAAGATGAGTATTTTAAAGTAGGCAAATTGAAGTGTCCCTCAATCTCTCTTCTGCAAGCCCATCACTCCTAAATAGGCTTATGGGCTTGTATCTTTTCACTACCGCAAACCTGACCCAAAGGTCCAGACTATGCAAACAGCTTTCAACTCTCCCTTCCTCGCAAAATACACTCACCCGTCATCTAATGTGGAAAACAAGATTTTGACTTGGTGTGGCTGTATAAACCGGCAGAGTTTGCTGTGTTCTGGTAGTCTGCAGCTAGGAGAAAGAGTACAGCATTTCTGGGATTCATGTACGTGTTACAGGACTTGCGTCCACTGTTTGCCCTCCCATATTACACACAAATCATCAGAAGTTAATCTTCCTAACTGAAGTCATTACTGTAACTCATTTGGACAGGATTTCCATTTTGTGTGGTTTGAGTTTGGGACACTGTGTATTTTATAAATCAAGTGGTATTTTTTTCTGCATCCATATCAAGCTTTGTGTACAATGGACATTTATTTAAAAACACTGCATTCAATTTCTTCCTTTGTACTGTAAGCAAAACAGCAGAAGTTTAGGGAAAACTTCATCACTCCACTGGATAACAATCTATGTCTCACGGATCAGGGCTGTAAAAAAACATACTGATTTACTGATTTGGGCCAGCATTTGCAATTATTAACCTCCTGGCTTAACTCTTGTCCATGGTTATGTCTCATGGTTGGTGTAATACCTGGACTTTCTTTCATAATCCCTAACTTCTCTCCATCACATACAGTGTCTTAAATTGCTGTTTATATTTCTGGCTGTTGTTCACTTTACTGAAGATAATATGATGAGATGGCAATAAAAGCCTATTTTTCTGTTGAATAAGCAGAGGGTTTTTGCCAGGGTAAAATGTGAGTAAAATACCACTGCTTCACTTCTTCTCTTCTCAATTGTGTGTCAGTATTGAAAGCAAATTGTGTACGAAATGCTACAACATTCACTCTTCCTACATCTTCATTGGATTTTTTGTGACAGTGTGACTGCCCAGGACCTTTAAGGGAACATTGAACAGGGTATTCAGAATCCCAAACGTGAGCAAGAATCACAGCTTTCCATTAACTCCTAAGGAAGACATTGACATACAATTACTTGATAATTACTTATGTGCAGACTATATACAATGATGGAAGTATATTTGGGATAGCGTTCTAAACCCTTCTCAGGGTAATTCTTTGTGTAATTGAATAGCACATCAGTTTCTTCACAGACAGGTGTTTGTCACTCTTCCACTGCTGGGTATGAAGTTTGAGTAAAATATTTACATTTCCATGTTACTGGACACAGGTATGCATGTCCTTTTCTGCGTCACTGCTCCACCTTGTGCGGATATCCTCAGAGCTTGGGAAGAATTGCAATGCTCAGTCTTAGCTTAAGAAGTGCCTCATGGCTCCTCTGTACCAAGCAGTATCTGAATAACCATCAACAGGCTCCATCATGGCCCAGTAGGTCTGCAGTGGTACAGATGCTGCAATATTTAGGAGTGACTGTTTTCATGGACTTTATAGGGGCCCTCAGCTCTGTTTGTAGAGGATCATTCAGCTCTCTCTTGCTCTCTCTTTAACAGACCCCCACCTACAGCTACAGTTAACATCAAATGTTCTTCCAGAGCCTCTGTAGCCTCTGGGGTTCACAAATGCTCTTCATCCCTTTTCTCTCTTCTTTCAATGAAATCTACAACTGTGAGCTGGCTATAAGTGTCAGTGGAGATAGCCCAAGTGTCATGCCAGTCCAGCAATAAGGTACCCCAAAATTTAAGATGACTCTTCCTTCTCAGGACAAGCCAAAATTCACACTAAAAGAATGAACTTGCAGGTACCATTTCACAGACCATCTTCTCACAGTCTTCAGTAGCCTGTCTCCTCCCAGGGAAGCTGCGGAGGAGCTGTCTTGGCCCTACCGTCTTCATAGGCTGTTTTGTGGACATACTTTGCCAGGCAACCACTAAGTACAGGAAAAATTTAATTGTAAAATCTGTTGCTTTGAACTTCTCTTGTTTAATCCAACTTTGGACTTCAGCACTGCAGTCAGGGAGGCATCAGTGCCCTGAACCCTAAGTCGCACAGAATCACAGAATGGTAGGGGTTGGAAGGGACCTCTGGAGATCATCTAGTCCAACCCCCCTGCCAGAGCAGGGTCACCCAGAGCAGGCTGCACAGGACTGCGTCCAGGCGGGGTTTGAATATCTCCAGAGAAGGAGACTCCACACCCTCCCTGGGCAGCCTGTGCCAGGGCTCTGTCACCCTCACTGTGAAGAAGTTTTTCCTCATGTTCAGGCAGGACTTCCTGTGTCCCAGTTTGTGCCCGTTGCCCCTTGTCCTGTCGCTGGGCACCACTGAAAAGAGTCTGGCCCCATCCTCTGGTTTTAAATTGAAAAAAAAGGCAGGTGAATGTTGTTCCCTTTCTTCATAACTGTATCTGGAACAGTTTACTTAGTTGGAGCAAACTCAGCAGTAAACATTTTGCTGCAGTGTGTTTTTTTCTTGCAGCTGAGCCCTCTCAAACAATCCTGCGTGACTTAAACTTACAGACATTTCTATTAAAGTTTTTCCTGCTCAGCTTCTGCTCTTATGCTGAGAATAATTTTAAATTGATAGTCCTTATTAGTGGCCTTTTGTACAACTTCAGATTCTGCTGCTGTGAATGTCTATTCATTTCAAGAGTCTTCCAGGTATTTCAAAGCCTTTCTAAATTTTCTGCTTTACTTTTTGCATGTACGTACAGAGAAAGCATTCAAACAAACCCATGTCACCACTCTCTCACACTTCTCCCCAGTATACAGCATGCAGATTATGACTGTAACTTTATCTGCTTGCACCAAAGAAAGCTGGCATTTGTGTTGGCTAATACCAGATCTGGCAGTTGAGGGTTTGGCCTGTCCAGCCTACCTGCTGATCATGCAGGGAAAAGCAGACTTCTTAATCTCTCTCACTGCACGAATGCAGTGAGGTTATAGCAGTGCTCTGCCTTGGGACTCTCCCACTCTGCTTCTTCCCCGCACCCACACCGGCGTGGCAGCTTTATGACTGTCCATGTATTAATAGTGTACGTCACCATGAAACTCCTGTTAAAAAAAGTTACATCAACTTACAGGAGCTTTCACTTTCATATGCATTCACCAGATCTTGCAATCAAAAGTAGTTATTAGTTCCATCTTACTCCAGCTAGTGGTTTTTGTGAATTCTTTGTGGGTATATCCTGCTTATTGGTATTGAATTTTAAAGTTGGGGGGAGTAGAGGGGTGGAATATTAGGGGAAGCAAACGTTTGATTTCTGTCACATAACCAGCATATTTCTGTCCATCAATCAAAAGTTAATTTATTTTCTTCCTTTCTGGTACATAACTTCTGTTGTTTCTTTCCTCTGCCCTTGTTTTTCTTAATTCTTACAACATCTGGCCATTAAATGAGTATGTCTTCCAGTAGGTAGGAGAAAGATGTAATTCCTGTTGCAGACAGATTATATTAAGCATCCGATACTGTGAAATTACACAGTCCATTTAAAAATAGTTGAAAGGAGGAGGAGAGGATGGAAGAACAAATTATTAGCAGCCTGTTCATCTGTCACACTACCAATAAAATCTAGAGAGAGAGTAGGAGAAGAGTTGTTGGGAAAGTTGTGGGATTTTACACTGTAGGAGGCCTCCTTGTGATTACTTGCTCATGGCATAGAGCTTTTGCCCTTCCTGTCAAAGACCACTTTGGTAACAAGTTACATGCACCTTGTTCAATTTGGAAGAACGACTATTATAAAATATTCAGCAGGTGTGCACTTCAAAAGCTTACGCTAGCTATATTCCCTATGTTATGTACAGATGTCCTGGAAATACGTAGTATCTTTAAAGCACAAATCAGCTTTCAAAGGGTACTCATCCATTTTCCTCTCAGTGTTTTATTCAGGAACAAGAATGTGCCCTCCGGCAACTGCAGCTGACAGCTGTGGATGAAAGCCATTGTATCAAATGCTGTCTTCTCTGTTTTTAAGCCCTCTCTCATCATGTCCAGGCTGATGTGAATCAGGCTCCAAGACTTCTTTCATTATTTGTCTTTAGAATCTGAAGTCGTAGCCACTTCTTTCAAGGCTGGGGGTAAGTCAGAAAATCTCCACTGAAACTTCATTTACTAAAGAGGGAAAATCGGAGTGGTACCGTCAAATTATAAGGTATCAAAGCATATCCAGCTGCAGATCCAGATTCTGCAAAAGTTAATCTGCGCAGTTGCAAACGCAAATAAAATTCAGGGGTTTGGATCTGTTGCTAGTGATGAGTTAAAATGCCAGTACTCCTTACTGTGTAATTGGAAATCAGCCTTCAGTCTGGGGTATGCCCGAAACAATTCTGAGTGAGCATCCTTACCATCAGATGGGCTCCCTCAGTTGATCTCTAAAACCTGAAATTTGCCGATGAACACTGAATATGGTTCTTGCATTAGACCTATGCATAGCCATAGTGCTTGTAGAGTCACCTTTATCTCAAGAAGCGAATTAATCTCCTTTTTCTGAGAATAATAGGCTTGTTTTCTCTTCATGTGTCTTGGGTTCAGTAGTGTATCTCAGTTTAAATGATACATTTGACTGGAATAATTAAAAAGAATTTTTAGAATGCCACACAAATGTGAAGTGATGAGGCAAACCAGTGTGCCTCTGGGACAGGCCATCGCAGCTGTCCAATCTGCAGCAGCTTGCTTGGGGCTTGAATGGTCCATTAAATTACATGGTCTGATTCTCCTCTATCCATGAAGTATTGCAGATGAGCTTTTAAGGAAACCAAGTAGCTACCCAAATTGTATATCTAAAGCTGCAGTCATTTGACACAGATCACTCTTCATTCCTTCATCGACCTCAACAGAGCTGCCACAAAGCTGTAGGCAGAGGGTAGACAGCTAGAGCTGACAAGGTTTACCTGATGTGGCTCAACACCTCATCCCTACCTCTTACCATCGGCTGTTGCTGAGAGAGGGTGTACGAGCCAAAGGACCAACCCCTGTCTTGGCAAATGGAGAAGCAGAAGCTCCTGCCATTTAGGCACTCTCCTCTGATTCTCCCCTTTCCTTCCACACGGCAATGTCCTTGGCTAGTGTTCCCACTTCCTCTCCTTTCCCAGAAAGGAGTCACAAGCAGACGAGTGGGGGCTGATGTGCAGGAGGTTGCGTGGCTCCTCTCAGAGGCTAGAAGTAGGTGAACAGCTGAGGAAAGGAGGGTTTGTGGCTACGGGTGTTATACTCAAAGGTAACAGAGAAGAGGACCCCAGAAGGGCTGGTTCATTGGAGGAGAAAAAAACCAAACAAACAAACAAGAGACGTCCCATTCACCACCTCCACGAACTCCACTGGTCCCTCTCCACCCCAGAAATCCTCTGATCCTTTGGGGAGATCCACCCTGAATCCTTGTGCTGGTTTTGTCTGGAGCAGGGTTAATTTTCTTCATAGTAGTTAATATGGGGCAGCTGATAGGGATATTCCATACTGTATGACGTCATGCTCAGTATATAAAGCTGGGGGAAGAAGAAGGAAGGGGGGGCGGTTTGGAGTTATGGGGTTTGTCTTCCCAAGTAACCATTCCTGAGTACACAATTTAGAAAAAGTTTACCAGTTCTACTCCAACTCTTTCAACATACTGCAGGCTTTGTTTCTCAAACCACCTTTTCATTTACACCAATTATATTGTTTCTATATATTGGTGCTATGTTTTGCTTAAGTATTTCATATACTGAACAACCCAAATGCTATAAAACGCCACATTTTAAAGCTGGAAGAATTCCTCTGTAACATGCACAATTCTTAACTTTGCCAAGCTGAAGTCAAGTTTGAGCTGGAGAGTTTGGAAATATCCCCAAGTGGTATTTCTCTCATCACACTTTCCAAGTAAATTTATCTTTTATTGTTGTTGTTGTTGCTGCTGCTCAGTTTTATTTATAAATCTTTGAAAATAGGAATTTATAATGAACACAGTCAGTTTCTTTAATTACAGCACTGAGGCACTAACAAGTAAGCACCACTATAATCAAGCTAATTAAAAGGCCACGTTAAGGATGGGAATCTGCATATGAAAAAGAACATCATTTTCCTGATGGTAGCTTTACTATCCTCTTATATTTGCATGCGCCCTGTAGAGTCTCACCACCATGTGAAGCTGAGCTACTTAAAGAAAAAGCAGGTTTTCACCCCTTAATCCCTTTAAACCAAAGTAATATTTCTAGTTTTGGCCAACTGGTCCTGTGTTTTCAAAGTTCATTCTTTGAAGAACTGAAACACTTTCATTTATCCAGAACAGCAGATGCATAGCACACTTTGGGACAAATGAGATGAGAGAGTTGTGTACTGAATTTTTAACGATGTTTCCCTGGTAGAGACTTCAGAAAGCACTTTTGAAGATTACAAACTAACTCAATAATGAGCAGTTTTCTTCATTTCAAAACTATGTGGAAAGATCTCTATGAGCTTCCATATTCAGAAGCTACTGCAGGACATACTGGTCTTAGCTTTCTTTTCATTGCCAGAAAGGTAAAAATGTGGGCCAGGGGAGACACTAAAAAAAGACAATGTAAATTGCACACAAATCTCCTTTCCATCCTCAATAAAAATCCTTCCTGTGACTAAGTTTTGTCTCATAAAATCCCTGTTTTGGTGACAACTCATATGCTTTTTGAAGCTAAAAAGACTTTATTTAGGATATAAAATATTTCAAGGAGCTCTCAAGCATGGGATGTAGACAAAAATTCAGACAGAAGGGCACTGAGGTCTCTTGGAGCTTAGCTGCTGAGGAGCATGGGAGTCATAACTTAAGTTACATACTTTGTCAGGCTTTCTTTTTGCAATATGTCTTTACAGTTCCAGCACTAAATAAACACTGAAAACTCAGGAAATCATTTCATCATGATCTGAAAGATTGCTATGAACTTGTAAACTTATGGTATATAATGCCTGTCAACCATCACAAAGTTTCTCTTAACTGTCCACACAATTTCCTCGGGTTGGTAACGATTTGAGGCCTCAGAGAGTGCAGTGCACTGTGGAGAATTGGTTAGTCAGCTGTGGTTTACTTCATTATGTTTCTTTGACCACAGTCTGGGGTTTTGCTGGTTGTCTTTAAATGGAAATCTGAACCACAGTTTTTCTGGGTTTACTTAGAAGTTGACTGCTACCTTTTACCTTAAGCACATGCAGATTTACAAGAGTTTCCAGCCATTGTAATTTTGCTGCTCAGTGAATGGCTTCCCTGAGTAACCCAGCACATCCTGTCACGTCCCTGCATTTCTTTGACGGGTTAAGTTCCCTTTGGCTAATTTCAGGTAGAATCAGGTTAAGGGAACATTTTATTGACAACAGTTAGCCAGTGAAGTTTACAATAATTTTCCAGTAACTCCATTGGATTAAAATAGTTGTTTCTACACTGGGAAATTTTCTCAATTGGGAAGAAATAAATCATCAGGAAAGTACTGTGCTGGCTCCTTCACATGGAGCACAAGAAAATTACCACTGATGTTTTCCAGATAGTCATTTTGTATCCATCTGTGTTAGCCTAGTGCAACTTAAAGCTACCATAGAGCAAGCACACCATCTTGTAAAGGAAAACATATCTGTTGCTTGACATCATGCAGAGTCCACAGGTAGCTAGAATATGCTATGCAAGTGATAATCTGTTTGACTGTTTCCATTTGGTGTTGTAGGGACATAAAAAAAGAAAAAATTATCAAGAAATACTGAGCAGCATTAAACTAATTTCCCATCGATAGATTAAGGTCTAGATTCTCATATTTATATAAATATCTAATTCCAATTTATTTCAATCATATGAATGAGTATATTTGCTGTAGAGAAGTTGTGTGTCACTATTAAGTAACCATTACCATTAATTATTTTAAAAGGAACATTATTATTATGTTACTGGGAGTAGAATGGGCTGAATATCTCACCCTTCATATTATATACCTGTGAAGAGATTGGTGTGTACTGTACTGCTTACATCATCAAGAAATAATTTATATAGATGTAACATGGACAAATAAAAAAAAATTTTAAAACCCCCATATTTTAGAAGAATTGGAACTGTTCTAAAAAAGCTATGCAGATTTCAATGAAAAATATTTTTGCAGAAAATGTTTTGGCTAAAAATTGGACTGGCTATAGCTATCAATTATTCAAGTAACATAGGTCCAGTAATTTCTATTGACAGTACATAAGTGTTGCTGGCATTAATGGACAGGAGGAGAAGGGATGTTCATATAAGTCCTGATAAATGTGCTACAACCAGAGTTTCAAAGCTGCTTCCAGAAATGTGTGCTGCTCTTTCTCTCCTCACTCAACGTCATCTTTGAAGCAAATCCTATGACTGGACATATAGACATTGCAAGGACTAAAGTCTACCTGCATTACTCACATTAAGAATCACATTGAGCAGTCACAGACTGATGCATGTAGTTTTCAGCTGTGCTGCATGAACCATGATAGAGATAAAAAAAAAAAAAACACATGCTTGCAAATAAAACCATATAAAATCCCCACGACGTAAATTCTTTAAAAGTATTCCAGAATTCCTCACAGTGTTTGACAAGGCTTCTGTCAACCAGTTATCATCCTGTCTTGAATCTTTCTTTTGCAGAGAAAGACTAAGATTATAGTAGGGCAATTCTGGTTTCCTGCTGGAATCTTTGTTTCTCTGTCCCTTTCAATCAAGCTGTAAATGTAAGAATGGTACTGAGGCTCAGTTGGCCTCATGCACCAACTCATTTTTTACCAACACAGAGTAGCCAAGTGCCCACACAGATTCCCTTACATCTGTCAGCAGCTTTTCAAATGATTGGTCATGGTCCTTCCCAGTTAACTTTCCTTCACAATGAGTGAATGAGACATAAGCAGAGATGGTGAAAGTATTTTAGTCAAGCAGTTTCCAGTGTGCATCCTTTGCAAACAGGCCAGTATCTTTCTCAACCAAGGGCTGAGGGCTAGTTGAGCTGGACGCGTCTGAAACATGACCTTCTTGTGATGAAGGAGATGTCACTGTGCCAGGGTTAGTTAGTTAGTGACGTTCCAGCTGTTTGTTGCTTGCCTTTACTGTTCTTGCACACCACTGAGCACTGTTGATCCTGGGTTTTGCCAGTGCTCAATGCATCATTTCATCCATCCCCTACTCTGCTGCTCCCATGGCTCATCAGTTTTACCTTCCATCTGTTCAGTGACCTGGGCTACAAGGTCTAAAATGTTGCCACAAAGTCCAGGCAGGGAACTCAGTAAACATCTCCATCCCTTGGGCACATAGGAAAGCTCATCCATGCAGGAGCGAGAGCTTCCTCCCAGGCCAGATAGAGTGAGCTTTTCATCACAAATGTTCTCCACTTTTTATTGCTGTGTCTGCAGGCTTCTCTGGGTTAGCTTGCTTCAGCACACATGCTGTTTTCATGCCTCATGTCCCACCATTCCTCCTCTTGCTGCAGAATGACAGACTGTCTGCAAAGACAATCTCAAAGGGCTCTTCTCTGTAGCTTATGCAAAGAAAAGTGTTGGATAGTTTTGTGTGCAATGCAAGACCAGCAATGTGGAAGCCAGATGTTGAAGAAGAGACAGTTATTTCAAATGGGTCTAGCCACCACTTTCTTACAGTAAAAGTATCAGAGTGTGGTGATTATTCCATAAAAATGCAGTGGTGCTATCGAAATGAGTAGAATTAATCCGTACTTCTGTCTTTGTAATACACATAGATTAAAAAATTGGCTTACATATTTCCTGAACCCTTTTTTAAGAGCATTGATCAGTCAGAATGTGGAGGACTTTATCAAGGAATCTCATCTTTTTTCTTCAGTAATTTGAAAATGACCTTTGTACTAGGTGGGTTCTTACACAAATTTTCAGTTTTATATTTGCCCAGGATCCCCAAACCAGTCTGTTTCTGCCGTTGCTATCCTGCAGTTAACAGGAGAAAATATTTTTGCTCTTCTTAAGGCCCTTGTTTTGGGATGGAGGAAAGGAGAGAGGCTGCACATGAAGGCAGTGATTGCTAAAGGGAACATATTTTTAGGTACCAAGATACAGTGATGTATTTCTTTGGAACGTTATTGTGGTAGGGCATGTTCAGCATGAGAAATCTAAGGCCAAATGAAGTCGAGTTCACATGCAGTCTGTATGCCTTTTAATGACCTGTCTTCTTGTACCAATCCTGCCTTTCCTAGTAAGGCAAAATATGGTGGCTTCCAGTTGAATGACTAACTCGGTTACAACTTCCTTGGCAAGAAGCAAAGGCCTCTAAGAGACGTTCCTCTGCATGTTCTCATGGCACTCTTACTACTCAGAACTATGAAAGCTCAGGGGAACGAACCGTGCAAAATCCTTCATAGATTATTCATTATTCCCCAGATCACTTTTTACAGTGGTTTTACTTAGAAACAATCTTTAAATAGAAGCTTCTATAATATTATTAAAGAAAAAATGTTGCCTGGAAGACATGGCTGAAGAGGGAAAACACTTGCAAGGGCTGTTGAGTGCTGGGTCTGTGTGGCTGCCAGTCTGCGGAAGTCAGTGCAATTCGCAGGGCCCTATTCTGAAAAGAAGGCTCACAGGGCTCATGGAAAGGGTACTCTTCTCATCAAACTTAAGAAATCGTTGGCATTTCTGAAATTGGTACTTTCCTTTTGCAGCTTATTCCACTTTCCCTAACTTCTATGCCTTTGAAAATCTTTTATTTCTTTTTTGCACACTGTATTGACACCTTTCAGATGATAACGGAAATGCACTGTACGTGAGAGAGAATTCCTGTCTTCAGTAGCAAGTTCACCTCAAAATTTAGAAATTAAATAAAAATATGAGATGTGGAGGAGCAATTCAGGGAGGTGACAAAAAAGTCAAGAATGATTTTTCAGAAGAAGAAAATATGAATAATTTGTTTTCATTTAAGCTGAGGATCTAGAATTTATTTTAAAAATAAGACACATCTCATTGTGTTGTGACAGATTCTATACTCGGTAATGTATGCAGCCAACATTTTTATTATTCTTTAACCTCTATAAAAACCCACCATGGAGTGACATGGTGATCTCCTCACCATGTACAGGCATCTACTGGAGAAACTCCAGTAGGAGTGGGACTTTTCTATACACCAGAAATTGTCTCTGAACAAAAGCATAAGCATAAGCACTGGAAGGAAGAAGGGGAATACAAAACAGGCAGAGGACCCTCATCAGTGTCCCCCGCCTCCCCTTCCTTCCTTCCTCATCCCCATCACGCCAGCCCTGTGTAAAATGTGTAGCAGAGCTAGCCAGTGAGTCCAAGAAGTGTTAAGTTTGGCAATGATGTCTGGAAAGTCAGATGCAAAGGTGAAATGGAAGACAGAAATGGTTGCAAAATACCTCCCTTCTGTTTTCTTGGAAAGGAAGAAGTTTGCAGCCAACATATTTTTCAGATTTAACTTTATTTTTCAGCTGCATATTCTGATCAGGTTTGTCGTAAACTGGAAATTAATTAGTCAGTGTTTAGAAAATATCCAAACAGAACCAGTGAAGTACATCTGCATACTGATGAGAGAGTATCTTAAGTCTTTCTAGCCAGAGGCAGGATTTAGAAAAGCAATGTCAAGAATTTCCAGATGAGAGTCTGCCAGGCAGTTGGCCTGGGAGGAGAGGAGTCCAGAGGGGACGTCGTAATCGTGCATTTGACCGAGCAAGCACCTGATTAAAAAGCCGGTAGGGAACATCACCAGCATAGCTTTGTGAAAGACAGAACAGCAGTCTGGCAGTTCTGTACCTCTAGGTAAGGAACGTATGGCAAAGTCACAATCAGGAAAAGAAGCTCCCAGCTGATGTTGATCAGATCAAAACAGGAATGTATGAGTGCCTGTGACAATACTGAGGAAAATGTCAAATTGTGTTCATCTTAGGGGATTTTTCAGACTCTGTGAAAAGCATCGTAGCTTGCTCTATGCTTGCCATTGATCAAAGAGGGCTGAACTCTTCTTTCTCATTAATGTCACAATGTGAGCTCCCTACAGAGGTCACCAAAAATGCATCAAAACAACTCCTGGTCCCTACTGGCCTAAGCGCAAAGGAGAATTGAGCACAAATATTTCACATAGCAGGCAATGTATTTGTTTCTGGTCAGAACACATGTTCAGTCATCTTCATAGAGCAATAAAGAAATATTGATGTTGTTTTGAATTTTTTAAATCAAATATTCTAGGGACCTAGTGCTGAAATCTTGAAATGTAAGCAAGTCCTGTTAGTGCTGCATGTAAATTTGGACTGGCTGAAGAAAAGACAACAGTTAGACATTTAAACTATATTCACAAAATCAGGCCAGAACAGTCTTAGAAAACTGAATCTGGATGAAGCGCATGGGCTTCCATGAGTATTACTTTTAAAATCTGTGCATAACTTGTGAGGAATAGTATTAGTCCTGTAAAACCCTTTCAGTTGTGCTGCCTAATTCTAGAAATGACACAGTGCTCTCTCCAACATAAGCATAGCTCAAAAACCTAAGTCAAAGCTCTTTTCTTTTTTGATATACATACAGATTATACCTTCACTTAGCAGTGCCATGTGCAGCGCTAAGTCTTGGGGTCAGAATTACTGTGGCTAAGGGGTAGATCTGCCCCTGTACAGGCTCCTCTTATCTTGTAGCTTTTAAAACAGCATCCTATCTTCTAAGCTTTGCTCACGTGAGCATAATGCAAACAAAAATAAAACTAGGCATTACACAGGCCATTGGAAACACAACAACATGTTTGAAAAGCAGTGCTTCCCCTAGTAAATCACACCCACACATCCTTCACTGTTTATACAGAGCCTTTCCCAACAGCTGATCACGGTGGGCAATAATCCACAACTTTAGCCCGCTCCTGGAGCTCTTTATCATCATCAGGCAGAATCACATGATGCAATTTGAAGCATTGGATCTTGATTGCATATCAGTGTCAGATATTAAGATTTTTTATTTTATTTTATTTTTCCTTCTCAGAGCACTACAGGAGACGAAGAGAATGATTTACATTACCAGATTAAACATTTATGAAAAATAGATAAAAGTAACAGAAGACTGACTAGATAGGCACAAGTAAGACTAATAGCACTGTATATCTAATCCCAGACTCCATGCTGCCACAATAACTAGTTCATTAAAAAGTATTTCTGTATCCCTGGTGTACTTTTCGTGACAACAGGGGTTTTTATTCAAGTGAGTGAGCACAGAGGGGAGCACTTGCAGAACTTCTTTTTTGTTCTGATTACTTTGGTTATAAAAAAAGATTTTGTCAAATTAATGCCTACTGAAGAGACGGAAATAGAGCTAATGCAAG
Organism: Phoenicopterus ruber ruber; assembly: GCA_009819775.1. Taxonomy (NCBI): domain Eukaryota; kingdom Metazoa; phylum Chordata; class Aves; order Phoenicopteriformes; family Phoenicopteridae; genus Phoenicopterus; species Phoenicopterus ruber. Next base: position 23,615,500 of record CM020246.1, read on the forward strand.
CCTGGTGGAAGTGCTCACAGACTGGGACTGTCTCATACTCTGTACTCAGGCAAAACTCCAACTGGTTCATTACTTTAAAAATCTTTGCTTATGTTCAGCATCTGGCCTGAATGTATTGGGTTTCACTAAAAAACACAGACACAGTCTGTTCATTGTTTTTTCTGTTTACTTCTACATCTAAATGACTTTAAATGTAAGAGAAAACACCAAGGCATAGCTAATGCTCAACTATGGATAACATGGAATAAGTCTTCATATCCAGTGAAAAAATAAGGAGCCATAGAAGCAAAGAACTCAGCCTTATTGCTACTTCACATACTAGTTCCTTCTATGATCTTAATACTTTGATTTGGTTATTTTACTTTGGACCCCATTTTGTGTAGCAGAGAGATGATAAACTTACCTATGCTTATAAAGGACTTTGAGAACTATAATGAAAAACACCATAGAAAAGCTCTGTGTTCTTCTGGTTTAGTTTGATAAGTTTTGGTGACTCACTATCTATTCAAAAGCTCAGTGTATCTGTAATGCAATGATTGGCAGAGCATCACAGGGGATATTTGCAATAGGGAAAAGTCACCATTTTACAAACAGCGTCTTATCTTCTTTCCACTGAAGTCAGTGGGAGTTTTGCTATTAATTTCAGAGAAAGCATGTCCATTCTCATAATCTCCTTTGAAAATTACACTCAGAGGAGCAGACAAGTAGGATCTAAAAACTGAAGTGCTCTTAGAACAGCATTCAGTGTTGTGGCAGCATCAATGCTGGAGACTTGCTTTGTTATTTCACTGCTAAAAAAATATAATCCCTTAGGCTTTATGTCACAGTCACACTCATTTATACATGCACTAACACGGTCTTATCACATATTTCTAATAGGACAGAAATATGTGGCATAGATATAGTTGAAAGAGCTATTATTTTCCAGTATCTGAACTATATTGTAAAGCTAATTCTCAGAGTGCCATTCACTTTGTTTCCATAAAGCCAGACTCATGCTTTTTCCAGGGGGGGAAATACTGGGTGAGATCCTGGATAAGTAAACTATGCCCTCGTATCTCAGGGTCAGAGAGTATTTCTGCAGGTTCATCCGCCATTTCTTTGCCCTGATGATGTACGTAGGTCATCTCTGTTGGAGAGTAGAGGTGGGGCAGTTGAAAGTGGATTTAAAGGATGCAGCAAAAGGCTGCAGAGGACACCTTTTCTTTGTGCAGATGACCATGAAAAATTCTTCTATCAGAAGTCACCTGACACATCTCCACTGCAAAGCAAAAATGGTGATGAGAGTCTGAGTGAGCTTTCACTTCTGATTTATCATCACCTACAGTTACAGCAGCAGTAACTTTCCCCGATGAACAGGAGAGGAAGAGGTGTTGGGATCAAAGGTGTGCTCAAGACACGTGGACATTTCAAGATATTGACACAAGTATCAAGGTGCTTTCTAAAAAGAAATAAAGATCGTAAAATTATATTCTCCCACTCCCCTACCCTATAAACAGCAGGAAGAATAAGGGCCCAGGAATGAAGAAAAGTCTCTGCCTTTCCACCTTTATGAAGGCAAAGTCCAAATCACTTGTATTAAATTCATCAATGTTTTAATGCCTTCAAAATCTCTCTAATTTATGTGTGATCCAAGTGCCTGACTAGTGATAAATATGCTTCCTCTTTTAAAAAGGCTGTAGGAAATAGAAAGCATTTAGTAAGTTGTATCCACAACCAGCAAGACAATCAGAAACTGGAAAGGAAACTTAACTCCACCTGCAATCGAAAGGAGCTGGATGCTACACAGGGACATCTGTATCGGGCATAAAGTGCCTCAAAGCTTGGCAGAGTTCAGAACAGGAATTAAGTCTGGCTTTGTAATTGAATCAACACAGGATTGGGATTCACTAACCTCCTTATTAAAATGATGAAACACATCAGAGGTGCCACTTGCCTCGCAGATCCCTTCATACTGATTTGATCTGAATTATTTAAATGCAGCTAATTCTCCATTTTTTGCATGCAGAGCACTTGGTTTGCAGTCACCAAGCGCGAGTGTGCAGCAATGACACTGTACCTTCCCTGGGAGCACAGCTAGTCCAGGCACCAGGGAGATGATTAGCTGAGACAAACAGAAATGTCCAGCCAGCTCAAAAAGAGTGAACCTGCGTTTACCTGAGTGACTCCGTGTAGACATTTCCAGCTCTTGGCCATGATTCCTTGTTCCAAGAGCTCCTGAGCTGTCTAATAACTTTGCGCCTGTCTCTGGTGCCGCTCCTAAGCTCATACATCCTCCTTGAAGCATGGCACCAATTAACTTGGGCTGACTTTGCAAATATAACTCATGCTCAACACAGACAACCCTGTGCCCAAAGAAATAAACCCTGCTGGATATTAACATGCTCTATGGGCATCTATGTCACGGTAATTGCCATAAGAAGGAACAGATCCTAAGAGATCCCATAATTTTCTGATTTTTCTGTTTTTCAAGCATCCTGGCCCCACGTTTCCTAGGGAGCAGATGTCTGAACTGAACTAATTAATTCTTCATTGAGAAATATGCAAGTTTGTCTTGAAAAGCTCAATGTTTAAAGACCATACAGTGGAATTTAGCCACCAAGCTGCCCAGGGGTGGGTGAGTGGCATCCCCCAGCACAGGGCCAAGGGAACTGAAGGAACAGCCTAAAGCCAACAGGATTACAAGTAAGCCTCAACTTTTTCTTTTTCCCCATATCTTTGTATACAGACTAAAGAAAGAATGCCAACTGCAGCATTCAAAAGGAGAAGATAGTCTAAATTTTCCATTGTAGGTCATAATTTTGTGATCTCCAGTTCGAATTCTTGAACTGAAATATGCTCATTTAACTTTGGATAGTATTTCACCTGTCCTGTATCCAGTTGAAAGCATGAATTTTAATGCTTTTTTGAAGCATTTCTTGCATTACCAGCTTTATATCTTGAGGAAAGAAATAAATGATGTTTTGGCTTCAAGATGCTGGTTTGGAGCTGCTCTAACCAGTGTTCTGGCCAGAGGTCCCTGAGTGAAAGCATTTGCAGTAAGCAGATACGATTAGGTCTGCTGTATTAACATAACTGGAAAATAGGGGTCCAACACCTAGTATGACCCTCTGTCTTTCTAGAGAAGAAAGGTACAGAAAGCCTAAAGCACACATTTAAAGAAGCTAAGTTGTGCAGCTTGCTCATAGCCACAGTAACAAGGCAGCAAAGAATTTATCCACACAGGAAGACTGGAAAAAAATTAAAGCTCTAGGCAACTGTCTCAATGTTACAGTTACATCAGAAAAGAGCTATCTAATAAAAATATCGTCAGACCAATGGTGCCATGTATCACTGTTTTTATACAAATATAAGCAAGATGGATTGAATTTAACAAGATACATACAGCCACTATCCCAATAATACATCAGATTCACTCAATTTTAATTTTTTTCAGTTTTTCTAATGTCCCGTGGGTTGAGTTATGAAAGAAATTGCAAAGTAGTTTTGAAACCTTTCTCCTCCTACTTTAAGTTTTGGTGTCAAATCACTATTTAAGCCAACTCAGATCCAAACAAAGGCCAGCATTCCTATCTACAAAAAATATTCTAGATTCCCAATATATGTAATGTTAAGTGGAAGGAAAAGAGCTCATCACTCAAACAACTTCATGACCAGAGACCAGTATTGTATAGGTAAAGTTGATACTCTGCCACTGGCATAACATATACGCTATGACAACAAGTTTCTCATCCAGCACATACTGGCATTCACAAAAATAGCTACTTTGTGCATGAATCAAACAGACCTGGACGACCAGATGAAATGAAATCAGAACTCTCTAAAACTTGGGCCAGCTACAGAATTCAATTCATTGTTCTCAAATTATGAAACAAGTGGTTTCTTGGCATTTTATGTAGTATACGACAACTGTCCAGGGACAAATAAATATCAACTGCAGCTGAATGGCTGGTGCAGCAGAGATGGACATAACGTAGAGTGACTTACCTTAACTCAAACCTCTTGATCTTTCTGCATCGCTACAGAAAACAAAGTGTAATGACTGTTCTCTTGCTGACAATTTTAACTCTAGCGATTTTAAAAGGTTCAAGGCCAACTTAAAAAAAAACCCAACATCCTATTAAAAAAACTCAGCAAAATACAGTCTCCCAACCTGGGAGCCATCTGCCCCTGGAGATGACTAGATTCCATAGGTTGTCTCAGTTTCTAGCCTGCAAGTGCCCTAAGCGTTCTCAGTTATGTCTTCTGGACATATGCAGAACTGCTTCAACTCAGCAACTATACACGTTTCACCTGTGTAAACCTTCTTGGTATCCACAAACTAGGTGGAGACTCACCTAAGGCTCATGAGAAGCAGCCCATTAAATCAAGTTACAGCACTTCTACGCAGAACAACAGCAGAGAGCTCAGTACCAGAGAGGAAGCAGATCCACTTCTATTTGCCCTTTTGAAAGGCAGATAGAGATCCCAGTCAGCCTTTTAAGCAACAAGACAGTGGTTAAATGCTCACAGATGACTTGGGAGGCTTGTGTTTTAGGGCCCTCTGGGGTCAATACAAACAAAAGGAAAGTTTTTTATAAACTGTGAGACTTTCCGCCTCAAGAAAGTTATGGATACCAAAAGCTTTCGTGTCTTCAGAAAAATATACAATTGCCATCCTATACCATGTAATTCTTGTCTATATACACAGTATGAACTGCTTGTTTTTACAAGCATAGAAATGAAAGCAGTGAATTTTGCTCTACAAGATAGACTGGATGTAAGCTGAACAGCCTTGGAGTCACCAAGTATCTGGAATATGCAATAAATGAAACACATCTTGTTGGCTCTGCAGGACACCTTGAAACCTTAGTGTTACAGAATGGTCTTTTATCATAAACCAGAGTAACCCTGAAATCAGAGCCTTTTCATATTTTCCCAGGCCAGACAGCTCGCTGCCTTATGCTGTTTCGTTAACACCTTCCTGTCAGTGACAAGAAGCAGGTTAGGAGTCTCCGGCTCCCTATTTTAGGTGACGTTGACAATTGTTTTACCATTAACACAGTGTGACATTTACCTTTTCCAACCTCAATGATTCTATGATTCTATGATTTTTAACTTCTACATTTTTTCTCTCACACACAGTTTAAGACCTCACGTTTCACCCATGGGACGCTGAAAGCATCCTGTGTTTTGTCAGTCTGTTTATTCTTGCTCTTTTATACATCTGTTGTGTAATCCCTCTTACTTAGTGTGTACACTCCTGTACAGCTACAAAAGCATGTTCATAATTATTGATTCTTGGTAAATTACAAGGCGGCACTTAACTGGAAAGCATTGCAGGAAACTTACCTTTTAACATAATTTGGCTTTTTTCCTCATATATTTTCAGTCCTACTAAATTACAGGAAGAAAAAGAGGTTTGCATTCATTTATAAATTCAGTTTAAAAGACAGTAGACTTAAGAAAGGTCATCATAAAACCTTTTTCTTAAAACCCTATATCAGCAGTACTTTTGCATAGAGTAGTGCACTGTGCAGTATTTATAAATCAGCAAACGCTGGGGAAATTGTCACAGTCTTTCCTGTTTTCTCATGAGGAGAGATAACTAATATGTGTTGTGTTTTGAATGACACTTAAGAGCAAGAAGGAAATGCCAGGCAGTGGAAGCAGGGACAGGGATCCTGGGAAAAGTATAGGGACCTTGCCCAGTTGTGTAGGGATGGGGTAAGGAACGTGAAGGTGCAGCTGGAGCTGAATTTGGGAAGGGACACAAAGAATAATAAGGGCTTCTATACCTATGTCAGCCAGAAAAGGAAGGTCAAAGAATGCGTACTCCCCTGGTGAACACAGCTGGCAAACTGGTAACAGCGGACAAGGAGAAGGCTGAGGTACTCAACAACATTTTTGCCTCAGTCTTCACTGGCAACCTCTCTTCCCACACCTCTTGAGTGGATGGACCGCAAGACAGGGACTGGGGAAGCAAAGTACCTCCCACTGTAAGAGAAGATCGGGTTCATGACCACCTGAGGAACTTGAACATACATAAGTCTATGGGACCAGATGAGATGCATCCCAGAGTCTTGAAGGAACTGGCTGGTGTAGTTGTCAAGCCACTCTCCATGATATTTGAAAAGTCATGGCAGTCAGGTGAGGTCCCAGGGGACTGGAAAAAGGGAAACATTGCACCCATTTTTAAAAAGGGTAGGAAGGAGGACCCTGGCAACTACCGACCTGTCAGCCTCACCTCTGTGCCTGGGAAGATCATGGAGCAGATCTTCCTAGAAGCTATGCTGAGGCACATGAAGGGAGGTGATTCAAGACAGTCAGCATGGCTTCACCCAGGTCAAGACTTGCCTGATCAACCTAGTGGCCTTCTATGATCTAGTGATTACATCAGTGGACAAGGGAAGAGCTACAGATGTCATCTATCTGGACTTCTGTAAGGCCTTTGACATGGTTCCCCACAACATCCTTCTCTCTAACTGGAGAGATAGGAATTTGATGGATAGACTGTTCAGTGGATAAGGAATTAGCTGGATGGTCACATCCAGAGAGTAGTGGTCAACAGCTCAATGTCCAGATGGAGATCAGTGACAAGTGGTGTCCCTCTGGGGTCCATACTGGGACCAGTATTGTTTAATATCTTCATCAATGACATAAACAGTGTGCCCTTAGCAAATTTGCAGACAACATCAAGCTGAGTGGTATGGTTGACCACCTGTGGGACAGGATGCCATCCAGAGGCACCTGGACAAGCTCAAGAGCTGGGCCTATGTGAACCTCATGACGTTCAACAAGGCCAAGTGCAAGGTCCTGCACATGGGTCAGGGCAACCCCTGGTATCAACACAGACTGGGGGATGTAGGGATTGAGAGCAGCCCTGCCGAGAAGGACTTAGGGGTACTGGTGGATGAAAAGCTGGACATGAGCCAGCAATGTGCGCTCGCAGCCCAGAAAGCCAACCGTATCCTGGGCTGCATCAAAAGCAGCGTAGCCAGCAGGTCGAGGGAGGGATTCTGCGCCTCTGCTCCACTCTGGTGAGACCCCACCTGGAGTCCTGCGTCCAGCTCTGGAGCCCTCAGCACAGGAAAGACATGGACCTGCTGGAGTGGGTCAAGAGAAGGGCCACAAAAATGATGAGAGGGCTGGAGCACCTCTCCTGTGAAGCCAGGCTGAGAGAGTTGGGCTTGTTCAGCCTGGAGAACAGAAAACACCAGGAAGACCTTATTGCAGCCTTTCAATATTTAAAGGGGGCTTACAAGAAAGAAGGGGACAAACTTTTTAGTAGGGCCTGTAGCGATAGGACAAGGGGTAATGGTTTTGAACTAAAATGCAGCCCTAGCAACGTTATACCAGGGAAATGGGGATCTCAGTGGCAGGATGCCAGACAAACACTGCCCTACAGCAGCACAGCAGGTATGAGGGATTGCCAAAACAAACAGGAATGTCTCTGCCCCAGTTCCCTATAACCTACATATGGTCAGCCACTTGGGGCTTATGTCTACCTCAGGGCTGCCCTAGCTTAGCATAGAGAAAGCTGCTGTTAAGTAGAACTGCAGCAGGGCTAGGCAAATGAAATGGAGTTATTTGCATTGTATGAAATTCTTCCCTGCACCTTTAAATATGCGTCTCTCCTAGGATCTGCTATATTTTTCTTTTTTCATGATTTAGAAAGTACATATTGTAAATGACTGCTTTCATTTTTTTCTAATATATTCCTAGAAATGTGCCCATCTCGGTTTAATACAGCCTGAAGAAGTGGGGGATGGGGCCTGCGGAAATAATAGCAGGAGACACTGCAGTTAAAGGCTTTATTGTTAGTCATACACAGGAGGTGGTAAAATAAGGAATGTAGTTCTGACATGAAAATTTAATTTATCTGAACAACGTTGTAGGGTTCTAGTTTTAATTTTAAGGACAGCGTTCAGATTTAACGTTCAGACTTTTTTTCCTTTTGCAGCCAGTCCTTTACGTCCGTGGTCAAATAACATTTCCATCCCTCTTGGTGCTAGTGTCACTGATGCTTTTCAAACTCTTCTGCCCTTAATACCAACACAAATGAACTGGATTGGAGTCTAATAAATGGATCCACCAGGGTATAAATATTGAGAAGGTGGCATTTTCAGAGGGAATTTTTGAGAGTGCACATCTCTCTTAATTAGGTAGCTCCTCCCTTCTGAGTTGTTAGCTTTTCTGTAGCATGCACGCATACAAATCACAGCAGTCCCTCCTAGCTTTGTGATGTCTCTGGAGACATGCAAGGGGAATCTAGAGATGCTGGTGACTCACCACTGAATTGGAACTACCAGGTAAGCAGGCATTTTTCAGAGGACTGTAGCTAGGACACCCATCACTTTCTCTGATTCACTTGTTCCCTGAAACAGCAGGTGCCTGGGCCTAGACATAGTATAAACTACTTTAAGGTATTAGCTAACAAAAGAACCTCAAATCTGAGTTATTTCTTGCATAACCCCACGGAAGCCCCAGCAAATGTATATAGTCCAACATTCTCTCTGTGCGCTCAGGATGTCTGTGCCATGAATTATATTTGCTGTCAAGTTGTGTGTCTGACTTCTCTTCTGCCTGCTAATGAACATCTTCTAGGAGTAGTTCAATATTCCAGAAGCTAAGCAGCATAAAATAACCACACCACTCACAAAGGCTAGTCTGGCTCACATATTTTTCTTCCCTCGCAAGTGCTCCTCCTATACTCTGAGATGAAGGGTAGATGGGGAAGCCCTGTGTACAGGGCTGCTATAGCCTGGGGCTACTTAACAGTTCAAGTGCAGATCGCAGGCCAAAGCTAGATCACAGGACTAGGGCTGTGATGATGCTCAAACCAATAGGTAATCCTAACTCCCAGTGTGAGGAAAAAGCAAAGCATCAAGGTCAGCTCAGGGAAATGTTGGGACCCAGCTGCATGCTCAACCCACTTCTCAGGATGACAGACTGGGACTCCCAGGGAGATATTTCTCATCTGTGACCCACCCCCAGAGTTGTCCTTCCCTCAGCTCTCTACGGTAGCAGTCTGTCTTCTGGCTTCAGGACACACAGAGACTTTGCTATGCTATGCTAGAGTTAGGCTGTTGTTTCTCCCTGTCCCCTTTGTGCTTTGTACCATCACAAAAAGAATATACCACATTTCCAGTAGACACAAGTAATAACAAAAAATGGAAGATCACTCCTGCATCATTTTTTAATATTTCCAGTCATTCAGAATAAACATCAGCATAGATGTCTCTGTTTCTGGAGGAAGAGCGTGGCTGATTAAAGACTTTAAACAGCTTTCTCATTGTTTGAGAAATCAGTGCAGAGTGAAATTCTGAAAAGTACAGTTTGCACTCAATAAACCTATTAATTGTGATTGGCAAATTAGACAGCATTTTAATCTTCCTAATATCCTTCCCAAGATTTTTGTGGCACTCCATTTTTTGGTTAAGGCAATCAGGAACCTTTAAAGAGTTAGTTAGCAGAAGCATTCACAGTGTTTGAACCAGTAGCTGAAGACTGGAGAAAGAGGTGAAGAGAGACCAGGCTATCTGAAGAATAATTAAGAAGTCTGTTGCAGTATGTCCACATATCATACTTGTGGATAAACAAGGAATTATCCCTTGCAATAATGCAGTGTTTGACATTTATAAGAGATTCTGAATAAGATCACTGAAGCATGTTTTTTTACCTCTCAATTCACTGGAGGAAATATAATTTCCTTCAGTAGGTACCATAGAAAATGATGTGGTTAATATAGACTTTGTGTTTTAATTAACTTGCACAGGAAGTTTTCCAAAGTGCAAAGGCCGCGTCTGCATAGAATCATAGAATCACAGAATCATAGAATGGGGTGGGTTGGAAGTGATCTTAAACATCATCTAGTTCCAATCCCCTTGCCATGGGCAGGGACACCTTCCACCAGACCATGTTGCTCAAAGCCCCATCCAACCTGGCCTTGAACACTTTCAGGGAGGGGGCATCCACAACTGCTCTGGGCAACCTGTTCCAGGGCCTCATCACCCTCCTAGTGAAGGATTTCTTCCTTATAGCTAATCTCAGTCTATCCTCTTCCAGTTTAAAGCCATTATGCCCCGTCCTATCACTACATGCCCTTGTAAAAAAGTCCCTCTCCAGCTTTCTTGCAGGCCCGCTTTAGGTACTGGAAGGCTGCTAGAAGGTCTCTCTGGAGCCTTCTCTTCTCCAGGCTGAACAAGCCCAACTCTCTCAGCCTGTCTTCATAGGAGAGATGCTCCATCCCTCTGATCATCTTTGTGGCCCTCCTCTGGACTCGCTCCAACAGGTCCATGTCCTTCTTGTGTTGGGGGCCCCAGAGCTGAACACAGTACACCAGGTGGGGTCTCACCAGAGTGGAGTAGAGGGGCAGAATCACCTCCCTTGACCTGCTTGTCACACTTCTTTTGATGCAGCCCAAGATACGGTTGCCTTTCTGGGCTACAAGCACACGTTGCCGGGTCACGTTGAGCCTCTCATCAGCCAACACCCCCAAGCCCTTCTCCTCAGGGCTGCTCTCAATCCATTCTCTGCCCAGCCTGTATTTGTGGTTGGGATTGCCCTGACTGATGTGCAGGACCTTGCACTTGGCCTTGTTGAACTTCATGAGGTTAACACAGGCCCACCGCTCAAGTCTGTCAAAGCCCCTCTGGATGGCATCCCTTCCCTCCAATGTGTCAACTGCACCACACAGCTTGATGTCACCAGCAAACTTGCTGACAGTGCACTTGATCCCACTGTCCATGTCACCAACAAAGATGTTAAACAGCTCCAGTCCCAATACCAACCCCTGAGGAATGCCACTTGGCACTGGTCTCCACTTGGACATCAAGCCATTGACTGCAACTCTTTTGAGTGTGACCATCCAGCCAATTCCTTGTCCACTGAGTGATCCATCCATCAAATCCATGTCTCTCCAATTTAGAGACAAGGACGTCGTGTGGGACAGTGTCAAATGCTTTGCACAAGTCCAGGTAGAGTGCATGAGCACTGAACGCACAGATCCACGCAATAGTGTGTGTGCAGTCAGTCACAGTATGAGCAAAGGCAGCAATTTCACATGCAGTCAGCATATTCATTCTCATTTGTGAATGCAAATGCACTGCTATGACACTGCCTTATGGATGTGCCTTTTTGACACCCAAGGATTAGATTAGTGAACAGTCATTAGACATCTCTCTTTTTCTTTAATAAATGCAAACTTTACATTTATCAGAGAAGATATTTTCTTCTGATTTATAAAGGGCTTCTGTAAATTCAGTGGTCCCTGATTATGAATTTATGACATCATTTCAATGTCTGGCCTTTATCTAATGCAACTGATCCTGCTTCTGCCCATGTAGATCAGTCCCTTGGTAGAAACGACAGGTACCCTTAGTATTGTTTGTGGTTGCGGGAAGTCCAGCTCAGAATAGTCAAATTTCCAAGTCCTTCAGGACTCTGAAAATGGCGTAGCATCACTTAGTCTGCCTAGGAGGTGTCAGGACAGCACAACCATATCAGTGCTCCAATCCCAGCATCCACCAGCACTACCAAAGTGCTTCCTAAGCTACTCTTTCTGTGGAGGGTCCACAGACAGATCCCTATACTGCTCTGCAGGAGCATATATGAATTCCCACCATGTCCCAGCTACTTGTCTGCTCCAGAGACTTGTACACAAATGCCTGCCTTGCCATACTTCTGTTTATTTGTGCCTTTGGTGTGCATATGTACCCCCTAATCAGCTCTACCAAAATCTGTCTCTCAAACTGCGGCAACACCAGCATGTTATTCACAATGCAGGGATGATGCCCTGAAACCCCTGTCGGCACTGTCTGAGCTCGTCCTGTGCTATAAACAACAAGGACTGCCAATTTCCCAGCTTTCAGCCACAGACCTTGTACTGGCATGCTTTGTCTGAGCAAGTTACGTCTCCTTTGACTAGAAGTGTACTGCAAAATAGAAGAATAAAAACAGAAATGGCAAGAACTGCCTCCAAGCTCAGGCAGCCAAAGGGCACTCAAGAGAACTCATTATGGAGATGCAAAGTAGTTAAAGCTGCCAGAAGAACTTCAGGAAATTCAAGAAGAGCTTAAGACAGACTTAACTGGATATTGGAAGTTTTGCTCAAAATAAGAAATGTTAACCAAGGCTTGTAACTTTATAAATGTTAAGAGATTTTTTTTTTCTATGAAGTCCTCTGATTTTCAGACACCTCAGGAATCATCTGAACCTGGTTTCTAAATGTACATCCTCCTCAGCCATTAGACAACATCCTTCAGCTTAAGCTCATTAGGGCTAAAATGATCACTGTTTATCTTTTTTCTCTAAACAACAGTCCCTTTTGGGAGTGCTGCATCTGTGAAGTCATTAACACAGTAACAAGTGTATAAGATGGATGATCCAAGCCAGCTATTATCCTTCTTACAAGTTCCTCTCCCTGTAACAGACATAAGTAACATGGGTTTGTTTGTCCCATCAACAGAACAATGCTAAGCAACATGGCAAACCTCAGTCATCATCTAAAGAGATGTTCTCAGCAGTCCATTTTCCGATGTGAAGTCTTAAGCCATAATCACATACATATTTAGATACCAAAAGATCTGGGGCATGCACTAGGATTTTTGAAAGTACAAAGGTAACAAATTACAGATTTTGTTCTGGATTCCTAGTTCATCAGTTCTGATGATACCTAAAACCTGAGGCACACATCTACATCTTCAGACACTTAGATACCTGTAGAAAATGTATATGGCTTTCCACGTCAAGTACCAGACTGACAGCATCATATGATGAATCATACCGTCCATTTGATCTTAAAATAGCTATAATGAATGCTGCATATGTATATGCACCTGGTGTATTTTTAAATGTTACTCTGAGTCTAACCTTATGGGCCCAAATCCCAACTCACTGACTTGTAGCAAGCGTAAGGTTAACATTTTTGCCCTTTCAACTTGTGTCTTCTTATAAATAATTTTAAAACTTTGAAAAATATTTGATCCCAAAACTACACATACACGTCCTCCAACAGCCCAAGAATTATTTGAGTTTTTCATTGGACTCCAATGAATTGAATCTGAATTCAGTCTGAAGTCAGAGTTGTCAGCAGGCACTGAGATTGAATTGTCGGTAGTTGTAATCATCATAAATAACCAATACTGTAATGAGGTCACTGTTCTGCACTTTCTCCTCTTACTCATTCAGCTCTTCCTAAGCATCGATCAGAAGATTTTTGCAGTACATGTTATACCTATCAGTTTAAACGAGACCAAACACATTCACTTGGTGAATGTAAATGGAAGTTACAGGAGCTACTTGCAAAGTCCTTGAAATGATCTGCCTCTTTTGGGCTGCTTTCTGTGGCGGGGGTCACGGAAGTAGCAAAGCTGGAAAAAAGATTTTAAAATATCTCAATGAAAATATTCTAGGGAGAAGCAAGCATTTGGTAAATCTTTATGGTTTACTGAAAAGTTACTCCCCCTGTCCTCTCCTGGTTGAGAACTGAAGCAAGTATGTCCAAGGTGAAGGAGCAGAAAACTCAATTTTCTGGCAGGAAAGGGGACTTCCAAGGCTGCAGGGCTCTCTTACTGCTAGAGCTCAAAGCAGCAGGAGCAAGTGGATGTCAAGGAACTGACTTGCAACTGACAGTTCTGTCAAGGAATTAATATATTATGATACTTCTAAAGTTAAATCTCAGCTTTCTTAAGTAGGAAGAAACAGAGGAGTTTGAACGAGGATCAGCAATGATTAAGCAGCATATGCAGCTGAAGGGACTTAATGGAGGGAGACGTGAGGGGTGTGAGGCTCCCATCTCCTGGTTGGGGAGCCCTCCCTGGTAGTCTGAGCCCCCCTCACTGTCCCTGCAGGGAAAGCTGAGGAGGCGACTCGAGAGGTATGGAAGACTACTCTGGTTCAAAGGTCTCCACAGATGCTGGCTGAAGCTCAATACTCGCTGGCCTCGGGAATATTAAAAGCCCAGTTTTTGCAGTCAAGGCAGGATGGTTCTCCTCCGCTGATGGGGGTGGTCAGCAGGGGCTATTGCAAATATGCTTCAACATTTTCACTAAGCAGGAATTTGAACACTGGTGGAAGCATACGTGCTGCTGCTGGTTGTAGAGCAGCTCACGTTGGTCAAAGGCTGTACTTATTATCTATTATTAGCATTCATTCCCTAAGTAGATAACTAATATATTCATAACCTAATTCCATAATGTTACACTGTAATTATTGCTATCTAATACTGCATCTATGTAACACACGTATCTGAAGACCTTAGTGACTGAGTACTGAGGACTGAGATAGCTTATGACTAATTTTTGAGCATCTTGTCCTCCAGCCCATTATTACAAAGTCAGAACCCTCTATTAGAGGACAACAGGAGCTTAGGAAAGAAACCCAAACCTCTGTGGCTGACAGGACTGGACATGCAACACCCAGATCAGTAATTTTTCTATTTATAACTCCAATGCTGATCCAGGCATTTTACTATAGCTAAAATATCTAAATAAGCATTTTTAAATAATAGATAAAGATTTAATTTTAGCAGACTATAAAAACATTTGCAGTCAGTTGTACCAGAATCACTTTCCCTGAAAGGAGAATAAAGATGCACAAACACCAGAATGAGACAGGAAGGATGGTCCAGCCATTAGGCCATCAGCTAAATGAGAGGATTGTTTCTCGGTTCTGTCTCTTTCACTTTTAGTGAGTGGCTCAAGGACGGTGTTTCCTCCACATTCACCCTTTTCAGAGTGCTCTAGCGGGCTTTCCCATTCTGTGCACAACTCCTAGGCAAAGCAATCTAGCGAGTGTGACAACCTGTCTTCATACACATCGTAACTGCTCCGAACATCATATTTAAGATAGGGACTACCTGACAGTGCATCTTCTTTCTCAGCATCATTGGAGGTTTGCTCAGTCATCCCTGCCTTCTGTTAAAATAAGTCTTCCCTTCTCTGTACTGTCTGGGGTAGAAGGAAGTCCTCAAGTGCTGTTGTGATTGAGAAAAGCTGTCCTGAACTCAATGCCTCGCTTACATATTAGCTGATTGGGCTGAAAACTTACGTAATTAATTTATAATGAAAACAAGGCTGGAAGCTTAACCACAGAACTGTGATGGCTATCCTGACAAAGTAACTACTTCTAGCTCAAAAATTCTCTTGAAAAAGTGGGCATGCAACTTACTTATAAAGAATTTTTAATAATTGTAGTGCAGTAACATTAGCAAGGAACCTACAAAACTGAAAGAATATTCCTTTCATTTGCAGTCCTGGATATCATTACATTCAACTTTGATGCCTGAAGCACAACCTAATTACACAGATTTTTCAGATAGAGCCTCTTCATTTTATATGCTTTTGTCAATCCCAATCAATTTAGCACGCTGCCTCCAGAGCCCTTGAAAACACCAAGGCTCTTATAGTCAGTTTCTGTGACAAGGGCTGAAAAACTCCAGTCAGGTTTCCTAAGTAGCAAACCCCCAGGAGCATTTTTAGACAAGTTTTAATAGCTTAGTCCATCACTGTTCACCAAGTTCTCTCAGCTAAAAGATCCTGCAGTTGCTTCCTTACCAAGTTAAGTGTAAAACACAAGATGTGTCACTTGGTCTGCAGGAGGGGTTCCAACTTTCTTATGTCCAAGGTAAAGAGACATTTGTTTGTTTATTTTGTTGGCCCTCGATGGTGTGAAAGCCAGACTGATTGTCTATCTGCTCTCTGCCTTGGTTCACACAGCAGCTCTGCCTGAGGCAGGTAAAAAGAGGCCAACTCTGCGGTCACCACATCTATGTGGAAGAGATTTGGTCATTAACTTTCCTCCTTAGTAGCTAGCTACTGGAAGGAACATAAATTAGCAGAAAGCTTTTTGAGTCTGACATGCTTTTAGTGGCTGGATTTTTCTGTCGTCAGCAGAACAGTGCTGTGGTGATGTCTGCCAGCAGCACTGTAAGCTGGAGCACGGCCAGGGTTTCTGCCATAAACCTCAGAGGTATACTCACCCTTATGTAATAACACTTACCACAACGGATCCCAAAGTGCTTTGAAACTGCACAAGATTCAGGGAGTGATTCATCACCAGGGCTTCTCCAGGGCACAGCTGTCCCTACACATGCTGTCAACTTCTGGGGTCTTAAATAGCAGCATCTTCCACTCAGCTTTTTAAAGCATGGGGTGGGTGGTGTCCGTGCTTGACTAACTCATCTGTGGGGTTTGTAGAAATAGGAAACAACAGTAATACTGAGCATTGTCTTGGCTCAGTTCCTCGCAAGTGCTTATTTACAACACAGACGTATATGCCTGCCACTGTTTTAAGACCAACCTGGCACAACCCCCCAAGCTGTTGAAATCTGATGAAACCATCACCACAAGTTCTTCAGGATCTGACTGTCATCCTCCTGTCCTGCAGAGGTCTGAGCTACCAAAATTCTTCTAGATCTGAGGCAACTCAGATTACTGTTGCTTCCTGAGCATTTCTATGACAATTTGTGGTTGCATAGTACATACACACACCTGAATATTACCTTAAAGCCTTGAAACAGTTTGTATGAACACTGCCTCCCTCTCTCCTTTCTGCTGCAATAGTTAAACTGTATCAAGTAATTTAAAATTCTTTCTCATTCCTGCTTGGAATGGATAATAACAGCTATCTTCATTTTGGGATCCTTCAGAGCAAGGGATAGAAAAGATATCATACAATTGCAAGGTTGGGAGAAGCTTCATTAAAACTAGCATCTGTAAATGCTGAGAACAGTGAAACAAGATAATAAAACTGTTGAATAACATTAAGATTTTTTTTTTTACTCAGAACAGGAGATGACTGCTGTAGACATTACCAAACTAATGAGCAACCTGAGGCACTTTAAAATAAAATCCAGTAAATGTGAATCATGGAAGAAACCCAAATATAAAAATAACAAGCCAGCAGGACATGCCTCCCTAAGACTGAGGGAAAGCTACACAGGCACAAATAGCAAGAAAAAGAGAGTTTCAGTCTCTAAATGAAACGTAATCTCATCCTAGAAAGAAGGCAGCAATACTCAGAGGCTAAACACTAGTGAGAATTATAATTTAGAATTAATTTAAATAACTCAGGAATATTGCATCAACTGAAGTAATTACAGACAAATCAAAAGCTTATTGGGATTGCATAGGGATTCCAGTGGGCTTGATGATCTCAGGGTCTCAGTGTCTTAAAATTACAAAATCACCATACCACAGCAATACTCTAAATGAGAAGAGAAAGCTGTACCCTTCCACTGTACAACAGCAGCAAACAGGTTAACGTTTCTCATCAAAAAAATCAATTTGATATGCTGTTTGAAAGGAAGTTCTGTCCTGTGAGCTCTGGCATTGGTGATTGACAGATGGTCATTTGTTGTTGGCTAGAATGAGGCAAACGCCATTACCAGGCATCCAGATTTAAATTTGTGATGATCAATTAAACAACAAGAAGAAAACTAGTGTTAAGTGAACAAACTCATTTACAATACACAATTTCAAATCATATCAGCTGAGAACAGAACCAACTTTAAAAGCTGGTATTAAAGCCAGTATAAGAATTAGCACAGAACAGAAATTCTTGATGGCTTCTCCTGTCAGTAGCTTAAGAAAAAATTGTACCAGTCCAAGATTATTTGAGACATGTAATTCCTTTGTCATTCAGAATTGCAGGAGGACAATCACAACCCTAAAAAATGCTCTAGCAAATAATCTCAGAAACAAATATTTGAAATGTTTGAAGCTTTCTATTTCCAGAAAATTTATGACATGATGTCATGGTTTAACCCTAGCCAGCAACTAAGCACCACACAGCCGCTCGCTCACTCCCCTCACAGTGGGATGCAGGAGAGAATCAAAAGAGTATAAGTGAGAAAACTCATGGGTTGAGATAAAGGCAGTTTAATAGGTAAAGCAAAAGCCACACGCACAAGCAAAGCAAAACAAGGAATTAATTCACTACTTCCCATCAGCAGGCAGGTGTTCAGCCATCTCCAGGAAACGCGTAATGGTTACATGGGAAGACAAACTCCATTGCTCCAAACATCCCCCCCTTCCTTCTTCTTCCCCCAGCTTTATATGCTGAGCATGACGTCATATCATATGGAATATCCCTGTGGTCAGTTGGGGTCAGCTGTCCCAGCTGTGTCCCCTCCCAACTGCTTGTGCACCCCCAGCCTCCTCGCTGGTGGGGTGGGGTGAGGAGCAGAAAAGGCCTTGAGTCTGTGTAAGCGCTGCTCAGCAGTAACTAAAACATCTCTGCATTATCAATCAACACTATTTTCAGCACAAACCCAAAACATAGCCCCATAGTAGCTCCTATGAAAAAAATTAACTCTACTCCAGCCAAAACCAGCACATGAGATGCTTAAATTTCAGAACAAAGCCAATTCAAAACTAGAACACTGATACTTTTTGAAGCTTGCTTTCCTAAGAAGTGATATTTATGCACTTGTGCTGTCTATTTGCTCATCTGCATAGAAGACAGAAGGACAGGTTCCTGGTGTTTTGTATAAAAAGTATTTTAAAAGTATTGTAAGAGAAAATAAAAATTAATCTTTCCTGAAGTGATTTTGCCAGATGAAAAATGTGCAAAACCTCATGCTTTTCCCAAAAAATTAACCTGGGGAACCAGTGCCTTCTGATAAACCTTTTTTGATTTAGAAATAAAATTAGTTCCATGTGCTACACGCAATCTCAGCAAAGTTTGTTGCTAGTAAATATGTTGTAGAATAAAATAAATTCATTTCACATAAGTATTCATAACCTACACTGAATAAGATTTGACTCAACTCTCCTAACCAAAGAAATAAAAGATATCTGAAAAAGATGTCATAAACTAAATCAAATATAGAATATATTGACCAGTAAAACACCTTGCAAAACATGTATGATAGCTAAGGTCTCAAAGGCAAAAGCATGGCACGCAGAGATTAGAAAGTGATGCTGCATGGAGAAAATTGTAGATTTTAAATAAAATATTCCTTTGGCTCAAATCTTTGTAAAGGCCATACACTACCATTATCATTCACATACATAGTAAATGACAACCCATTGCCCCAAAAAAGCGATGTCTAAGCAGACAGAATGGAGAGGGACAATGGAGGAAAAAGGAGTAACAGTAGGATGAGCTGAATAAGAGCAGGTAGGACAGATGTCCCCTGATTAAAACTAGAGGCAAGGCTATTTCCTTTTTGAGTTTGCTGAGGCCTTGGGATTGATAAGAAATGTGTGTTCAGTGGCATAAGGATCAGATTTCCAAAACACACATAATGGCAGATATTGAGAGCGCCATCAGTCAGAAAAACACATTTCCGTGGGTGTGCTTGGCAAGAACCAGGGCTGCAGGTCTCGTCTTTGACCACTCTGCCCGGAAAGGAGCAGAGGGTGCGTCGCTTCAGCCCAGCACCGCTTCCCCAACGCGGCTGCTCTCCACTGGGTCATCAGTCACATCGTCAGCTCTCACTGCCGGTTTCATATTCTGGTAGCATGAAGGAAACGCTTAAAAAAAAAAAGAGAGAAAGAGAGGAAACAGTTTTAAAACTACACAAATTTTCAAATAAGCCCACAAATTTTCAAATAAGCCCAACACCAGGCACAATATTTGATATTACTTTTACCTACCTATCCCCTTTTACTTACTCATTTTCAGTTTGTGATGTCGCCTTAAGGAACAGACATTAAAATAAACAAGATGTGAAGCAACCCGTGTATTGACGACATCTCTGCAAAGTCTTAAGGAGTTGTTTAAATCAGCAGAAAAAACAACTGTAATAACCTCAGAACTTCACAATTATCTCAACTATTCTTTGCCAGTCCCTCCATACAAGTACCTTTAAAAGGATTGATTTAACTCAACTGTGTGCTCCTAAATTATTCCAGAAGCTTGCCTGAGTCCATGATTTTGGAGTCCATCACTACGGTGGTGCAAATTAGCTGTATAAAACAATGAAGAATTATGGGAGTCACATTTTTCTCCACACAGAGGCAAGATGGTCAGCACAAACAGGGAGATTTGCAAGAGAAAGTGTTGCTTTTTCATTCTTGTTTTTGACTCGGCATCAGCTGTAGCTTCTAATGCAACAGCTGGCCTGGCTGCGAGCAATTCAGAGAAGCAATGATGTGCTTCCTTCCAGATGCAAAGAGCATACATTTCCCAGTTAGGATATATGTAAATATGTGTATTTTTCTGCTGTTACCCTGAGAGAGTTCTGCGTTAGCTGAGCATCATTTCAAGTAAGCCTACATTTTTTTATTATAGCAGTCAGTTTGCTTCATACCATGAACAAAAAAAGCCTATTTAACAACACACACAGCCCATGTGGCCACTTGCTACTGGGAGCAGAGCATTCACGGGATCTCTACTGTTGGAGGTATAAAAAGCCACTTTGCCTTTGACCTTCTGATTGATATCCAGGAAGGTATTTCACAACTGTAAGTGGTGTGATAGCTAAGTAATCGTACCATCAGCGCTGAACTTGTTAGCAAGAGAAAATCCTTGTGTACAAAAGGCCCCACATGGATAAGAATGTATTTTTCAAAGAGAAAATAATGAAGCTGTCTCTTTCATTATACATTAATGGCTTCTTTATTCTCTGCAGGAAAATAATCAGCCACTGAAGAGAGAATATAGTATGAGACTCTTGTGTCAGTTAGCTGCAGATTTATTTTCAGGGCTTAATATTTGTCTGGGGATTTTCATGTTAACAAATCTGCCTCTTAAAAAATAATATTTTGTTAAGGATTTGGCACTTTGAACTATAACAGGAAATGTAATATTAGAATAAATCTATGACTGGCTGAAAGCAATTCTGAATATCCAGATATCACAGACTGACTCCAGGTTTGGAACCCACCCCATTGAGGCCAAAGTAGCAGCCTGTACCTGCAATTAGAGATATGCTAAAGAAACAGTTGGGATTTTAATGGCCTTTAAAAAGCAAAGTGTTTGATTTTGAGTCTCTTAGGAGTCTTTTATTACTAAGATAACCACACATTTATATTGTTTACAGTGTACCTAGAGAAAGCCGTTTCATTGATTTTTTTCTAACTCTAGGTAAAACTGTTTGCACACCTGAAAGTAAATGCTGAAAATTACAATTTTTTTTTCCTATTTGGCAATAGCATTATCTAGCAAACAACAGTGCTTTATTTCTGCCTAAAAGGATAATTCCAAAACTGGCAAGACTTCAGAGGACCTATAGGTCATAAACTTTATGAGCCTTATTTTTAACACAGATACTGTATCCTTCAAATAAACTGAAGGACAAAAATCCGATTTTAGCAGATAGCTTGAGATGTGAATCAAAATCAATATCTAATGTTTGCCCTAACTAGCAAGAGAATTTCAAAAAGAAACTGATATTTACTCACAGTAAAAGTATTTCCAAAGAAGTGAAGAACTAGCTTTGTTTCTTGCAGCAGGAAACCATTTAGTATTACACATGGATGTTAATATTCCATTAACTTTATTCATTTATTAGGATCTGCCAAAGGTTTCTCACAATACAGCTGCCATCTAAACATGAGCTGAAATACGCTCTTCTGTAACTGCATACATCAACTTACTAGAAACAATAGTTATAATGTTATTATGAGCTTTAAAGTATTCTATTTTTATTAAAAGCAATACTCTTATTCTGAGTTTGTCTTATTTCAGGTAACAGGTGTATATACTTCTGGCTGTTTTAGCTGCTCAAATTAAAGAATTCTTCCACTGATCACAAAATTTTTGAAGACTAATATTGTGGCCTAGTCTGAGTAGAGCTCCAGAGGAGTAACAAAATGCACATCTCTAATGATCAAAAGTAAATCTATTTCAACACTTAGTGTATTCATATAGATTAAAGAATGTTTTCTGAAGTCTTCAACATTGATAATAATCCATTTTTGCTAGTATTTGAGGACGCTCTGAAATTATTATCTATTATTTAATCATAGAAATTTCTTCTGTAAGATCCCTGCCTCATTCAGTGCATCCAACAGACAATGCTAGCGGTTTTCTCTCTTCACCACCAGTCACTCTCAGAACCTATCTCTTAGGACCCAATTATATTAATAGTAGTAATCACATGTTCTCGAGGATGATCTTTGTATATCATTTTAGCATTTCTTAAAGTACCTAGATATAAGTGATATTGCTACCTTAATTTTAGAAATGGAAAACAGAGAAAGAGGAATGTTAAGGTCACAACATCTCACTAATTTGTAATGTATTATTTGTGGATACATGAGACCTTATTTTGTGAGAGTTTTGCATTGTGCAACACACTGTGTATTGAAAGAATGTTTCTCCATCATTCCATTTGCAGTTATGTTTAGGCCTCATCAGATGTTCTGCAGGTAGGACCCCATGAGATGGACTGAGTATCCACAAAATGCTGACAGCTACTAAAGAAATGCAGAAGTAAATAAGTCGGTGGTAGCGGCAGGGCAGCTGCCATTGCTTCCAAATAGCATCCAGCTGCATCACGCAGGCTTCCCTTTCCTGCAAGCTGCTGTCTTGCTCAACAGGTGCCTTCTCAACCCTGCTCCATGCAAGGGAGGCTACTCTCTTCTTCCCCTGCTTTCTTGTGTGGTCATTACTTGGCTGCAAAGCAATCCCCTCACTCATGCTCACTGTGACAGAAGGTCTAATGAGGAAAAACCATAAGCATGAAATTAAAGTTAAATGAAGTAATATTTACAAAGTGCTGACCTAAGCCACCCTTGCAGTCTTAATAGTAAAGTTCTGCAACCTTTGGCCAAATTGCTCTGCACTCTTAATAATGACATAAGCACAGATTAAAGGGGATATTTTCCTACTTGTTTTTCTTTAAAAAATACAGAAAACAGCAGAAAGCTCATATTGAGCTTTCTTATTTGAGCATATCTTATTGGCTCCCAAGAGTTACTTCCAGGCTTTGGATCTCTGCATCCACCACACCTTCCACTGCCTCTGGAGCTACTGAGCGACCAGTTGCAACAGGAGACTGTGATGCCCCAACACTGATGAGCATTAGGGAGGGATGAAAGATGTACTTTCCCCATGGACTTCCTCCCCCAATCTCCCTTTCCTCACTCCCCAGCTGCTGGTCCCAGCCATGCCTTTTCCCTCTCCACCCTCCTTTCCAGACACCCAGTGCCGGTAGCCACTGGTGTTCACTGTCACTTTCCACCCCCACCTCCTGCTCCCTGCCCGCCGGGGGATCTCCTCTCCTCCACAGCCCCTGTGCAGCACCAGCATTGCACTGGCAAGTATATATAATGCACTACAGTACAGAGAAGTGCCATTCTTCTGGTTCTGGCCTGAAGCAGATAAAGTCATTTTTGGCCCTTGGATGGAGTATGTTCAGTTACTTTTTAGGGACAGCATTAGTATCCTGGTTCTATAATAATTAATTTGCTTCTAGTTTATAGAAGGTACTTTTATAATAGTTTGTTTCCAAATGGAAGCATTTTTAAGCTAGTCCTAGCTTATAACTAAATTGTATTTAATTTCTTTATACAGACCTTTAGACTGTTCTGTGGTCTCTAATGACCAAGGTAAATTCATGTTTATTACATACATGAGAACATTTGAAAGTTAAGTGATGCTCACTAGAGGTGTAAGTCATCAGGGTTTCTCTCCTCCTTTCTGGCCTGAATGCTGACGTGTAAAAGTTGCATATTTGCCTTCCAAGAAGATGTTTTGGCGTAAATCTGTTGTCATGCATCTCATTTATTGGCTTCAAATTCTAATGGATAACAAACATGAAATGGGAAGAACGCTGATAAATCATTTGCCTAAAGACTAAATGCATATTCATGGAAATGCCTTGCTTTACAATCATCTATCGGTGGTATTTGGAAAGGACGCTTTCATTTCAGGTCACCAAGAGCTCCACAAATAATAATTACTCATAAAGAAAGAAAAGGTACTTCTAAAAATACTGTATGGCAGAAGTGGAATAGAAGAAAAACACAAAGCTGAAACAGCATTATTGTCTCCAAATATTTGCAGTATTCCACACTGTGGCACTTTGTAACACTTCTATTATCACTTGTTTCCTTCTCCTTATGGGTCTCATGGACTTTCCAGGTAGGCACTGCACCGTGAATATGCTCAAGTTTTAAAAGCTTTACAAAGCCAAAGGAGCACTTAATAGAAACAGCGGGACAAAGCAGCATGCATTTATGGGGGCAGTAGATGTCAAAGGGCCATCACCACAATAAAGCTCAAATACTACTTAAAAGCACACATCAAGAGGCAACTTGAAGTGCTGAGGGATGTTTAGTCTTCCCTGGCAGTCACCCGTGAAGCACTAACAGCCATCTTCATACTGGCCATCAAAATGTTAGTGCAAATGCCACAGGGACTTCAAAGTACGTTGGCAAGAGTAAAACTTACAGAGTTGTTGCAACAGTTTCACCACATTTCATGAAACTGAAGAGATGTATCTCTGCTGCCTTGCCTGTCAGAACACTTGAGCAAGAGTATACTTGAAGGTTGTAAAAGAAAACTCGTCCATGGCTTGCTGCAGTAGAGACAGCTCTGTAGTTTTCATCCCAGAGGGAGCAGAGCTCAAAGGCACAGCAGGACCTCTGGGTTCACAGAGTGCCAACCACACTGAATTTTGAAACTCCTGCTGCTAAAACAATTCAGGAGCTGCACTGATAACATTTCTGGAGCCAGGCGGATGCTGGCTTTCCCTAACCAAAACAAAGTTCCAAATGTACAAAGAAAAACAGTGCAGTGCTTCAATTTAAAAAAAAAAAAAAACAAATCAGGCAGGTCTCCAGCTGTGTATTGTTGTTGTTGTCTAATGTCCTGAACGTAAGATGGAGGGTCAGGAACACCGGAGTATAGACAGTGTGCCTATTGCACTGTCCTGGGTTCGTACTGCAGCCAGATTAACAATCTCATCTCTACAGGCAGCAACAGTTTATGGCATTATACACTTCTTGTGGTTTTATCAGCCCTTGAAAATCAGCCACTCTGTTCCTGCAACCTTTCATCACGGCAGCAATCGAAGGCTGCAGCTCGCGTTGGCATTTCTGGGGATCTGAACCTCCCTAGCATGAGCACAGCTTTCAAACCTGCCAAACATACAGAGGGGACTTGTCTGCCTTGTCCTTCTTTCAAACACTCCCCAGGCTGTGCCAGCCTCTTTGCATGGTTTGCAGTAGTTTGAGGATCAGTCCTGAGTCTGCACCAGTCATCATCGTGATTATTGGTTTGCCTGAATATTCTTCACCAACAACAATGGGAGGTGAATCCGTTTGCACTACTTCAATAGGTGTTTGCAAAATGTGCGACAAAGCCCTTAGTTCCAGCTGACCACCCCATGCAGCTGTATTCGCTATATCATCACAGTATTTTTCAAATTCCTCTCTGCTATACATGTCTCCAGTATTAGGGTATGTAAGAAATGGCAGGAAGTCATCAAAGTGACTTTGCATATACTTCGCTGTTTGGTTCCTCAGAGTTGCAACAGTCCAGGAATTCTGGTGATCCTTGAGCTGATCTTCAATAGCTCTGTACATGCAGTGGCCACCTGAAAGGATCTGTTTAATCTCTAAGTGCCTTGCTGCCAATAGGGAGGCAAGTTTCTGACTTTCAAGATGTCTAGCACCTGTTAAATTTTCTGTCTCAGCTTCAGCTATCCTTTCTTCTCTTTCTTTCTCCAAGGCAGCTTTTTTTCCCCCTCTCTTCTGTGCTTTTGATATTCGAGGATGCTGAATCTGTTGCTCTACTTCCCCTGTAGTCGCACTGGTGAGGTTGCACCTCGAGTACTGTGTTCAGTTTTGGGCCCCTCACTACAAGAAAGACATTGAGGTGCTGGAGCATGTCCAGAGAAGGGCAACAAAGCTGGTGAAGGGTCTAGAACACAAGTCCTACGAGGAGCAGCTGAGGGAACTGGGGATGTTTAGTCTGGAGAAAAGGAGGCTGAGGGGAGACCTTCTCACTCTCTACAGCTACCGGAAAGGAGGTTGTAGAGAGATGGGTGTTGGTCTCTTCTCCTTAGTAACAGATGACAGAACAAGAGGAAATGGCCTCAAGTTGCGCCAGAGGAAGTTTAGATTGGATATTAGGAAAAATTTCTTCACTGAAAGGGTTGTCGGGCATTGGAACAGGCTGCCCAGGGAAGTGGTGGAGTCCCCATCCCTGGAGGTTTTCAAAAGATGTTTAGATGAGGCGCTTAGGGATATGATTTAGTGGGGGACTTGGTAGTACTAGGTCAATGGTTGGACTCAATGATCTTGGAGGTCTATTCTAACCAGAATGATTCTATGATTCTATGATTCTATCATGATGGACAACTTTGTTCTGTCTCGTGCCTCTGGTCTTTGAAGAGCCTTGTGCCCCAGAAAACACCCACAGGAACTGTGATTCTGAGTTTTTTCCATTGGATCCTTTTCATCTTCAAAGAAGCCTGTAAGGGGAGGCTTACTTTACCTTTCCCATATCTGCAGAAAGATTTGCCACAATCACTTTATGTCTAATTACTTCTCTGTCATTCCGATTAGTCACTGCATATGATGCCAGCAGCTGAAGGAACTATTTGAGGCATGGCAAAACCTATCTGATTTAGCTGTCTTTCATATCAGACATCTGATATTGGACTGCTGTATCAATTACAATCTACATCAATGCCCTGTAGCTTTCTGCACCATTGAGACGGACATTTTATAGCGCCAATCAAGCACAGTCCCAGCTCTGCCCTTGAGTCCCTCTCAGAGAGAAGCTGACAACATCTTTGCTTTGAACACTGGCCCTTACCGTTTATAGGCTCTGCATACTTTCCCTGTATCTCCAGTATGACCTTTCGCAAACATCAGCATATCTGTGGTGGTTCAGAGCCCAATTTTTCCTTTAGTTTACTGCTAATTGGATTTGTTACTTTTTGAAGGAACATCCCCTTTATAAAAGCTGTGTTAATGACATCCAAGACAGATATCGCTACATTTTTATCCTTGCTTATTGGGGGCAAAGGGGTGGTAGCTGCAATATAACAAAATGAATAGCTTAGTCCATATCTTCTGCACTATTTCATGTTGAGGTTGAATTACTAGTAATCATGCCCCAAGTTTGGGATTATTAGACAGCAAACTATTGTTTCTTTAGAGTTCTCCAAAGTCATGTAAACAATGTGAGGGGGTTGTTGTTGTTTTGATCATGTTATTGCCTTCATAAAAATTATCTTCTCTTTTAAGTCTTTTCTCTTTCTGTGAATTAAAAGTAAGTGCAAAGAAACTGTATGAGTCTCTCCTTCAAGCACTATTGTTGTTTCCAAAATTAAAATTCATTTTCTCCGTTGCAATATTTAACCAAATCCTGTATCCAAGAAAGTTACATAAATCCTTAAAATTGAAGAAAACACTTTTTCAGGATTACTAAGAATCTCACTTGTTTTTCATGCCAATACATAAATTTTGTTGGAATTTTTAAAAAAAAATTCATTTTTCTTATAGTTCATGATCTATAACTCAAGAAAATAAGTTTTTCACTAGGAAAAAATAAGCAGAGGGAAAAGAGAAACAGGTATTCTCCCACTCACATTAAACAAACAAAATGGTTTGGAAAAAACCCATCATTTTTGAAAGGTTTTGTGAAGAAGAAATCAATAACTGTGTTTCCTCACACACATTTAAACAATGTGTTTCAGCACAGGTGTATTGAAAAAACACTCATTTCTCAATATAAATAATAAACTGATAAAAAATTGCAGCCAGTTCCATATACATTGGATGATTCACATGTATAAGACTCCACAGGATTGAAATTGTAGGCTGGATCTCATTTCATGCCTAACGCACTGTTACTTTTTATCCTTAGCACTAAGAGCTGTTGGCAGAGGGTAAGGGAGACATTGGCTTGTCAAAAAAAAGTGTAGATCTGCCAAGGGTCTTCTTGCAGTCACCCAGCTCAGTGAGCTGCACATTAACGCACGTCACAGCTGCTGAAGCCGTACCCTTGCTACAGCAGCCACAAGCACAGGAAGAGCCACTGGGAATACTGGTGCCAGCTGGCTGCAGGACCCGTGCATGGCACTCACTCAGCTCTTCCTTTTTTGGCTTGTGAAGAACGGGCTGTTGTGACCAGGCATCCCCAGATGCAGACAGTCTCCTGGTTTGTTATCAACCAAGTTAAAATCTTGGTACCCTACTGCGATTTTGTTAGTACTTTTGGTCGTTGGCATCCTCATGGCAGTTGGCAGAGGTCAAGCATCCTTGCCATATTGTTAGGTCCATCAAGCAGCCTTTGACACTCACTATGAAAACACGAACTAGGTACCATGGGGTCTCAGACTACCTGCCCTGTGTTACCCTCTCACATGCAGGCTCTTACCCCCAGTAACCATGATGTAGCTCACTCTTAGCTCACCAGGGATTAAGCTAGCTCAAATTGCCTTGTATTTACAAAGGTGTAATGGCTCGCACAGAGGGGAGCTTGGGTCTCACCCTACTGCTGCACCACGTGCCCTTTCAGCAGAAAAAATGCAACGTAATCTGAGGTAGCTTTCACCGATACAGAAGTGTTGAACTCCCTGCATTTACTGTCAGGAGAAACAAAGTGACAGGCTGTTCTAACCAAAGAACTATAAATCTCTAAAAGCTGCAGAAATGTTAGTTTGTAATGTTAGTTACCATCAGCTACACAAGTGGAGACTCATCCACCAAGAGTTTTCTTCTTTCCATAAACATCTCCCAGTATTTTAATACTGTATCCATACCTAATAGTGCCAGTTCTTGACGATATGCTAATCCTTAGAAACAGGATATCCTAGCTACTTGAAAAGAAAATCACGTCTCTGTCATATGTCAGGAACCTTCAATAGCAGTTTGAGGGGGATAGCAAACATAGTTTATGTGACTATTTTAAAATCCTATACCTTTATATCATTCACGGTAATTTTTAGCAGTTTTCTCATGTTGCCTTTTCCTCATTAGTTCTTGTTTTACAATGTAGTGAGTAAAAGTCCTTTGTCTCCAATCCTAAGTCTCCAAATGAGAATATAACATACTGTTTATTCTTTCTACAGCGCCACCTGACTGCAATGCTACAGAGCAAGCACTCCACCTGCTAGCTAGAAGTACCATCCAATTTAACAACGCTTGCAAACAGTGCACAGGAAAAAAGCATTGTTGCTGGTCAGAATATCTCTGAGGGACAGAAGAAAGTCAGACACATAGAACTTTTCATGGACTGCATTGTCCTGTGGGGCTGGAAGTTCCACAGGAACTGCCACATGCCTATTGGAGCTGTTAATTTAGTCAGACCTTTTTCTGTCAAAGGATACTGTAATACGCTTCTTCCCTTTCCTGCTATGCCGCCAGTGAGCAGAATTCTTTCAGTAATGGGATGTCCCTTTGAAAGGCCAAACAAATGTTGGGGTGCCAAGAATGACATCCACTGAATACCACTGAAAGAGAGAATAAAAACCTGAAAATGCGTCAAGTCAGCATTCAGACTTCTCTGCATAAGACAGGTAAATGTAAACGGAGGTGAAGTGTCTGCACAGAACATTGCATGGCAGGTGGAAGGAAATGGGACAGAGTGAAAAGAAAAAACATGCAGAACCAGGAGGAAAGAAAGGCAAATTAATATGATTAATAATCTAGTTTGTCAAAAAGAAAAAGAAAGGAAAATGCAGAGTGCTGACCGATCTAGATTTCAGCTTCTCTTTATACCCCTGAATACTTTTATATCCTAAGATGCTGGTTAGATGAGCAGTAGATGCATTCTGTACTAGCAACTGCAATGCTGAGTTATTTATGTCCTAGAATATGCTCTGTGGATTTGCGCCAGCTATTTGCCCTAAAATAAAGAACTCAGTCCCAGATTTCCCAAATTTCAGGGCCTAATTTAGGAACCAAGATCTAGAATACACAGGCCATCTGGTTTGCAGATTCAGATGCCCAACATTTCCAGGTTAACAATACTCAATTGATATCTCTCATAATGAATTATATCCATCCCAAGCCAGAAAGACAAGTTGCCACAAAGGATTGCTAATAGAGCCTGAAACATTTTATACCCAGATTTTTTTTTTTTTTAAACCCAGACCAGATGTGTAATCTCAGGCTAGCTGCTGATTACTAGATATGTGCCTGCTGTCAACACTAATTGGCACCTTTGGTACCAATCTTAACATGAACTCCAAAAAGTAGGTGGCTGTAGATCCTGACACATACTTCCACCTCTGTGCCAAAAGGCAGACTACGAAATTTTGGCAGGAAAAAGTCTATTTACTTTGCCCATGAAGTATCCATGCTAAAGAGGATTTTCGATACCTGACTTCACAGTGTGATCTTTTCACATATGTTAAATTCAGCTGAAAAAAAACAGGAAGGAAAAATCATCTTTCTCAGGTCTGTCCTCATTTAGGAGCCTCCAGCAGATCTATCATTTCCATGAAAAAAAAGTAATTAAAGTTTCTTCATCAAAGGAAGTGAAGTTCATCAAAATATTATCTGTGTCTTCATGAGCTGTCTCCTAACTCCCATGTGCATCATAATTGTTAGTGATTTGATTCAGTATGTAGTCATAAGCTGTCTCCTAACTCTCACGTGCATCATAATTCTTAGTGATTTGATTCAATATGTAGTTATACTATAACAAGAATTCTTTTGCTTTCATTTGACACTTCTTGGTACATTGATTGGGAAAGATTTTTAGAAGGCATGAGTAGAGACAAAAAATCTGAACTTTTAAAAATTGATTTTGTTTCAGGTTTTCCAATATGCTAAATTGACTGAGGAGTGGCTTGAGCATAACCTCTTACTAGTTCAAAGGCTTTGTGACATGCATTTTGAATGCTGTATTTTGAGGCAACGTTTTTATATGTTTATTTTTAATATGCTGTTTTCCAGCTGCCATCAAAAAGTTATGAGTCTCAACAGTTCTCAGAGCACTTACTGTGCTAAGAAAGTTGACTTACTGCTTTGCATAACTATCATATTGACATATCACATGTCACCCAACTAAACTCAAATGTACATTTCCATTTTGATGTCTCATGGACACGTTTTAACTCTGCATTTAACATATTTACTTTCTATTGTCTTGCTATTTCCTGTCTCTTTTTTCTATTTCTTTTCTGACTATTCAATATAGGAAAACTTAAATATTGTTTGAACCTTCCTCGGAACAGACTTATACGCAATCCATTAGCTTTGTCATGGCTTAAGGCTTAGCTGTGTTGTGTTCCCCCCTTGGCATCCCAAATACGCTGACAAAACTTGTGGAGAATTCTTCTAGCTTGCAACAAAATTGTACAGTTGGTTTCCCAGATGCCAGACACTGTTGGAAATACGACTCCATTGAAATAACGCAAGCCACAACACTAAGGCAAGGAAAAGTAGTGTGTGATATTTAGGAAAATCTTCATGTTCCTTAAAATAGTTCTTTCTGTCTTTAGAATACGAGCTCAGGGTTTGATTTGTGGTACAAATGAAACCAAAGGCCTTAGATGCACTTCATCTGACCAAATGTAGGTATTTACATTTGAGCTACTTGTCTAGATCATAGTCATATCATTTATCTTACTGTAGATGTTACTTTAAAATGAAATAAAGTATATCCAGAAATACGCATTTTTCTCCTACAGATGATGGGGTTGAATAGTTTGTGTAGACATCCATAGTGTATAGGTTCAGATTAGGAACCAAAGGAAAGAGGGGTGCTAGCATGCACAGTGCCACGAAATCAAAGGGGACCACAGTACCTCTGGAGTGATAATGGAGGCTACAAAATTTGCCATAGTCACATATGGCTTTAAATTACACGCCCTGAGTGGAGAGATGTTTTGTGTGGGCTTGCAGACCCTGAAAGAATAATCCATCTTTGTTTTAGGGAAAATAAGTCCAACGGGAACAGGAAGAGAAGTGCCAATATAGTGGTCAGGGCACTGGTAAGTGCTGCTGCTGGCAGGTGCTTAGAGGTACCAGCTTTTACACCTGCAAGAGTGAAGGCTCAGATGATGTGATTGCTGCCTGTTAAAGCATCCTTGGGGTAAACACAAAATAAGCTAAAGAAGAGAAAATTGGTATAACAATATTTGTTGGGTATGAACACATCTAGTCTGAAATTTAGAGGACTGTTTCTAATCATCAGTGAAACAAGGTGTAAGAATATCTTTCTAATGGGAATACTCCAGATGAGAAATCTGAATGGTTTCATGATATGCCTACAAAAAGTTATGTAAGGGATCATATAGAGTCATGTCTGTTGTAGCAAGGGCTGGAATCTACAGTCCAGCAAATCTCACCCATGTGATACCTCTTTGCTGCAATATAGCCCTGTGCCCCCAGCCATTTATCTTTCAAGGCCATGAAGTTTTAAAATTACAGTTAATTACTTTAATATTTGATTATTAAAAGACTATTTCATAAGTTGTGATTAGATATAAATGTAGAGAAATAAATTAGCTGCAGATTAACTACATGATTGCTGCAAATTACAGTGCTGAGAATAGGATAGAGATTGGGAAAAAGGTCAGAACTCCCCAAGGGTTTTGGATCCAAAACTAAATTCATGACTCAGCTCTTCTCATCAAGTCATATGGCAAATCAAAGGCCGCAAACCTTTGGATTACTGTTTTTCCAGCTCTACACACATTCAAACTTAAATTATTCTGCAGTGTTTTAATGTCCCATGACACAGTGGTTGCAGTTAAACATCTTGAAAGGGCATGGTATTCACAGAGAAGGAACATTATCCCTGGTCCTCATCAGGGGTAGAACAAAATCTTCTTGTCTCTGGCTGGAAGTCAATATCTATTTCTTACTTCACTGTTAAGCAGGTGCCACCTGAGCAAGCCCCTGGCTGCAAACAGCTACTAGTGCTAGTATGTCCTGACTTACAGGCATACAGGGACCACAGTCTGGTCTAGAGTTGTCCGAATCAATGATCAGGAGCTTGCTCGTCCTCATACTAGCACGGGTTTTGCTGCAGTCACATCTCCTAACGGCCCTCTAAGTAACTGTTTCTTAAGTACACAGACAGGATCCTGCTAGCCTTACTTGAGTTGCTCAGACTCCTAATTCATTTAATTGACATGATTTGCATGGCACAAAGAAACCATAATCCCTGCAATCCCTTTTGATCACTCAAATGTGCCTAAGAAATGCCGAGGATTAGATTCCTTCTCAGTCTTCCTGATTATGAGCATTAATGCTAACACAGAAACTCTATTCCCACAGCACTGCAGCAGAAATAAAATGTTTTTAAATGAACTTATCATTAGCTCCCACCAGATATTTACTCATAAAACAGTTCCTGTTTCAAGAACATCTTTGAAGCTGACTCTTCAAAAGATGCAGCACATGAAGATCCAGAGCATTTCCTAGTACAAGTAGAACTGCAAAATTTGAATCACAAATTACTTCCTTAGAGAGGCTGCTATGCTGTTTCTGTTGAAGTGCATTTTACTGTTGGAACTTACCAAGATTTGATGGAAGGCATCTATATAAACCCTCAAAACTATTGCGTGGAAAGCCTTGGAGGGAAGGCTAAAGGGAAGGTCAAAAGAATGGAGAGTAAGTTTCTGGAAGTGATTGGGCTGATCATGGGCTGATGCCTGTGAAAAGAGAGGCTTGTCCAGAAGGGCCAGACCATAGAAAGCCTCTTTTTACAGAACTGCTGACTTGCACTGCACCTGGCAGCCAGCTGCAGAGTGAGAATCAGGCTAGAGCATCTTGATGAAAAAGATCATCAAAACCAACATTATAATAGACATCACTAGTCTGAAGTCTAGAGACTTTTTCCTGGCCTCAGTCAGTTCACACTTGGTGGCAGACATCAGTTCAGACAGTAGCAGAAGAAAAGCAAGAGGCCTTGATGCAACATACACTTTCCACGTTTGCTGCCATCTGTGCTTTATACCTCTGTATAGCGTTTGGTTCATAGCTATTGCCTTTGGAGGTAGTAGTGACCAGTCACCTCCTCACACTGCTTTTGTAATGACTCAAAGTTATGTTCAACAGTGATTTATAGTTGTTTACCATATTCTTGCAGATTGTCTTACACTGGGCTCAGAGCATTAGTACTTCGATTCAGATAACTCAAATAAAAAGCTTGTGTTTCCGTTTCATGCTAAAATAGCATAACCTAAATCCAAAGGAACAAACAATTCAGGAAAATAACTAGACATGCACCATACCAGTGGTAACTGGTAACTCACACTAGCATGAACAGCGGGCAGCCTGTAGAGCAAATCTCTGTGCAAAAGTGGAAAGGTGGCAGGAGAAGAAACCCAGTCTCACCACAGAAAGTCTTTCACACAAACAATCAAAGCTGGTTTTTTCCACCAATGTCAATACTCAATTGAGGAATAAATTAGGCTATAGGTTTTTTTGAGAAAACTGAAAAAGCAATGATTGTCTTTAGTTTAACGGGTATACTGAAGCAATATCAATGAAGTGTAGTGTAGTTTATAAACTTGAGGAAATGCACACTATAGTATCCCAGAGGGACTGGGATGAATGTTTTTTCCTTCCATGCATTTTAAGGTCTCTGCCATCTTCATAGAGAATTTTATTTTTTCAGCTTTTGCTAATGAAAAGTCAGGATTCTGGTTTGCACGAAGTTGCTTTTGAGTACAGAAAGTTTTCTGCTGCAATGTGATTTTTCATCTCATGTTGGAATTGGAAGGCAATATCTTGAAATCTCCACTGGAAAACCCAGGTGACATACTTCCCACACTCCAGTCCATGCACCCGTCATGCATCCACCAGCACAGTATGTTTGGCTCATTGGTGACTCTGCCCAAGAGGACAAGCATCTCTCACAGAAGCAGCACCACTTCCAGGTGGCTGAAGGATT
The DNA here is from genome assembly GCA_009819775.1 of Phoenicopterus ruber ruber. NCBI lineage: Eukaryota > Metazoa > Chordata > Aves > Phoenicopteriformes > Phoenicopteridae > Phoenicopterus > Phoenicopterus ruber. The sequence goes on from CM020246.1 coordinate 23,650,246, forward strand.
GCTGTGCTGAGGAAAGCGTGGGGATGTTTGTGAGAGAAGCTGCAAGGAAAGGAAGATCAATTAAAATGTGGAACCAGAAGATAGAAGAGGAAGGGCAAGAAGGAAAGCGTTGATCCCTCCACTTTGTAACCTGACCTGTAGCATGACAACACTGGCGACATTGGATCTTTTCTGCCATCATAGCGTGGGATAACAGCTTTCCTTCATGGTCCAACTTTGGGTGGGCCAGGTGATGAAGCATCAGGGACTTAAGTCCCTTGAGGCCCTAGCCGCACCTGCCTGGAGACTGTACCTCAATGTGGATGATCTTCAGAGCAAACGCATGGTGGCAAAGGATACTGCATTAGAAAAGGGCAGGACCATTAGAGTGATAGTTGAAGGATTCTTCAATTAATTACAAAGCTGCATGGGCAGCTAAGTGCTACAGCTTTTAACTTAATGAAGCATTTCCCTGTACTTAGCTACTGTGGGCATGCCAAACATTTACCAGCTGATACAATATCAAAGCTGCAGCAAGCAGCTGATCCCTATGCAGCATCTCTACAGCTTCAGCTTTGACATTTTGCAGTTTTTAGATAGCAACCAGCCAAGTGTGAATGGCTCCTGCCTCAGAGATTACAGCCAGCCACGCAGAAAATCAGCAAGCGTGTTTTAAGCAATGACTACTCCCTTGTATGATCCATTTATTCTCAGTGAGACAGAAACCAGAAAAGATGGTATTTGCATGGGGCAGATTCAGCATATCTGTCACAGCAGCTTGGCAGAGTGGTGGCTTGCTTGTGTCAAGTCTTCCCTGAGGCTGAGAGGATGGTTTGGCAGCAATGCTCAGACAAAGCTGCACGCAGTGGGGAGCTGATTAATAACCTACCTTGCTGAAAATAGCAGCTCCACTGCAAAACCTCACATCCACATATAATCCCACCCTACAGAAAGAAATTTAATTTAGGAGAGCCCATCTCCTCCACTCATCCGTGCCTCTAGGCCCCAGGGCTTAGCTGCTTGCTGAGACTGGCTGGCAAAATACAGAGGCACAAAACAGTTTGCGCTTTTGAAAAGCATGCAGGGGTAAAGAGGGACTAAATACATTTGGGTTCATCAAGTCTCTTGTTTGCTTGCAAACAACCCATAGAAACTAATCAGACAAACTACTTCCAAAGGAAAGCAACCAATTTCATTTCCCTATTCTGTACCTACAGAATCCAACCTTAACTGGTTCCCTGCTACATGCAACGCACCTGCAAGCCTGTAGAAATAGCTACTCCCCTACAGACACGTCTACACATCTGTAGACACACCAGCATGCCTGTAGATATTAATCCCGAGTATTTGAGTTTAATATATCTCCTTTATCTCCTAAACCCAGCCCTCAATGAGGATGCAGCTCCCCACATAGCACAAAAGAGGGAGCGCGGCGCTACTGGTGAGGGAGAATGCAGAACTCGGAAAATCAAAGCAGAACCACACCCTGCAAGTGGCTGGCTGTGTCACCCTGGTTGTGCTGTCACCTTAGTCTTGATACACAGCCCATCAGATTCAGCAAGTTTAAAGGTTTCTCTCTGTGTGAGAACAGTGGGTGAGTCATTTTATGAAGAAGCACAGCATAACAGAGAACTTGCAAAATTTCCTGAGTAAAACCCGAAAAGCTTACCCTCAACAGCTTTTTTGTACAGACTACTAACTTGAAAGTCCTTCCAAAGTATTGTCTTTCATTTAGAAACTCTCTCTTTGCTTTTCATTGTGGCAACAGGAGCTCTGTTCCTGTGTTGCACAGACAGAAGAGACCTGCATTACCAAATACAGTAAACAAAAGCTTTTCAGCTTATACCATTTTAATTCTGCTTCTAACACCGCTGCAATTTTGGGGTCATTTGCTATGTTAAAGCTACACTAGGGCAGTAGTTAAGGATAATCCAGTCTCAAAACTTCATGCCACTTTACTGCACTGCATTAGTAATACACTTGCTAGAAGTCACCACGAGTCAGATGAGTCACTTCAAATACAATGCTTTACAATAAAGCCTAATTTGCTGGTACTTACAGTTCTGGTTTGCTGATGTTTTCTCAGGTACAATGGAATAATTGGTGCTTCCAACATTAAAAGGGAGTTTAAAAAAAAAAAAGTTTGAATCACAGCTGGTCTTTCTACATACTACTTGTTCAACATCATTGGCTTCTTAAACTAAGTTCCTGGAAAGACTCAGTTTGAGTCTTGCGAACATTATATTACTTTATTGGAATTAAAAAGAAAATGTTGGTACCTGTAGTTTAATCTTAACTACTAGCATCCAGCTCTGAATACTGTTCAGTCAAACTAAGATAGCATTCCTCTGCCATCAAGGTCTTGTGGAGAACAAGCTGATGTGCCCATTACACCCCCAACCTCCAAGTTTCTCACTCAACAAAGGATGGTTTGGGCTAAGTTTCGCACAGTCCAGTCATAGCTTGCTGGGACAGCTATTTGTTAATTCCCAAAGGAAGTCACAACATAGCCTTCCAGCAATGTCAAGTATACAAGCCATGGCATGCCCTGGAAAGCCGTTTGATTGAGTCCCTTTTATATGAACTAAGAGACTGCCAGCTAGTTTCGATGAAAAGACCTTTAAGTTCACACTGCAAACATTAAGAAATAGTAGGTACGCTTCCACTAACACATACAAGTTACTGCCACAAGTCTCCCAATAAGTATATAGCAACTTTTACCCAACATAGCTTGTTAATAGAGCACAAAATAGAAATACATTATTATTACTTCTGCTTCTGCACTGCTTGGAAGTGCCTTTGCAGCTCCAAGGCTCATAAGGTTCACTGCCCACATCACGATTGTTCCTCTAACCCTTCAAGAGGGATGACAGAATTGTTCATTTTTCCTTTGTTTCATTTATATCTGAAATAAGAGTAACATCTGAGACTACCAGTATTTCAGCTTGAGCATCAGGGAAACAGTTGTCCATCATCTAAGCAGAGTAGAACACCAGCGTGTTTAGTCAAGCACAGATCTCCTAGGGACTTAAAAATGGCTATGGTTATAACCACAATGTCTACATCCTGAGAAAAAAAAATCAGTGCTCAGCAATAAAATGCCATTTTTTAGGAAGGATTGGCTCAAGAATTGCCTCTTCTGTGGGTGATGCACATCATACCACTGCAGAAATTGTTATCCTTTTCCCCAAATACATCGGCTCCACTCACATCTGTCCCGGGCAGCCAAAGAGTAAAACACAGAGAAGTGAAACTTACCTGCTCATTTAGGGGGTTGTTTGCAGTAATAAGGAAGCCGCTCAAATTTTTGCTTTATTACCAGAACCATGGGGAAAAAAATCTTAACGTCAGCTCAAAAAGTAGAAGGGGTAAAGAGAAGTGGAATTTTTATTAAGAGCAACAATGGAAAATGTTGTTACAGGCTAAAAACTGATGAAGCTCTACAAAGTTCAGACAGATCTGTGTAGTTTACAGGATAAAAAATAAAGGCTATTTGATAAAAAAGTTCTACAAGTTAGTTCTTCATTGTGTATCAGCTAAGATACAATGCTATCAAAGCTGGGGGAAAAAAAAAAAAAGAAAAAAGAAAGTATATAGAAAGATAATAACAAAATCAATGGCACGTACCTTGGCAGTTTTCAGTCTGGCTTTCTAAATAAATTCAGTTTGTGTAATCATACTTCCTGCATGGCTTTAGGTGACCCTCTCTTTGCTCTTTTCTGCAGTAATTGACCATTTTCAAGTTAATTTGAAAGGGCGAGAGAGAGATTTCCAAAATTACTGACTTCACATTAATTCTGTGAAAAACTGTACCCAGATGGAAAAGAAAAACCCAAGTCTCTGTTTCAGAGTGGAAAAGGGAGAAAAACAAGCAGTGGCACACACTTGGCAGTCGCTGATGGCCATTCAGCTAATAAGTACTGTCTGGCTCATCAGCACATCTATCCCCACACTACCTGCAGCAGGCACTGGCTTTCCCTGGGGAAGAAATCACAGCTGCGATGGGAGCCAGGCGCTGAAAAAGAAAGTGCAAGGAACTTAGGGCATACATTTAAGAAACTAGGGTCTGCTATTTTCTTCCTTATAAAATCAGAGATAAAAATTCTTTTTCACGGTGGAAAATAGCAGCTTTTCACTTAAAAAATTATCTACATGGTCATTTTTACAGCAAATTATACCACAGATGACAGCTAATGAATGTTTATTGTTCTTAGGATAACACAAAAAAGAGAAGCAACCGTAATTGTCTTGAAAAAGAACATTACTTCTAACTGTGCATGTCTACAGTTCAAGGTCTGATTATATCAATTATATTAGTGTTCATTAAACGGCAATCAAATGAAATGTCAACATCTGCTTAGATGCAGAGGTTGTCATTAAAGCTTTTTTACAAATTCTTTGGAAGTAATTCATAGTTTTGTTGCATTCACAGTATCTTTTTAGGTGGTACCAGCAACACAAGTGTACCTGGAACAATGGCAGAAAATGTAATACCATTCACAGTACAATCTTCCCATTTCTTGTTTTGTTGTTTTTTAGCATATATACTCAATTTTCACAGGTTTGCTCTGTTTTGGTTTTGAATGGGCTCTTAGCCCTCAGTGGTAAAATGTGGGAAAGAAGTATTTTGGTCAAAGAAAGAATTTTAGGATTGCATGAAACATCTTAGGAGGAGGAGGAGCCTATTACTCTAGTGACTAATGTTTAACTTTTTTCTCTAGATCGCAGTGCAATTCACAGATAAAGTTTTCCATAGAAAGAATACTGTTTGCTGTATAACTGTATTTTTTGCCAAAGACTTTATACTTCTACTTTTTAAAATACCTGTGTCACAATATTTGCTCTAAAAAAACACATCAATGATGTATATTGCAGATATGCTTTCACACAGTAAGCGCTAAGATCTGAAGCTCACTGGCCTTATCATGCTTTCCTCTTCAACAGGAACTGTACAGATTTGCTGCTTCATTCTCCCAGATGGATGGGTTTTGCTTTCTGATTTAACTTATTTCGCTGCATGAAAGAGGTGTTTTGATTAACTGTGTGAAATCTAACTAGGTCAGGATGTATTGAATCTCCGAAAAGAGTATTTTGTTTGACCTAATGACTCTGTTCTTGTCTGTTGGAAAAATAAAACTCTGTGTAAACATCTGCAACACTTTTGGTTTGGGCTTTTAAAGGTGAGATGAGCACTTGAGTTTCCTAAGACTGCCTAACTGACACAAAACCACTGCCCCTCACACTCTCGCGGAAGTTAACTCTTTGGCTTCTAGAATGAGAAATGATATTTGAACATGAAACAAGCAGGATAAAATATCTTAACTTGCTCTATTTTGTTTGTACCTTTTCTTTCTTTGCCCGAGATGATGCCATCCTTAGCTCCATAAGAAGAAAACGCAAGCAGACAGCCTTTACTCCAGCTCCCTGGTAATTCTGATCCTGGGATCCACAATCTTCATTTTAGACTTGATTATAGGTGAGACATGTAGCTGCAGTGTATAATAAAATGAAAATGCAGTAGGCAATCTGTCCTCTGTGTGTTTGTTGCCTTAGAAATATGCTCTTCTTTTTAACACGGTCTGCCTAAGCAAATTCTTTAACTAAAGAGTAGTACATGAATCTAGAACTTCACACTGCAATATTCTTGTTAAAATTTGCCTTCAGCAAATATTGACATGTTTAAGATTAAAAAATACATTTTCTCAGTATTTGCACAGCAATGCTTGAGTATGTCAGTATTCTCAGAAGCAGAACACAGAAGATTCATGGTCATAGATGAATCAAAAAAATCAGTCTTGAATATGCATAGAAAGTTCTTCCTAGTATTTGTTCAGCTTTAAAAGTTTATTCCTTAAGTGAAATACTGCCGGCAAATTTCCCATTTGTTAGTAGTACTCTAAGACATTACCTCTAAACATACAGTTGTACATTTCTACATCAAAGTAGTCCTTCATACGAAAACTATAACCACTAGCCATAAAACTCAAGAGTTTGATTTGAATTTGATGGAGTGACTACATCAGTGGACAAGGAAAGAGCTATGGATGTCATCTATCTGGACTTCTGTAAGGCCTTTGACACAGTTCCCCCACAACATCCTTCTCTCTAAATTGGAGAGAGATGGATTTGATGGGTGGACTATTCGGTGGATAAGGAATTGGATGGATGGTCGCTTCCAGAGGGTAGTGGTCAATGGCTCAATGTCCAGATGGAGATTGGTGACAAGTGGAGTCCCTCAGGGATCTGTATTGGGACCAGTACTGTTTAATATCTTCACCAGTGACATAGACAGTGGGATTGAGTGCACCCTCAGCAAGTTTGCAGACGATTTAGGCTAGATATAAGGAAGAAATTTTTTATGGTCAGGGTGGTGAAACACTGGAACAGGTTGCCCAGAGAGGTGGTGGGTGCCCCATCCCTGGAAACATTCAAGGTCAGGCTGGACGGGGCTCTGGGCAACCTGATCTAGTTGAGGATGTCCCTGCTCATTGCAGGGGGGTTGGACTAGGTGACCTTTAAAGGTCCCTTCCAACCCAAACTATTCTATGCTTCTATGATTCTGTGAATTTTAAGCTGGACGCTTTTTTCACATGCAACATAACCTGTAAGGAAAACAGCAGAATTTGGCTCTGTGGAACTCTGAGAAATAGTGAAGAGTCTGTGTTGGTTCATTCCTTTCTATTTTCAGCTAAGCACAGCTCAACCAAGCCTATTTTCAGCTAAGCATAGCTCAAAGCACCTGGGCTATTAAACCATCTTCTTGCAGAAACCAGTGGCTAAAGAAGACTAGCAGACTATTTGAACACAATTTCCAAATACCTGCACAGGTGTTCAATATTAGAGAACTTTCTAAACTGGCAGGCAAATATGTTCCAAGATCTTACGACTAAAAATGAAGTTTGAAACAAAAATAAATTGCAAATATAATCCAACTCCTTAACAGTGACTGTAACGAATCATTGGAACACAAGGTAAGTGGTTCATTAGTCATCAGCTTTAAATTGGATGTCCTTCTGAAAGATATGCTATAACTCAGCCACAAATTATTGAAGCTGATAGTTTTCAATTACATAGCACAGAAAATAATAACCTTCTCCACAGGAATTACTGAGTAAAATTTGATGACTTACATTATGCAAGAATTCAGAAGAGATTGATCATAGTCCTTTCAAAATTTGCATTTTAGGACTGTATTTTATGATTATATCATCAGACTGGGATTTGTCCCATAGGGAGCTGAACTGTGGAATCAGAAATTACTACCATTTTTACATTGTGGTGTTATTATAGTCACACTTTCATGCTTAGTTAGATTGCTTGGAATATACTTTTTATTCTGAAAAGGTTACACGCCCAACTTTTACATGTTTAGCTGTCTGTTACAAAGGATATCCTTAAAGTCTAGTGTTAATCTGATAATACTGTAATAATATACTGCCTTTAAGAAGGGAAAAACACTAACCACAGTATTGTAGATGACATTCAACTATATACCTTATAAAGCAACTTGTCTCGTTTTATTTGCGTTAAATGCTTTTTTTTTTTTGTTTATGTCAAATGATATACACCTACTTTCATGCTTGGGTAAGGCTAGTGACTCTTGAGAACTCTACCACTTTAATCCCTATCTTCCCTTAACATTTATTCGTAAATGCTGATTTTATTTTCCACAGTCTTTTAGGCTTTTCTACAAAAAATTCCCACTGACTGTAACCACCATTCTGTCTGATCCTGCCTCAGTTTGTCTTCAAGCTTGTTTGGCTATATAAAATTTTTTTTCCATCTACTGGCAGAAGTTCTTAAGAAGTATAAATCTCTGCCGGTTTATTTGTAATGTTCAGAATAATTTATTATGTCCTCACATTTAGACCAACTATCTGTCTTTGATATATTACTACATTCTGGCTTAGTGTCCTAAGAAAATGAGGGTTATGCAACCGCTCTGTCTGTTTGCCAGTCCTCCTCAACAGCTTTTTAATCTGTTGGCCAATTTAATTCAAATTTGACAGAGAGAGGTAGAGTCTCCATGACATTATGTTCACCGGAGTTTTGTGAAGATTGGTGATCTGAGTGAGGGAAAGGGACCCTTTGAGTTACTGAAAAAGCAATGAAGTTGGGGATGCAGAGAGAGCAAAGGAGAGCTGCAACAGAGAAGTTGGAGATGATGTGGGGAGAGCTGCTGTTATTGCAAGGGCAAAATCAGGGGGCAAAAAGCAAAAATCTGGGAAAACTGACAGTTTTTTTCATTGCTAAACTCTGTGATTTCCAGTAATTTCATTTACACATTACCACAATATTATTAATGAAAGAAGTCCCTAAATCATCCCGAGGGAACCTGCATTTCAGTGATTAAAATAATTCTCTTCTATTCAGTTCTAGCTGATACATTTAAACACAGAAGTTAGTTTTTCACAAGTGGAGAAGTGGCGATATTAACTCTGGTCCTGCCACTTGGTACCTATTATTCCCCTCTTAGGTCTACACTCAGGAGTCTCAGTTCCTTCCCAACATAAAAAGTGACTGAAAAAGTGGTGGTCATGTCTCCTTTCAACAGCCTTCCTCAGCATCTGCCAGTTATTCTTCAAGCTGATGTGGATGTGCTGTATGCTGCAGATCTGAGAGCTGTGTATTTACACCTTGCTTTTAGAGGAGAAGCATCACAGAAATAAAATGTATAAGAATAGTTGCACAGAAGCTTTGACACTGAGCGATGGTGAATGTATCGACTAATGAGACAGGGTATTAACTAAGAGGTCATATGAGGAGGAAGCAGCATGTGCCGATAGAGCTCATGAAATGATACACACCAAAAAATGGTTTTTAGACCCGGAAAATTTGAAAAGCTATAAGCAAACAAAGCTTCTCACATTGTTTTCTGCCAGAATGCTGCTGTAACATATTACATAATATTTATTTTGTAGGTAAATAGACTTGTGAGGAAGAAAAGACTTCATGGACAGACATCTTCTTCCATGAAGACTGAGCAGGGGCTAGGACCAAAACCCACCTGTGGTGTTGCGAGCTCTCTTGGAGTCTTCAGTAGACAACAGACACACCAGTGAAAAATGCTGTAGCCTTCGGTGCAGACAGCACTGTGCTCAGAGTAGATGTTCTGTGTTCTCAAGGCTGAGGCCAATGACTTCTTGTATTGTCAATGCTGGCTGCCTCGGCCACTTGGCAGATCTACTCAATAAGTCTAGAAAAAAGGTATCATCAGTTCGGCCAGTATGTTGATTTCTGATTTATAGTGTTACCCTCCGAGCAGTTTGAGGACAAAAACTAACGCTGAAGAGCTTAATTTATATGCATGGCAAATCCAATTTAACATTTCAGGTGCATCTCCCTTTTTATGGGCTGTTCTTTTTGTTGGGGCGGGCGGGGCGGGGGGGGGGGGTGTTATTTGGAGTTTTCTGTTGGTTTTTTTCATAGGTGGTAATGGAAGTCACAAATGGAAGCCAAAGCCTTGCTGACCTAATCTTTATAGCCTTTCCTTCTTATCCTGGCTCCTTTACCAAGATAGCTGGAAATATTTCCTTTTTGCCCTGGTAGTTGCTCCTGGCGGTACTGCATTTGTGACTGAAATGCCTGAGACAGCACCAGCGCCACATGTCAGAACAAGAAAACAGGCAGATTGTAAAGAAGACTCACGGTGGTTTAGAAACCTTTAGATTATTGATCCAATGGGAAAGGTTTATCATAGCACATTCAGGTGTGCAGCAGTGCAGAAGAACATGACAACCTACTGGATTATTTCTCTATTTTACCAGCTCTCAGAAATTATGCTATGCAAAAGCCAGTAAATACAATAGTATACTGTACAAACAAAGAGATCTTCCCATTGCAACGATGTGAGCTGAGGCTTAGTCCCTCTGCTTAGAAAAACTGATGCTCTTAAACATACAAGCCTGGAAAAAAACAGTCTGCGTGTCAGGAAGGCGAAAGACTGAATTTTGCTCTCATCATACTGTGAAAGTAGCCCACTGTTTCAGGACACTGAAGCTGGAGATGGGACTTGATTTAAAGCCTGCGATCCAAGAAATTTCCTGAAGGCAAGAAAGGGTGCCGCTGTCATTTGCGAGAAAGAATATGCATCAAGACAAGCAGCTTCCCTCCCAGTCATGGTGAGGGCTGGTGCACCGCACACGGTCCACTGCTGCTGTCAGGGACAGGGGGACCCTCGGGAGCCTTACCATAAGCTGGAGCCAGGAGGAGACAGGCTACAGAGAGGAGAGGGAGTGAGACTGACGGAACTAGGCTGCCCCCTAAGCAGTCCTATGCCTTACAAAAGAGGGATAGTTAGCAATTTTATGAGGTCACCCAAAGACTCGTACTGACATCTTCAAACTTGCATGCCTGAAGTCATGGTTCCTAAGCACAGAGAGACAGCGTGCACCTCCAGCAGAGAAGTGAGCTGCTTGTCATTTCGGAAAATAGACCCACTCTGCCTACATCAAAGAGGCATTTAGGTGCTTAATGTCTAGCTTGAGGGGATCTCAAGCTGTTACATACCTAAATGCCACAAAAAGGAATAGATTTACGTCTCTAGGCACCTTTGGAAGCTCCAGCATCATGTGTGGAAATGAGAATAGCTCTTCCAGTTGTACCAGTAGCAGAGCGGTCTGAATATCTTCTCAGTTCCAGTAAGAATTTTTTAAAACCACATTTGAGAGAAGTGCACTTCAGTTACTTAGCCCAGCAAAATATCAGCTCACTGTCTGGCGCTAGTTTTCCAGCTGTCTGAATTAGATGAAGGCAGAAGAGGGAAATTATCCAGCCTACCTGACACAGCATTTAATCCTGAAAGGTCCTGAGCACTTCAGCTATCAGTTAAGCAAACCTTGGAAACAGAACCTGGCTTTATTTCATTTGCAAGAATGATTTCTGCGATTGTCTGCTGCATTCAGAGTAACAAACTGCTTTTAAACTGCAGGCCATTACATTATTATGAATGAAAGAATCTTAATTGCATTAAGACATTCCAAAAGCACAGTTACAGTAGAAACATTAAGATTTACTTTGAGTAAGCTGCAGCAGCCCCTCCAGCAAAGGAAACGCTGTAATTTTTAACATAAAGGTTGTTCTTCTATTTATATTATAAACCAAAGGCACTTACTATAATGTGGAGAAGCAGGATCATTACCCAAACCACTCTGACATGAATCAACTCCCAGCCTTTGCAAATTATGCTTATTTTATCAAGTAAAATTGTATCATCTTACACCTCAGTAGAATCTGACACACGCACACATAGACATTACAAATTTACAACAGAAACCTCGACTCCTCTCAGCAGTGGGTATAAATGAATCATTAAGGCCACAGCAGGCATTTTCCTGGTACCATGAGGGAAAAACAGGTGCTAGCTACATCAAAGTTAGCGTACCTGCAATTAATACACCAGTCAGAGAGAAAAAGTAGAAACATATTTTCACTCTGAGCTTATGAAAAATGGCTCTACCTGCCCTGAAGGGAACAGGATAACACTGCTTACACCTGCTGAGCAGCTCTGCTTCTATCACTAGGCTTCAAGCAGAAGGAGAAGCTGAACGACAGCCCAATCCTTTCTCTCTGCTCTCCCTTGTGCTTACTTGGCTCCGTGCGGGTTTGCATGTTTAAAGAGAGACCCTCTCTCCTGTTTGTTTTGCTGGAAGGCACAGTCGGCTTTCTTCTTGTCCTCAGGCTGCGAAGCAGCACTCAGAAGCTGACTAAGCAACTTTTTCCCTGTACAGCAAATTGATGTTACAGAGTGGCTGCTAATAATTGAAAATCCAAGTGGTACAAGTACCAGCTGATATGTCTGTGGCTCTGCAAGCTGCTAAGACGGGCTTCACCTTGCTCATCTAATCCTCACCTTCCCCATAAAGAGATTTAAACTAGCTATGCCTGAGCTGGGGCACATTAACCCTGCCCTCTGCTCAGAGTGCCTTGTTCCAAGTCACCCCTCCCTCTGACCGCAGCACAGAGCAGAAATCGCTTCGTTCATGCCCAGAGCCATGTACGTGAGGCTGAAACACTGTACAAGTCTGAGTAACACTGGCAGATCTGAACTCTTTGGCCAGAAGTTAATCTAAATCAGTCTCCGGGAGTGCTCATGAGTAATTTCAGCGACAGCCTCCTCCCAAAGGCATTTGCTAGTTACATGTACTTTTTGCTGGCCTCCAGCACAAGCTAACTGTTAGACGTAACTCCCCTCTGCCTCTCTACCCCTACCTCTAACTGGAACTGAAGGTATTTTTTATTTATTTTTAGGGATTCATCAAATGCCTGCCTCTTCCTATTTCCCTCCTGAAATCTACCTCAGAGTTTTGGGCTCATTCAGAAGCAGGACGGGTTGCACCCATTCAAATGATGCCCCTGCTCTACAAAGGATTCAGCTGTTTTCGGAGAAACAGCTCGTCACCTGGCAGCTCCTCAGAGGTATTGCCAAAGCTATTTTTCTCAGATACACACATACACAGAGCCTCACCCTATTTCTCTCCCTTTGGTGGCAGGAACAGCAGCGAGCATCCATATGGGACTCTGGCAAGGATCCAGGCCACGCTGTTACCACCTGACAGTTTGACATCCACCTGTTTTGTCAGTGCTTACATGTGGCCAAGCCCAAATATTTTCAAGTTTGGAATCTTTTTTATTATTCTATTCCTAACAACTCTGTGGCTTGGTTTCTGCCTGCTTACACCCTTTACACTCTCTTCAAAACACTGAGGTGAGTTAGCTTTGGTGTCTAGCAGATTTTGGCTCCATTCCTGTTACTGAGAGAACAGTTCTGTAGTATTGTGAGCAGATCTTTACCTTTTGTGAAGGAGGGTAACTTTACCTCAGCTGACAGTGTTACCGTGGATTTGCAGAAAAACAAAATCTAGTCCTCCTTCTTCAAAGAGGCCAGGGTTCTGCTTCTTTAAATGTTAATTGCTGCTCCATCATTTATAGTTAAAAATAATAGATGAATAAAGTTTACCTATCTTAATTAATCCTATTATCTTATAAACTATCATCACTGTATAAGCTGAATCACAGCTTCCCACTGTTGCAACCGTTATTCAGACTGAGTAGCCCCATGACTATTTCAGTCTCAAGACAACAACGAATATGGGCAGAGACACCACTACAAGCCTAAGTGAGGGTATTTTGAGTAACAAAGGACTTGTGGAATGCCAAATGAAAGCTGGAAAATAGCTTCAAAAATGAGCCCAGATTCTGGGAGACAGAAGTTACTTTACCTAAAGCTATAACAAAGTTTTGCATAATATATTGCTTAATCTCTTTGGAGAGTTAAAAAAAAGAAAAAAAAGAAAAAAAGAAAAAAAAATCACTAAAAAACGATTCAGAATATAAAATGTCATCTGTTATTTCTGGTGAGTTACCTTGGAGCATTGTACCTCAGGATGATCTGATAGCTGAGCATACAAGTCACAGCACATGGGTTGGCTTCAGCTGGTTTAGAAACTAAGAATCATGACTTCGAAGAAGCCGTTTATGCTCCTTGTTTATGACTAATGTGACCCAATCTATCCAATAATGATAGACTGGTCTCTGTGTCACACAGAAACGAGATTTTAAAATGCATTTAAATCCTTATTATTCTGAGCTCACAGTATGATTCAATGAATGAATTAGGAACCCTGGAGATATACGCATAAGAGGGAATAATCTTTCCTAGCTTGTTCAGTGTCTTAAACGAGCAGTGAAAGGAAATGATTGTCTGTGGGCAAGATCAACTAAGGAGTTGTGAAGGCATAAGACTGATCTGAAAATTTCTGTGAAAAAAATCTGCTTTCTTTAAGCACATATTGCAAAAGAAAAAGAAAGAGTTTTTCTGCAAAAGGAATTGTTAGGGGTCATAGACCTTTCAACTATAAAAAGGTAGTTACCCATTAAAAGTCAATAGTGTCCACATACAGCGAGAAAGTTTCAGCCAATTCTATTTAAAGGTAGTCCTGGCACAAAGGGGAATATGCTCCACACCGTGTATATCTACAGAATGAGGTGCTTGCAGATACTTGTCCTTCTCCGTGGTTTTGTTCGTAAGTAGTACAGGGTCATGGCCCTGATTCTCCTCCCCTTTGTTCCTCATCCCCTGATGGGGAGACTGAGGTTCTTCTGCCTGGATTTTGTTGGCTGTGTAGAGAGGGGGCTACGCATTTCTTCCCTTTGGGTTTTTATAGACAGGAAATAATCAGAGTGGTAATAATGTAGTAGGGAGTGTACTAGTCTGGTTCACTAGATGGCAATCAGGAGTAGTTTTGTTTTGAGCTAAGCAAAATGTTTTGGTATTTGCTATGGTTTCAGACTATTATGCCATGATAACCCCAGTCAGACCCATAGAAGCTCAGGGTTTGAGTTCTCTAGCCCACCATTTAAGAGTTTGCATAGCTTCAGCACAGCAGAATTAAACAGCATTTCTGCACACACAAGAGAACTGAGAAAATATTTCAAGAAATAAAAAAAAAGTTAGTTGTGTCTTGATTTAGTTTAAAAATAGGGCTTTTTCCAAGAGGCGGCGGCTGGAGCTGGTGCAACTCTGTGAGTCTCTCCCAGGTGGTATAGCACTTCACCACCAGAGTGGCTGACTCCATTGATTTCACTGAAACATATGGGTATAAAGCTACAGATCAGACTGTGTGTTTGATGACCACTGTAGAAGACCTTCAGAATTTGGGGCTGTAATACTTTGGGGCAGATATTGATGATCTTATTACCTACATGTAAATCAGAAGAGGCAGTCTGGGCAACATTGCTCTAATGAAAAATCACAACCTCACCAAGGTTCAAGGGTCTGAAACTGCACTGCTTTCTCTTTCATGTCTTTTCAATGCTAATGGGCTCAAAGTTATTTTGGTAAGTATGCTTTGGTTAACACAAAAATTGTTCTACAAGAAAATCCTAAATGCTTTCCAAAATTTAAAGGTAGCTAGCACTACAGCAAACTAGGAATACTGAAGTACTAATCAAAATTATCCACACTTTTCTCAGTTGCAAAAGCAGACCAGAGTTACTAAGAATGTATCTTCTGTGTGATTTACTAACACATCTCTTCCTTCCCTCTCTTGTGTCAGCTTTCCACTGAAATGCATAATTAATTCCATTGAACTAATCCTCATCTGAAGCCATATAAATAAAAGAGCCAGGCCTTTAAGTCTTTAGCCTGTAATATTAATTTACCATGAGAAAAACTGGTCAGTCTAAACTGAGCTGTGATTTAAAAAATAGCATCATCAGCATAAATTTACCCAGAATGCTCTTTCCAGGACAAATCAGGAGCAGAGTTCATAAGTAATCACAGCCCTGACAAAACGTTATTCATTCGGTGTATGGCATATTGGTTCTAGGAAACACTCAGATTCTGGTTTCCCTTGCCCTCTGCAGTGTGTTATTGTCTGAATACTTTTCCATGACACAAAGTCCTCCAAGGTACAACTGAACTCATAGAAATCCCTATATCCAAAGTACTGTAACAGAGGACTAGTCTCTAAATGTACATCATACAGAGTATAAAAACATGATTTTCTTCTATATAACGATGAATTTAGCAACCCAGCACTTTAATCAGATTCACAACCAAAGCCTATGCCTCCAGCACAGCACAGCCTGTGCCTGTGCCTCCAGCTTCAACTGAGTCTTTTTGTAGACAATTTTTCAGGAAGTCAGCTGTAGTTTTCTTGAATGAAGACTGCAGATGCTGGCCCAGAAATTCTTAGGAGTCCAAGAGTTTTCACTAGACATAGAAGAGGGGAAGAATGTCTGATCAACGATCCATTACAGTTTGGATTCTGCTTTCATGTGTTCTGCAAAAAAACCTCTGATCTTATCTTGAGAGATGCTAAGGAGCCACAGGTGTTAATGTACCTCCCAGATTCATAAGTGAAGTAGGACAGCTACTTCCAATTCAATCCAATAACCGAATAAATGGAAGCAGAAATGAGTCTTTAATTTATTTCCTTGGTAACTTGGACTGGGGGGGCAAAGGGGTGGTCACAACAGCTAACTCAAATTTTCCCATGCAGTGTGAAATTTGGTTTGTTTCACTTCACACAAAGATGGGTTACATTATTTGTGCAAACAAGGAGAAATAGTTTTGATCTCAGACAGCGTACAAACTGTGTCACAAAAGGATTTGGGCCAGGACTCAAGGAACCAGCAGCCCACATGAACCATCCACTTGGAAAATCAGTCCCTTTCAGAGTCACAGTGCTTCTTCTAGATGTTACAGAGCCAAGACATGTTCTGTATCATACTCATCAAGCTTTCTTAGACATTTATTGAGGCTTGACATTGATTTCTAAGGACAGGAGGCATCAGATATCTCTTCCAACTTTAGTTTCCAAGTTATTTAAGGCAACACTATAAAGAAACTATTTCCTTTGATGGAAACACATCAATCTCATTGAAACTAATGGAAATTACATGCCTGCAATGATGACAGAATAAACAGAGCTCCTGTTTCAAGTGACATATGCCATAGCTAAAACGTGTCCTTATTCCTTCTAAGTCTAAAGGAAGCACTTGACTTTGAAGAACTGTAATTCTAATCAAAACAAACTGATTTTAATCTAATTTTTAAAACTCCAACCACAGAAATATTTTCAACTAGAAGAATATTACAGGCATGACTTCCCAATATTCCCAATAGGAGCTCACAAAAAAAACCAACCAACAACAAAGTCAACAGGCGAAAGCACTGAAAGCTTCATTAATTGAAACTATTTACTTACCACAAGGAGCGTCTGTTGTGTCACAGAATTCATATGAGCTTGTCCAAAGTAGCATGCTATATATTCAAAACACATTACTGCCCAGCTATTTAGTGTTCTTTTCTCAGGTTCAGCTGCAACAGGAGCAGGCAGCCATGTTCATACAGCTGAGGGGGCTGTGTGACATGTCTTGCTCAGATAGCCCTGCTGTTGTTTTGTTTGCTGTTATTTTTCCACAGCCTTTCGATAAAGTGGCTCACAATGAGTTCCCCATCTCAAAACTCTTCTGGGAACACTGGCGTGAATACATGAAAAGCATGTGTTTTCATGCTCCGAACATTGCTTTTTTGACTCAAATAGAGCTGTGTTGCAAAAAACAAAGGCCAGATTCTGCTGTCAGTTGTAGAGCGTTTATCTGTAAACTCCACTGTCATTTAATGGTATGAGCAATTTGAATCATGTCACTTAAGTCCTGATGTGTGGGATTTTCACTGAGGGAAGAGGCAGCTCAGGCAAAGTAGGAGATATAGTTGATGTAAAGGAGCAATATTACATAAGATCATGCATCATGGTTTCAAAACCATGGTGTTAGTTTCCTTAAGAGCCTTGGCACTGATTTCAGTGGAAAATACCATTGAAGCAAATTTCTGTGTACAAAAATACACCATATCAGATTTCTTCAGTGCAAGGAAGTGAGGCTTGGAAGTCTCATTTTTATTAAAGCTACAAACAAAGTAACACAGAGGTTAACCAACCGCTGGCTCATTAGATTCTAAAACATAATGTGGTGCTCTCTTGAGGGACTGAAGGATGATGGTTTCCAAGGTGAAAGATTGCAGTGACCAAAGTTTTGCCTTTCTAGAACTGGGCATGTCAAGTGAGCAGCAGTGGAGCTCTCTATTGACAACAATAGTGAGTTTCTGGACTAGCCTTATTTCTTGAATCAAACTTTCTGGTATTCTGACAGGATAAATGAGAAAAACTGTTGCTCCATATGCTTCCTTGACTGACCTCTTCAGTGAAGTTTCTATTTCTGCAATATGTATTTCCAGGAGTTTTAAGAAAGTTTTACAGAGTGCCAAACCCTGAGCTAAACCTTAGGGGCTGACTAAATGCTAGTTATTTAGAAGCAGTCATTGAAAACTTTATGTTAAGCAGTTATGAACATTTAGCACAAGCATGAAGTTAAATGTTTCAAACAATATCTTCGGAGGATGAATTCTTGTCCCTGGTGAATCAGTGGCAAATTTGCCACTGATGCATTGGAGTCACAGATTCATCTTGAATGCTAAACAAAAGTCATACCTCCTAGTGTGTTCTTCCTACACATCCTTGCATACATACCTCACTACTTAATCAAAATATAACCCCAATTTCTAACTGCAAAAAGGTTTTCATAAACTTTTTCAGCACTAGGGTAATTCAGACAGCACCACCTCACTAATTTCTAGAACAAGCTACATGGCTGCAGTGCAGGCCAGCCTTGTGCATCTGAGTGTCACATCAAACGTAGAAAGTTTGGGCTTTGATCTTAAAGGGGCGCAATTTACCCAACTTTCTAAATAATTTTTTTTTTTGTTTATGGACCTTAATGTAAAATTAATTGAAGATAATGGTATTATTCTCATTGAAAATACTACTGTCACAAGCAAGCCATGTTTAAGTAGGCAAATACAGTCTGCAAATAAATAACACAAATTAGAAGTTAAGTAAACAGGTGTAATTTCTATGCTAACTTGACATTTTGTTTTTAATTTGTCTTTCTTCTCTATTTTTAACAGTCTTTTCTCCTAGCCTTAACACTATAAAATCTTACAGTGATTTTATTCTTACAATTTTACCCTTTGGCCACTCCATAAAACTTTATTTTAATCCTTTAATCCTCTAACTTTCTTAATTAAGTTCTGAGTATTTAAAATAGTTAAAAACATTGGGGGGGGGGGGGGATTATTCACTTTAATTATTGTTCTGTGATGAATATTTAATGTATATGATCATTGTAGAATCAGAAACAAAAATTATAGTCCCACACAAAATGCTGCATAATATTGGGAAGTGTGGGAATTGTCCTACAAAAGCAAAGATGGAAATTAAGAGTTGCAAGGGAGTCAGTAAGTTACTTTCTACTTCAAAAATAATAGGTTACTACTTCTAAATTACTGACAAGTTTGTCATGTACCTATAAAGCACCCTGTCTCAGTGTTAATTTTGAGACATCAAGGACTGTAATGGAATAACTTCAGGCTTGCTGCAAAGCAAACTTTTTTCCACTGTACTCGAGTGTAACTGGTATCAACAGAAGAGCTCTAATGACTTTTGTTTCTACAAGTACACTGTCTTCATTGACCTTAAGCTGTTGTCTGCCTGCAACAGCAGCAGCCGATCTCCTCTGGGATCCTATTTTTCTTTAGCACCCAATATTCTATCCTCTCCTGGTGTTCCTCATGCCTCCCCAGTTGCTCCTGTGACATGTTATTCAGAGGCTCCTCTTCATCTCTTTTCAGCTTTCTGTGGGAGTTCTGTCCTTGCCACCCTTCTCTCCCCTGCGCTCATCTCAGAAACACTCTCACCTCAAGCACAGACAGGTCACAGAGCCACCTCTCTGCTCCTCACCCGTTCCCTTCAGCGCAGACTGAAATCCTGGTCTGCCTTTCTGACACTTTTCATGAATACCTGGCTGCCAGTTCAAACAGCACGCGGCTAAGGGACAGCCTGTAGTATCTTTTCAATCCACCCTAATGCTTCAGGACAACGCTGCAGTCCTGCTTGTCATCAGGTCCATAAACTGTGTCTTCCTCAACTCGGACCTCCCTCCACGTCTCTCTTGTTTCTCAGATATCTATCCTTGCATTTTATTTCTGCACATGCCTTTTCTCTCCACCCATACAGATATAACTGGTGCAATCAGATCGCTGATACAAATTGCCTTTCCAGTACCACAGCAACCTTTTCTCCGACCTTGACAGATGTACCTTTGCCTTGCTCATGTCTACTCTGAATGCTGTTGTGATGGTCAGTTGCCTTGACTGTGCCTTTCCTCACTTTGCATCTCTTCATTTTTCCTTCTTTTTCGTTGCATGGATTGTGTTTCTGCTTTGTGTTCAAGCCCCTTTTTGTTTAATTAGTCCCTTAGCCATCTCCTATTTGATATCACAAGGCCAGCTCTCTCCTCATTTCAAGAGCCAAAATTATCAGCCACTACCTGCCACTTGCTATGTTTTCAGGAGCCCTTTGTGCTTTCTCCAACAGTTCTGCACACACGTAGGAGAAGCTTCCATAAACAGGTGCTAAAATTAACTCATTAATCTTCTTCAACCCCCCACTTTTCTGTTATTTCCACACAAAAACCTTTTAATGATTAGGCTACTTATCATACTGCCTAACATTGTTTCATTGCTTCCTTGTACACCCACAACTATCTGGTCTCCATCTGTTACCTCGTTTGCTATTTCAACTGCAAGCTTTTGGGGTGCAACAGAATCAGAATTGCCTTCTTTTTGTATAACAACAAAACAAGTTCTTGGTCCAGAATGGTTGTTCAAAACCATGGCCAAAATACAATAAATAGAAGTGGCACATATCAAACTCTGTAAAGTTAAAAGTGTGGTCCAGGTGACAAGCAGTGCTTGTTCTGAAGAAGCTAGAGCTGTCCATGAGGCCAAACCTGACAGTCTCTATAACCCAGTCTGGTGGTCACATGCAAATGCTGTAAAGCCACTAGGGCTATATAGTGCTGTCAATCTGTCCATAGTCCAGATGGAGAAACGCATGCCATAAAACAAATCACAGAATCTCAGAATCACAGAATGGTAGGGGTTGGAAGGGACCTCTGGAGATCATCTAGTCTACCCTCCTTGCTAAAGCAGGTTCACCCAGAGCAGGTTGCACAGGACTGCGTCCCGGCAGGTTTTTAATATGTCCAGAGAAGCAGACTCCACAACTTCTTTGGGCAGCCCATTCCAGTGCTCTGTCACCCTCACAATGAAGAAGTTTTTCCTCATGTTCAGGCAGAACTTCCTGTGTTCCAGTTTGTGCCCATTGCCCCTTGTCCTGACACTAGGCATTGCTGAAAAGAGTTTGGCCCCATCTTCTTGACACTCACCCTTAAGATATTTATTAGCATTGATAAAACGTCCTCTCAGTCTTCTCCAGGCTAAACAGCCCCAGCTCCCCCAGCCTTTCAACATAAGAGAGATGCTCCAGTCCCCTAATCATCTTTGCAGCCCTCCGCTGGACTCTCTCCTGTAGTTCCTCGTCTTTCTTGAACTGGGGAGCCCAGAACTGGACACGGGACTCCAGATGGGGCCTCACTAGGGCAGAGTAGAGGGGGGAGGAGAACCTCCCTCGACCTGCTGGCCACTCTGTATACAGTAAGTAAATATGGGGGCTTCTGTGTACAACATTGACCTATTTCTATTACCATGTTCTGATTACACTTCACAGGTCCATAAGGCTATTTCCTCCCCCATTGTACAACAGTGTTTGAGAAGATAAATCTTAGCAAAGGTTCTCATTTGTAAGTCAACCAGCAGGCAAACTGCAGAATTTCATTGTTTTCTCCTTACATCTGTCCACTTATGGGAACTAGTTTTCTCATAACAATGCTGGGGGTTTTGTGCCTAAGTGGCCAAAGTACGTTGAGCTATTTCATGACACTCAATAACGTGTGAACCATTTTCATGTGTAAAGTAGTTCCTGAAGAATTCCTGTTAGGAATACAATCAGGATGTGTATGTACATCTAGAAACAGTTAATAGCATATCAACAACTGCTAGGCTATTGAGCTTAACCGTGTATCCACAGAAGTTAGGAGGAACTTTTGCTTAGCCTTTCTGGGAGCAGCCTCTTGGTCTGAGTTACTCTTACATGTTTGCAGTTGCAATGACATATTCTCACCAGCATTGCTCAAAATAAAGACACCTACCCCTTAATCCAAAACCAATGAACTCAGACTCTTAAAGTTGTTTCTGGTAACTCAGCCTGTGACATGTTCTGGATAGGGTTGGCAGAATGGTACCATATACTACATCTGTTACCATCTGTACCATATACAACATTGACAGATGTTCAAGCTCAAATGACCCTGTCACCAGCATCACCCCCACTTGCTGCCCGGCCCTGACTCAACCTGTGCTTGTCAAAAAGGGAGCTCTTCACTTTTGGTGTGGGAAAGGTTAAAACCTCAACCTCCATGTCTACAAGGATCCCAGGCAGGCCTACGCCTACCCCCAGCTCGCCATGTCACCCCAGCACCTTCCTGTCCCCCGCTTCCTACTCTACACCCCTGCAATGTGCTCAAGCCACAGCAGCTTGAAAATCCTGTCAGGGAAGGAGCGAAGTGGTGCAGCAGAGCTAACGAGCCTGGACTCAGCCCTGTTGAGAAAGTAGTGAAGTTGTAATTGACAGTGAGCCATAAGCGGAGAGCTCAATTAAAAATGGCTTAAGTTCAGTGGCACAGTTAAGCTCTGCTCAGGTTTAGACATAGCTACTTTGCTACACTCAAATTATTGTCATGGGCAAAAAGGAAACACCAAGCCAAAAATTCGTTCATGTAATTTAAATCTTACCAGCTGAATAACTGACTCAAAGAATTATTAGTCTAGATCTCATTATTACAGAAAAAGAAGAAAGAAGCCTGGACTTGCCACTCCCCTGCTTTGTTTATCATCCCATCACTTCACCCCCTCCACACAGGCTGTTTCCACTGTGTGCCTGCTTGTAAGGCATTTCCTATCACACCATACCCATACTCCTCTACGTACTACCATCATGCTACGAACATAAATATTTCATTCTACATAGTATACTACTTGTTACTAGCTATGTAAAAATTATGGCTATATTGCATAATTATAAGTGAAAGTGAAAAATTAGGCAATAGCCACCTGACCATTAGAAAAAAAATGCATTTACAGCTAAACAAGCTCAAGCAAAGCTCCAGGCAGCCCAAGTTCAGACAAAACCTGACAAGTTCTGTGACCTTGCAGGGTTAGCTTGAAGCCTGCTGCCTCTTTACTAGTGATAGCAATACCATGTTTACAAGGCTACAACTAGATTAGATGCAATCCTGGTGTGTATGTCCAGATGTGTACACACATGTTGTTCCTCAGCCAGAGAGAGCTGAATCAGCTTAAATTGCCAAAGTCTACAGGGTTATTACCTTTTCTGTACAGTTGTGTCCTGTGTCATACCAGTAATGAAATGGCAGTCTCTTCCTAGTCTGTTTTCAGTTGTTCCACACTGGGCTTCCAAACAGCCCAGAGCTCAGTAGTTTTGTAAGAAATCATAAAAAACTCCCTAATGGAAAATACAAGTGTCCATGCCCCCAAATTAGAACTGCCATTTTCTGTTGTTGTCCTCTGTCATCAGATGTGAGGGCAACCTGGCCGCGATATCTGTCACCCCATTGATGGCCAGGGTTGATTTGGCTGGTCTGGCTGGCTAGGCAGGTGTCCCCTTCCTCCCTCACTGCTCCATGTGCGTCCCTCCCAAAGCTGCGTGCTCGGTCAAAGAGGACAACCTTCCCTGATAGAGGTGTACCGTTCATCAGTCAAGGGTATACGGTAGCTGCGCTCCCCTGCTAGAACATCCAAATAAACTCTGTGATCCTGTGATCATTTCTGCTCTACCTCATTTATGACTGTTTTGTACTCAGTACTGTCGTTGTCTACCTTAAAATCACTTCCAACCCACCTGGGAATTGTTTTGCCTCCCCACCCCTCCCCAAAGGGTGTCCCCTCCCTCCCCCTCAGGTCAAAGTAAGGCATAGTTTCAGTTTTGGATGCTTTGAACTATTAACTGCTGCCCCAGTCTACTATGTCTTGTTTCTTCACATTTCTCAAAGGCATGCTTGCCCTGGAATTGCTTTTAATAAATCTAGCCCACAAACTCATGTTCTGAAGTGCAAAGAAGCAGGTAAACCAGACCTTTTTGCATGAGAGTTTGGGGGGTTTTCTTCCAAAAGTTGGGGGGGGGGGGGGGAAATAAAACTTTTTTCAAAAGACATGCCAAGAGATGCACCCTCCCTAGACTCAGCTGTTTTGAAATGGGCTACAGTTTAAAAACACGTATTTCTAACAAAACTTTGTTGCTCTTACCTATTAAATTTCTGTTCATGTAGTCCAAACATTACTAAAATTAACTGGTTTACTTTGGAGATGTCCTCTGCAGAAGAGGTTTCAAATAATAACCTTTCTTGCCTGTAATGTGGCTAGAACAGACAGTCTTCTCCTAATTCTACCTTATTAAAAGCTTTGTTAGGAACCAATTGAGAAAACAATTTGGTTTCCATGTGCATCTCCATGATATGACTATTATCCATTGTGAGGCTTACGTGCTTCTCCTTTTAAACAGCTTCCTTTGCATTCTGTATATAAATGCATATGTCGATGCTATCACCACTTGGCTGGGATTTAACCCCGCTCACAGACCTTGTTTCTAGCTGGGTACAGCAGCTGAAGCAGTGGAAAATAGCTGGGAGAGTCTCACTGTGTATTGGGTTTGTGTGGCCAGGTTTTGGTAGTGGGGGGGCTACAGGGGTGGCTTCTGTGAGAAGCTGCCAGAAGCTTCCCCTATGTCCCATAGAGCCAATGCCAGCCGGCTCCAAGATGGACCCGCCACTGGCTAAAGCCGAGCCCATCAGCAATGGTGGTAGCACCTCTGGGATAATGTATTTAAGAAAGGGGGGAAAACAACTGTGCAATTGCAGTCAGAGAGAGAGGAGTGAGAATATGTGAGAGCAACAGCTCTGCAGACACCAAGGTCAGTGAGGAAGGAGGGGGAGGAGGTGCTCCAGAGGCTGGAGCAGAGATTCCCCTGCAGCCCATGGTGAAGACCATGGTGAGGCAGGCTCTCCCCCTGCAGCCCATGGAGGTCCACGGTGGAGCAGGTATCCACCTGCAGTCCATGGAGGACCCTGCGCTGGAGCAGGTGGATGTGTCCCTGAAGGAGGCTGTGACCCCGTGGGAAGTACGCTCTGGAGCTGGCTCCTGGCAGCACCTGTGACCCATGGAGAGCAGAACCCACAATGGAGCAGGTTTGCTGGCAGTGAGAAGGCTGTGTTACATCAGGGAGGCTGAGAAGGAGTTAGATAGCTGATTCCAAGCACAGTCTGCAGTAGACCCACAGCCCACTTTGGCCAAACAGCCAAAAACTCCCCCACCAGCATACACAGAAAGGAGGGGGGACAATAATGCAGAAGAACGGAAGCTTGCAATGGCAAGGACCAGCAGGAGGAAGATACTTCCCCGAAGCCAGAGGTGCCCTTGCAGAACCACTTCACTGCTCTGCAGACTGAAAAGGAAAGACCCATCACATCAGAAGAGACACTGGAGCTGAGTTAAGGCAGCTCAATCTACTCCCCGTATAACAACCAGCGCAACCAAGAGAAGGCTACGGGTGACCGTAGTAGGTGACTGTCTTCTGAGAGGCACGGAGGCAGCCATTTGCTGACCTGACGCACTCTCTAGAGAGGTGTGCTGCTTACTGGGGTCCCATATCAGGGATGTCACTGAGAGACTACCAAGCCTCATACAGTCCACTGACTATTATCTGCTGCTGTTGTTTCATGTGGGCACCAGTGATACAGCCAGGAGCAGTCTGAGGAGCATCAAGAAGGATTCCAGAGCCCTGGGAGCAGCGGTAAGGGACTCTGGAGCGCAGGTAGTTTTTTCATCAGTCCTTTCGGTCAAAGGGAAGGGGTTTGAAAGGGCCAGTCGAATCTGGTGAATCAATGAATGGTTACAGGACTGATGCCACAGCCAGGGGTTCCTCTAAAAAGACCATGGGACTTGCTTTGAGAAACCTGGTCTACCAGGGGCTGATGGGGTCCATCTGCCAGAGAAAGGGAAGAGCATTTTTGGTCATAGGTTTGCCAAGCTGGTGAATAGGGCTTTAAACTAAAGTTGCTGGGGGAGAGAAACCTCAATCCATCCCACTCCTACCAGTTTGATGCCAGCGCCAGCAATAGATGCCCAGAGCCTGGAGAAGGATCACAGGTCAGCAGGAGAGTACCTGGAGAGCAGCACAAAGGAATTTCAGCCACTCCAGCCTGTAAGTCAGCTTCACCAAGGGCCCAACTTAAATACCTCTACGCAAGCACACGTAGCATGGGGAATAAACAGGAGGAGTTAGGGATGTGCGCACGTCTGCAGGGCTATGATCTTATTGGCATCATGGAGACGTGGTGGGATGGCTCCTATGACTGGAGTGTTGGAATGGAAGGATACAGGCTCTTTAGGAAGGACAGGCAGGGGAGACGAGGAGGGGGTGTCACCCTCTATGTCAATGCCCAGCTGGAGTGCATGGAGCTCCACCTGGGGATGGATGAGGAGCTGACCAAGAGCTTTTGGGTCAGGATTAAAGGGAGGGCAGGGACAGGTGACATTATAGTGGAGGTCTGCTACAGGCCACCCAGTCAGAAAGACCAACTGGTAGGAGCAGCCTCACATTCACAAGCCCTGGTCCTCATAGGGGACTTCAACCACCCCAATATGTGTTGGAAGGACAACACAGCAGGGCATAAGCAATCCAGGAGGTTCCTGGAATGCATTGGTGATAACTTCCTTCTCCAAGTGATAGATGAGCCAACAAGGAGAGGTGCTATGCTGGACCTTGTTCTCACCAACAAGGAGGGGCTGGTGAAGCTCAATGGCAGCCTTGGCTGCAGTGACCATGACATGGTGGAGTTCAAGATCCTTAGGGCAGCGAGGAGGGCACACAGCCATCTCCCTACCCTGGACTTCAGGAGAGCAGACTTTGGCCTCTTCAGGGTCCTGCTTGGTAGAGTCCCATGGGGTAAAGCCCTGGAGGGAAGAGGGGCCCAAGAAAGCTGGTTAATATTCAAGGATCCCCTCCTCGAAGCTCAGGAGTGATACATCCCAGTAAAAAGAAAGTCAGGCAGAATTGCCAGGAGGTCTGCATGGATGAACAAGGAGCTCCTGGACAAACTCCAACACAAAAAGGAAGCCTACAGAGGGTGGAAGCAAGGACAGGTAGCCTGGGAGGAACACAAAGAAAATGTCTGAGCAGCCAGGGATCAGGTTAGGAAAGCTAGAGCCCTGATAGAATTAAATGTGGCCAGGGATGTCAAGAGCAACAAGAAAAGCTTCTATAGGTACATCAGTGATAAAAGCAAGACCAGGGAAAATGTGGGCCGTCTCCAGAAGGAAAGGGGAGACCTGGCTACCTGGGATATGGAGAAGGCTGAGGTACTCAAAACTTTTTTGCCTCAGTCTTCACTGGCAAGTGCTCTAGCCACACCACCCAAGTCACAGAAGGCAAGGGCAGGGACTGGGAGAATGAAGAACCACCCACTGTAGGAGAATATCAGGTTCTAGACCATCTAAGGAACCTGAAGGTGCACAAGTCCATGGAACCTGATGAGATGTTCCCGTGGGTCCTGAGGGAACCAGTAGATGAAGTTGTTAAGCAACTATCCATCATATTTGAGAAGTCATGGCAGTCTGGTGAAGTTCCCACTGACTGGAAAAGGGGAAACATAACCCCCATTTTTAAAAAGGGAAAAAAGGAAGACCCAGGGAACTACAGACCAGTCAGTCTCATCTCTGTGCCCAGCAAGATCATGGAGCACATCCTCCTGGAAACTATTCTAAGGCACATGGAAAACAAGGAGGTGATTGGTGACAGCCAACATGGCTTCACTAAAGGCAAATCGTGGCTGACAAATTTGATGGCCATCTACGATGCTGTTACAGAGTTGGTGGATAAGGAAAGAGCAACTGACGTCATCTACCTGGACTTGTGCAAAGCATTTGACACTGTCCTGCACAACATCCTTGTCTCTAAATTGGAGAGACATGGATTTGATGGATGGACCACTCAATGCATAAGGAATTGGGTGGATAGTCGCGCTCAAAAGAGTTGCAGTCAATGGCTCGATGTGCAAGTGGAGATCAGTGACGGGTGGCATTCTTCAGGGGTCAGTATTGGGACCAGTGCTGTTTAACATCTTAGTTGGCAACACAGAAAGTGGGATGGAGTGCACCCTCAGAAAGTTTGCCAACGACACCAAGCTGTGTGGTGCAGCCGACATGCTGGAGGGAAGGGGGGACGTCCAGAGGGTTCTGGACAGACTTGAGAGGTGGGTCCACATGAACCTCATGAAGTTCAACAAGGCCAAGTGTAAGAGACTGAAAAAAATGAAAGAGTTAATGTCTCAAACTCTCAGCAAAGGAGGACCTTGCAGGTGGTGTAAGAAACTGAGAAGTTGAAAGAGTTATTGTCTCAAACACTCCGCAAAGGAGGACCTGGTGTGAAGAAATGTTATCACACTAATGAGATAAGGTTCAGCTGGAAGGGAGGATCTTGCAGAGGCAGGATAGTGCTTATCTGGGCCTTATCTTTGGTAATTGTTTCAAAAAACAAGCCTGAGACAGCATCATCCCTGCGTCTCTGACAGGAGGAAGGGCAGAGGCATTGAAACACCTCAAACCTCCCCCTGACCCCTCAAGCCCCCCAACTCCTTTCAAGAAGGTTTGAGAACAACAGACCACACATGCGAAGTAATTAGCATATGCAGTGGGACTAGTCTATAAATAGTGCAACTCAGAGGGATTGGGTGTGCACACCCACCGTCTGAAGGAACCTGACCAGAGACATCGCTGGAACCCAGGGTGGTGATCTTTCCTTTACCTCTATCTTTCCTTTCCTCTCTCTATCTTACTCTCTCTCTTTTTCATATCTTACAGGCCGTTCGGCCCTTTATATGACTCAAGGTTTAAATAGCTTATCCCTTTATATGATTCAAGGTTTACATAGCTTCTGCCATAAATAAAACTTTTCTGTTGATCGTTTGGTGTTAAGTCACCTTAATTTAGCCCAAGGGTATCCTGAACATTGGTTATCCCAAAGTGATTGCACAGGACAGCCCTCTCGGGACATGACCAAGCCTGGGACTAGGATTGAATCCAGCCGCACCTAGACTCCTCTCTGAGCAGGAGTTTAGAAAGCAAGGGGGTCCTTTCCGAACTTAATGACTCAACAGGAGGGTCTCCCTGACCACTGACTAATGACGAGTCAAGTGCACCACTTGGTCCGCAACACCAAGTGCAAGGTTCTGCACATAGGTCAGGGCAATCACAACCACAAATACAGGCTGGGTGGAGAATGGATTGAGAGCAGCCCTGCGGAGAAGCATTGGTTGATGAGAAGCTCAACAGGACCCGGCAACGTGTGCTTGCAGCCCAGAAAGGCAACCATATCCTGGGCTGCATCAAAAGAAGCATGACCAGCAGGTTGAGGGAGGCGATTCTCCCCCTCTACTCCACTCCCATGAGACCCCACCTGGAGTACTGTGTTCAGCTCTGGGGCCCCCAACATAGGAAGGACACGGACCTGTTGGACCGAGTCCAGAGGAGGGCCACAAAGATGATCAGAGGGATGGAGCACCTCTCCTATGAAGACAGGCTGGGAGAGTTGGGCTTGTTCAGCCTGGAGAAGAGAAGGCACCAGGGCGACCTTATAGCAGCCTTCCAGTACCTAACGCGGGCCTACAGGAAAGCTGGAGAGGGACTTTTTACAAGGGCATGTAGTGATAGGACAAGGGGTAATGGCTTTAAACTAAAAGAAGGTAGATTTAGATTAGATATAAGGAAGAAATTCTTTACTAGGAGGGTGGTGAGGCACTGGAACAGCTTGCCCAGAGAAGTTGTGGGTGCCCCATCCCTGGAACTGTTCAAGGCCAGGTTGGACGGGGCTTTGAGCAACATGGTCTAGTGGAAGGTGTCCCTGCCCATGGCAAGGGGGTTGGAACTAGATGATCTTTAAGGTCCCTTCCAGCCCAAACCACTTTATGAATCTATGACTTGTGACCACACGGAGGACCCACACTAGAGCAGTCTGTTCCTGAAGGACCGCACATCATGGAAGGGACCCATGCTGAAGCAGTTTGTGAAGAACTGCAGCCCCGTGGGAAGGACTCACGTTGGAGAAGTTCGTGAAGAACTGTCTGTCATAGGAGGGACCCCACGCTGGAGCAGGGGAAGAGTGTGAGGAGTCCTTCCCCTGAGGAGGAAGGAGCAGCAGAGACAACGTGTGATGAACTGACCGCAACCCCCATTCCCCGTCCCCCTGCACCACTGCAGGGGAGGAGGCAGAGAATTTGGGAGTAAAGTTAAGCCTGGGAAGAAGGCAGGGGTGGGGGGAAGGTGTTTTAAGATTTAGTTTTTATTTCTTATTATCCTACTCTGCTTTGACTGGTAATAAATTAAATTAATTTTTCCCCAAGTCAAGTCGGTTTTACCCATGATGGTAATTGGTGAATAATCTCTCCCTGCCCTTATCTCAACCCACGAGCCTTCTGTCTTATTTTCTCCCCCCACTGGGGGAGCGACAAAGCAACTTTGGTGAGCTCCTGGCATCCAGCCAGGGTCAACCCACCACACACTGTCACAACCAAACACCTCACTCTCAATCTGGCATCATCTAGGCAGGCTCAGTTTGATCCCAGTGAGTAGATACAGCTGGAACAAATCCTCTGTGAGAAACACTGACTTCAAGGAACATGCTTCTGTTGCACAGCTTTTCTGGGTGCAGAAGTGCCTAGAGGACTCCCATACTCATGAGACACAAGGACTTCCTTGGCTCTGCCTCCCCAGTGGTGTGAAGCAGAGCCCCTCTAATCTCAGTCAAATATGTCCATTCTTTGGCACACAGGGGAACTAAGGGAACTATGGCAGAAGGGCAATACCTAGGTTCCCTAGCCAGGGAAGTGGGCTAGCTAGCACTTGAACCTAAGTAACTAAGATTAAAATTTTAAACAAACCAGCTCAACCAGGTCTGGAGTAACATCACATTCCCATGGATTTGCACGATGGAACAGAGGGTTCATTAGAGAGATCACCCAAATAAGAGAGTGAGATAACCTTACAGTCACAACAAGCCACTGCAAAAGTATATGCTTTGGTCTTGCTGGGGGATCTGACAGATGCTGTGACCGCGGCAGACTGAAGCTGCCATGGATTACTAAAGCATAGTCCCAGATACTATTTAAGGTATGCTGGTTTATAGCTTTCACCAATTCCTTTTCAATGCATGGTTTTATTCTGTATTTATACAAAACTCAGGCTTCATTATCTGCCTTTTCACACACCTTTAAAAGAGCTTTCCATTTCCTGAACAAGTTTTTCAGCAGTGGCTGTGAGGCTTTTATTATTTTTATATGTTTCCATCAATGTTTGCAGCTTTATTTATGAGGCCCCACTGCTGTGCTGCCTCAGAGGTTAACAGAGTAATACTATTGTAGTCAGTGAAATAGAATATTACTCTTAGAATACATACCATCGTCCTGGGAGCCTCACTTTGAAATAAGGCTTTTACTCTGAATAGATTTCCCTTATGAAGCCAGACATGCATGGCATTACTTTGAGCCTATCAAGTCATTTTCTGGAAACGGAGATAATCTGTCTTAATAAATAATGATTTAGTTCTACAATGCTCCTCATTTTGAAAAGACTGGAGGCTACTGATTTTTCTTACATAGTGCATTATGAAAATAAAATCTGGTTTAAAAATCATGCTTACCTCACATTTTAGGAAGTAGTCTCATCATTTGTATTGTGGAGTTTTCTTTCATTTCCTCTTCTTATTCATACCCATCTAATCTTCCTCTCAGCTGGCCATATCATGTAGACAGGTTCTCAATACAGTATATTTCAAGGCAGTAAATACACCACCCAACTGACTGAGAACAGAAAGAGCAGTTAGTATTTTACAAAACTCCCAATGGAGCAAAAAATGCATATCACAATTATTGGAAGAAACTGGTAATGTACCAGATGCAGAGGACCATTTGCTGGGAAAAAAAATATGAATAATTTTGAATAACAAATAATTTCATGATCTGTTCATGAACTAGCTGGGAACATTACATTTGTCTGCTGGTTAAATTATTCATTGTGAAATATTTCCTCAGCACCATCTGCGACTGTAAAGTTCTTCTCAGAACATTGCACCGTCATTTCACTAAGGACTTCAAGTTTTTATTTAAAGCTTGTCTGTGTGTGAACATCCTAGAGTAGAGGCTGCAGAAAATATTACAGTAAATATAAACTAATCACTCCGAACACAAATAAGATAAGAGAGGTAATTGTATCAAAAACATTATTACATAGTCATTTTTTGGTGTCTAGGTGCAGAAAATCAGTGACTGAAATCTGAGAAGGATGGGAACAAGCTAAGGTGGGAGGGCCCACCTCTCTCTTCCACTGACACGTCCAAACTCCTGCCTGCCCTTCCCCTTCTCCCACAAGACATGCAAATCCTGCTGCTCATGCTCTCTCCACTCTCTAGTCTCCCCCCTTTTCTTCCTTCCATATCAGCACCCCGAACGCTTTCATCTGCCTCTCCTCTGCGAGACCCTCTTCAGCGTGGATACCTTCCTTCTTGGCACTACTGAGTCAAAGCTGCCAACATTTTAGCAACGTGCTCACTTGAGCTGGGTGCTGCTGCTTTGTCCCTTGCCTTTCACTCTCCCAAGGCACAAGAGAAGAGCCCTAGATGTCACCTGGGGGAGAGACGGGCAGTGTGCTGACTGCCGAGTCAGTCAACGCCCTCCTCTGCCCAACAGCACATAGACCAGCATGAGGGGAACGTTTCGGAGGAACATCCCACACTGGGCCGGGGGGAAGCAAGAACGTTATTCCCTTTCTGGCTTGCTGGAAACAGCTGTCCTAGCTCATAGCATTTTGTTTGCCTTAGCACATCAGCCACTTCTGCCTCCCGCTCCAAGGGCACTAATATGCAACGTTGCTAGTATTTGAAGGTTACTCTAAAACCGTTCTTTGTAATGTGTGTATATATGCATGCACATGAACAAAAAAAAAAAATACAGCATTTGCATTCAAAAGGGCCAGGCTCACAGAAAAGAAGTGTGACACTATTGTGAGTCAACTCCATAGAAGAAGTTGGCATTGTTCATTTTTGGCATTGATCATTTTTCCTCTGTCAGAACGCATCAGATGTGGGCTAAGGTCTGCGTAATGCACACAGTAAGCCTAGAGTAAAAAAAATTCCATAGAAGTACTTTTAGAGAGGGGATTGGAAAGCAAAGAGGCCTTACATGTTCTCTGTGCCTGTAGTTCCAAAATGCCTGCTGTATGACTAACATTATTCCCCAATACATCTGTTGGAATATATTTCAGAAAAGCAATGCTTTCTGCCCCCCCAAGAGACTAGAGGCAGGATGTCTGAGAACAGCAAAGACTTGCAGATGCTTTAAGACCCACTGTTGCTCTGCTCTTTCCAAATGTGGCACAGGTTCCAGAGCTGCTGTTACAAAAGTTGTGCAGAGCACGCTGAGGTCCAAATCCATCCCATCAGGGCAGTCTTGGCTCCTCAAATGCATCCAGACCCTTTGGGTTGAGACCCATTTCAGCTGAGCTCTGAATCCATCTGGGAATCAGCTGCAGCCCAATCCAGAAGCACATCACATACATTAAGACACAGTTTTGTTTGCAGGTCTGAGTACAAGTGAGGTCCCATTTGAAGGGACTCTGGATACCTGAGACAAATCTGAGATACGTAGCTGGCGGTAAGGATTTCTTTTCTTCACTATTCAGTTTGTCCTGCTAATTCATGGATTGACACACCAGCTCTTGTCATCATCACCTCTTTTCAAGATGTGCAATGGCAGAAAGCAGATCTTCCTCATTGCTCAGCAGGTTCAATTCAGGGCAGAGTTTAAAAGTCCTCCACAAATTCCTGATCTCACAGTTAATCTGGAGAAAATGTGGCTCAACAAGCCACTGGCTGTGTGATCACACCTGACAAAAATCTGTGACAGTTTCAACTTCCCTGTATATATTAATCTGAAATTCTTACATAATGCCTAAGATTTCTGCTATTTAAAATCTGATCTTTCTTTAGTCTCTGGAATCCGTTTTATTTTTCCCAACATTTTTTTTATTAAGCAAAAGCTTTGGAGAGTGCTCCATAAAAAAACTTATTTTTGCTGAGGCTAACCTGAGGGAAATAAATAATCTTTTCTGTATGTGCACATTAATATAAGAAAAGCATGTTCTCTGCCTGCAATATTGCCTGTGCAACAATCTTAGCAAACTTTGTATGAGTATAAGGTAGTACTTTAACTAAAATCTAGGGCAAGATTAAATAAAAAAGTATTCCACTACACAGAAGAAAAAAAATTGCCCCATCCTTCATGCGAGGCTCTGCACCCAAAACTAAAATGTAAGAATACTCACAGAACTGAAAAATCCTGAAGTTTAGTTCCTAAGCAAGTTTGTGAAGGTCCTAGAAATACTTCTTTCATTCTAGCTGTCAGATTTTTTTGCTCTAATCAGACTCAATCTTCCTATAGGGAAGAAAAAGATATGAAGACATTAGAAAGAAACAAACATTTTTGTGAGGAAATGTATACCTGAGCATGGTGTTTCACTGGATTATTCTTAGCAAGGACTGAAGAGGTCTATTTGCAGAGACAAAGGTACTCCAATAAATATGACATGGACGGTTAGCAGTTCCTAGATTCATAGACTACTTATGAGCAAGATACTTGTGATATCCCATTTATCTGAACGTAGTTCATTAAAAGGTCAAGCCTAATAAATCAGACCTGCAGCAGCACATGGAGTATCTGGCCAAAGTGTGCATTAGAACTCACGTCACTCTCTAAAAAATTTTTACATTAAAATCAATTGTTTATCACTAGTTATTTAGTATACTTAATAGAAGTGTATGAGAGATACCAATCTATGATATACACACTGATAATGTACATGCTTCAATTAGAAGAAAGTAATCCTTTCCTAGCCTTATCATTGTAAATATATAAAATAAGGGTTTTTTTCCCTCCTGAAAAAATTCCTCCTGAATGTCAGCAGGAGACGTTGTTCAAAAGGAGACAGGTTGTTTCACCTAGAAGTGTCCGTGCTATCCTGTGAGTGTAAAAAAAAATTCCATGAAACAAAACAGCCTTTTCACATTCTCATATTTCTTTCAGAAGGTTTAAGAACTGCAAACAGTCCTAAACATTTTTCTTTGCCCCAGTTCAGCTGCACTGCTGTCTCATAGGCCCCGATCTAGTCAGTTCCTGCCAAAATTACAGCCCTCACAACATATCCCAACTAAAACTTAACCAAGTAGGAATTTCAGAGGCAGAGCAATATTTTTTCTGATGCTGAAATATGAAAGCTTGGCCAGTTCTTTTCTGGAGATACACATTTGCAGGAACGAGAGATATTTTTCAGAGGAAATTCCATAGCTCATCACTCAGGAAGGAAGGTCCAACACAAAGCTTCAGACAGCAGAATTTTATTACAGAGGCAACCTCAAACCTGACAATGACGGGAATTGGCAAGGATTACTTCTCCATGTTTTGAACATAAAGCTTCTGAAACAAATACACCCTCTCATGACCCAAGCAAAATATGTGTCTGACCTTAATTTCTGCAGTCTGCGTTCCTTGTGATCAAGCCTGTGGTCACACCAAACGGTGACTTTTTTAAAAGTTATTAGATGGACAGCTATCCCAAATCAATATGAAGATACTCTCCACTTTATTGTATGCACAAAGTTAAACTGTTAAACCTGCTGCCTTTCAGCAGTACTTTACAAAGTAGATAAAATTTAAATTGGTGCTCAGAAAAGCTACTTCTCAAAAAGAAGACCGTATTTAATGTATCCACATACTATTTCCCTCATTCTTGCTAATGAGAAGGGAATTGTTTTCAGTATTAAATATTTATAAAATACATGCACCGCCAGAGAAATAGTTTTATGTTCCCAACTGTTACAGCATAAAGTGGAATAAAGACCAGGTCCTGAGCACACTGAATTAAATGGGATCCAGCCACTCCTCCACTAGTGCAGAACTGGTGTCTAAACATGCAGCTTTTTTGTGTGTCACCTTAACCAAAAAGACATGCCCATACAGAGGAGAATCAAAGGAGCAAAACCAATTCCACATCTGGGAACACTCTTCCAGTGCACAGCAAGCTGGTAGTCAGCTCCTCGTTGTGACTCTGAGCTTTGTCAGGGGCTTTCTCTTATGGTGGAAGCAATTTTGTAGGATACAAAAAAATAATGCTCTGATTCATCAGAAAGAGAACCTGACACAGCACGCTCTGACCTGGAAAAGCTTTGCCAGTGATTTTTAAAGCATTTCCAACCTCTATTGATTTGTGGACGCCTTAAAGTTTTCCCATCAACTAGAGGCCACCACTTAGCAAGTGCCAAGAGCTCACAAAGGCAACACCAATAGACACTTTCCTTAATTGCTTTTCCCTAACTCATTAGCAGTGCTCCAGGGATGCTTCCTCTGATGGGCTCTGTGGGCGACGGGATGAAAAAACACTCAATTTTCAAGAGAAACAGAAGAACCAAAGGCAGTAGCTATTAGCAGCTGATTCCAGCCAAGTTTTATTCCATTTGTCTTGTCCTCACTGTGGCTCAGCAGCTGCTCCCACAGGTGCAGGAGTCAGGACAATGCCAGCAAGTATTTGCTATCCATGCTGTACCATCCTCTGGGCTGCTATCAG
Organism: Phoenicopterus ruber ruber; assembly: GCA_009819775.1. Classification (NCBI taxonomy): domain Eukaryota; kingdom Metazoa; phylum Chordata; class Aves; order Phoenicopteriformes; family Phoenicopteridae; genus Phoenicopterus; species Phoenicopterus ruber. The sequence continues at coordinate 23,686,430 of CM020246.1, forward strand.
CCCACCTGAGGCAAGCAGGAGAGGTCAGAGGCAGCATTTTGGCCACCAAGGCTTATTAGTACAGACTGAGACAACCAGCTATCCATATTGATGTTATTTATTACCATTGAGCATTGGTAAAGTTCATGCCTGGTAAATAAGTTTTCAGTACTAACACCTGTTAATACCTGACATCTGTTCCCAAAGGCCTGTTTCAGTGACCACTGAAAACAAAGGAATTAGTCCTGTTGCACTAACTTTTCAGTCAGATCTTGAAAGAGTGGTTTCCGCTGCAATTGAACAAGACAAACCCCAAATAACCTACCCAAACACCTAAACTGTAACATTTGAAAAGCAGTCCCAATGACTGGTAAATTACTGTTGAATTCCTATGGGATTCTTCTCCACTCTCTAAGAAATCTCAGCACCATTCATATCGATATGATGATTATCAAAAACCAAATAATCAGAAGTAAATAATAATGTTCTTCAGGCATTAACACTTACGGTGTGAACTTCCCTTTCCAGTTTAGGCACCCAAAATATTGCAGAGTATTTATCCTCACAATATGCTTCCAAAGACCAGAAGCAATGAGAAACTGAAGACAAGGAAACAAAACTGTCTTGCAAGCACTAGGCTTGTATTCCCATCGTTGTTACCCTCCATCTGTACCGCTTGAATTTTACAACCTGCAGAGATGATTGAATAATGCAAGAAGCTATTCACTAAGCTCTTCAAATAAAATGTGTGCTTTCACCTCACTGCTGCTCTTTGCTGGGGAGGGGGGCTGGAAAGATTTCTTTGGAGCATACTTACAACTGTTTGCTAATATGTCCTTTTGTCTGCCCAGTCCACAGAAAATGTCAAGCTGTTAAAAGCAAGAAGACAAAAGCAGTCTTTTTTGAAGCAACTAAAGAAGGTTCTGCACAACATGAGGCTACATGGGGCCCCACAGAGCAATTAGGCAAATGCAAGCATCATTGCTGCAGGCAACCCCTTACCCCATGGCACATTCAGGGAGCAGGACCAGGACATCATTGGCCCTACTTATCATGTGCAGTAGGAACTTAACCCAGCCAGGCCCAAGAGGGGAGCTGCCATCAGAAAAGCCATGCTGATAATCCATTCCTGAGCAGTGGATGGCCTCTGACGTACCCCTTGGTATATTACTAACAGCATACTCAGACCCTTTTCAGGAGAGCACAGACAACTTGACTATGGGGGACAGGTAGCTTAGAAGAGATGAGAGAGTACTGGCAAGAAGGGAAGGGAACAAGATTTCCATCTCTGCTTATGGAATAGAAAATGCAAGAGAATGACAGAAGAGCACAGTGCATTTAGTGACCCTTTCTTCTTGCACACACCTATGTTAAAGGCTAATGCTCCGGTTGAGTTGCCACTGCATCAGCAACGATGGTAAACATCACAAACATCGTGCAAATAATGAACGGCTTGCACCTCTTGTCTCAGTACTCAGTGCTCTGAGCTCCCTGGCACAAGGCCTGTTGTCCTGCAGCGTGAGCACACCCTGCTTAAAACGATGGCACTGTCAATACGGTCATACAAATACAGTATCGAATAATTGTGTGAAAGTCATAAGAATACCACAAAACAGAAACCTTAGCCTAAAAGTAGTATGCTTCAAACTTTCTCCAGTTGCACTGTGTTTACAAACAATTCATGATAACTCTAAAAATATTCCAGTAAATGATTCACTGTACATAATTATGAATAGTCCAATCATCTCTAACAAAATTACACTGTTTTGTTTTGGAAAGTTGCACTTCCCAGAAAATTATATATTGACTCTTTAGAATTCTAATGAAAATTAATATAATCTCCCAGTACTTGCCTCTGACTTTTTTCAGTCCCTTACGATTTTTTCGGCATATAAAAATATGCTTTTCTTTAGTTCTGCTACTAAGTTTCATCTTTTTGTTTATTTTCTGTCCTAATACCGAGAACCATATTACCAGATATCAAGACTTAACCTCCCCTTTTTTAAAAAAGACACCATTATAGAGTGAGACAGTGTTATAATATTAAAAATAGGTACCAAAAGTTGCTGTTAGTTTTATGGGCAACATCGGCGACTGATAAAGTACAATAAGAAACTTATTAAGCCATACTCTAATCTGTTATGATATTTTTCTGTCTTTTTAGATCCAGGCAAAAATTCTCCCTAGTTATTCTTCTGTATATTCCTAATAGCAACACTTTACTCAACTGTTCAATTAAAGGATAATACAAAAAAACATGTAGTATGTTATTAAAATAAGCAAAACACGAGTTCCAAAAAGCACAATTTGTAGTACATGCAATAGATGTAGTATTGTTCTCATCTTCAACCTGTACTTTTTAATAAAGAAAAATTGTTGTAATTCCTCTCCACACTTTCAGGAAGGTGTTTCATTCTCTTAAGTGTGTTGGCAATTACCTTGTCCTTCTGAGCTAATGAGTGGAAGGAATCTGATAACCAATATAAATTGACCTATGAATCCTTTCAATGGAGTTATAGTCTTTGATAAAGAAGCATGAATATGTATTTCAGCACCGATAAAATAAATATCTGGTGACAAAGCTCTGTAGCTAACCGTATGGGCTGCGTTCCCTCGTAGCTCCTTAGACATCCTCATTAAAGCAGCAGCCAATAGTGATGAACTATGCAGATTGACACCTGCCCTCAGATTTACCTCTCGTATAACACTTTTCCGTCTTCTTTTCCCTTTGTACAATAAGACTAGAAAAGCTGTGGCTGCCTTTGAGTGGGAGATGAAGCAAATCAATCACTTGTCACTCAACAGAAGTAAAGTAGTCACAACTGAGTGAGGAGTTGTTGATTTCTCCCCACCCCTTTGCAAGGCAGCAACTATTTGAAGTATACAAAGGCGAGAAGGCAGAGGGAGGACTTCTCTCAGGCAGTTGGTGCTTTACAGGCACCACAGGCAATGAGACAACAGCAGAAATTAGGGACTACTGATTAGAGGCTGCAACTGGTCACTGCTAACCAGAGCATGGGGCAAAACTAGTCTCGGGCTATCTTAAGACATCATCTTTCTGCAGAGGAGTGCACTTTTCTCTACAGTAAAACTCCTATTGATATAAAAAGCTAAACATTAGGCACCACAGAGGTTGATAAGCAGCACTGTCCTTTGCAACAGACAGCAAGGAACAGATATTGTTATTAACTCTTGGAATAATAACTGGATTCATTTGAACACTGAAAAGACTGACTGAATAATGCTCTGACAGACAAAAAATTCCCAACAAACAAGAACATTTGTAAAACGTGCTGTACAACCATCTGCAGAAGCAGTCAAATCACTACACATGCTTTGTCAATTGGTGAGCAAGAAATATTGACAGATTTCCCAAATGTTATTCAGCTAATTATGGTAATGATACCAACATTGTATCGCATAATTGCTGAGGAGAAACCCATGGGTACTCGAGCCTGATTGCTCTGATGAGGGTCCCACGCACTGGGCTCACCACCAGCCAGGAGTATTTCAGTTTGCTTTGTTCTAGCCCAACCCCAGCTGGCAGGCTGTGGTCAGCTGGATGTGGATTAGCTTGCACTGTGACTTCTGAATCATAGGAAAATAAAAACTTGTGATTGTGAGCTGTACTTTGAAGTCCTGAGCTTTGTCCTGAAGGAAAGCTAGAGTGCTGGACACACACACAGGTCTTCTGAGGATGTCACCAGGGAATGGCTCTTACTCTCCTGCAACAAAGATGACCTTCAGGGTTCAGTTTTCTTTCTCTTCCCCAGAGTTTTTCTGAACTTTGGATCAGAATGAGATTATGTCAGTTTCTGGCTGCATGCTGAATGAATAGTTTCAGATGGAGATGGGTATTTTCTGTTCTCTCTCTGACACCAGAATGGCTGAGCTACCACAGTGTCAACAGCAAAGAGATATCTGCCAAGGAAGTCCTTTCAGGACTGCTTTCTGGATATGCCTGTCCTAGAAAACACTTTACACAACTGGGCATCAGGATATATTCTTCAAAGTCTCCATAAAGCTAAAGGGACAGGTAAGTGGAACCAGTACTTCTCCTCCCTCTGGCCCTCTTGGCTCTTCTTCAGATTATTACAGTCCAATCCCATTTGGCTTGCAAAAATTTGGGGTCAAGCCAGCACAGGGTATAAGGCAAATTGGATTACAGGGGGTCACAATCTCTCTGGTATAGTAGAGAAGAAAAGAATGTTGCAGTGTTGCTTCTGGTTAAGCAAATCTTATCATACATAGATTTTTATCTTCAGGAAGGCAAGCCGCCCATGGAAAACCTCCCAAAACTTTTATATATAATCGTTTACAGCCCACATCTACTAAGTTTAAAAAAAAAAAAAATCATTGAAAGCAAGAAAGAGAAAGGCTACGAGCAATTCTATCTCTGTTGAACCTGAAATGAAAGCCAATAATAACCCAAATGATTTCAGGAGCTTTCAAGAGCATTTCTCTTTTTTTTTTTTTTCAGCTAAATTAAAATGAACCCATGTGCTCAACTGTGCCTAAGCAAAAATAGTTACCATGGTTACAGGGGATTTTTTCTAAATGTAGTACAATGTATGAAATAATCAGCCAAAATGACTACGTATAAACTGAAGGCAGGTGGGCAAGACATTTAAAAATACCAAGTAAACAGAAAAAACCCTCAATAAAAATAATTCCTCAAGGTTTATGCTATTACCTTTATTACATTGTGAATAAGAACATGGTAATGGGGAGAGAGAGAAGGTGAAAGCAAATACTTGAAAAATCATCCATTTAGTATTTGTAATACTAGCTACAAAGGAGCTAACAAGATAATATACTAATACAGGTAAGCAAATCAATATACGCTCTAAGACATAACTCAATGGAACTACTCTTTATAGAGAATGCTATTTGAGACACATAAGGACCATTACTAATCAAAGAAGGTATATTGATTCACAGACAGAGAAAAGAAAATACAAACCAGATAGACTATATTTTACAAGACCTTGTGTACAGTAGAGGCTCCACGCTTTGGCTTACAGATGACCCCTTCCTTCTCCACAAGGGAGAACAACGTCTGCATCCATAACAAAAGGATGACTGTTATTCACAGGAATAAAACTCGGTCAACAAGACTGACTTAAGAGGATCCTTCCCTCCCCTCTCACCTTTTGTCTTTTTCTTTGTTTACATCTTAGATCAAATTTTGGTGAAGGATTTCTGTATGTAGTGGCACTATTTGCCTGAAAAGGACCTAACAATTGATGGAAAACAAGCATATTGAGAAACAAGCCTTCTACCTTCCTGTTCAGCGTGATGGCATTATAGATGAATAAGAGTAAAAAGGGTTAATAGCTTGCCTTAGAAAAAGAAGGTGGAAAGCAGCCTCAGTCTGCTACGCTGGGGAGAACTGTGGAGCCTGGCAGGAGCCCTTCTATCTGTAGCCACCATCAGAAAAAGGCAAGCTAGTAAGGGGAAGGGCCTCTTTCTTCCCCTGAGCCTCCTAATAAATAGACATACCTTATCACAGGTAACAGGTGTAATGATGAGAACCAGCTGATGAAAAGGAAGGGTTGGGACCTTGAGAAGAGCAGAGGATTTCTAACAGGCTACCTGACTGTCACGAGTGAGTAGGAGAACCTATTCCTTGACACCTTTCCTGAAGAACAGTTGTCTGGTGTGTGTTCTTTCTTGTTCATGAGTTGGAGCAGGAGCACAGTAGAGGATTGGCCTCTTCTGTGTCAAGAGGTTGAGTTTGAGAGGGCTCTCAGCCAGCAGAGAAGCCTCACTGTATCTAAGGGCCAGTGCTGGGACAGCTTTGTTCTGTCCTTGCTTAGAAGAGCACGCGGTGGGAGTTGACTTCTGCCTTCTGGTTTATCCGTCTGGTACTCCCAACTACAGCCCTTCTCCTCCTTGGTGCATAACATGAAGTGTACCTCTGTGAGCTGGCCCAACACTTGTGCTGCAGAAGAAAACTGGAGAGCTCTAATTTGTAAGGTGATTCAAAGAATCTACAGGTTTAAGAATTGCAAAGGACCTCACTCACTTGGTACTTGCTGTCATGATCTGAAATATTACAGGCTTTCCTAGCAGTAGTGGTAGTGCCTGCTCATTCACTGGGTCACATCCTGCTGGCAGTACGCAGTCACTCACCTTGGAAATCCTTGCTTTAAGGCCACAGTCTAACAAGTTACTCTGGAAAAAACAAAGTTTGACCGACTGACCAGGAAACTCATTGTAAGTATTTAAATGACAGTACAAAGACAAGGATACTGCATGAGAGTGCACAATGACTGTAAAGTGGATAGGCACAATTAACTTTGAGTTATAATATACTGTAACAGAATAATAAATATTCCCTAGTGTTACCTAATTGCTTTTATCAAATACGTAGGTGTCATCTCAGCTATACTTCTGTTAAGTTCTCTTTGCAGATGAAGCAGGGAGAAGGTACAAATTAATGAGATTTTGCTACTTTAGAACTGGAACTGGCCAAGGCTGTAGGAAAGAGAGACAATCACTGAAGGAAACTCTCCAGCCAAAGCTCTGGACCAATAGCTGAAACCAGGATTAGGCAAAATGGAGTAATAAAACCTAGACACAGAGGCTTTCAGAGCCTCGACTTTCCTACCATACTACACAAATTTAGTGAGATTGGATTTTATAATCCAGGGATCAGAGAATTATTTTAATATCTTCAAAACATCTGATTAAAAAGTGGGAGAAAAACCTGAATACTATGGGATAGTAAAACAAAAGCAGCTCTGGTTACTAGATGAACACTTAAAATAAAACTTTCCTTTTCATACAAAAATGTAAGTTAAGGAAGACAGTGCCTAGTTGTTCCAAAGACATTAGAAACAGTGGAACTGTAGAGTTGTTAATTATTTTCAGTACAAATGATAAGGAAGGAAATGGTACTGGTACTGTTATTTATTTCCTGATTCTTTTGAAAGCAACATTGGCTAGTAACTGGCTACCAGCTGTTGACATATCTGGTCTTTGAGCTCTGGAAAGGGTTAATGGACTGAGGACAGAGGACAGTTGATTTACAGTGTTAATTCCCTTTTCAGAGTAGAAGAGACATATTTTGCCTTTGCAGGTAAGAAGTTCAAGCTTTTTGCCCTATTCAAGAAAAAAACCAAAACCACAAACAAACAAACAAAAAACCACAAAAAAAACCCTAAACCAAAACCAAACCCAAACAAACAAAGGGAAAAAAAAACATCCACAGAGGCAGGGAGATCTAGCTGTAGGTTTTGAATCCTGATTTACCAAAGAGATGATAAAGGAAGTTTTCTTCTAGATGAAATTATTGTAACATATTTGGAAACCACTTTTGTACTTAATGCAGTGGGACTCGATGTGAAAGGCTATATTTTGTACTTGAGGGTCACATTATAAGACCAGGGTCTTTATGCAAGTGGTAATTACAATGACAGCATTTTCATTAGAATTGAGAGTCACATTTTTTCTTGCCGTCTTTTTATTGTAGCAAAAGTGCTACTAGCAACATCAAACATGTTGATTGTTACCATTATTGATCATAGCTGTTCTCCCTCTCTGTGTTGATTTCTGTGCAGTTTGAAATATCTTATGCACTTCTGGCAATACAGCATGTTCCCACTGCGAAACCCTTACCTTAAAAAAATCAAGGCCACAGTCCAACCAGTTGGTCTGAATGCCCTGAGGCTACACATGATGTTATTCCTACACAAAGCTATCATTGGTAGATCGCAGCTAAAATTCTTTAATTTACAGTTCAAAGCTGCAGTGTCCTGATGTGCTCTTGCTAGCTTTTAGTAATACTCTAAGATCTCATTTCTAGCACGAAATCTTACATTTTGCTCCTTGGGTAGTTTTTTGTAACTTTTTGGCCTCACAAATGTGTGATTAAGGCAAATACTTAAAGAATTTGTCTTCCAAAGTTGCTCAGCATTGGCTTATTTACAGTGGTGTATGAATTGCTCAAACAGTAAAAATGCAGTGCACTCTAAAATATAAACTGGCTCAGGATGGTCAGCAAATTAGGCAGAAAAGCTGACTTAGTCCAAACAATAACATGAATTTCTATAGTCCATGTGTGGTGATAACAAAATGATGAGTGTGACTTATTGCAGTCACAGTCCAGAGCTCAACTTCAGTGTCTGGAAGAAGGGAGAGCAGGATGGAGGAAGCTTTCTCAATCCCGCTGTCTTCTAGGATGATGAAATCTAGGGCCTTCGCTCTCATGATCTTGACCAAACCAAGCCAGAAAGTAGGCTCCACGTAATATTGCTCCCACCCCTGGAACCAACATGAATAATATTTCAAATGTGGGACTTTTATTCCTCACTTTTTTTCCTTTCCCACTCTTTATTGCTTCTCTCCTGTTGTTTAATAAGAGCCTTGCTCTGGCAGCGCCGCATGCTCTGCAGCACCGCTGTGAGTTGCTGACCAGAAAGACAAAAAGCAATCCTTTAAGCAGCCTGGTATTGAAAAGGGTTTGACAAATCTTCGAGGAGCTCGGTTTGCGTGTTGTGCTAGTCCTTCTCCAGCAGCGTTGCCGCCAGTGGGACACTGAAAGACAAGCCTTAGCTATTCTTGCTGTCGAGGTTTAAGATATTACCACCCCCAATTGCTCATCCTGCGCCTTTAGCAGAGGTTACTTCCCACACAGCAGGGATGGCTGAAGAAACGTATCTATGTTTCTTAGCCTGCCTTCTTTGCCTAAACTGATGATAAAAGTGGGTAAGAGCTGGAACACAGGACTGTGATTTGGGGAGGGGTAAGACACAAGTGCACATTTCCTTCTGCCTCCGACAGAGGGACAGGGAGACAACCAAGGAGGAGAAGACCTCTGATTGCCACAGCAAATGGTAGAGCTAATCTGAGAAAGCCTGCTCGTAAAGGCACCTTTTCTGTTGACTTTGCGGGTGATTTCCTTGTTCTGTTTTCAAGGATGCGGTTCACCTCACTCAACTTTTTCTTTTTTACTCAAAGGCCTAGTTATTTTTATTTAATACTATATTAAAACCAGACAAATGGTTGGTTTGTTTTTCCATATAAAAATTGTTTACAGCTAAAGGAAAAGAAAATAAGGGCGTTGTTAAATAGAAAGGCTTGCTGGAAATTTTTCATTGGAATGAAGATTTTTTTTCTCTTTATTTTCTCCTCTTTTTACTGGAAGGTTAAAAAAACTTTAATAGTGGTTGTTTGCTGTGAAACTGCAGAAATTTAGGTCTCAGCATTTAATTACACAAGCCTTACTGAACTCTTTCATGGAGTACAATAACAGGTACCATGTTATAATTTTCATACTGTCCAATGTTGAGCATGTTTCAAAACTTCACAGCTTCACAGTTAGCAATGTAACTCTGATCATCCCATTCTACAGAAAACAAGTCACAGTGACTTAAAAACAAAAATCCAAGTAATCTACAATGCAATAAATGCTTAAGAGAGAGGCATTGGAGCTTGTAGCATAGCTTTTTGTAGCCAGGAAAAGATGCTTTCTTGTCAGACAAATTATTCTCAGAAAAGTATTTCCTTGTTTCTTATTAGGAGGCAAATGGAAGTTTTCCATGGTAGAAAGGGCTCTCTCTTCTCCTGAATATCTTTTTCTTTGTAGTTGCTATTCAAAAGGTGCTTGTTTAGTCCTTTAAGGGATCATGTTTAAAGGCACACTCCTTCAGGAGTGTGTGTGCAGTGTTATGCAACTTGTTACCTCACATATTGGGGAAAGAAAAAAAAAAAATCGATGAGGTACTGCTTGTGTGGTTATTGGCCTACAGAAAGCAGAGTCAGGCATCCCGGAGCAGAATCCTGCCAGCCTGGCCTGCCTAAACTCATGAAACTATTTTCAGTAGGATCTTGCCGTTTTAGTACAATAACTAACTTTTAACTAGCTCGTAGAAACAGATGATTAGCACATCCTGCAACACAATATTTTAAAAGGAAATCAAAGCAAGGGGTGAAGCAAGGATTTTTGTACAGATTACAAAAGTCTGAAAATACAGGTAGTGGTATCACTGTGCTGAATCTTCCTTCCACAAATAATCAGGTTTGCTCATCCCAAAAGAGGACATTATAACTTCTCTGTTACATTTAAGCAACATTGATGGGTGGAAAGCTGATGACTGCAGTGTTGATTTGCATTCTTCTTGCATAAATTTCAATAGATTCCCTTGCATGGTACTCTACATATAAATTTACTGTCTTGGCCCTAGATTGGTAGCCCAGAAATAGAAAAGAAACCAAGTGAAAATTGGTTCATTTCAGAATTTTCTGTACGATTATGACAATACAAATGGGGGTCATGCAGTCATAAAATCAATGATGGGCTGAACAGTAATTAGGAGCCCATCGAAAAATAGTGTGTTTGAACATAAAAGACCATGACTTTTCCTGAGGAAATATAAGTAGAAACATTTTTTAATTGTCTTTGAGGCCTGAAAAATATGCCCTGAAAACTTCAACACCAAGAGCTAATTTACAATGAGGAACTAAAATGTGGCTTTGTCATGCCTCTCCTCTTGGCCAATTTTCCCTCCTTTAAAAAAAGTTTTCACTCACCTTTCCTTCTTCTGAGCCCATGGGATGACCTTTTGAGAATTTGGGGCTCTATGGTATCATTTTGGAGTGGCTTTGTTCAGCCAAGAGGAAGGAACTGGATGCACACAGTGACCACTCACTTGGAACATAGCAAACATGAATTTGAGCAAAATACCTCCAAGCCCTCATCTGTCATCTCCTCATTTCTCAACAGGAGGGTGCTATGGGACATGGCAATGGGTGAGCCTCTAAAAGAGATTTAACAGCAGTGCTTTCTAGCCCTTTTGTATAATTTTAAATATGTATTCTTGGCTTCTTCTGGTCTCCAAGATAACAGCCTGCAAAAGAAAATATTCACTTTAGGTAAAAGGTTTATTTATTGAGGAACATAATCGTTTCAGTATACATAAGCTTTAAATAATGTGTAGCTTCATTGGAAGTGTTCTGTAGAATTAGAATGTCTCTATTGTTTTTTATTAAAGTATTTGACTTGATGCTTCTCGGACAGAAAAAATAGATAATGAACACAAATGAAATAATCTGGATGTGATAATCACTTTATATTACTTCCTCTGACTTGTTTTTGGTTCTGTTATCAATGCATATTGAACTTCCCTTTGGATGTAATTGTGGTCTTACATCAGTTTCATGTCTTTTTCAGATTCAGGGATATTACTATTCTACTGGAATAAGCAAGACTGTAATCAAGTTTTCCATCTTTTTGTGCAGTACAATTGTCATAAAGGATTTGTTTTCTTTGTAGCTCATAATTTTCTTCCTTGGTCAATATGCAGTGTGATTGGTGCTTTTACGCTCTGTTCTACTTGGTTGATCTCTGCTGATTATTTTACATTTACATAACAAAAGCATCTTTTTCTAATAAAATGGATAATAAAATTAAGCAAAATGAACAGAAGACTGCACTGTAACACTTGCCAGCACAGCTATAGTTGATGTTTTTGGAAGTTACATGTAAAATCACTGCTAGACTTTTAAGACCCTTCTAAGTGAAATAATAAATATTAAAGCTACTTCTGCAATAAAGGAGAAAAGATTTCAAATGTCGATAAGCAGAAATTCTAATAATCTGCTATGCTTCTAGGAAAATTATAAGAATTGTGGATGCTGACCAGGTAGATCACACACAACTAAAAAATAGGTTAAACTGATTGGAGAGACATTATAGAAGTATGTAGCATATGAGTTTAAATTTCTCTGGCTGCTATGGAAAACATGCTATACTTTATAAGCATTTCTAACATAGAGCTGGATTTAGAGCTCTGATCTGTACATAGGAGATGATTAATTCTTCTTGACCTGCAACTGCATCAAGATACATAATTTACAAGAGAGATTTAAGAGACTTTTTCAGATTTGAAAATGGAATAGCTACTTAATACAAGAAGTATTTGTAAAGTAGATACGTGTCCCTATTTTTCAGTAGTACTGTGGGGCAGTCAGATATTAAGATGAATTATGAAATAAATTGAAGAGACCAATTCAAAATCATGCATGTTGACATTGTTCATCTAGATCTATGAATGCCATTGCCTTCCCCATTTTCATTTTTAGTAATCTGAATTTAGGCTCAAATTTTGTTGCAATCTTACTGCACTTACAATAGACCAAGGCATTTAAGAAGGGACAAAAGCTGCATGTGAGAGAGCAGGATCCACAGTGCCACCTCTCCTACACCTGGTACTGAACTCCTTCCCTGGGCCCCAGGCCACGGAGGAGAGAGGACCAGAGCCCAGAGCCGCTCTGTCAAAGCCTGTCCTCCTGGCATGAGGAATCCTTGTCCCAAAACAGAAGACAGACAGCAAGCTCTGAAATGTTTCCATATCCGAGATTCCCACAGAACAAAACAAGCTGGGTCTTTCCCGCAGCAGTGGCATTGAGCTTTCTCAGAGTTTTTTATTTTTCCCAGAAAATCCTCCAAAAAAGGTAACAAAGTTGTCTTATTTCCCTAATGTTTTGCATTGAACTTCTGTGCTTATCTGTTTTTAACATCTTGCAGGGATTTTTCTGGAAGAAGTGTGCTGAGGGTGTTTGTTTCACTGTGGGTTTTTTTCCTGGATTTCAGAGATGGAGCTTTCAAATACCATCCAATACTACAGTTAAGAGCCGATTCATTTGCTTTAGGCTATCATGATGTGTCCCTGGGACCTGCCTGAAAAATGCACAAAGTCTGGTCACTTCTTGGCTAGAAACTTATTCTTTGACAATCTGCTCTTTTACACTGTTGCTGTAATTGACTTTTCCCTTTAGAACTCATTTAGTGAAAATGTTTTTTGAAACCCTTCTCTTGTCACAGTATGGCTACTGAAGTTTTAGATGACATTTCCAAGTGCTCTCATTTATTCTTTTAACTGCCCCTCTAGTTCTAGATTGTTTATAAGCAAAACCATATTGCTTTTTCTTCTCTGTCCACCTTGGTGAGAGATGTAAACTCTTGGAGTATTCTCTCTTCTAAAATACCAAGGCTTTAGAGTCTCTTTCTCCCATACATTAAAATTAAAGTAAACCAATCCCTCTGAGTAGTTTTTAGCATGCAACTGCTATTTACTGCAAACTAAGTTTGCAAAAACTGTTGAATTAATTGGCACTCTATGCCTTTCTGCTCTTTTCCTAGTTCTCATTATTTTTTTTAAATATTTTTAAACAAAATCCTTTGGGAGTTTTTTGCCTTCAACTGTCTGAAGTCAAGACTGTAAATTTATTTCTGCTGGCACTTTCTCTGTTGTCCTACTCTGATAGTGCCCTGAACATCAGATAAATCTTATTTTGATAGGGGATTTGAGATTTTTAGAAAACATTCTTGGTCCAGGGAGGGCTTTAAATAAAACAATTAGAGAAATTGAGAGAAAGAGTTGCTAAACAGAGAAGGTTTTATTCCAGGTTTATAAAAGTATTTTTCTTCCTTCCTTTCCCTAAGGGATGGCTCACAGACAAAACAAGCGAACCAAATAGCAACCAGCTTGCAGGCTTGCTTTTCGTCCTCATGCAGATGGGCAAGTCTGCAGGCATTTTGAAGCAAGCCTGGAGGGCCGTATGCCAGGGCTCCCATCTCTAGCAAACGCTCACTCCACTTGCGCACATCTTTGCATCTCTCACGGACATGCTGGGGTATTTCCGCAGCAAGTCTCTGTCAGCTCTCATAACTGGCTATAGCTTACCAATTTCAGCCCTGAAGACACAGTAACGTTGTCTCTGTGACTTCTACTTTTGACAAATCCTTTGCAAAGTATATTCTTCTGCATTTAAAGCCAGCAAGACACTCTTCACCTGTTTCGCTTGTCTCCTAAATGCTGAGCGACCCCTGAGGTGAGGCCACAAATTGTTTCTTTAGCGCTTCAGAGAAGAAAGCTCTCCCACCAGAAAGGCTGGCCGTGGGGAATAGTGCCAGCGCCCTTTTCCCAGCACAAATCCTGTCACCTTTGGATGGGAATGATGCAGAGCAGCCTGTGCAATGGCCCAGGCCACAGGCTAGCAGCTGCCAGGGGCCTGCCTTGCGCTGCCTCATTCCTAGTTTTAACAATCTTTCATTTTAGACTGCAATATTCATGAGTTATGCTCTGATTCTGCTCCCACTGAAGTTCAGGACAGCTTTATAATTGATTTAATACAAGTAGAATGAGGTCCTGAATCTTATCAATTGTAAATTCTGTTAGGCAGATGAATAGTTTTATGGTGTACGAATTATCCATCCAAATACACATTGGTTCCTCAAAACGGTTTTAATCCATTAAGCCATGTTTAGTTACAAAGTTAATGTAATAAGGTTTACCTCACCTGAATTCACCCTATACTCTAACCATCAGCAGTGGAAGAAAATACGGAGTATAGAAGATTGACTTTGGCTGGACGCATTAACCTCCTTGAAAATTTAATTTGAACTGTTTAGTGCTTATGTACATAACCTCCCTCTGTTCCTTCTGTGCTATACTGCTTTCTCATTTTTCAAAGCTTTGTCCAAATTGCCTTCACATGAGTAGCTGGAGGGAAAACTTGTAATGACTCTCATCTTAGAATAATCCTACCCTTTAAAGCAAATCACTTTTCTGGGCCTTGAGTTAATGAAATGGAAGAACATACTCAAGAATTCTCTGGCAATAGTGGCTGTGGCATAGCTGCAGGCCACGAGTTAGACACCTCCATAGGGTTCAGGCTCCTAAACGTTTACCAGCACAACATCTCACCCTAGTCCTTGAGCAAAGTGTTATTCAGCAGGTGCCTGGGTAGGGGTACTCAGACCTTCTCTTTTGTGAAACAGGGAGCACCTATGGTTAGACTCCCCAGATGAAGCAATGGGAACTGCCCTCTCTGTTATGCCCTTTCATGATTCCCGATAGTCCTCCACACCTCCCTGCAAGTCCCCTGGCTGGTCCAGCTCCTCCACATCAGATTTCTATTTATTCAAAGTTTTAAGAACTGAAACCTGCAAAATTCACATAACTTGAAAGAAGCTGTCTGGTCTGAACAGTATTAAGGTCCATGCAGTCCTGCTGATAAATAACAAGTACTGCTCAACGTGGGAAAGGACAGCAGCTTCCAGTCTACACAACAAACTAGGGGAAGAAAAAAAGGAAAAATCAGCTATTTCATTAGAGATCCAGGGCTGGATTCAGCAATCAGTGAGTAATACACTACAAGTATGAGAGCTGGCACAGAACTAATTTGTCTCTTTCGGAAAAGCAGTGCATTTCTGTCGCAGGCCAGTGCAGTGGGAACAAACACCCTCTTTTCTCCAGTAGGAAGAAGCTGCTGGTACAGCTGCAGAGTCGCCATGCTTCACATGGACTAATTACAAGTGCAGCCCCTTGTAAGCTCCCTTTACCGTCCTGCTGCTTTCAAGGTGGCAGAAGCTCAGAGAGGGTGCGGTGAGCCTGGCCCAGGTTTGTAAGGAGCAGAGAGGCTCCTGGCCAGCCTTGTCCATCTGGCCCTGGGCTGCGCTCAGTGCTCTCCCCTCCTCCCAGGGCAGCAGGCAGAGCTGACCCCTGCTATGTTCCAAATAGCACTAGGCATGCTTCACAGAGGCATTCCCTACAGAAGTCTCACAGCTCCTGTGTTCCTTCATTGAACTATTGAACGTGATATAGCTCATCGGTCATGTTTGAAATTTATAGAAGGACTGACTTTCATGTCATTACCTTCATGGAACTCAGTGACAGCTCCACTGAAATTGGTGATGCTTTCTTTCTATAGAACCAAAATAATGAAAGTTAGCATCAGTTTCCTCAAGTTTCCCTGCAGCAAAAGATCCCATCCTAATAAAGAAGAAGCCATATTTCATCCTCAAGGAAGACAGCCCAAACCTTTTAAAATTTATGATATGAATTTTCCCAGCAAGAACTTTATAAACATTTTGGGATGAAAGGTTTCCTATAAATATAAAAATTGCCACATTCTCCAAGGAAACAACCTGGACCCAAATTAGGGAACGTGTCCCAGGATTCTGATTTAGCCTACTGCTTGCCAATGCTACTGCGCTGCTAGAAGTTCCTCCATCAATAAACAGTTAGGAAAAAAAAGTAAATTGTTGTTTCTCACTTCTACCAAGCCATTAAGTTCCATCTGGAAAAGGCATTTGTTACATTTTGGTGCTAGCATGCTATGCTATATATGTTGTATATATGACTTCTCAAGCCATTTGCAACCTTTGCGTTCAGGTTTTCCCTTGCAACCTGAGTGTTTCTATTACAAACAAGCAAAAATCCAGAGTAATTTGATAATAGTGCAGAGGGTGTACTTTTTAAATTACTGTTTTACTTCTTTTGTTGATCTCACTGAAACTCTAAAATAAAACTAACAATTCACTCTCTATTATAGTTTAATTAACATGGACATTAGAGTATCCACACACTTAAAGTAGATTAATCTCTGCATCACCTCACCATAGTCAGGCCCTGAGAGAAGATACAATATTCCAGACTGTGGAGGACCACCTTCAGGCTAGGAACCAGAACCAACGCAGGTTTCCTGCTCCAGGCACTCTGGCTGCTGCATATACTGCAACCTGCTCTAAGGAAGCTTTTTTAACAATTGAGGGGCAGGGGAAAAGAGAGAGAGATTTTTTAATTTGCATTCTAATATCTTCAGAAGAGAGCTCACAAGGCCACACTAAATAAATACATGAACACAGATGCTAACAGTAAAAGATGTTCCCATCTCAAGCAGCTCGTGAACTGTGTAGCTTAGACTGAGGAAAGGGATACAGCAGATGATAAGCAGGGAAAACAGAACAGCAGCTCACCAGTATCACTTTTTTTTTCTGCCGTTCTTTCTTTTTAGTCCCCAAACAGGCCTCTGAGCATACACGAGTATGTGACCACAGAGCTGACTGACGTTTTAGCACTTCTTGCTTGGCTGTTGTTTGAGTGGAGGAAGGGGAAGGGAAGGCTGCTGCTTGCTTTCTCAACTTTTCTCCTCTGCTATTAGCATTATTTCCTTCATTGGAAATTGCCTGGAGGGCACATCCAAACAGCTGGTAGCCCACCAGGACGTAAAGATAATCTATTTGCAAATAGAAGGGAGAAAGATGCATATTAGAAGTGAGGTGAAAAAAGTGTCCAGCAAAGTGTTTGCAAGAAATACTGAGTAGGAAATGAGTGAGAACAACTAGAAAATACAAGGTCATTATAGACCTCAGCTGAGAGTATAGATCTGCTAATGAAAAGTACAGATGATATAATATTAGGAACCATTATCAATGCAAGAAGATTGAAATATCATGCAGAAATTACTACATGACCTCAAGGTCAGGGGTAATAGAGACTGACTAAATGAATTCGTACAATGTGCAAAATAATGTAAATGTAAGAAATGCCTAGAACTTCTCCTATAAACTCACAGAAGGTCATTTGGAAATGACAAAGGCATGTTAGCTGATGCCAGACTCTCTATTATACCATCAGTGTAACACAGCCACGAAACAAAGCAAATGCTCTCCTAGGATACAACAGGAGATATATTTCCTGACAGAATTATTAGTGCCATTGTAGCAGACATTGGCTGCAGCACTTCTTGAATTCTATCTACAGTATTGTCATGAACGTGAAAACTAATTCAAGGGAGGAAAGGTACCGTGAAAGACCACTGGCTTGCAGATAGCACTAAATGAGGCTGGACCACTTGATCTGCTAGACTGAAGGCTGAGAGAAAAAAAGTGACTGTCTGTATGTACATTGAATGGATAAACAGAAGTGAAAGAGAAGAGCTATTTGAGAAGAAAGATAAAGCTGGCATTAAGAAACAGGTAAAATTGCCATGGATAAGTGCAATTTCACCACAGAAGGGAGGTTGCAAAACCGTGCCGAGTACTGTGTATAAGCAAGCTGCTTGGTACCAGTAGAAAAAGTACGACATGAGGCAGGAGAGGGAGACAACTGGGATGGTGCAGGGAAGATGTCTGACTGACTTCCATTGAAGAGATGTAGTAAATTCCTTTTAAAACAGTAGTACAGCAGAATAACATAGAAACATTAAGGAAGGACCTCCAAAGGTCACCTAGGCCAGTCACTACTCAAACATTACCACAAACACTAGATCAGGCCAGTCACTGCTGACTAAGCAAATTCCCTTGCTGAGGAATTTCTGCATGTCTCAGGAAAACAAGAAAACTTTGGCTCTAAGGAAACGAATTAATAATTTTGGCTCTCAAAACACCATTTGTAACAGTGGAATAATTCTTTGGTACCAAAGTACAACCTGGATGAGAAACACATTTTGAGTGATTATATTCCTTTTCCATAGCATGTCATTGTTCATCAGCTTTATTACTCTGTAGGCACCAGTGCTAGTCTCAGCCTTTACAGGACTGAAGACCAGATGTTCCTACATAACTGGCTTGCAATCTGTGGCCTAGACACAGGCAGTACCTTTCCAAGAGTTAAGAGAGGCAATTTAACATTATCTTTACCCTGATTTAGCACTCCAGTCCTCCCTCCAAAAAGAGAAGCTTTATAAAAGAAGCTTTATAAATCCTTCAAACAATATCAAAATAAAAGGGGGGTGGGGGTGGATCTTGCTTGGATAAAATCAATGATGTACTATGGCAAGGGAATTTTCTCCCCACAAAAGAAACAGAAAAGAGTTACCAGATTACTGCAGAATACTTGCTCTTTTCTGTTGACTTGCTTCAGCATTGTTCTGAGTTATCTTACAAATATGAGGCTGGCTGGTGAAAAAAATGGCTAGTGAAAAAGGATGAGAGAATATGTGAAAGCGATAATACCTCACCAGTGGTGATTATTCTTGTTTCACGAATCCTTTGAAATCGAGCTCTGAGGGTTTATAAATTGGATTTTCCCAGTTCACCCCTCATTCCTGCAATGCAACTGTCAGTGATGAGTTGAGCCAGGATAAAAAGATTAAAAGAACTAACATTTGCTCCAAATTTTCCAAACCTAGCTGCTTAAAATAACAGTCACTACACACCTAAGCAGAAGTGGTCTTCAGTGGTACATCTAGGTATATTGGTTTCCCAAGACAATTGGACTTGTTGGACTCAGTCTCAGGAAGCTGGTGAACTGCAGGCAAACTCAGAGCACATGGATTTTATTTATTTATTAACATTTCTGCCCATCATTTGTTACCAGGATGAATGGTGTACAAGGCTGTTCAGAAACAGTTGCCCAAGTTTGTCTGATCAGCTGCTGGTCCCGTGCACCCGCAAAGGATCATCCCTGTGCAGGGGGCTGCAGCCAAAGCGTTTGCCTTCGCCCAGCCAAGGTGGGGCTGCCCTTCAAAGCCAGTCCAGGAGCTGGTCCATGGGGCGGCAGCAGGCAACCTAATCAGAGTGGGCAGTTGAGGAACTCTGCTCGCAAGGGGACAGAGGAAAGCACGAAACACTGAGAAGAAGCTGTGTAAATTTGGCAGCCCAGAGCCCTGCTGTACCAAGATGGAGGCTGCAATGGGGATGGGTGTTACAGACTGAGCCCAAACTGGGGTCTTCTACACAGAAAACTATTCTGACTCAAACCAAAAGTTTCTCAAAACTCAGCTTTGTTTCAACATTTTAAAACAGAAAGTTGAAGCTGTTGACACCACTGAAATTTTCCAGGCTGGAGGCTGACAGAAGAAAAAAATATGGTTACAAACTGAATTTTCTGTCCCAAAAGCACATGGACAGAGAAAGTTCAAAATATTCAATGTACTTCTTGAAGGCAATTTATTTGTTCTCAAAGCTCCTCCAGTTAATGAAATACCAAACACTCAAGCACTGTCATGTGAGGCTGCCAAGAAACTGCAGGGAATGTCACTTTAGGCTGAAATTAGGTAAAACACTTACAAAGTTAAAGCAAGCAGTTTTGTTCCTATAGATCTTTGTATAATTTCCATCTAGAGCCCTTCCTTGCTCTGTTTTGGTTTTCAAAATTTAAAGAGACAATTCCCATGCTGTCTACCACCCGCTGTGGTGCAATCTCTTAATTTGCATGAATAAATCCTGACACAGTCTGGAGCCCACGACTGTCTTAAGCAGCAGACAAGCTCACTCTGCTTATGAGAACCTTTTTAGTTCAAACAGCTCAGCTGATTGTAATAGTGCCTGCTGATTGCAAATATCAGAGTACCGCCATGGGAAAGAGATAGAGCCTGGCTACTGTGGGGACTACAGCTAATAAAATAAGCTTTGCAGTGTTCCAACATAGAAATGACAACAGGATGAAGAACTGCAAGAAGAAAAAAGTCACTACTGAAAGGAAGTATTCCACCGTCCATGTTCAGCAGAGGCAACAGATCTGGCCATCTCCACTGTTCAAGTCTCCAGGACATTGGCAGATCTCTTGCCAACTACTGGACGTTGCATATGACAACTGGTTATTGGTGCATTCACATGGCTGGCTTACGTTTCTAACTGCCTGTTGGAATAGGCAAAACATAATTTGCCTATGCTATCAGACTAGTTGCATATGTAAACTCAGGATATATGCTACACTTACTATGTATAAAAAACTTTGAATCTGCATGGCAAGGAGCAGCAAGGGCTGCTGCTCCCTAAGTGCAGGCAAGCCAGGAGCCAAGGGCAAGCCCAGTACAGGACATACCTTCACCCACCGGGCACAGTTCCACAGGGGTTGTGCACACCATGCAGGCCTGGGCGCTAGTGACAGGGTGCATCCACAGTCCCAGACACAGTAGGGAGCTCAGTCAGGAGCAAAGGGAGATGATGCCACAGATAGGACTGAAGGCAAGGCTATTACATGGGTCCAAAGTCCATTTTGCCAACGGGGCCAAAGGCAGGACTGGAGACAAGCTACAATATATGCCTGGGGGCCATCCAGGAAACGCACTACCCACAAGCGTGTCTAAGACCGTGCAGGAGACAGAGCTGGAGACAAGGGCATCCCTAACGCAGCTCAGGCACAGGCTGTGTTCCCAGGCCTAAGCTGAAATGGGGTTCCCAGACCCAGGGGCATGGAGCTCGAGTGGAGGCTCAGGTGAGGCTCCTCAGGGCCATTAACACATATTGGAGCCCTCAGGTCCCAAGCACTGGAGCCTGCCTTATCTTTTTGCTTATATGGAGCTTCAAAAGGCCATTAGGTTTTGTCCTGTAGCTTTCCTTTAAGCAAATGGCTTGAGAACCCTGATATTGGGCTAAAAAAGTACTCCAGGCTTCTCTAACCTTTGAAACTTACCCAGAGGTATTAAATAGATAGATTTCTTATGACATCTGTGCAGATTACTGTGGGCTTGCCAGATCTCCTGCATTTGATTTCATCTTGATTACTTGGTCCCCTGCCAGGACACCTGCAGACACCTCAGACTTTTAATGCAGTGCAGTAGCCTCCATCTAAGATTTCGCAAGCTCTCTCTAGTTCTCTTGCTTCACTGATGACCTACCAGGGGCTGTGCCTGGCGCACAGGGCCAGAGTAGGACAGGGTCTAATGTGTGGTAGAGGTTGCCACTGGGGAGGCAAGGAGCGCGGCACGCAGCAGAGCCTTGGGTGCAGAGAAGCCCTCGCAGGCCATACAGCCCCTGCCCACAGCCACACGCTGGCACTCCCCCTCCAAATAGTAGGGCCAAGGGAATTTGTCAGGGTTCAAAGGTCAGCGGCATGAGTGCTGGTTTTTGCACAGGTCCTCCATTCCTTTTGCAGTGACTGTTCCAATTTCAATAAGACACTGAGGCACTTCTAGAAGCAAAATTGTCTGACCTTCTCAGTCACGGGCAGTGTTAAGCTCTGGCAGACACTTGTGCATCACCACAGTCCGTATTTTATCAGTTGCACTTAACAAGCTATTTGCAGCTTCCTAGTTTCCTCCAGCATGTTGCACATTCCTTCGAATTAGAGCAGTGAGAGTCAGAATTGCTGACAGGTTTGTTCACTACTCTTACCAACAATTTGCAGAGATTATAAGCCTGTCAGAAAGATATCATTGGAGATTTAAGGGATTGCTTTCTAGAGTCATTCTGAAATGATAGTTAATGTGCAGACAGCTTTCCATCATACTCTTCCACCCAAAAAAGCTTCTTATGTGCAGTAAAAGTATGCTGTATTTACAGGGAAAAAAGCAGTATATTATTAAACATGTTTGTGAAGCAATATAGATATTTCATACAATTCTACTAATACATATATTCATTTTGGAGCTACAACTTTTCTTGTCATTCCCCTCCCATCTCAAGCGGTATAGAAAAGGATCACCCGCCTGACTGGGAGAGCATCATACATATATTAGAGTAAGAGGTTCGTGGATCCAGCTTACATTGGCTATAGCAAGGAAAATCAAACATAAATCTCAGACACTGTCTGTAGTTCGTTACACTGCATTCCTGTTGTGCAGAAACACGAGCATGACCCATGAATGATGGGCCAGAGGCTCCTTTGATAACAAGGTTCAACAGCAGGAAATACGTACAGACCAAATACTGGTTTCAGCTAAGCAGTATAGTAGGAACATAACTGACATTTAGGTGGAGTTAAGTTTTAATGGTCACTTCCTCTATAGTCATATGTACCTAACAGCCTCTTTTATTTAGAAGTTAAAATCAAAAAATGAATTAAATAATAGAGCAAATTATACACTCAAGTTTTACTGAATGGAAAATCACTAGCTAAAAAAGGCCTGGTTTTCTGGCATTGTCCATACACCAAAAAGCTCTACCTGAAAGTCGGGTTTCTATAACAAGAAAAGTGAGAATAACTGAAAATACTTTTTGCTGTTGTCGATCTATTTTAGACCACAATTCTGGCAGCTGCACAATACATTTTAAAAGAAGGGGTATGAGGCATTAAATAACAGTGATATCATTTTTTCATAAGCTACACTATTTGGTTGAAAGAAATTCAACTGTAGATGTGTGACTCTCTTGATCTATTGTTCCACCACAGCAAAGGGCAGTCAGCCACCAAGAAGCTGGATTAGAACAGGAATTAATTCCTTAATGTCGAACCAGATAAGAGTCTTAAACAGCAAGGTTCCTCACATCCTTTGTATGAAAACACAGTGCTCACAATTCATTGTAAGAACGATAAATAAGATCAACTTCTTGTAGTAGAACATATATTTGTGGGGCTAAATGATGGTCTCAGAAAGAAAGAGCATCAGGGCAAAGGAGAGGCTGCTCAGAAGGCAGCTGCAGGTTTGGGCTGAATGGATCTGAAGCGCGTCTTGAGGAGAGATTAGATTTTATCCATAGCCCTGGCTTTCTGATATATATGTTTATTCACTTTCCTGCCTAGAGGGGAGCTGTGCTTTTAATCTTGCTTTGTTGCCTGTACAGGTAATTTGTTTAATTGGTATTGTGTTTTCTCCTCGATAGCTGTGCTGTTTTGGGAGGTAGTCTTAGTTTTATGCACATAATTCTCAGCACCACCACCTTCTGCAGTTACCAAGTACACCCAGCCTTTCTCTTTATCCCTCTTTCCACATTTTTCTTTCATCATATACTAGAGTAGTGATGTGGCAGCTACATCTTTTTTATCCCCTTTTTTTAGCTCTATATTTTGTCCAAACAAAGAATTGATGAGGAGCATGATTTTTTTTTTGTCCTGGATTTTTTTGTGTAATAAAGCCTTGGGTGTTTTCATATAAGGATATTTCAGAGTGGGTAAGCATATATGTTTTCTGCTAAAGTTAGTGAAAACTTCAGAGGTGATGAGGTCAGCCCGGACAAGCCTGCGGCTTGATCTCCCGTGGAGTTACTGATAGCAAAAATGAGCATTTTAATTGCTTCTGATTTTCCTGCCCCTGCCTGTATCCCTATCAGAATGATTCCTACTTAGAAGACAGCATTATCAGGTGTTAATTATTGGCAGAGCAGCCCAGGGACAACCAGGCAGGCTTGAAGAGCTGAACAGTCATATGCATACACAAATAACATTGAACTACAGATGTGTATTTCTATTATTGACTTAATGTTCATGTTTGAATTATGGTATGTCTTTTAACATGCACATCTTAGCAAGTATAACAATAGAAGCTTGCAAATTTTAAGAAAACAAAATTTTCATATCATATCTTCATTGCAAGAGAATGTTGTTGAGCTGTAAATTTTCTCCCTGTCAGATATCTCAAGAGAATAGTTTGATGTGTCTGATTTCTAAAACACAAAAGACGACGCAAGCATCCAGTGCCCTTTCTGCCTTCTCCCACTCCCTCCTTCCATGCATACGAGTGATCTTAAGCTCTAGACAGATCATATGCTGTTCAGAGTCAGTAAATATTTATCCAGTTTTCTTTCGAGGTATCTAAATGCATTCCTAATCCTAAACCGCACACCTACCAATAGCAAAGGAATCTAGGTCTATCTCTTTCAGCTTGCTTCTGTCTTTGAATGAAATTTACACATTATTGTACACTACAATGTGACGTTTATCAGAATAGAGTGAGCTGATTAAACATGTAGATCATCCCTCCAGCTCTAATCAGATATCTCCTCTCCAAAATGCATGTTTTTATGACTCAGCCTCAAGTCTAAGTGAACAATACACACACCACCAAGTTTCTAAAATTTTTTGTGCTCCTGCAGCTAATGGAAGCTCAAGTATTATCTGCTATGCATAAAGATGTGAATAAATTGCCACAGCTCAACCTCTTCTCACTGAGTTTGGGTAATTACTTTCCCAATTAGTCACTATAAAGCATTGCTAAAGAAAGCTGTATTACATGGTATTTATGGGCCACATAGCACACATGATGCTTTGCTGTAGATGGAAACAGAGGGCACACACAATAAGCCTCTCCCTTTGATTTAAGGATAAAGCTTGTATAATACAGTCTTCCTAATAACAGTGCAGAGCAAGAAAGTACAGTGTTTAATGATAATGGATTTCTTTATGGAACAGATGGATTTTTGCAAGTATTTTTGATGGAATAGCAGGGTGTTTTACATGGCAGGAAGTCCCAACCACGAGAAAGGCATGACTGAAGCAGTTAAGAGTTCATAAAAGGTTTAATGCAAAGCTATGTGAAGTAAAAAGAAATAGTGCTGTGGATTTAACAGATATTGGAATGCGCTTAAAAAGAGCAAACAAAGGAGAGTGAAGAGGAATCAGGAGACATGGTGCCATCCAACCATGTCTATGGGGAGAGACAGATCATTTCAGGATCCTTGACAGAACAGTAACACAATAAAGCTGTTACAATCAAAACTTTGTTTCAACCTGGACCCTCTGCAGATCAGGTCGTTTTACAAAATTAGTATCCAAGACACTCTGCAGATCAGGTCAACCAACAAGAAGAGTAATGTTAATAAAGCAATATTCAAAAAAGGACAGTAAAAATTAAACTGCTGTATTACCTCATAGGAATTGAAAAGTAGCAAGAGAGAGCTTGAGCTCAGCTGCAGTCTCCAAAGGTCTCCACAATTATTTCTTTTGGTGGTGCCACTGCACACTGCTGTATGTCCTAAGACCCTAATGCCGCTTGTCTCTCCTGTCTTCAACATGTTGGTTTTCATGTTGAAGGAAGAGCTGGTTGGCTCAGAAGAGAGGATTTACAAAGTTGCAGGACTGGATTTCATAGGAGGACTCTGTGTACTTTCCAATGGGGTTTAAGACAACTTAAAATCTGTTCAGTCGTGATTCTCTTCCAAAGAATGCAAGCACTATTCTCGTGTTACAGCATGGGAGTGAAGACCCAGCCACGAAACACAAAAAAAAAGTCAGTTGCAGTCACACCTTGGGATCAAGAGCCTGGGGAGAGTGGGCTGGGTAACCATAGCAGGACCATAGGGGATGGAGTTCAGCATCGGCGTGGGCTTCCTTAGTGGTCTGCATGGTTCTGCCTCTCCGGTCACTGCATTGCTCCCCCTTGGCTGCTGGCAGCCAGCCAGCAAGCCATGCTGGTGTTGTGCCCGGTAGCCCGCCCAGTGCCACCCTCAGGCACTGAGAGCTTCAGGAAAGGCCTTCCCGAAACTCCAGCAGGTCTCGGGACGTGGTCCAAAGCCTAACACTGCCTCAGACAGGGGAGAGCTGAAATTCCTCATCAGCCTTTAAACTGGGATGGGAGCAAAGGCCAGGAGCAAACCCAATGCAAAGCTTGCATTTTTACTGCTTATTTTTCTTCAGCTGTACTTGCATGGTACAAGAAGCCTGTGCAGAGCTGCTTGGTATGCCTTGACTGTGGGAGATACGGTTGTGAAGGATCCTGCCACCGATGGTGTCGGAGGACTTTGGGATAGCATTTGCACAAGAAATTGGAAAAATAATCAAATAAGCAGCACTGATTAGTTGATGATCCACTGCTGAATCCCTATTTAAAATGCTGGTCCACCTTTCAAATGCTTCCCTCGTGTGCTGCATCTCCTTTCACTTAGTAAATGAGAAGTGTTTCAAGATAATACTCAAGTGCTTTTTCTCAGCAAGCTAAATGCATTTTGCTGGTGATTGAGAAAGCCTATTCCAGCCTCTGGCAGGAAATGGCCAGGGCTGTCAGGTCAGACTGGGTAGAAAAGAATGAAAGTCTCCTCGCATTCAATCAGCCCCCAATTACAGTTTATCAGCAAGAGAGCAGATCAGAAATGAGTTTCTTTTCAACTGGAGCTTTCTGCATACAGCCATATGAGCCTTGGCTCTCCACATCTAATAAATAACACTTGGTATTTAGTTCCCTTGGAACAGTTTATCTATCTGATCTATCTACTGCTTCGTGTGATCACAGGTTTCTTTAAATGAGAAAAAATATCAAAATATCCAGCCAATGAGAAATCTTTTGTTTGTTTGTTTAAAGTTTCAAGCAAAAATTGCAGCTTTATTCTTTTACCTTTATTCAAGGATTTACCTAGCTTATTTCCCTTGACAGATCAGTTTAGTCCGTGATGAATCCATCACATTTTGAAAGCTAAACCTATCCAGACTTGGCTAAATCTATGAAACTTGACACAGCAAATCTTTTCTCCTGAATACACTGTGAACTCAGATATTATGGTGTGTCTGTCTACTTTGCTGAATATTTGTCTAAAAATGTTTTGCTGCTGTAAATAAGCTAAACTCATTTTCCCGCTTCCCGAAATATTTTTCAAGCCTACAAGGTAAGAATAGGTTATGTATTAGAATAAATGTCCATATTTCTTTTGAAATAAAACTGAAAAAAAGTAGTGAAATCTCTACTATTCAGATGCAGAAAAGCTTTATTTTGTCTCTTAATCTCACATCAGCCAAAGCCTTCCTCAGTAATCAGAAAAACACATATTTTGGCTTCTGACAGAAAATACCCGGCACTAGCAAGTGTTTTACTCTTTGCTTTATGCTATGATCATGCAGAGGTACACAAAACTGACAGGAACACACACCAAAAAGAATACAAAAGTATACAAGAAAGACTATAGAATTTGATTTGGAGACTTCAGTAACAAGTTTTTTTCTCTTGATGCACATAGCTCTGGAGTACCTACTTAAAATTAATGAAGTAGAGGTCCAAAAAAAGAACTCATTTACTCAGCTAACTGATGCTACAGGCATGCTTCATATGGGTATACACATGCATGTGGTCCTTATTAAAATATGTGTATTCAAAAAGAGGAAAATGCTTTCTATTTTATATAAATCTATCCCATAGCCACATGTATATAATACATTGAAATATATACTTGCAGAATATCATTTGCTGTGGATTATTCTGTAAACCTATATGGTCTAAAATATAGTATTATTTTAAGTTCTCCTTTCTGCACAATTTGCAAGAATCCAAGGGGGGGTGGGGGGAGCTTTCAGGAAAGGAATTAGTTCAGTGACTTTAAAGCTTTACTTCAGCATCTGTTTTCCTCTGTGTGCAAGAGAGAAACTGCTTCTAATGATTAACAATGCCAGCCTTCCCAACCTCGACCATTCTGTGATTCTGTGACCATAATGGTAGCAATTTTTCTAGAAACGGAGAACATCTAGAATATAAATAAAAAACTCCCAGCTGAAATGTTCACTGATAGGTAGTCTTGTGAGCACAGCAACCAAGATACTTGATGCCAAGGACTACCAGTTCTCAAGCAGAAGCCGGGATCTCAGGAAGGCTACTGGCACATACCTTTTTTAAGCTCTGCGGTGCGCAGCATCTGATGGGCCAGGAGGAAGCTTTGACATTCAGATCCTGCAGCAACAATAGCAGCATTTATTAGTTCTGAGAGCAGGTTTTCCTCTGGCATGAACTGTCACAACTCCACTGAAATTAATGGAGCTGTGCAAAATTCCACCAGTCGAATGATCTCTTTTGGGTTTTGATGTAGAGAAGATGAGGAGCTAAAAAGCCAAACGCTCACAAGTCTCAGTTAAAGGACTGTGTCAAGTTTTTATTTTATACTTTTTCTGAAAGAATTGTAGGTGCGGTTGCACAAATGGACTTTTTTTTCTCTAGTAATATTTAATCCCTTTTTTGGGTGCGGAATATACTCATTGACCATTAATCAGTGCTTCCCTTACACCATATATATTTCTCCCCATCCCTCAGGCTTAGGAAGGAAACAACTGCTGTGCTTTCCTCAACACAGAGATTTCCTAGCCCTTCCTCTGGTCACAAAGGGTGGAGGAGACTCCTTCCAGCGCCCTGAAGCTCCTAGCCATGTAGGGCCATGATGGATGTGGTTCAGATGAACTGTAGAAGGTAGAACCCAGACAGTGCTCTGGGTTTTCTTCTTAGCACAAAACCACTGCCAATGCCTCCTTTAACTGACAGGAGTCTTTGTGCTGCTGCATCTGAAAGGGGACGCCAGTCCCCATGGATAGCTGAAATGACAGTAATTTCCTCTTTGTCTTTTTTTCGTATTTTTCATTACTGTGGCAAAGAACAAATGGGATTTCATTCCTCCTGCAATACTCAGCAATACTAAGACTGAGTATTTTGAATTTTCTGTGTAAATGCTCATGTTAACTGCTGACCTCAGTTAGTTTTTAGGAAGAAGAAGAGGTTTTTATTCCCCTGGACTGTAGAGTGAATGCAGCTGGAGTTTTTCAAAGGTGCCATTAGCAGGGATCGGACACCTCAGGTTTTAAATCAAATCTTGGTCTGAATGTCAGAGAAAGATGCAAAGCTCCATTATTCCAAGCTGTGCAGTTGTCCTTTGATCTGTCACTGGTAATTTAATACAGGGCTTTGCTGGCTCTGGTCAATTATTTTCCATTGCTGTTTCTGTTCTAAATGGCTTCTTGCTTTTGAGTGTTTCATGCATTTTGGTACAGCTTTCCCTGAACTATAGGGCTGTAGAGAGCAAATTCAATGCGAGCAGAGAGCTGATTTGCTAACATAATGTTTGCAGCTGCAGTTAAATGAAAGCCACCATAACAATGTGCTCCCTCTGCCCACAATGCAGCAGCAATACTTCATTGACCACTTTTCAAAGAAGAGAGAAAACAAAAACGTGACTAATTTCGAGCTGGATGCTTGTCACTTCTGACTGGGGAAAAAGCATCCACTAAAATGTAGAAGTGGCTTTAAAATATTCCTCGGCAATGGCGCTGGGGAGGAACACGCACTGCTTACTGCATGGCAAGTCAAAAAAGCAGCTGCCTGACAGTACCTATCTGTGCCCTATTTCACAGCACATTTAGCCATGGCAGGGAAGCCATGCACATCGCAGATCCTCATGGCACGTATGCCCTTGACTTCTGGAAGGGCAAATGGCATTATTCATGCTTTCTGACCCTTCACAGTTCGTGAGAATTTTACTTAGAGAAGATACTAGACAGGTCCCAAGTTGGGCCAGGCTCAGACGCATTTGTCCCAGTACATGTCTGCTCAGGCCATGGATGGGCTGCAGGACAACGCAGCAGGCGGGGGCTGGGTACCTCATGGGCACCGCTTTCTCCTCGAGCAGTGACAGCATCAACGACTGCCCCAGCTCCCGTCTCCACAGCTGGGCTGTGCCCTTCCTTCCCTGTGTTTCTCCTCCACCAGCCTTCAAATCCTTCCTCTTACTTCTCCTACCAGAAAAAATTAATATCTGAAGTGAGGATGGGGAGAAGAGGCAGACGAATGCCAGCCTGGAAAGCAGTAGGGAATCACTGTTAGTTATGCAAGGCTGCCATATGATCAGGCATTGGTTTAAGACACAAAAAAAAGCAGATGAACCAGGGATGCATGTTTGGCTTCTGCTGGGTAAGTGTTGATTTAGAAAACTAACATTGCAGTTAGCGTTAGCAACATTTTTGTCAGCAGGTTCAGCCAGGGCTGGAAGAAGCCCAGAAGAGCTCTGAGGCCTGGGGATATTCTGCTTTTGAGGAACCTAAAAACATAACTGCTTCCTGCTGCGTTAATTAGAACAAGTATTAAAAACAGCAGATACTGGCTCTTTACAAAAGCAAGGTTGCCTCTTGGAAGTGCACCCTGCGGTGATTGCTCTGGTGGGGAAGGAGGGGAGCATGTCCTGGGCAGGCACGTGGAGCTGACCATGGCCCTTTGGGCTCAGCAGGACACGTCCAGCAGGACCAAGGAGCTCCAGGAACCTTCCCCCTTGCCATCTCCCAAGACACAGTAAGTGATTTACTCTTTTCCAGGAGATGGTGGCTCTGCGTGTTAGCCTGGGGGTGCAGAAGACGCAGTGCAGGCTGTAAAGGACTCTGTGGCAGTCACAGACAGCACAGAGCTGGGTGGTGAGGTGTTGCCCAAAAATCATACATTTAAAAAAAAAAAAAAAAAGTCTTCCTTTTGTGTGTAGACAAGCAAAACCTAAGCAAGAGTCAGACATTGCCACCTGCAAGACATGATAAGGCACAAGCAGAAATACACAGAAGGGAAGGACAAGAGTTTGGCTGTTTGTTTGAGAAAAATGCCACCCTAGGATGAACGCCTTTCAGCCTGCTGGGATGTGAAATCCAGGTGCACAGAGCTCCTGCTTCTTCCACTTTTTGCCTTCTTACCTTTCCCTCAGTCTCATGTGGAGAACGCCTTGTATAACTTTAATTTCTTATGTCTATATCCACTTCTTCCTTGAAGTCCCTTGTGCAGCCAGCGCGTCATTCTCCTGCCTGTATGACCTCTCTGACTCCTTATTTACTCTGTGCCTCCAATTGGGTTTACAGCCTCCAAAGGCTCTAAGGCCTTTTGGTTTGGGTATCCCATAAGCAATACTGATGGATATGACATTGTAACTAGAACAGCAAGATTTCCATTATATTTCCTCATTTTTTCTTGAATAGAGAAAGGATAACTTTTTTTTTTTTAACAGACTTTTAATGTCATGTTCCAGACAAACCACTGAGTACTTCCGTAACACATTCCAGTAACAGTGCCTTGCCGGCTTTAAAAAAGTCACTTCCTGCACTCTATTCATAATTTAAATTAAAAATATTGATCACCTACATGAGACCTAAACCACCTACTTCTTATTAAACCTCATTAAAAAACATTATCAAAAAAGACTTGAAGAATTCAATCTTATTGGACTGATGGAAATTTCTTGCCAGCAGCCTACAGCCACAGCTTGTTAAAGTGCTAAAACCTATGGGGTTTGGGGCATCAACACCTAGTTCTACAAGTTCAAAGCAGGTATTTTCTCGATTTTAGTTGATTTTAAAGTCCATCTCAAAAGCTGGGTCATTTAAAATTGAGAATTTATTAGGAGCTGAGGGAAGAAAATACAGCACATTTACCTCCTATGCTGTATGAATGAGATGACAAGGAAGTATATTTTCCAATCTAAAATCCTGAAGGATGTGACGACTGGAATTGTTTGGTTCACATATGTAATTTTTCTTGTAGAATAAGTTGACTAACTTTAAAAGCAAAATATTTTGATTACTTAAGAAATATCAAACTGCATATAAATTATATGCAGTTATCAAGTTTTAAAAGTATTATTTTCACAGAATGTTTAATTTATTTATAATTTAAATAATAAATTATTGAAATAAATGTTTGAAAGATGAAAAATTACTATACCCATTTTAGGGATTATACATGTTGATTTTCAGTCATGGTTTAAGTGAGTGATTTGAAATCAATTGAATCAAACTGAGTCACCTTGAATGTCCCACTCATTTGCTCTTAACTAGCTCATAACTGAGCCTAGACCTAGGAAATGTATACACACGTCAAAAGTGAATCAGACAGACAGAACTTTCCAAATGTCCCCTCCTCTTCAACCCCTTTTCTTCCAGAAAAGTCTCACTTAGTGGAATCATTTGTGAGCAGATCTGATGATATTTTTTCCTTTTGAACATGTTTCCATGTAAAAAATCACTATTCTTTCCCCTTCACTTAAGTCTTTTCCTTCGTGAATAACCCACCATGAAGATAACTCACAATATTCACAGAAGAGACACCAAAGCTCCACCTCAGCCCCGAATTTTCTAGTAAGTTCTTTATTTTTCATCAGTGAAAAAGGTTTTGACTATACTAAATCTGCAGCGTACAGTAGATATTGCTAAGAACCTGATTCTAAAAAGGGA
This sequence comes from Phoenicopterus ruber ruber, assembly GCA_009819775.1. Taxonomy (NCBI): domain Eukaryota; kingdom Metazoa; phylum Chordata; class Aves; order Phoenicopteriformes; family Phoenicopteridae; genus Phoenicopterus; species Phoenicopterus ruber. Next base: position 23,718,745 of record CM020246.1, read on the forward strand.
AAATGAGGTCGTGCATCAACATTCTGCTTCATTTTTTCAGTCTTATCTCAAAAGCTACTGTACTATGTCCTTAATCCTCTGGGAATGGATGGTTGTTAACCATAAATTGTCCTTATATTTATAAGCGTTGCACTAAATATAAATTGCTTCCTTTTTTTTGCATAATCTCTCCCTCCTTGAATTCAGTCTTCCAAAACACAAACAAAATGATCTAAGTATTCACATGTATTACCTGATTCATTATCCTTCTACTGCTGAGGTCTTTTCTAAATGGCCTCAATGGTATTAAAGAATCCATAGGTGTTTAAGACAGATATAATTGGAAGTGTCAGTAATGGTCATTTAATAATATGCATGTCCGCCTTTTCGTAGATAAGCAAATGAAAGCTGCTAGCCTAAATTAAGATTTGCTTCTATCTAGTCCCACTCCTGCAGGTACAATTACACTTTATAGCTGGCTTGCCAAACCCTAGCACAGAACATGCTGCCATAGCATTATAACTGCTTAACCAGGGAGACCATTCAATTAATGTATAATTTTTATAGATTCACTAGAGGAGGGGAAAGCTAAGCACAGTTTTCTTAAAGAAAAAGAATTAGGAGTCTGCTAGACAGCCATATCCAAAACATAGCTAAAATTTACTACGTTGTTTGGAAATCTGTCTTCCTATCAAAACCTGTAACTGGTGAAGTCCAGGCTGCTAGTGAAAGGCAGAAGGCACGCATGTGAGACCGCCTTGCTTTTCTTGTCTTTGTTAATCATCTGGCAGAATATTTTGGCTGTGCAAAGAACGCCCAGCTGGAGAGCAAATGCGTGCCTGCTCTTGCCAAGGGGTACGTCAGACGGTACCTGTTAAATGTTTTGCAAAAGTTCTCTTCAACTTGGTCTGTTGGCCTGCAGCCAAACAACAGACTTGTTATGGATTTGGGCAAGCGAAAAAGGAGCAGCAAAGGGATGAGAGGATGAGGCTAATTCTTCCATAGAAAGTACTGAAGGAGACAAGCAGCAGTAGCTGTAAGTAAAAACATTTCAGACAGGACATTTTAAAATGAGGCATTTGTCCTTTTTAAATATCAGATGTGTAGATTGCAGCTTTCTGCTTTACTTCCATAAACTGTGTTTTCAGTAAACACTCAGAGAAATTATGGTACAAAACTCCCGTGGAAAATTTCTTTAATTTCTGGGTCACAAAGCCTGGGAAAAAGTCCCTACTTCCCCCATTGAACCCATGCAAGGCTTGCTGATTTTTTTACTGTATGAGGTACCTGAAAATACAAATGCCAGCAGGACTAAAGAACAGGCATGGATGGAAATGGCCATTTATAGTGGTGCTATGTATGTGCTCACAGCAGTGACCTGACCATTTCTAACCAGCTACAGGAAAGTCTAACTCATCTGGACAACATCTGCTCACTTTTTTGTTTCTATTTAAAAGACTAAACCATATAAAATAACCCATCCCAACCCAAGACAAGAGAAACATCTACCTCTAAACCTGTTTTGCCATTTGCAACACTGTTTTAATGCTGTCTCCTCATGTTTGTTGAGTTACAGCAATGCATATCAACGCAACGGGCAAAAGCCAGGTAAAATCCCCGGCCCTGCCAGGCCACCTGCCTTGTCCCCAGAAAGCCCATCCTCTGACCCGTTCAGCCGCAGGAGGGGCCGATGGTTGCTGGGGGGCAGCCAGCGGGTGCCTGGGGTCACACACCGACAGCCCATGTGCTGCCGTCATTGCACAAAGCTCTTCTAAAAGGGAAGCAGTCAAGAAGGAGAGGGAACAAAAGGTCAATTTTCTTGAGCAGTTCTTTTAACAATCATGAGTCACCTTGGTCACCAATTTTATAGCAACTGCAGCCAGTGTACGAAGCTATCGCATTTGTTCAAGTCACCATATACCTGCAGCGTGAGAATTACATGTTTTGCATTGGTTAATTTTTGTCACATTTTTTCCTGAAAATAGCCTGTTCTATTTGTATTATGCAAAGTGAGTAAGCTTCCACACTGCACATAACCTTCTTGCAACAAAATGAAAGTAGACTGGCATCATTAAATAAGCCTCATTGTCTTCATATCAACAATGATCTCATCTGACATCAGGGACTGTAACTATGCTGCTAGATGAGTTTCTCCTGCTATATTAGACACCACTGATTTTCCTATTTGTTCCATGCTTTCTTTCACAGAAGAGAAATTGCTTCATTTTGTCAGTTAATGCTTATGGCAGAAAGTAGTTGAATTTATTCAGGAAAAACAAGTCAAAATACCTCTCTATTCTGCATTCAGAAATCTACAGAGAGAATAGAGGCTATTACTTTTTTAATAATTAATTCTGATGACCACACATTTCTGAAAGCCAAAGTAATATATTCACGAGACTACAAAAAAACCCAAGACTGGATGTCCCCTGTATTGTGCCTGTCTAGCAATCTATCAATCTGTGCGCAGTGAATCACTGGTGGGCCATAAATTATGAAATGCTACAACTGCAGAACATTATGAAAACACACAAACCTCCCTGTGAATGGGAAAGGAATAAAATTGGGGAAGATGAAAAGTAATCAATATTGAAAGCGTGCCAGCTTATATTTGGTTGAAAATGAACACTACGGTATAAGCATTGGAAAAATGGTATGTGGATAATTTTCAAAATAATTAGACCATCTCAGGTGATTTTTTTAAAGTTTTAGGTGATCCTTTGATTGATAAAGGCTGTGGAGCACCAGCAGATATCACAGCCTTGATGTGAGCAGCCCAAACGCAAAGGCAAAGGGTAACTCCAACCAGGCGTGCTCAGGTGTTTGCTCCATTCAGATCTTGCTGCGCCTGCCACAGGGGCTCGATGTTGGGGTGAGAGGCATACATTAAAGGACAGACTGTTAAAGGTAGAGCTGCTGAATTACATTTTCTCTGTAGTGGTCTGCCCTCATTATGGCACAGTTTATTTTAGCTGACTGAAATGGCCTTTAACAGCATTCAGCAACACCCAGAGAAAGGAATGGAGTGGTTGGGCAAACATACTGTGTACCCAAAATATATTACAGAAAAAACCTCAACGTTCACATAACCAAGAGTAAGAGAAAGTTTTGTTCCCTTTTCTTATTTACTTTTATTTGTATATTGCTAATAAGGTCTTGTTAATAAGAATGTTCAGAGAAAGTGTGTACATTTTTATACCAGTGGCAACAGTTGTCCTTGCTCCCATTCTGAAAGCTCTTAAATTTTTTACAGTGCAACCCACAGGGCCTTGCAAACAGGAGAAGAGACTAAATTAAGAGAAATAGTTGTTTACTCAGGTGCGAAGATCTCATTTGATTAAGGAAAATCATTAACAGGTCGTTCAACGTCCTATGAATTAAGGTATCAGGTATTTATAGACAATTTATCTATAAACAATAATTAAACATGACTAACTCCATTGTTTCTTCTTTTAGTTTTGCTCATACAGAAGTGTAACATTTATTTTAAGCATGTTTTATAGAGCAAAAAGATGACATATAAATAAGGAGTCATATGAAACATAGAGCTAGTTAATTCTGCAAAAACATTTTTTACAAATAATCATATTATGAACTGTAGCTCTTACACCAGTCTTAACTAGCTCTTGGGCACATCTGCATCAGTGGAGCTTTTGCATGACCATTTGGAAAAGGACGATTCCTCCCACAACAGTAAGCACTGCACCTGAGGAAGGAGCATATCCATCCACAACTGCCCGTCTGCTGCTGCCACCCCTCTGCTGCTGTTGAACAGAGTCTCCTCTAATCCTGAAGCACAGCCTATACTAAGTGACATGGGCAATCAGCTGCACCCACAGACGAAGCACAGGATATGGGCAATGCCACTGTTCATGAACACCCAAAACCAGAATGTGTTCACCAAACGCTTAAGAGAAAGTACGCAATGTGACTTTCCAAAGCCAGTGGCGATGCTATGGCACCAGGAAGAGGTGGGTGTCAAAACAGCACAGAGTATGTTCATTAATAGCCTGTGAGCAGAAAAAAGAAATGAAAAATTCTCAATAATTTGTTCACAATGACCCGTTCAACTTTGCTTCCCAGTAATACAGTTATCTCAACTTCAACTGCTGCATGAAAGTGCATAAGGAAAGCAGGTACTGCAAGCGCTCCGTTTCTGTACCATTGTGCTCTGGAAACAGCCCTTCCACCCCAAAGCTGCGAGGAGTAAAATACAGATGAAGAGACCTGCACTTTGACCAGCTTTCACTGAAGTGGCCCATTTTAACTGACCTCTTTTAGGTTTCTATAGGAGGGCGCTTTTGATATACCACTACCTCAGAGAGCCTGGATTTGGCAAAGCGTTCCTAGAGGAAACGCTGTCGGGCCATTTACGAGCCCTCCTGTACCACGAATACTGCTTGCAACTGACTCCTAGTTACACGGCACTGCAAATCCCGTACAAAGGAACTTCACTGAACTGTAAAGCAGCCTTACCAAGGATTAAAACTGAGGGACATGGAGGTTTAAACTAATGTTAAACCTTTACATTATGCAGCTGCAAGACACTAGAGTAAATCCAGATACAGCAACGTGAAGCAAATACTCGAATGTGGTGCCTTGACTTCCTGGGCAAACAAATGATAAAATACAATCTAGCAAGGTCTACATTCAGACGCCATTCTAGGTGGAAAAAAATTCCCCTTGGTTGTTTCTTTTTCAGACATGTCCCTTAGACTCCGCTTCTGACTTGTGCAACTTACAGTTACAGCAGTTTTGTACTAAAAACGTAAGACTTCAAAGCTGGGCAGTGTAGCACGTTCATCAGAGTCTGCGTCTGCTGGCGTACAGGTAGGCATGCAGTCCAGCCAACCTTATATTGAACTCGTTTGAATTAATGTGATCTGACTGCCCATCTGCCAAGTCTTACAGTCATAAGCCTTCACCCAAACTGTGATAAGTGGAAAAGACTAACTGGATCCAGCTCCAGACACAAACCGTTCGTCTCTAAGGGATGTACTCCAACCTGCAGGATATCTCGCCCATGGAGAACTGAAGCGTGAGCATCTGTAACAATTGCCATACACAGTAAGCTGAAATGCATATACATATATATATATATATATATATGATTTTACAATGCTTCCTCATCACCAACACAGTGACTGACAGGTAGCCCGGGTCTGTCAGTAGAAATAGCTGTGTAAAACTGAGGTTACCAGGATGAGGCTGACAAGTAGAAAGAGAGGAACCTAAACAGCCACAGGCTCCTGGTTCAGTGCAGGCAGATAGCTCAGCTCTCAGTCTTTATTTGGCACTTAACTAAACTATGTGACTTTCTCTTGCCTGAAGATTGGGCACTGCATGTGAATAATTCCTTTCCTAACACTTAGCAACAGAGTAAGAACAGCCTTCCTCCTGGTATTTTAAACCTTCTGCCACTCATGATGGCCATAAATGTTAGGGTGAAAGATTTTGCTCTGGGAAAAGGATTTGGTGCTTTTTTCCAGGGTGTCCTGCTCCATCTTGCCCCCTGAGACTTCTCACCAAAAACTCTTGTATGCAATTTTGTGTATCTACAAGTGGACTGAGCCACAGGCATTTTGCCTCGGGCATCACTATTGAGACCTGTTTCATGCATGCTATGATTAACTTCCCAATTTTTATTAACTTATATCCTTAACATATCAAACCAATAGTAGAAGGACATTGTCAAAACATTTTTAAAAAAATAATTCTACCTGATTTTTAAAAATGCTAGCATGAACGATGTGGCTGATAACTGATGTTTACTTCGTCTAATGCTAGTGCTGAGTGCAATACAGGAGTTCCCTACATCTCCTCATTCTGCCTTCTTCCAGAGACCGTCTATATCCCAGGCTTGTTTAACATTTGAATTTCATCCTGCTGCAATACATTTTTTATTAAACTTTTGTCTGGTTGGGGACAGGGATTAAGTGCTAATATTCTCCTGCATTCCTTCCTGCTGCTCTTGCATGCGCTGCAAAACAAAACAAAACAAAACAGACCCCCAAAAACCACCAAAAATACCCCTACAAACCAACAAAAAAACCCTAGAGGAATTGTAATTCCTGTCAATTTTCCTGTTTTGATGGGTAAATACAAGGAAAGGAAGAAGGCTGCATAGACTGTCCTGGCCATTACTGGTATCAAAGGATTAAAGATGACTTGCTTGCTGTGCCTTGTGATTCTGATCATAAGGGTATCTTCAAGCTTCAGGAACAACACTCTCTTTATCAGTCTTCTAGGCTTTCAAGTAACTTCAAGCCAAAACCCATTTTCTACTGGAACTGCTGCAGGTGTCTCCCCCTTCTGACTGCCTTCTGATGAGCATCTAACCAGCCCCACAGCACAGTCAAACACCCTGCACCAACAGGGGCCCAAAGTGCTGCCATGCTTGTAATGAAGTAATATCTCGATTAGAACTAGCTGATTCTTTTTTTAGTAATGCAATTTTTTTTCAACAAAATTGACCGAATTAAATGCATATTTTTAAATTTCAAATTACAATTTCAGTATACAACAGAAATAGCTACTTTTAGATTTTGAATTCAAACTTCCTCTGACATGATCCTTTTTTTGCTTTTTTACTTGCTTTCTCAGGAAAAGAAGGATGAAGTTGCAAGGAAGGAAAAACATTTTGTTTTCTCCCTTCCTCTTGCATTTAAAGGCACACAGTAGGTGCATCCTAATATTGACCTTTGCAGTCTTCAATGCCAGGGCTACTTCAGCTGTCAAACCTATGTCTTAACCTGAATAGCTCTTATGTTCTGGTTTTATTTAAAATTTACCTTGCAGGAGAATGGCAGCCAGCCGTGCAGCTATCAGTGCCTTGAGCTCAGGAGCAGGACACTCTGGCCCAGGATGTAGCACCCGTGAGTATAATGACAAGCAGCACTCTGTGTGTGACACTGGGAGGAATCCAACGTGCTTGTTTTCAGATGCGAACTCTAAATTAAAGTGATTTCTTTGGGACTCTAATACAACAAAGTTACACCTTTTGGAGAGGCTGGCGTGTTTGTGCACACTTTCCTGGGGAATGACATCCAGAAGAAGATATAACCAGTCACGTTTATAATAAGCAGCATGTGGTATGGATCCACTCCACAATCTTACTGACAAATTTTCATTACAGCAACTACTGTCCCTATTCATAAACAGTGATGCCAAAAACCCAGTAGCCTTCCACAATAATAATCATCATAACTGTCTTTAGAACTATAGATATACCAGGCTATTCTACGACACAAGACTAAAATGGTAAAACTCTACAAGCACATTTTACAAATCCAACAAAGGAAAAAAAATGCAAATCTTTACTCTGACTGCAAAAACTTCTACTGGAAATTATATATGTAAATATTTTGCTCTGTATCGTAATTATGCTGTATTACATGATTTCACATTACTATTACTGCTACTAATCTTCTGTATACAATAAATCCTAAAATTCATCAAGGAAAGGCAAGGAAAAATGCACTTGCTCAATAAACAGGAAGCTTTCAATGCAAGGAGAGTGCTGACCATAACCATCCTTCCTTGTCAAAACACAGCGGTATAAGTTGACTGAATTATGAGTGAAATTGCATTGCTTCTTTTTTTCTCTCTTTATTTATCAAAATCTGAAGGAAGTTCTTAGAATGAAATGTAATTGTTTATCCTTCCAAGGCATATGTCACTATCCTTTGCTTTTGCTTTTTCATTTTTTAGTAAAATACAGCTACTGAAAATTAAAATGTTTCCAAACTGGAGAGGTGAGTCATGATTGGGACTTTAAGTATTTGAGTGAAATAAAAAGAGGTGATGTATCAGATGGCTATTGAAGTTCTCTGCTTGTTGCCATGCAGGTGCATTTCCAATTACCCCATAATCCACTGCTAGCTTTCTCTCTTAGCAAGTTATCACCTTTATCTTCAACAACCTAGTAATGTTTCCTAGAACAGCACTAGACTGATTTGGAAGTTGCAAGTAAATAAAAAACTTGTAAAAAGAAGTCTTAGTCATTTTTTTATTTACAAAAGTCTTCAATTCCAAATGTAATTTATCTATTTATTCTTCACATGCTTTTCATAAATGCTGTCACTTATTACAATTACATGTCCAGATACGTAAATCTCTTACTTTACAGTGGGAGTGATGCAGTTTTCTGTGGACAGCATCACACCACCAGTGCTTAGCAGTGGGTAAGTGCTGTAGTACCCTGGTGTCAGTTGGGAACTGTGCAAGAAATTGTGCTCTCAAAGCACGTCCCTTATGCAGCTGCATAAGGGTGATGCCCCTGCAAAGGCAGAGGTTCAGCCCCTGAGAGCTTTGGGGGTGGATGGTGGAGAGGCACATCTAGAAGTGCTCATCTCTCCTGTGAATAGCACTGCCGCCTCAGAAACTCTTGTGTCTGGGCAGTAATTTGACGGGGAGAAAACAGCTTAGCCAAACACCATTTTTGTATAAAATACGTGACATTTTTAATGAGATATATACTGTAAAATTCTATAACATTGGTAAATTATTTCAATTCTGAATGTGGCTAGTGCCTTTTTTATGGCTATTTTCACATAATTTCGTGATGTCAATATTAGCAATGTATTATAGGACATAAACTGTGTCTATGTCATCAGTCACTAAACACAGTTGCTACTCTGTATTGCTTGAAACATTTTTCTCCACTGAGTGGCTCATAAAGGAGACGATTAAATCTAGGTAAGACAAGATGTCACCTGTCTTTCATTTTAATAACTTAAGTATTCTTTTCATATTGTTACAGAGACCTTTTACAACAGATCACATTTTGTTGTGATGCTGTGAAAACTTGCAACATTCTCAAAAACATTCTGCACACATTTACCTACATTCCATAGGGAAGCACTGTTTTGCCTGTCTCTACTAAAAAAAGCCACAGCTATGTAAGGGGGGTGATGGAGAAACAGAGAGTGCTTGTTACCCTCTGTTTCCCTTGCTCAAGCCAAACTAGAATTTGTGCAAAACTGATTTTTTTTCAAGTTTTATGGAGCTGCAGAAGAAAATGAGGCTTCAAAGACAGATCTCACAGTAATTTCACTGTAGTAGTTCTGAAAAACTAGAGAACTTTTACCCAGCAATTTTGAGCAATTGGCTGACTTCCCCACAGGAAAAGGGAGAAATAAATTCTGAGGGCTACTGAAAATGGCATTTTCAGGCAGCTAGCCCAAGGATTTTCACAATAGGTGTCTGTAATGGAAGTACAGTGGGGACAATTGCCTCTTTGACCTGTACGGTGTTTTGATGAAATGCACGTGCACTGAACTATGACAAAGTAACGTAGCGTATCAGCTGGCTCAAGACATAATAAACTAAATTCATGCCTTCTGCAATTCTTCCGAAGACAGAAGTATTCTTCAAGGGACAGACTTGATCCAATGAGTTTCCTGCCCTTTTTTTTTTTTCTCTATCCGGATGTGTTTTCCTTTGCACATAAGATGGCTAAAACAGGGTATTAGGCTTTGTGAGGAGAGCTTTAAACCTGGGAATTCCCAATTTTACGTCCAAGTCTATTGCCATCTAACCACAAATGCCTATCACAGGAACAAAGACAAATGTGATATTAAAGAAAATAGCTGTGTATCTTAAATATAACTCCTATCAAAAAGGACAACCTCTGCATCTGTTTTATAGTTAAATGGACTTTACTGACTTGTTACACATAGTTTCCCCTCTTAAAGGGTAAGAAAAAGCCAGGGTCTATAAACATTGCACACTCTCAGACATCAAAAGTAGTGAACCAAGCCCAACCCAAAAGTGTGTTACTGTCCCGCCTAGCGTGAACAACATTGGTGGATACAACCAGCAGTTTTCAGCTCTCCTTGGCCAGAACCACAGGCACTCCAGGGAGCCCAGTCAGTCAAAGCTGTTTTGGACAAAGAGATGACCCCTCGCAGATGTGTGCCGCTAACTCAGTAGCATCAATTCCAAGGCTTGAGCCAGGGCCTGGGAGAGAGCCCATGAACGAGCATTCAAAGGGAGGAGGAAAAGCCGCCTGCCTGGCTTGCACAAAGCTGGCAGTAACTCTCAGGACTGGGTACAATAAAGGCAAAGAGCAAAGTGTGCTGGAGGCAATTTTCAACAGGCAGTTCAACCCGGTCAGACCCTCTTGGCTCAGCACTGGCCTGGCCTGAGGCTTACAATAATCTGCTCGGTAATTTCTGAGACTGCTCTTCAGTGTCTAGCCTCTTCTCCAAAAGCAGGCTGAGCTGAGTCTCTGTCATGAATGCTCTCACTCACTGACTGCTCCTTTCCTGCCTTCAGGAGACTGCAAGTGCCAAAAAACTCCCCCAGGGCAAACCCCAAAGACTGTCATGGGCAGGTCTCCCCCAGGGCCTTTGCCTGCACAATCCCACATGGATCACCCATGCTGTTCACCACACATGGGAAGCTACAGAAAGAGGCTGGATGATGACAGAAGCTGAAGGGCCACCAATTTGAAGGCAACACCCAGCCTGGCATTTCATCCACGCTGGACATCATAACTTTTCCACAATCTCTGATCAGCATCTGGATGACAGGCAGCCAGCCAAACCTGAGTCCAGGCAACACCTTTGAGTGTGGTCCAGGTGCTGTATCTGATGATTTGGGTAACTGTCTTCCAATCCAAGGCAGCTTCACTTCACCTGGTAGCATTTTCCAAAGCCTGCCTAGAAACAAATGTCTGCTGAGATCTTGACTTCAACATAATGTTTACATGTCAAATTTAATAGCTTCCCAAATATTTCACAACTCACTTTTGGTTCAAAAGACTTATGCTTGGACCGTAGCAGTTCAAGCAGAAGACCAGTATATCTATTTTCTTTCATCACTGCATAGTTTTAAATCATAACCAGTCACTTAGATATCAAATTGAAAAATGACACTTTCCTTCTGAGCCACTTGAACAAAAGATTACAGTATAAGCCAACTCCATCCTACCAAGCAGATTTCAGTTTAAAGATCAGATTGCGCATGACATTTCCTAGTGAGGATATGTGTGAAACTGTATAGCGCATACTGTGTGATATTCGCCCCAGTCCATTTTGTACAAACTCCCTTAGGCCTACGTCCGCCCACCAAACCAACCGCAGTGGGAATGCCAAGAAGTAGGAACAAGGTACAAGTTTAAAAAGGCCGCAGATGACACCTTTAGCTTACATCATCCTCATCACTTCTGTGTGTAAGCTATGGTTCAGCAGAGTGGGTGTAAATAGCTCTGAAATGTGAAAGTCGATTTGGAAGGATTATATTGACTCTGCCTAATAGCAAAAGATGCTTCAAGTGCTGTTTAGTACAAACAATAAAACGAGATGTTATTACAGTGGGAGCAGATACTGACCTCTGCTTGCGCTGGCCAGCATTTTCATTACTAGACTCTTGTGCCTTTTTCATTTGTCTATCAGTTTGTTTGTTTGTTTGTAAGAATATTTTTTTTCTTTTTTAAGACTCTCACTATTTTCAACAGGTCTGTGAAGCTTGCAAGAACCATCTGGATGGTCATGTGCCTTTCTCTTTCTTTTTTTTTTTTTTGTAGTCCTATCAAATTTTGTTCAGGTTTAGTAATTTTTAAAATATTTTATAATCCATCTGTTTCCCGTCCCTCATCTACATTCTGCAGGACAATGCTGACAGCCTGCCAAACTAACTTGGCACAGACATCTGCATGGCTGGGATTTGTGGCCACATGTAAATGTTTGTAAGAGTTGAGTTTCCAGTCCTCTGTGTGCCTGAGCATTTGCCTTTTCTCTTAATTGAGAGAGGTATGAAAACATCAACAAATCTTCTGTCACTCACTGCCCAAGTCAAGAAGCCACCCAATTAAGTCAAATAGGTCAGACTAGATTCTTTCTATGGAAAGGATCATGCACAAATATTTTTTGCTTCCAGTCCAACAGAAGGAATTTCATGCTGCACAGTTGCCCCTATTTGTGGCTGGAAGTCACGCTGGCTACTCAGAGAGAACAGGAGCTCAGCTGTAGGCAGCAGGATAAGGTGAGGCTCACAGCGACGTATACCCAAGCAGGGTGATCTGGGCTGAGATCCAGAAATTTTTTGAAAGTATGAGAGGTGTGATCGTTTCAGATTTCGCAGACCCCCACTAGGACTGCTTGCATGCTACATGACAGCCATTTTTTATTTTCTCCAGCCATATCCGAAGAGGTAATAGTCACCTATACTGTTAAAAATGCTTCTGTGAGCAGCTATGAAACAAAAATTCACTCCCAGCATCCTTTTCTGTTTTTTCTCTCTGAGGGATGAATTTCTTGGTTATGCGTTTTAGTGTAAGATTCACAATGTTGCCCTGAGCAATGTTTGAAACTGCAGAGTCTAAAGACCAGATTTTTAACTATGAGGAGACTGGGGGACATTTGTTTGGGGGATTTTGTTCTTGTTTCTACCAGACCTACAGGACGTTTATGTCAGGATGGGAATGTCAGCGAGAAGTAGGTAGTCTTAAAAGTTTTAGGGGGAAGATTTCTATTTAAATAGGTGACATCGCATGGTCACAAAATCCATTTTACAGTTAGATCCAATATAGACTATGCCAGCACGTCCTTCCCTTTTTCTTGCCCCTTTGTCTCCCCAGCCCCAACCATAAGTACAGTTGGCCAGTGTAAGTGTGCTTGGATTGCTCTGCCAGTACTTCTTGTCAGACGTGGATTTAGACCCAAATTCAGCCTGCACTGGAGCCACAGAGCAGAGAACATACAAAGTTATGAAACTTTCTTGTTTTACAGCAATCTAAAGAAGCATTTTTAAAGGAAGAAAAGGTTAAAGCCTTTATATCTATGCCCATCTTCGGTATTCACAATCGACCCAAGTTGTTAAAACTCAATTTTCTGTGGCTCTGTTAAAACATAAAACCTTTTGCTTTCTATTTGATTTCTCTTTATTCATTGCTTGAGCTTCCATAGGTCCTTCAAAACTGAAATGAAGCTCTCTAAACTGTGAGGAGGTTGCTCGTTAGTGGAGCAAATACAATACTGCAACCAACCACAAGTATTGATTTAATATAGAATTGATTTCTCCTTTAAAAAACACTAAATCCTCTGTTTGGTTGGGGTTTTTTTTAATCTTAGTGGAAATCAAATTAGGAATTTGAAAACTACAGCACAGAAACGAAAAGCCCCATCTTTTAAAGCAGGCTGTTTCCGCCACATCGCAGAATTTAATACAAGGGATAAAAAAGAAAAGAGACAACAGAGGGAGTGAGAAGTGCAAAACTGTTCAGAGAAATACTGTCCCCACTGAGGTCAGGGTCGATATTTCCGTCGCGGCTTGTGGAGTGCCGCGGGCCCGGGGAGCGGCGCGGGCGGGGGATGCGGTGAGAGCCGCCCGGGGCCGGCGTGGGCGCTGCCGGGGCCGGCCCGTTGGGCCACGCCGCGGGCCGGGGAGCCGCCGGAGAGCTCTTTCCCCGCCGAGGAGAGGCAGAGAGGCTGGCGGCGGCGGGCACCGAGGCACCGGTGCCCCGCGCCTCTCCCGCGGAGCCACCGCCCGGGGGAGGGTAGCAGGGGTCCGGGGCCGCTCCCCCGCGCCCTGTCCGTGCGAGGGGTGGGCGCCCGCACGGGGAGACAGGCGGCAAAGCTGGACGGGGGAAGGCGCGTCTCGCCTCCCTGTGCCAGCCGCAGGGATCTGCGCTCCCGAGCTCCGAAGCTCCCCCCGCTCCCGCCCCAGCCGGCAGCGACACGGGGCGGCTGGGGCGTCCCGCAGTCCCCGGCGCGGTTCGGGGGCTGTGCCCGTGATCCCGCCATCCCTCGCCCTGCAGCGCGGGGGTGGGAGGCAGATGGAGGGGGCACAGGAGCTGCACCCCTCTTGCCTGATGCGGCTCTGGGTGGGCCCTGCCTCGAGGTCCCGGGGCTCTCGGCGGAGTCGGGCGGCCCCCGTCCCGCAGTCAGGCGCCAGTCCCCGGGGCGCAGGGAGGGACCCCGCGCGGTCTGTCGTGCGGAGCGGGAGGGCGGCCACGCTTTCCCAGCTGGGATCGTTGCCGAGGAGTTTGCAGGACGGTTTGGAAAGAAATTTTTAAATAAATAAATAAATAAATAAAAATGGCAAAACGTGCAGAAACGCACTTGCAGGAGTCGGCGGGACTCGAGGGAGGAGGCGGCGAGAGGAGCAAACGCCGCTGCACGGCAGCTCTCCCGCCGCAGCGAGGCGCGCCGTCCCCCCCTGGCACGGCCCTGCGCGCCGGGCCCCGCTGCCGCCCCTGCCCCGGGGCGCCCGGCGGCCCTGCCCAGCCCGCGCCCCCCGCGGGGCGCTCCCGAAGTCGCAGGGTCTCCGAGCACTCAGGAGAAGTTTCGGCTCCCTAATCGCTGCAGGCTGACTCTTCTGGCACTCCGGCACTTAAGGAATGTCTAGGACACACGTGGTTAGGAGCGATCAAAGACGACATAAGATCAAAGATCACTTTAATTGCGAAAATGAGGTCAAATAAGATTTTCAGAAAATCAGCTATATATCTGAGGCTGTTAAAAGCACTATTGTCATTTAATGTAAGCGGTTGAAGTTCAGAAATGACCGGACACTTACATTCACGTGACGCACAGATTTAACATTCCCTTTTACCTACAGGTAACACAGATTACACAAAAATAAACAGGAAAATATATATATGTATATATATTTGGTCAAGCATTCATTTCAGGCAGCCCGTCGCGGAGGTACGCGGCAGCCGGCCCGGTGCCGGTACCCGGCCCGGCGCCATCCCCCGGCCCGAGCGCGGCCCCAGGTCCCGGCCGCAGGCGGCGGGAGGGCCAGGGCACGGCAGGGAAGGGGCCGGGCGGCGGAGCGGGCAGCGGCGCTGTGCGGCGGGAAAGGCTGTCCCGCTGTCCTGCTGCAACCCCGGGCCAGGCGGGGAAGGGGAAGCGCCCCGGGGTTCCTGGGGCCGAGCAGCTGGGATGGGCGGGAGAGGGGGGATCCCCTGCGGGGGGAGGCTTGCGGAGCCGCCGCGGCGAGCAGCCAGGCCAGGCTTGGCTCTCCCTGCCCTCGGCATCGCAGTGACACTGCCTGCTTCTGGCCGTAGCTCTCAGCTTGCGGGGAGGGTCGTGCTCGCCCCCGCCGGGGCTGGCCCGGGGGAGGAGAGCGCCTGCCCCTTCCCAGCCCGCGCCGAGAGCCGCTTTCGCCGCCTGCGGCCGCCGCCGGCGGATGCTCCCGCCCCTCCCCTGCTGCCACGGAGCACATGGCAATGTTTTGGTTGATCGGTTTGGTTCGGTTTGTTGTTGTTTGTTTGTGGGTTTCTTTTTCCCCCGAGCAAAATGTGCCGCAGCTGGCTGCCTCCGAAACAACCGCAACGTCTCCGGAGAAACTTTCAAGCAGCTTAAAAAAAAAAAAAAAAAAAGGAAAAAAAAAGAAACGCTACTTCGCAGACTGCTTAAACTCCCTGTGCCGCTGCGTGCGCGGTGAACTCAGGGACTGTCGCAGAGCGTCAAGCCTTTCCTTGGTGGGAAACCCTGGTCAAAGGCATTTTAAAAAAATATCTCCATATAATGAGGCGTATTGTTGGGGCTTAAGCCCCGTCAACCTCCCTGCGCTGTAACGAAGGGAAGCCCGATGAACTGGAAGGTCCTAGCATAGCAGGAGAGCTGTTAGACACACGTAACGGAGACGGGGACGTTGCTCTAAGTACCTTGCAAGGTTACAAAACAAGGTCGCTTTTCCCCCGAGAAATTCCACTTGGTGGTTTCACAGCCCGGGAAGCGCCGAGCCCAAAGCCCCCTCTTCCGCTCGGGGAGTCGCCTTCAGCCTCCGTACTCACACTGCCAGACCGAGGTCGGACTCGAGCCCCCCGTCGTCTCCTCGTAAGTCCAAGAAAGATCCCCAACACGGCGGTTTTCTGCATAGGGTGGTTTATTTTTACCGATGCTACTCGGGCAGACACTGTGGTTTACAGCGACCACAAGCAACGACCTGCAAACCCGAAGTCTACCCAGAATGATGGAGGGGAGGTAGGGAGGCGGGAGCGCCGGCGCCCGGCAGCGGAGCCCCGGCGAGGGCGGCCGCGGAGCCCTCCCGGCCCGGGCGCCCCCGCTCCATCCCCGGTGGAGCCCTGCCCTGCCCTGCCCTGCCCTGCCCCGCGGGGCTTGTCCGACGGGCGGAGGAGCGCGGGGCTCGGGCGCGCTGCGGAGGGGGGTCCCGGAGCCCCCCGCCCTTATGCCGGCGCTGTGGAGGGGCTGGGCGGGGGGCACACTGCGGCGGGGGCCAGGCGGATGGAGCGAGTGGCAGGAGCCCGCGCTGCCCCGTCCCGGAGCGGCGGGATTCACTGCCTGCAAAATTTGCACTTGATAATTTTCTTAAAAGCACTTTGGAAGTCTTTGTTGAAATAGGCATAGATGATGGGGTTGAGGAGGGAGTTGGAGTAGCCCAGCCAGTTGATGACTGCCCCCAGCCACTTGGGCATGTAGCACTTACTGTCACAAAAGGGCAGGACCAGCGCCACGATGAAGAACGGCAGCCAGCAGAGGATGAAGGTGCCCATAATGATGCCCAGGGTCTTGACAGTCTTCCTCTCCCGGGACAGAGCCATCCTCCGCTTGGCCTCCGTGTTCTTTTCGTTGCGCCTCTCGAAGGAGGGGGGCGGCGGAGAGCCGCACGCCTCGCTGGGCAGCGGCAGGTGAGCCTTGGAGGAGCTGTTGCAGCGCTGGACCTCGATGATCTCCAGGGCGGCCCCGTCCTCGCCCTGCCGCACCGCGCCGTTGACACAGGCACCGGGCTTGGGCTCCACAGTCCGCCGCCAGCCCTTGCCGGGCTCCCCGTTGCTTTTCTTCTGCAGGGTGGCCGGGGAGAGGGTGAGGCAGGTGTCGGCGATTTTCTTCTTCTCCGCTTTCTTGACGGTCTTGCGGATCCTGAAGCGGGCCGCCTTGAAGATGCGGCCGTAGAGCACCAGCATGAGGAGGAGCGGGATGTAGAAGGCGCCGAAAGTGGAGTAGATGGTGTACCCGTGGTCCTTGCTGATGGTGCAGGCGTCGGGGTCCGAGCGGTCCTCGGGCGTCCTCCAGCCCAGCATGGGCGGGATGGATATCAAGAAGCCGATGAGCCAGGTCAGGCTGATGAGCACGGCGGCCCGCCGGGGAGTCCGCTTGTTGACATAGTCGATGGGGTCCGTGATGGCCCAGTACCTGTCCAAGGCGATGGCGCACAGGTGCAGGATGGAAGAGGTGCAGCACAGCACGTCCAGCGAGATGAAGATGTCGCAAGTGACTTGCCCCAGCGTCCACTTGTTCAGCACCTGGTAGAGGGCCGCCATGGGCAGCACCAGCACGGACACCATGAGGTCGGTGACGGCCAGCGAGCCGATGAGATAGTTGGCCACGGTTTGCAGGGAGCGCTCCAGGGCGATGGCCGCGATCACGCAGGCGTTGCCGCTCACGGCGCACAGGATGAGCGTGCCCAGGAGCAGGGAGGTGAGCACCTGGTAGCCCAGGGTCACCTCGGCGAGGCCGGGGCCGTCTGCCCCCTCGGGGGAGCGCTCTGGAGAGGTAGTGTTGTTGGCCACATCCATGCCGGGCGGGGGGGTCGCTTCAGGAGACGGGCATGGGAAGAGGCGCCGGTCACTTGTGCGCTCCCCTGGCAGGAGGCATTGCCGCCCCGTACGCTTTGGCCACGCTGGGCACCCCCCCGCCGCCACCCCTCCCTCCCCTATATAGCGCGGCGGGAGGCGGCCGAGGCTCGGAGGACGGCGGCTGGCGGAGCCGCCCCGCGCCCGCCCATCCCCGCCGCCTCTGCCCAGCGCGCAGCCCCGGGCGGCGGGGGCGGCCCTCCCGCCGCCGCTCGCCGAGCTGCTGCCCCTCGCTCCGCCGCTCTCCCGCGCCGTTCTTTCCTGCTCTGCCTCTCCGCTCTCCCCTCGCTTTCTCCCTCCCTCCTTCCCCTCCCCTTCCGTCCCCCCCTCCATCCCGCCCTTCCGCGGGGGGGTCTCGCTGGGTCGCCATCGTCCCCCGGCGCCGTCAGCGGACCGGACGGGCGGACGCCGGTGTCCGTCACTCCCCACCGCCCCCTCCCCACTGGGAGGACACTGCAGAGAAGCCCACGACGACTCCCTCCCCCCCCCGGCCCCTTCCAAATCTCCTCCCCGCAGCTCCGCCCCGGGCAGCGGGGGCTCTGGGCTTCCCCTCGGGACCAGCGCCGGGGTTTGTGCGGGGTGTGCGAGGCGGGGGAGGCTTTCTGTGGCCAGGTACTGCCGGCTGGGGCGGGGGGCACCGCGCACCCCAGGGCTGCCTGCGGACGGGGGGTGCCGGGGCGGGTGGTCCCGGGGGTGCTTATCGCCACCTGCAGGCAGGCTGCGGCGGCCCCGGGGCGCGGCGCGCGGGGGGGGCTCGGCCGGGCACCCCCGGCCGCGGGGCCGGCGGGACTTTCTGAGGGTCTGCACCTTCGCCCCCTGCCCGGCCGCCGCTCCGGCCGCAGCGGGCACGGTGCTGCCGGGGTTGCCGGGGAGCAGCACCAGCCATGCCGCCGCGGGTGCAGGGAGAGCGGGACCACCGGGAAGCAGTGTCGCCTGGGTGTCTCGGGAGGGATTGCTGTACAGCCCGGTGCCGGGCAGGGCTCCCGCTCAGTCGCTTACGAGTGCTGTAGCGATTAAAGTCCCGTTCGTGATGATTCATGCCCTCGCCCCAGCGTCCTGCCGCGGGGAGGGCGGTCGCTGCCGTCGGGGGCTCCGCGCCGGTGCGCGGCTCCCCGCCGCCCAGCTCCCCGCGGAAAGACGGCATTGCCCCCCGGGCCCCCCGAGGCGGCGATGACAGGGCAGCACACTGTTGAACTCACTGTCCTCCCAAGACAACAACAGCAACAGCAACAAAAGGGGGGGGAGGGGGGGGGAAGAAAGAAAATGCGTTACAGTTCCTCCCGATAACAGGGGGAAAGGCTGAGGCTGAAAGTGAAATGAGGAAAATATCTCTGGGAACAATCTTGAATAAAAAGGAGTGTGAGATAGACACATCGTAAGCAAATAAGTTGATATCCAGTAAACAGAACAAATAATCACAAACCTGGAAACATCTGTCATTTAAAGAAAAAAAAATGTTGTTATTGACAGGCTGAACTCTAGCTGCCCGTGAAAGGTAAAAGAAAGTCCTCTGACACAACTTCTGTGGCAGGCTTTCTACTGTCTGGAGGCTCAGTATTTTTAACTATGTGAGATCTTTCACTTTGCTTTGTAATTGTGCCATGCAAGCTCAGAAAACGCAGAAAGCCAAATAAGTAATTGCTTAACGGGAAGATCTGCCAGATTCTAACTTAATCAAACTTGAGATGAGGCTCACAGAGCCTGGCTTGCACACGCTCAGGTTTCCCCGTCTTCTCTCAGTCAGCACTTAAAAATAAGGCTGAGTTCACAACATTCGGACAGATTTCGGCCAGTTCCTCTTCACGAGAGGACCAGGCTACATTCCTCCGCCTCTAGGCCTGCGATCTTTATAAATGATCAAGGCGCAGAGGTGCGCTGGATAGCGGAGCAGAGCGGCACCCCTGCATGCCCGTTGTGTTAGCCGGTGGTACTAACGTTTACATGCTCCGCGCCCTATTGAACGACGACTTGTACCGTTGAGACGCAGACAAAACAAAACGTAATCGGTATTTAAGTATGCTTTGCTCCTTCACTACCAAAGCCTATTTCCTTTTCAAGGTCTCCTCAAACGCACGGCACGGTTGGCTTCTGAGCAGCCGCCTATTTAAAGACCCTTTCCCTTCAGCGAAATCAGTTTGTGCTTCTTGCTGTTTAGAGTCAGCCTGATGCAAGGAAGATAGTGCAGGTCTGGGAGGCAGGAAAATCTCAAGGAGATCGTTACAGCTTTCTTGCATGGTGGTGAGCAAGTCATTAGCCTAATTAGATTAGCCTGAAATTAGCGTTTCAAAACCGCGGGAGATGCAGGTTTTAGGAGTCCACGAAAGGCTCTTGTGGAACTGCTGCCAGATGTGTTTTGCGCTGACACGGCCAAGAGAAGTAAATCCCAGACACTTTTTGCCGAGAAATTCCAGTGGGGAAAAGTCGTCAGGGCCCTTTTTCAACTGAAATCTTGTAAATCGGCTTTACTTTTTGAATTTATTTTTTGTTCAGGGACTGAAAGTCATTTCCCTCTGAGTTAAATTGAGAAGCAATTTAGGCAGCCATGGAGGAAGGGGAGGGAGTAGGAGGTGGAAGATGTAGACGAAAGGAAAACTCACTTCTTTGGATGTGAAAGAGTCTTTAATCCTACTAAGCATTTAAACAGCAAAATGCCGGTTAAACTTTCAATCCAGTAAATGATGTGCTAACGTCTTTAGATAACCTAGGTGAAGCACCTAGGGAAATTCTTTAAGGAAAGACATAGCCTCATAAAATCCAAGCCGACTTGAGAGTAAAAGAAACCTTAACACCGCACAACCTTAACAACTCCAATTAAAATATTAATGTTATTCAGTTATGACACAGCTGCAGCAAACAAGAGGTTCCTCAGTAAGCACGAAAGAAAAAGCATTAACAACTGTGGCGGAAGATGCTTTCCTGAGCAATTTCATTCTACACATTTCAAAAAAAGGGAGAGCTACATATTCTCGATGCTGTCAGATTATGACTATATTATCTATTTGCCAAAGTAAAACGGAAATGCTAGAATTTGATCGCAGCATTTTGTCTATGTGGTTGCATATTACACTTTGGTTTGAAAAGAATTTTGGTCTTGGATTTGTTCGGGTTTTGTTTGTTGGGGTTTTTTTGGTTTTTTTTTTTACTATTCACCAGGATAAAATGCAACATTTGTGTTATTCCGGAAATTATATTCCAGTAATAGTTTCAAAATGAACAGGCTTTACTAGGGAGCTAAGAAAATTAACGATTTCCGTTCACTGAAACTGATCCAGTATGTGCAGTTTTCTGTGAGAGAAGTTCCAAACAGGTGAAAGGAAAGATGTGCCAGGAGACAACCTACCAACTACAGCCTTCTTGAATTTTCTCATCAGGCATTTTGGAAACACAGACAACAGGAATTAGCACTACTCCACACTGTTCAAAGCCTTCTGAAGAACAGCGACAACTTTAAAATACAGAAAAGCAAACAAGAATTTCATGGCTGAAGTGACTGTATCATTGAAACCCATCCCTTTCATACAAGCACATGCATTTCACTATGAGATCCACTTCAGGATACCTCCTCCCACCTTTCATAAAGCACAAAATGTTTCACAGTGCTTTAACAAATTTAAGCTTTGTACTGTAAAAGACCAAAAGCTATAAGAAGAGGGCAGAAAACTTTAAGGCCATTGCTAGTGTTGCAGCTGCACAGCTCTCAGCCAAACTGCTCTGGATCAACATGAGTGCAAATTCGGCAATCTGTTTTGTCCTGACTTTGTGGACAAGATGAACCAGCCAGGAACCTAAGTGACTTTCAGTACCAGTAGCAGAACTGTTCCCTGTGTCCTGCCTCTGCCTATGCTCAGTTTATGAAGCCCTGCACATCCAACTCATATGGATGAAGAGGGGGAAAAAATTCCTCTTGAATCCTACAATTAGTCTACTCAGAATCAATGCACTACAAATTCAGTGTAATAGCACAGTAAGGAAGCCTAAATTTTCAACTTCTGGATGACCTTTGTGCCATGTCGGTATCTCTTCCCTTTGGGGGCATAGAGGTGGGCTGGCTAGTTCTCCATGCAGTCCTGTCCAGCCAGGTCACGGGTGGCTAGCTGTGGCCTGCTAGGAGCTGTGCAGCACTGAGACATTCCAGTAGCTCCGCAAGAATTGGCTCGGGTCTAACAGAGGTAACAGCATCCGCACAGCACAGCACTCAGCTTCAGGGCTGAGTTAGGTCCTGCAAGGTACTGCGATGTCTCTCAACCTGCTCTTTAACACTCCCAGTTCTGCAAACACAGAACAGTGACGCACAAGGTCAGGCCTGGAAAGATCTGCTAGCTCTGGTGCCAGTCATGCCAAAGCCACAGTGCTGATTCATGGCTTTAACAGGTTTTGGGAGTGGTACAGCTGGGTTCACATGCTGCTAATTCAGCTTCTGTGGCTCTGCACTGAACCCAGGCCGATTTCCGTTCCCTCTTCATTGCATAGTTAGAACCAGATCAATAATCTGGGCCCAATAACCCAGAGGAATAACCTGGAAAATGCAGGAATAATCACCATCTCAGAATGATGGAGTGCCTGTCTATTATGTTTCCCATGTTATTATCAATGTTTTCCTGTATCAATTGCCTGAGATATCCCAGTTGCCACTATCATCCTACACAACGGTGAGCTGACCGCAAGTTCCACTGTCCTATTCTCATTCCATTCAGCTGTTTTACTGCAACTCTCACGTTCATCATTTTTATTAAGGCCAGAAACTAATTATTTAGATACAGAAGTATTTATTTGCTACTGCTGCCTTTCTCTGCCAAGACCTTACAGTAGTAACTAAAATTATAGCATAACTGAGCATAACCCACAAAAGGGGATAATTCATCCCACCTCACAGCCTTAGAAGTAATAGGAGGGTAGGTAAACATTTCATCCAAAGTGAATAAATGTTACGTATATTCAAGCGCCATCACTGAAGTGAAACTCTTACTAGTGATTCCTGCTATCAAAATCATGGGGCAGCTTCTATGCAAGCCTAGAAGTTTAAGATGAATTTTGAAAGATGTTCACTTTGATATTATTCCTCTGTGAAAGAAAGAGACTTTCAAGCATATTTGTTCAAACATAAGTTTTCATAAGTTTATAGAAACTTCTTGGGATTTTGACATTCGGGGGAAACTCGACTTTAGGCTAAATTTTCTGTGTTGCCCCTTCTGCACGCAGTGCAGCTGTGATGAAGAAAGAGCTGGAAGATTGTCTCTTAACCATTTGTGCATTTTCTTGATACTTAAGCTGCTAAGCACGGATTTGATCCCAGAGAAACTCTGGTAAAATCTACTTAGTTGACTCTAATCATGCTGTGCAGAACAAAGCAATGTTCCAGCTATGCTGAAGTTTTTATCAGCACATCTGTGTCAGAGACAAGGGACAGCAATACACAAGGGAGAGCTGATGCATTAGGAGCTGGTATCTGTCAAGAAAGATTTTGTAGCTAGTTAAGAATCACCTGCATGATGCAATGCAGTCCCAAGAATCCAGAATATGGCTAAATGGTTTCTTAAAAACTATAATCTGATATTTGTAATTT
Source organism: Phoenicopterus ruber ruber (assembly GCA_009819775.1). Taxonomy (NCBI): domain Eukaryota; kingdom Metazoa; phylum Chordata; class Aves; order Phoenicopteriformes; family Phoenicopteridae; genus Phoenicopterus; species Phoenicopterus ruber. The sequence goes on from CM020246.1 coordinate 23,741,835, forward strand.
AATTAAAAATACTAGCTCACAAGTAATTTTTTTCTTGACCAAAGTTTGCAAAATAAATCATTCTAATAACATCCACTATGCAATTCTAAAATTGCTGACTAGCAGTGAGCAGCTTCGTGGTTAAATGAGGCTTTTTCTTGTAGCTAATTAAGATTATTCCATCTATTTACTTACATTCACATTCATCTTATACCAAAATATACAACTGGCTTAAAGCATTTGCTGACAATATATACCAGATTCCAGTAGTATTCTAGATCTTCAGCAATTTTTCCAGGTATTAAACAATATTTGCATGATTGTTTAAAAAAGGACTGCCAATATATTCCAAGCTTTGCAAGCATTTTTATTTTTTCACTTATTAGTTACTTTATTTCTGGATACATTTTAGTGGACACATGCGGGATTTTTTTTTTTTTTGGTCTCCCCCTCCCAAAAAAGACCCACTAGCTTCTAGATCAGAGGGAATTTCGTACAATGAGCATTAAAAGACTTTCAAATAAATTTTAGCTTAAGGAGATTTATGCTCCAAAGGTTTTTATGCAATGGTTATTTTTGCTGCTTTTATATGCATATATTATTTCACTTCAGAGGAGACAAAGTAAGAGACAAATTATTTCAAATAACAGCAAGTTATAAAAAAAATCTCATTTCTCTAGCTAAACTTCTACAGGCCTCAGCTTTAATATCAGGCCAATCTAAATGAGTTTATCAGTATTTTCCAAAGTAAAGTTAAGGTACTTGAATCTTACAGTTGAGTTGCAGGTGCAGCAACTCCTCTGCTCTTATCATGTCAGAGCTTCAATACTACACTAGAGATTAGAATTAAATTATGTAGCATCATTGCGTCCTTAATCAATAAAGATGGCAGCTAGAGTTTCAACATCATTGCTTATAAAGGATATAAACTCTCCTATTCGATGCATACTGCAAGACTGGAGGTCAACAGTATTGACTGCAGTTCAATAGTATATTAATCCAAGTGCATTTTTTTAAAAAAGATGTTATTATGATTTAATTTTAATTTTCTTACATTAAAATGAATATAACACTATTATTTAAAAAATACAGTTTGGAAAAAGCAGGGCTGATGTGTAGACATTAAATTTTAGAAAGGTCTTGTCTTTGCAGACTAACTTTTTCCTTTTAAATTAAAAACAATTTATTTTATCTACACAGAGACGAGTCACATCTAATCACAGAGGCCCACACAGACTCTGCTTTTAGAGTGACCTTGACAAAGGCCACGAGGATATTGTGTTTCCTGATCTATTAATCTCCTTTACCTAGGGCATTAGTTGGCACAGTACTAAACCACCATGTCTTCCCAGGAACTTGGGACCTTGTCCATGGCGGAAGATTGTCTTGTCTTCTTGCTGGAAGTAAATGTGCTCTTGAGGAATTGCTCAGCTGCAAGCCCCTTCTTTTTCTTCATGAGTTTTCCTAGTACAATCACGGTACCATGCACAAATGCTAGTGCTTGAGGCAGCTGGAGTATATGGCCAAGGATACCGTGTAAGGCAGAAACGCCCCTTCAGCAGCAGCCCCTACTTGATGTCAGTTTGTAAGGGCTGACTCATTGTTGCTGCTCATTAACTTTTAAGTGCCCTACTAACTAGCAGGTTTCAGGTTAAGTTAATCACCCAGGATTCCTATGTAACAAATGGAGTTCAGAGATCCCCCCAAAATGGACGCTCAAAATTTGGCACACTGAACATACAGCCTCTTAATCTTCCCAATAGCGAATGCTAAGGAGAAGAGCGTTACTTCGCCTATTCTCAGCAAAGTAGTTCAGATACCTAATTCCATCAGCAGAGCTAGAAACCTCAGGAATTTGCCATCTATTTTCAAATAGTTTAAAAAAAATCCCGAGTTTTTGGGTATGAGGTGATGGGAGGCACCACTGCTACCTCCTCTTGGTTGTGTTTGTATGGGATTAGGCCAGTTCAAAATAAACCTGCTGGACAGAGCTCACAGTGTGTGAATCCAGCTAGAGCTTAGACGTGAGCTTGGTGTTGCCCGGAAAGAATCCATTCTGTGTATTTGTCACAGCAACAATGTGGGTTCTCTTAAGTTGACCAGGGAAGTCACCAGTGGAAAACAGACCAGTGGAAAAGTCACCGGTGGAAAAAAGGATACAGATGAGTAGTGCAGGTCATTGCCCCCCACCTCACTTTCAGTCCATTCACCAGATGATTCTTAAAGGAGGCCAACAAGGGAAAATATACAATGAAGGCAAATGGATATTTTGGCTAACCACAGCACTTAGAAACACAAAGAGAGTAACATATTATATAACCTAATGGTGAGTTTACTATCAAGATAAGCCAGACAGACCCTGTCTACTACAAAGAAACAAAGCTAATGAAGCTGCAGTTAAGTGAGATTTGATCGGATCTTAAACATCACTGTAAGAGTATGGGGGTTTTGTGTTATTTCTTGGGTGCTGGTGCTGTTCCTTGATGACACTAGTTCAGGACCTTCTTTTCCAATGTGTTTTTCTTCTCTGCTCTCCTATCCCATTCATCACTTTATAAGCTCCTAAATGCTAGGCAAAATTTCTGTGCTCTTAGGAGCTTCATCACATCTGCCATAGACACTCAACATTCCCTTTCTAGTTGCAATTGTCATCTGAACTCCCTCTTCGCAGTTTCTGTTATCATTCAATTAGGTTCAAAATAAGTAGAAATGGGGGTTTTTTTGGCCTGAGATCACCTAGTTATCAGTTCCTCATTTTTGATCTCATCTGACCAGGTGGGATCAGATTTTGAGGCCCTCAAAACTACCTGAATGGCACATTACAACCATGGAGGCTGTAAGATGCAATTGTAGTGCACAGTGTCCTGCTAAAACTTTCAGGAATCTTCATCTACAAGCAGGCTTTGTGAGGATCTAAATTTTGCCCATAGGCGCACGTTGCAGTAATCAACTTAGCTACAAAGCTAGCCCTTACTATTTTTGTTAGATGCTGCCTCCAATTACCTTATATCCAAGAACTCAGCATTGTAGCACCAGCATCTTTACAAACAAAATCTGAGAACAAGGTGTTAAGAAAATTCTAACAAACCAGACCCTTCCTCTCCATTCTCTCCAATAATTTTATCTTCATGAGTGTTCATACAAAAGAGTCACAAGATGTTTTATGTATCCAGTACGTCATGTATCCCTCAAGGCCTTCACAGTTTTTCTTGCTAAGGCGCATTTTACGTTAGTCATGAAAGGCTAGATAAGATTTCTTTCACCTGTACTCTGGTGAAATATATAATTGCATTGCTGTGAAGAAGCATAGAATTATGCTCCGAGAGGAGCAATTCATTTCCTCCTTTCCACTTGTCCAGAGGGGAGAGTAAACTGCCAGTTGTTACCTGTTTCTGTCCATCTCCTTTGAAGAGAAAGTATGGCAAAAACCTCTTTTCTCCTCCATGTCTGAATACCTGTGGGGCATTCTCCTTTCCCCCACGCAGCACTTTGATTATGAGAACCAAGAAAAAACATAGTTTATTCACTAACCGAACAAAGTTATTCTGAGATTTTTCTAAAGACAGTTCCATGAAAACTAACACTGCAGCCATACATATCCTTCATGTATCTGTTCACTTTGTATCAGTCCTCTTCTGCATCATATTCCATTTTTAGTAAGAAATCAATATTATGATATCGCCCTTGAATTCAATTGCATATTGCTTATTCTCCATTTCTGTTTCTGCAGGACTTTGGTAAGTAATTATGCTGGCTAAGGCTTTTCAAAGGAAAAAGGGAGTAAATTGTTTTCTGCATAAATGCACATATTTGTTTTTGTTTATCTTGATGTCAGAGTAACATTGCCTTCAAGGGGATAAATTTACTTGTATTTGATTATTACAAGACAATGAGAGAGACTAGAGCTGAGGAAGATGGTATTTATGGCTCTTTGTGTCTGCAATATCATTCAAGTTAATAATCTATCTGGCTTTAAACAACGCAACAGAGGATCACAGGAAAAAAAATAATTACCCATTCTATTCCTTACACAGATCAAATCCTGGATGTTCATTCAGGGATTTGTATTTTAAACTGTGGCTACGTCCTCTTCTGTGGGGACTTCTATCTGATTATTCACTAAGCGGTAGATTAAGTACGTAAGGTTCAAAAAGGGAGAAATACCTGTCCTTCATTTCTGTCACCAGAAATCCTGCCTTGTAAGTCTTGTTGGGTCAGGACACTGCGTCTGGCTCTTCTCAATACTTAAGTGCATTTTTTTTCTATTAATCTACAAAAAGTCAAGTCAATTGGATTGAAATTACTGAAGTCCATAGGGCTTTGTCAGGATAACTCAGAGGGAGATTTGGCCTCGTCCCGTTTATTCTGAAGTCCATGTAGGCTAAGTGCAACCTGCAGCTGGGAGAAGCTCCACCCATTGAGACAACTGATGCATCTTTATCTACCAGTGGCCACAAACTGCAGTTTCAGAGGAAGGCATAAACCCCCACTGGACAATTATGCACATTATACTTATTGGAGAAATTACTGAAAGATTTTGCAGTCTCACACAGTTAATGATTAATGTATGTTCAAAACCAAAAGAGAATCTATTCATATCTCTTTACATACATTTTTACCCTAATGTAATTAAGGTCATAAAAATGTCAGATTCAAAAAGCATATTTTGCTCTTGGCCCTTATTTCAGATTTGGCAATGAGTTGAATAGTTTAATTATATGTTGTGTAAAGGATTATAAATGGGTTTTTACATTTTCATTAGCAAGCCTTCTATTTGTGTATTAAGAAAAATCTGAAATACCTTCTATATCCTTATTTTATCTACCTCTTACATATGTTTCTAATAAGTTTCTGTATGAACAGAATTACTCTAGTCTCTTCATATCATAGGGAAGCTTTTCTAGCTCTCTAAGTTCTTCTCAAAACTGGAATGCCTGTTGTGCCTCTTGTAAGCATTGTCTCAGGAGAAGAGAGCCTGTAAAGTTCTTCTTCCTGGGAGGATTCACTTCAGCAAATGTGAAATTTTCACCTGAGAAACTAATTTAGTTATTGCTTCTAGTCTTAATTTTCAGAAGAGCATTATCAGTAACTAGTTCTATAAACAGCTCTTCCCTCTCCTTGAACTACCTTAATCAATGCATATATAGTTTGGAGCAAACTCCTTCTTCTGTGTAATATTCAGTTCCTCTTGCATCCATCTTCCTGATGGTTAGATAGAGAAATAGATTTCAAGCCTTTTCAAAAAGTAATAGCATTGGCCATATTATTAATCGTGAGTGCAGATAGAAATTAATAATCAGTATTTAAATTAAAAAGTCTAAAGAAAGTTCCTGGATTAAGAACAGTGGAAATTGGCTAGAATAAATGTCATTATTAAGAGATGTGGGATTGGTTTCCCAGCTGCTGTAAATCAAGACAGTTAAATCAAAATGTAATTATCAGTGGCCACAAATTATAACAAAAAACTGAGAACATGGTAAGATTCAAAGAAGTCTGTGACAGTTAACATAGAATATCCTCTGTCACATGAGCACAGACAAAAAGGTAACACTGGTTTCCATTACACTTGGTCACCGAGTGTATGTTAAAGATCTTGGCTGCTGTAAATAATATTCCATTATTCCATGTTTTTAAGATAGTTGGGGAAAATTGGGAATTGGGGAAAGAAGGTGGGCTGAAAAATTTGCTGTTGAAAGGAAATTGTTTCTTCGTTACTCTGTACCACAATAATAGTTACATCTTTTTCATCTAATAAAGCATGTCCCACCTTTCTTAATGGGATGCAAATGAGGGTGATATCATCAGACACAAGAAACTGGATGCAATGTGTCATTCCTTTAAAATACAGGCAGTATAGAAATGCATACATCCAAGACCATGAAAATAACTGCAAACTGTTCTATGAGACAATGCTGGAATATCTGCTCTGCTGCACGATGGCTGTAACCCTGCACCCATCAACCTCCATCCACAGGATCATTGCTGTTAGGGCCACATTCCTGACTTCAGGTATCTGCCATTTCTTGCTGTAATGTTTGTCATGTCATTCTGATCAGCCATTAACAAATGCTCTGTCTGCAATAGTTGTTACCTGTATAGCAACTCCATTTGCCTGCTGTATTGGGGGTCATTGTAATGAAGATCACCTTAAGAGAAGTTCTGGTATGTACATGCCACTTTTTCTAACTCCTTTTTCCATTTTTGATTTGTCTTCTGTTGAGGTTCAGTGAAGATGGATCTTTATCACTTTCTTTCTTCTATGCTTATACTAGGCTCCTGGTTTCCTTCATACTTGAGGTGGATGTTCCAGTTCTCCATAGGATGATGCTCATAGAATGGACACAGGATGAAGATAGTTAGTCATAAGTTAAAGCAGCTCATGCCTCAGGAAAATCCCCACTGATTTTAATGGAAGTTCTGCCATCATAAGGGCTACAGGTTTACCAAGTATGTATGGACAGCTTCACGATATCATTTTTCTTTAGAACTACGTGAAAATAAAGATTATGCCAAGCAAAAATCCATCCATAAATGGACTCTTGGAATAAGAGCGTTTGTTCAAACAACAAATTATTTTCTTCTGTTCACGACTTGAATTCGTTTCAGCCAGAGCGAGTTTAGGGTGCAGGTTTTGCGAAGTATTTTAAGCACCTATGTAATGCTCAGCAAACATATAGGTCTGTTTGCATGGGTATGTCCCACTGGCATATATGGGCAAGCCAACTACCCCACCAATATTCAGAATTCAGGAGGAAACAACGAATGAAGCTCTGGCACATTATAACACGCACATAAAATAGAAATCTAAAAAGGATAAAATAAAGATGAAATAAAGACTATTTAAAAATATTATTTTGATTTATTTATTAATGGCACAAAAAATATTTTCGTCTCACACCCCAAAAGATTGTCTTGTGCATCCCCTGGGGTGCGCACACCCCACTTTGGAGACCACTGTCCTAGATTAAAGTTCTGTCATTGCTGTTTCTTTTCCTAAGCAAAGATCATCCCCATGTAATTTACAAGTCACTATCAATGACAATGGTTTTCTCCATTGATGGTTTAACTGGCAGGAAGCATTCAGCAGTTTAAAATGTACAACAATAATGTAGCAAGCCCTACCAGCTCTGCTGTCATAGTTTCTATAGCTAAGACTAAATGTCTTATTTGTTGCCCAGGACCACAATGTTGAGCTATTTTTTCTGCATAGACATCATATGTCAAACAATTGCCAACACACAATTGCATATGAAAATGTTTTGAACACTTGATACAAGGTATCTGGAAAAGTCAGAGGAAGGAAACAAAAAAGGAATTAGAAGCGTGAAAAGAAGAGGAATCTCACAGATAAGATCTCACAGATATGAAGCTTGTGAATAAAATCCTCGTTCCACCAAAACTCAAAAGTTCCCATCCACTTTCACTAGGTGAAAATTCTGCACCAAATACAGATGCAAGCAGCTCTCCTAGTCAGAGCCAGGCAAGATTTCAAACATGAACACTGTTATGTTAGATCAATGCCTATCTTTAGAAAGATAAAATATATTTTACTTGCTGGAAAGAAACTGGGCTGGTGGAGTGCATTAGGTGACAACCTGGAAGAAAAACCTCTATCTTTTGAAATTAAATGAAAACGTGCTTAAATGTATTTTAGCTGGCAATCAGAAACTGCCAGTCTGACTCACATTTAAACATAACTCAGCTGCCAGAAGGCAACCCAAAATTTGAGAATTCCATTAAGAAGTCAGCTAATAGCTACGAAAAAGAGCAAAGAAGCAGCAAAAGCTATATCAGTTCTCATCAAAAAGGGATACTGTGCAGATTAAAGTGGACTGGTAAATGTTCTGCTTTTGGCAAGTCTTTTTGTGATGAGTTTAAAGAGTAGCAAGGTACATCCTTTAAGTTCTACTGATTCCAGGGACCTCAGTGGGACTATTTGTATGCTTAGAGATAATTCCTGATTCAGCAAAACACTTGAAAAATTGTTGAAACTAGCAGACATTTACATTCTTCTGTGCTGCTGAATGTAATCACATAGCTTCATGTTTGCTTTAGGACACAGGTCAGTACTCTTTACTCATTTCAGTGGTGTTTCTGCCTCAGGGAAGCAGATAAATCTCTCAAATCTCTAAATCAGATCAACACATTAAATGGTGATATGGACACAAGAGGGAATTACTAGAGCACACAGTCTTAAACCATGGGTAGGTGAGAATGCCCTTTAAATATATGTGTAAAAGCAGTGGTCAGAATGAACCAGCATGTGATGGTACTCCAGACAGGTATCTCTAATTTTTTTTTTCAGCTACCTGTGATTAGGAATCAGTTAATAGGTAAAATGCAAGAAGCCTTAGAGTACGTAATACATAATCCACAGCAGTTCCAGGATGAAACCACTCAGTTTTGAGCCTGGCAAATAGCATTTTATAAGCTTCCTATAGAGCTGTCTGGCTCTTAGTCGTCATTCCAGTTCAGGTTAGCAATCCAAAGATTAAACCAGATCTCAGCTGCTGCCTGGGCTGCAGTGAGGTACAAAGAATTGCCAGAAATGCTGCCAATACCCTCATGTGCACCTGAAAACACTGAAAAGGGTTGAAATTGATATGGGAAATTTCACACACTGCTTCAGTTTTAACAAAAGTGATCCAAGCGATGCAGTGCTTGCAAAATACATTGAAATAGCTCTAAACATCAAATTAGCCCAGTTTATAACATATTCTCCAGGGATCTTTTGCTTGTTTGGGGCATGAGGGGGATTTTTCTTGTGATGAAGTAACAAATATATTTGGAAGTAATGAATACAGCACCAGAGGAATATAGCTTAGTAAATATTTAAAGAGGAACCTAACCAATTGATTACATACCTCAGGAAGTCAATTGTGCAAAGACAATAGAAAGAAAAAGAACAGTTTTCACATTGTAGAAGAAAAAACTCATCAGCACTTCAACGAAACACATCAGTGTTGTGGCTGAATTGAGCTGCTAAAAGTCATCATTTAGCTGGGAACCTGCCAAATGTTCTTCATATACACAGGGTGGAACTGCTGGAAAAAATGAATGAACAAATATAAACTATTATGATATGAATCTCTTATGCAAAGAAGTCTTTGTAGCATAACAGAATGAAGTTGGGGAGAACTTTGTCACTAAATTATTGGTAGCTCAACTTTTAATACCTTGGTCAAGGTTTTATGTTATATGCTTTTTATAGCTGGAGTTGAAAGAAGTACAATAAAAATTATTGGCTGGAATGAATATAATCCACTATCAAAGAAAGTGGTAGTTTAAAGAACAATCCTTCCTTTAAAAGGGAAATGATGGAATGACTCTATCTAGGTTATAGTGGTCATATGGTACACATGCAAGTATCGGAGCTTGTAAGGAAAAAGCAGACAACCCATAGCCATTTAGCAATCTCTCCTCCAGAAACTCTTTCTGCTCACGCTTAGTACATTTCCCATTCCCATAGGCATAGAGGTCAAACACTGTAGTCTGGCTATGTGGAGGGACCAAGGGACAGCAAGCTCACATGTATGTGAAGTCTCCAGGATCATCTTGCCTCAGCAAGCCAGGCTGGTTTTGATAAATGGACAGAAATATGTCCGATCAATTTTTATCTACAGATATCCACTATTTATCACTCTGAGATATGGAGTCACACTTGATATAAAGTAAAGCACACATTTTTGTAGATGCTGCATATTCATGGGCTGGAATTTTCATGGGCATCAGCAGAAAAAATTAGGCTAACAATGAGTACATTTGAAAATGTTTCCCTAATGGAAAGAAAGTAGTAACAGAATAAGTAGGCATTTTAATATATTTAATTACTGCTTCAGTTCTTATTTTCTATTAACAACTTAAACAGTTTGGGGAGCATCAGCCATTGACAGCACCCAGTTCTGCAACTACATACAGTAAAGACCAAGGCAGGCAGCTCACACTGTCTGTTCTAGTCAATTAAATGGGAATGCTCTTGGACACTGAACTGAAATGTGTGAAAAGGCCCACAGCTACACTAACAAACTCTCTTAGCACCCAGAAGATGGTAGTTGCATGTAATATGTGTTTTAGTAATGGTCCCACAGAAGGCATAGGAAGTGGCAAATGACCGGAGCTGAAGGTATCCCAGGGAAAGCTTGTGCAGTACAAGGGGAGATATTCTGGTGCATAGGCACGTTTGGGCTACTGCTTAGCAACTGGGGAAGCTGTAAACTGCAGAGGTAGAGGTAGTTGCAGAATTCAGGTGTATTGTTCCACTCATAATTTGAGAGCTGATCTCTCTTCTTTCTCTCACACTTATGTGCAAATCTGAACAGTTACAATTGCACACTTCAGAAATCTTCTGTGATAAACTGCTGCAACCCTAGAAGAGGAAGAACTGCTCCTTCATCCAGATACATATAATTCTAAATTTTGTTAATCTACTTCACTTCCACACCCATTTTTTCTTCTGTTCACTTTGATGTTGGCACCGAACTAGGCTGCAGTTACTAGCCTTTGCATAGGATTGCTGATATGGGATATTGCTGAAATTAGCAATACCCATAAAATGAGAAAATGTGCAACAACTGCTTATGCAGGATCCTCAGTTAATGAAAGGGCAGGTTTGGCAGTCATAAGGAAAGAATTCTTTCACAGATTGGTAAAATTAAGTTCTGAAGGAATTTTTGATCATTTAGCCTGGTCTTCTACATGGCACAGGCCATTTTATTTCTGCCAATTACCTCTATAGTTATCCAAATAATTTATTATCCAATTTCGATTTGAAGGCATTCGGTCATTAAAAAAAAAAACCAAAAACTTTGATAGTTTGTTCCAATATTTTACACCTTCGTTGTTAAAGCCGATGCTTAACATCCAATTTGAACTAGTCTCATTCCAGCTTCTAGTTCTAATTTACAGCAATTACACTTCTTAATAATTTTTTTTTCTTTACAGTCAGATAAGAGAGTTTTTAGCTGTAGGATATTTCAAAGAAAAAAAAAACTGAAACTGTTGTAGTAACTTTCAGAGTAATCATCTCTCCCAGTTTGGAAAAACTCTTTAAAAGTTTGTGTTACATTTTTTCACTATACTTCTCCATTTAAGAGTCATATTCTCTAGCAGTTTTGGAGATATTTCTACATCTGTTCATAAGCACTCAGCTGCTTCCCCTGATTCATTGTTTGAACACTAAAGCACTCACTCATTTTGAAAATAAAAAAATTCGAAATCACTTCTTCTTTTCAAGGAAAATGGACACGATGCATATTTTCAACCTTAGGAAAGTCTTTTCCAGTCTGTAATGTTATCATCACTTGTAAATTATATTCACACTGGCTAGGTATGATAAATGCATATTTAATACACAGCACTTCTCCAAATATTTTTTTAAAAAATCTGTACTGTTCAGTAATTCAGTTATGCTGATTCCACTGCAAAGCGGAGGCCTTTGGGTCATATGCAGAGTACTGGCGATTTGAGACAATTGGTAGGCTCAACTGGTAGGCTCAACTGGTACAACTGGTAGGCTCAGGGCAAAGCTGAGGATCTGGCTGCAGTCAGAGTCAGTAGTATGTTACAGTGACCCTTTCTTTTTAATTTCTGTGATGATCTTAGCTGTCATATATGGTTTTGCCCCCTCCTCCCACATGAAACCTTTTTTTTTGTCCAGAAGACCTTCTTAGTTTTATTGTGGGTGATGTTCTATGCACATTTCCCTAAGTGACAAAGCTAACCTAAGTGACTCCTGTCCCTGACTACTCATTCCTAACTCATGTCACAAGGCATCACTCCTCAGCTGCTTTTGCAGTGGAGTCCCACTGCAAACTGAATCACTGAATCACTGAGATCACCCAATCTAAAAAAGAATAAACAAGCAACAACATTTTGAGGGAAACTTCCTTCCCATGGCCTAGGGTGCAGCACAGCTCATGCTTTCTGGTACTGCCAAAAGCGAGGTGATGACAAACTGCAATGTAGAAATAAGAACATGCATCCACAAGCAAAGCAGAGGGAAACTTTTTATACCAGCTGGGATACACTTGGGAAAATAACTGCAACTATGCCGTCAGTCCGTAGTTCCATGACACACTGAGTTTGACTTTAGGCCTCGCAGTACCAGATCAAAATCACTACCATGACATGACACAAAAGCACTGATCCAGCACAAATTCATTGCAGCTTGAGATGTTTTCACACATGTTTTGATGAGCTGACTTTGTACCACGAAACAAGTATCATCTGACCTCCTGTATCGGTCTTTTGGCATAAAACCAGTCATGAATTTCAGTGTGCTCCAGCTAAAGCAACATAACCACAGCCATAAACTGCATGTTTGATTTGGATCAATTTCTTATAAATGAGTGATTCAATAATGTGTTAATTTGGTGTTGATGACTGTGAAGCTATGGCCTCACTCTGGATTGAGACAGTTTAAAACAACAGCCATTAAAGAGGTGTCAGTGGTACAATTATTTCACTATTTTTCTAACTCTGATATCTGATGTGAATCTCCAGCAAAAGCTGGGAAAAGCTACCATTATACAGAGTTTAGGACTGCAGGGTTGTGGCTGAGTCAAGTATCACCTCTTCTCCTATATACACATACATATACTTCCAATATCCACTCCTTTGCCTTCTCAAGCACAGGTTCACTGTAATAAACTGGAACCTTTCTTCAAGTTAGGGAATGTTTCTTTGAGTTAGGGAACCTTTCTTTGAGTTAGGGATTGTGTAATCAGGACAATGTTCTGCTCCATCATTTTACCCTCTCTTAGTGCTAATTTAAATAACAGATTCTTTGTATCCTGTGATAAAGAATTCTGTAATCTTTTTCTGATAACTATTGTTCACATTATTCATGAAAGAGGAGTGTCGCACAGTGGCTGAAGGAAGGTTTCTGGCCACACAGCTTTCCTGGTCTCAAATGACTGTTTTCACAGCCCTCACAGGAAGATCGTACCAAGGATTCTACTAATCATCTAATGATTTACAATAAAGAAAGTACATAAGGTTCCACCATTATCTTGTCCCTTCAGCCCAGAAAACCACAAAAAAACCCAAACAAACAATGAGAAATATTAAAAGGATATCCCCATCCCCATTTACTATAATGAAAAACTCTGGAGTTACACCTCATGAAACACCACTGCAGACTGTACTCCTCCATTTCACAGCAAACAGCAGATGGTCAGACGTGCCTGAGTCTCCACTGACGGATTTCCAAAAAACTAGCACAGCTCCACTGGGGGAGCACAAAAGGAGTCAACAGCCTGCAACACCATACACAGCTGGGGAAAAGTTTACAGTTCATTTCAGCAGTCCTTTTCCACAGAGAAAAACCACAAAGGAAAAACAGGTATCAGGAATATCTTGGTTTGCTGTGATGAAATTATTCTCCACACGTACAAACTCATGTTGCCAGTTTAGACAGCCTCGTGGTGTGTTTATAGACCTTCTCCCTAGCATTAACAATATGGCTTGTTGTGTACAATATGACATTAGCTGTTCTTTTAAATTTGCTTTTTCAGTGTAGTTCTGTAACAATGGACTCTTATCAGTTCTGTTCACCTCCGATCATGTTCCATTACTATCTCCCCTCAGAGTACCCAATTCTGTGAATTTTCCCCACATATCGTATATGTAATTATGCTTGACTGCTTGTTCCTAAATGTTCACCACAGTTTATTTCATCTATCTAGCCTGGTTTGTTTCTCTGGGTTAAGTAAAAATAGCCTCTAACCACATCAGTTACTCAATGAATTATGAAAATCTTACTCATGTATTCCTCGGAAAACATGTACACTTCCACTGTCCTTTTATGGGTTTTGGTGCAGTGAATTCCAGGGTCACTCAATTCTGTGAAGATCAATGAATGCTTATTAAGATATTTTCCCCTAGTGTCTATACACTCCTGCTATGAATTTAAAGAAAAGGCTAACCTTGAAAAATAGAATATATACAAATAAAGGGAATATTACTTGCATTTGGTTTATGGATGTGATTCACAGAAGGAATGCTCTTTTGAGTTTGGACTCTTTATTATAGTAAGAGCACTCTGAATTCCAGCCCTCCTGTCTTTCCTCCAAAGTATTTAAAAACCGCTGTAGTCCAGCGATATCTGCAGACTTTCTCAGTATGTTCTTTATTTCACCATCAGACCATTAATGAAATTCTTGAACAGAAGCATGCCCTAGACAGTCTTATGCAGTACTCCTGAAATGACCTCCCAGATTGAGAACACACCGTTGAGAATCACATTGTATTTCCCCACCAGATGACTACTTTATTTCACCTGGACCATATTTCCTTAGTTTGCAAATGAGAATGTCATGCAGGACAGTGACCAAAGTCTTACTGAAGCCTGTACATCCTATAACCTGCTTCTCCCTCATTTACTATACTGGGTCTCCTACCAGAAGAGGAAATTACATTGGCTTCCACTATTTGATCTTGACAAATCTACACTGGATACTTTAATCAGCATTGTTATCCCACAGATGCTCACAAAATTGATTGTTCTAGCACTTTAACCAATCCTGATATTAGGTTGACAGACCTATAATTCTCCAAGTCTTTCCTTGCTCCTTTTCAAGGTATGTGCCATATTTGCCTTATCCTTTCCATATTCGAAGTAATAATCTCTGCTGATTCCAAGGTTGCTCAGGATTTCTTCAACAAACCAAACTGAGTTTCACCAGCCCTTGCAACCTGTAGTCATATAGCATATACACATACTTTTATTTTCCTTTGTGTTGTGGTCTATTTACCCTTGTAAAGACAAGTTCATTAACCAAGTGGTAAAAAATGGCTGTTTGAGAGAATGTTTCATCCTTTTCTGCACCCATGATTATTTAACCATTGCTCCCCTTTACAGAATAGGCCTATGTTCCTTTTTCTTACGGAAGAATGTCTATTGCTTCATGGTTTTTTGTGTCATTTACTCTCAGGTTTAGCCTTTTCAATTTTGTCTTTATACAGCTGTGCTTGCTTGTCTATTAAAGAATGGCAGATGCAGCCATGTTTCTCCCTTTTTGTGATACCAAATTTTTTTCTCCACAGCAGGTCAGTTTGCCATCCTGACTTCAATAAGGTTTCTTTCACTAATTACTTTCTCTCACATATTCCTTGAAATGATCACTCTAAGACCCCACTGCCCAGTTCTTTGATTTCATTCAGGTCTCCTTTCAGAAACATAAGAACAGATGAATTCTGTTCTATATTTAAGTACTCCCAATTTCCAAAGTAATGGAGGCTTTTTTTACATCCGTGTTTGTACTCTTACTTCTGCATGCATGGTTATGACTACTAAATACGCAAATCTAAACAGTTTCTACTTGCTATTTAGTAATTTCTGTTCCCTAAGGAATTTTCATTTTCTTCAATAGTATTGTATTCCCATTAGTTCTCTGATATAACATACTAGCAAACACCTCCTACTGTTTTTTTTCTAATTATCTATCGGTTCCTCCTAGATAAGACTCTAGCTACCAATTCAGAATAGTATCAGATTCTTTCAGAATCGTGTGTTGGAAGAAAACAAATAAAGTAAGAGAAGAAATCATATTATCCCCTATCTCAAGCAATCACAGGTGATTCCAGCCAAAAGGTAATAGATCTGTAGTCTGTGGGTTACTTATGCATTATGCTGGAAATAAGGTGAACAATCACATGATTGACAGGTAAGATGCTCTGGTGTGGTGTCGGACATAGGCAACATTATTTCTTGTGTCCATCTGCTTGCATTTGTGTGAAGTGAGGCTTAATTTGGTAGGCTGAGTGAAAACTCAGCTGATCCATGAGTGATCAGGTGTGTTTGTTTCAGAGGCAGCAGTGCTATCAAGGAGCTAGGCAGCAAGGTTAGGGCAGGAAGCTTTCTGGTTTTCCTCTGACAACACACATCTCACAATGCCCAAAGGAAATCAACAGTGGCAACTTGCTCAGGACTACTACACATTTCAGCTATATGGAACCATTAGATTAGGACTTTGGTTAGCAGTGGATTTGCTGAAAAATCCATATATATATATCTGTATGTCTTCCGTAAGACTAGTTTGAACATTAGCAGCACCCAAGTTTTACCTGACCTCCCAGATAGGGCAGTTGGTGAAAGCTTAAAACACTACTTACCTATCTCTAAGGACTCCTGGGTTCTGCTAATACTAAAAGGATGAATGCAAGTTTTTATACCTTTATGTTTTGTCTTTATGCTATATAAATCATACATGCCCAGTGTAACAGTGAAGAATGTACAAGACTTGTGCTCAAATATTACAAAGGTAAACATATAAGCTTAACCACGTCATACGCATAAGCCTGTACTATACAGAACCTGTTTCTCTTCTTGTGGATGATTTCCTCCTTTATTACCTGTAAAGTTCTCTACTCTACAATAATACATAGCAAATGCTAAAATGCTGCCAAGATCACATGACAGTATTTTATGTTCCTTTTTGCTTTGATGCATACCACATCATGCAAGGTAATAGAGAATTACTCTTTTAAGCACCTGATCTTCCTATACAATGTAACAATAAAGAATAAGATTCTATTTCACCATTTCTTAAATACGAATAGAAAAATGACACTCAGAGTTTGTAACTTCTGTCTGCCTAAAGGCTGTCAATCACTCCTGCTATGCAACACTTAAAGGCTGTCAGTAATGTCTTTTACAAGCATGTAATCTTTTAGAAGTGTCCCTGCAGTATTTACTGATTATAAAAATAATATACAGTTGCATGTCATGCATCACATGGGGCAGAGTGCATATTCTTTAAAACAGCCCTTGTGCAATAGTCTCTGCAACGGAGATCATGTTCAGTGATGAATCACTTTCTACTGGAACCATCTGTATCTGCATGAAATCACTAAAATAACAATTAGTCATGATTGAAACTTAAGGCAAATAAACCTATTAGATACAATACCAAAGATATATTTGTCTCATTGTTTCTCCATATTTTTCTGACTCAACAGGATACCAGAAAGAATAAGGCAGGTACAGCTTCTCAAAACTATAATAGACTTTGTACAGCCGGAGACACAGTAAACACACAGCCAGACACACAACATAAAATAAAACTCTCTTTCCATTAGCGATCCTCAAGCTTGTTAGAAATCAATTCCATTAACAGGGGAGAAGAAACCCCTTACACTGCTCCTCTTTCCTTGTCAGCAGATCTGTACCATATGCAGTGTGTTGTCCTTCAAAACAGGGCAGCCATTCTGTTTCTGTAGGCAGGATCCCAAAGACCATGCTGATGCCACAGGTGGGTTGTATCTCCTTCAAGAGTGTTGGGCCCAAATGTTTGGCAGGAGTCATTCATTCACAGGTCCTTATTAGTGTTTTCCCAAGGCCTATTCCCATGCGCCCTAGATAATCCAAATGGCACTACAGTGTGTTGGCAGTAGCTTTGGCCTGTGGGAGGGGTCCTTCCCCTGGTCATTAACATTTGTCAGGTGCAAATTCAGAAGGAATCTGCTAAGTCCAGCATATCTTTATGAGACAGTTTGAGTATGAATCTTACAAGTCATACCCACTCCTGTGGAACAGCTATTTTTTCCTTCCAGTACCCAAGAGTGTGTCTGGGGATTTGGGGCAGGTTAAGTAACTTCTGGAGATGCTATCTTGTGTGTCTTCTCTTTAGCATTTGTTCTGAGGAGCAGACACATGTGACATGGCCCTTCAAGAAAAAATCCTGTCATCACAGGTGCTAATTCCATGTTTAAGCAAATCAGTTCAAACTAAATTATTTAATCTGTGGAAAAAGATGCTTGCGTTGCCTCCCTTTTCCACCCCTGGACCACTACATTCTTTCAGACTTATCCCCGTGTCCTTGATTTTGACATTTACCACAGTCATATGGTCAACTTCATACAATTATAACTCAAGAAATGTAACTCACTTTGAAAGCCCAAGCATAGTTGTCAGTTTTCTCATTCACAATGACCTACACAAGCATATTTGTGGCATAGTCTTCCAGGAACAAAACTCGCAGTATTATCTGTGATCTGAGAAGCAAGTTAATGCCTGCATGCTAATGTGTTTCATCTATTCTTCCCGTGAGAACTTCAGGGTCTATTTTTCCTTCAGTCAAGAGACGTCCCTCTCAATGTTTGCCAATGAACTAGGTAGATTCTGTAACATCAGCAAATGCTAACAAGTAAATTTTTATGCCACAAGTACATAAGAGGGCAAGGGTCTGGCATGAAGAAGGACAGAGATCTCAGTGAAATATACACAGGAAATATTTTCCCAAAGCCTGAAAGAGCAGATAGAAAACACAGTAAACTGCACTGAAACTTGGACAGTTATGCATAGCTAAAAATAGAGAACAAAATATTAAAAGGACATTAAAAAATGAACAGTTGCATTTTTCCTGTACACAGTTCTCAGCAGTGAAAATCATTAAGTACTTTGTGCTCAAAGCAGGACTTGCTTATAGTCCTAGCAATGAAAATATTGTGTATTTTCACACTTTTCTCTCTATTCACAGTACCAAATTTCATTCTCTTTAGGTCACAGCTGAGTAAACTTTCCTATCATTACAGAATTCTCCTATGCATTAACAGAAATGTGATTCTGTACATTTTTCCTTTATTTGATTGAAATTCATGGCTGATATACATTGATGTTTTCTTCGCCACTATTTTATCCAACCTGATCTCTCCTATGCTGTTCACTGACAGAGAATTATAAAATTACAGACCAAGATTGGGTTGTCCTTTGAAAACAGATCTGTCTTTTGATTTCCCTCTGCTTTGTTACTACAATTGTGGAAACCTTTCCCCAGTGTTTCTGTTTTAACATTTACCACAGTTTTGTTACCTTCAAAATCCAGTCACCTTTAGACAAGTACAATTTGGTAAATCTAAATCAACTTATTCCCCCAAAGGTATTGGTCCATTTTCTTGCTCGTAAAGCCCCATAACAAGCACACGGTAGCACAGTTCTGTAGGAAGAGAGTTTTCTGTGTAGCTATAATCTGACTATCTAGACAGTTAGAAAATACAGAGTCCACAGTATCTCAAAAAAGTTATATATTTTCTGTTTTGGCTCAAGGAAAAGAGAAGAAAAATCCTGACCTTGGCATTAAGCCTAGCTAAAGTTGCATGGCCTTCTAGATCCAACAAATTCTTATCTCTTGTAATAAAAAACAGTTTTTCAATATTCAGATGTCTGTTATGATTCATGATGCCAGGAGTTGCTTAGGGTAATAGCAAGCACCCTGGGAAAGTCCAATGGAATGCAAAAGTGAAGAAATCAAGGAAGAAATTAGAAAATCAGATTGCAGAAATTACTCTGACAAACTATGATTTGTACTCAAGAAAGACATCCCTCCAAAAGGATTTAATTCAAATAAATGTCTGCTCTTGGATGATTATTAAAAACCTCTATGACACAATCATTTTTCCATCAAGTTCTATTAGTATTTCCCCCATAAATGTTACTTCTGAAAAAGCTAATAGAATCTGACATTAGGATAAGTTAACTTCATATAAACTTTAAAAAAAAAAAGAAATAGGAGGAGTTTAAATGCACCTGGACAGCTGAATATATAACAAATGCTAGCAGAAAGGTCACTGTCTTCCATAACACCAGGAAATCAAAAAATTCTATTATTGCAAGATTCTCCGTTTGGGACTTGCGAACAGACTGAGGGGTATTAAGCACATCTTTTTCTCAATAGCTAGATGAAGATGTTGAAACTCAAGAGGCCAAGTATACCTGAGAATAAATCACATAATAGTGTGAAGATAACAGCACTAACACGTTTTCCTTGGCCAGACTTTCAGAGATTTTATATTTCTATTCTATTCTATTTAAATATTTCCTTTTCACTTTTTCATCCAGAAAAGTCCCACTGACAATCTATTGCTCAAGATACCTAACTATTTTAAAAGAAACCATATCAAAAGTGGTATCTATGAAGGGCAAATCTATCTCGCAAAAAACCTGAACCTGGAAAAAGTGTTTTACAGAAAACCTCCAGAGAGATGCTAACTTTTACTGGAAGCACCAAAGGTCTATTTGCGAACGGACCAATTTTCCTACTGTAATGCGACGGCAGCACCAGGCTACAATTTTTGATAATTTCACCTCCAAGGAGAGCTGGGAATAAGTCCGGAAAAGCAGATACAATCTTTCTAGGAGCTTTGGTACTGACTATGGCAGTGATTCCTTTGAGAATCAGTGCATGGTGTTTATATTGGACAACTAGATCAAACACATTCGGCAAGGCTGAATCATCTGTGTCATATTCCATAATTTTGTAAAAAAGTAAGAGAAACGACACGGACCCAGTGCTGGAAAAAGCAGAGAATGGGGAGGGGAAGTTGAAGAGGGAATAGTCAAAGAGAAAATCTCTTCCTTTTATGGACAAATCCACTTTTGTCACATTATATAATGCCCATGTGATATGCAGGCTCTGGTGGCATGTCTCATGCTATATGTACCACACATTAAAGTTCTGGGCTGGTCCTGATTCTTGATAAACAGGTCCCAAAATGCCAAGAAAGGCTGAAACGTCAATGAAACAGTAAATCCAACATAATGGTTTTTAATTGCTAAACACAGCATTTGGTGATTTTACCACACAGCTCTTGCATGAAGCATTAAAAAAAAAAAAAAAAAAAAGAATTTGCTCGACTAACTTTAAATATAAGGTAGTCTTTTTTTCTGAGGAGAAACAAAATCTGGCAAGTTTTCTCATAAAAGCTTACAATCGACAACCCACTTCCCGCCCAGACCTTGTTAGTGTAGTGAAGGGGTGATGACTACCTCTGAGCATAGGATCTGATACAATTCCACTAGTTACATGTGCCTAAAGCCAAGTTTAAGACTTAGGTAGTGTGGAGCAAACCTCAAACCATGTACTGGTTTTGCCTGGGATAAAGCTAAATTTCTTCATAGGAGCTCCTACGGAGCTATGTTTTGGATTTGTGCTGGAAACAGCGTTGATAATACAGTTTTCGTTACTGCTGAGCAGCGCTTACACAGAGCCAAGGCCTTTTCTGCTTCTCACCCCACCCCACCAGCGAGGAGGCTGGGGGTGCACAAGGAGTTGGGAGGGGACACAGCTGGGACAGCTGACCCCAACTGACCAAAGGGATATTCCATACCATATGACATCATGCTCAGCATATAAAGCTGGGGGAAGAAGAAGGAAAGGGGGGACATTTGGAGTGGTGGCGTTTGTCTTCCCAAG
The DNA here is from genome assembly GCA_009819775.1 of Phoenicopterus ruber ruber. NCBI lineage: Eukaryota > Metazoa > Chordata > Aves > Phoenicopteriformes > Phoenicopteridae > Phoenicopterus > Phoenicopterus ruber. The sequence continues at coordinate 23,763,005 of CM020246.1, forward strand.
TAACCATTATGCATGATGGAGCCCTGCTTTCCTGGAGATGGCTGAACCCCTGCCTGCCCATGGGAAGCAGTGAATGGATCCCTTGTTTTGCTTTGCTTGTGCGTGTGGCTTTTGCTTTACCTATTAAACTGTCTTTATCTCAACCCACAGGTTTTCTCACTTTTACTCTTCCAGGTCTCTCCCCATCCCACTGGGAGGGTGAGCGAGCGAGCGGCTGCATGCGGCTTAGTTGCTGGCTGGGGTTAAACCATGACAAACCACTACAGTCAATTAAGTTTGAACTAAGCTGTGCCTGATTAAAGCACAGTTTACCAGGATGACAAGAAAGGAGTAAATTCTCTTTTCTGTAACGGTCCAAAGTTGCCTAGTACAGTAAAATATGATCTTGAGGGTAATGCAGTAGCTGATACTCAGTAGAACACAAATTCCATCAGCAGCCTTTGAATGAGTGTGTAAGATTGAATAACTTCGTTTTCTGTATTTCAGATTTTCCTGCCTATGAAAGAAACAGAGTTATTACCTTTCCAACACTGAGATTTTGATACTTTCTTTTTCCCTTCAAATAAATAAAAGTTGCTGTGGAAAAATCATTAATAATTATTATCAAAGTCTGATCTCAAATTCATCATGAAATGCAAATAATTCCTTCTTTTGCTGTTGTGCTAAAGGTTATACAGAACTGAACAACCCTTCAGATATCATGATGTAGAAATTCTAACTGGATTTTTTCTGAAGCTAGGTGGAAGACATGCTTCAAATGACTATTAGCATTTGTTCACAAGGAAACCTAAAAATCAGAAGAATAAATATTGTTTAGCACTGCTACACTTAAAATTTGTCCCTGTCTACAACAAATTAAGTCTTTAAAAATTATTATGTGTAGCCAGGTACAGCATTTTCAGTATCTCTTACAGCTTATTCTCATACTCTGGTTTTCTTTCCTGAGTATCTTTCAAGCTCAGCAACTGCAATGCAGTTGTTACCATTCTGTGAAAACTTTGCTATGACTGGATATAATGCAGATGGATTTGCTTAAGACATTATCATTTTAGATCTACTTGAACTATCTTGAAAGTATTATAAGATAAGAGGACACTAGGATCACTTCTAAAAAATTGTCAGTGGAACCAGATGCCTGTCATTGCTGGCTAAGACCATTGCTGGGTACATTTAGAATGTGGTTTCATACTACTTTAATCCCAACATAAATGCAGGTTGTTAGTGAAGGAGGTGATTTACATCATCCACATAACCCTCATCAGCACATTCACAGCACACATGAACATTTGTTTGGTCACTTGATGAATCAGAAGAGGAAACTCATCCAGCTGAAAATTGATCTTTCAAGCTAACTGTTTATTTTGCTGTTTCCAGCTGGATCACTTCCCAGGCCCAGCTCGCTCACCCCAACACTAAGATCCGCACAAGAATGGGACTAGAAACAAGTGGCTGCAGGTAGAGAAAAGGGCATTTAGGTCAGATTAAAGTAACCACAAAACAACCACTGCAGAGCCCAACAGTCTGTGGTCGTGCTTCTTTATTAGGGTGCTGGCTAACACTTCTTAAATCTGTCACTTTTTAAAGGCAAATTATAATCCAATGTATTAGATTTTGTGAAAAGGAACTCTGCACAAATCAAATTCTTGAGATAAGAATTTATCTTGACTACCTAATACATTCAAAATACAATATGTCTGTGCTAGATTTTTAAAATGCTATTTTAAAGATATTAATTAATATGTATAAAAAACAAACATAAAATCCCATTTTTACCTGGAGGGAGATGTACACAGAGAAAAGAACCAATATAAAAATACTTTGTAATCCTATTCTATCAAAGACTATTACAGTAATAAAATAGTTTGCAATGAGTGTTTTAGATGAATCGCGCAGAACTTAGTTGGTAATATCTGTAAGTGTCAAGACAAGCTGTGATTTATATGGTTTATCAGAGTGCAGCCTATGATATCAGCACAGGAAAATCTTAATTTTAGCTATGAACTTTAAACATAACCATATAATCTTTAGGTACTGGATTGCAAAATAACAAGGATAACATTTTTCATTGGAAGATATTTTACTCCTCTGTACTACTGCCAAGTAGCCCAAATAAGATTACATTTCTAAAGCCAAAGTAAAAATCACATTTACTGGCCTCCTGTTTTCTGAGCCTCCCAAGACGAGCATTTTCAGAGTCTCCCCCACTCCTCACCAAACTATAAAGAGGCCCTTATTGCAGAGACAAATTAGTTGAACTCCTGTTTATGTCTATTTTGCACAGGTAACTTACTGACTTAAGTTAATTCAGTTAAACAATAATTAAAATATTTTTTTTAGGCCTTTGAACTGCTCTATGTAAGATGTTTCAGTCTACCCTACTGTAACATTTTACATATGAAGAGGAAATAGAAATACATATGCATGCATATAGACAAGACTATGCAATGTTGTATAAGTGAGTTGGCAGGAAAGGTCAATGTTTTTGTAGGTAAATTATAGAGGTTATAATTTTGAGGAGACAGCCTCTTGTATATCGTGTCAACTGATACACTCAGCCCGGCAAATCTATTGCTAAATGCTCTCCCATATGTGGAAAAACCTCTGTTTGTGGAATTAAGAAATATTCTCAACTGCAGAACTTCAGATGCTGGCTATCTCTCTTGGGCACCTTTTGCATCTTCTTGAAGAGAAGTGCGCGAAGACAGAATGACCAGTTCAGTAACAGAGGAAATTCTATCAGAATCTATTCTAATACATTTTATTGAGTAGAACAGGTTGATACATCAAGAAGAAGAAAATCCCTCAAAACTATTAGTAAAGAGTGGAAACTGGAATAGATGACATGACAACCCTCTCATATCATGTCATAGTCATTTTAGTGGAAAAGACAAATTCAGCAATTTTTATTTTGCTCATACATCTTGTCAAAGAGAAAAGCGATGTAAATATTTATCATAGTTTCCAATATTAAGTAAAGATCGTCACAAGAGCAGTCTTCAACAGTTTTCTTCATGCAGATAGCTCAGTCTGGTTGTAGCCTGACCCCATCTCAGTTGGGAAAAATTCTCTTCTCTTAATTTGGATATTTCTTTATGGCTGTTAATGAAATGTGGCTTAAACACAGGACTGTTAAAATAGCAACCTGTGAGCTTAAAGCATGTTACTACCTTTTAAAAGTAAAAAAAAAAAAAAGACTATTTAAAAATTAACATTGTATATATTTGGAGTTCTGTATAGAAGCAGGATGATTATGTTTCAAAGTGTCTCCTGTTCCCACAAGACATGTTCTTTAGTTTAGGTGACCTATATGCACATGAAATTATTTTTTTGGTTTTTAGTCCTCAAATCAGTTTGTTGGGGTTTTTTTTCTCATTTTACACATATGGGGATTAAAGAAAGTGTCTCTGTGCAGCCTAGTGTACCCTCCACGCAGCACTGGCACCACTTCTGGATCTAGAATCAGTCCTCAATGCCTTAAATAGGCTCCATGCAAGGGCCTGGTGGAGCATGGTACCAACACAACTGAAACCTTCAGAAGCTAAGTCTTCTTTCAGGGCAGTTTTGCAGAAAGATGCTGGAAGAAAACTACTGTAACGGACCACAGACTGGAGTCTTTTACCATTTTGTATTGTTTCAATACTAATAAAAGAACATAGCTCCTTCAGTGTCTGATATGCACAATCCAACAATTTTATTAGTCTGAGATCTAAATTCTGCTCTCATCGTACAGGGTCGTGTTCACTGAAGTATAAGAAAATCTGATATAAAGAAAAGGCTAGTAAGTCTCTCTTGTGTCTATCGGTGCAACAGAGCTGCTCAACTATAGAGGAGAAAGAAGGATTTAACTCCTTATCAGTCAAATGTGACCTATGCAGAACTATATCTTTACTGAATACTGGAAGAAAAGAATGCACTTTGATCTTCTGATCCCAGTTGTGTCTGCACATAAAGATAGGGGAAAACGCATAAAATAAACAGATTTGATACAGAAATAATTATACTTTTCTAGACGTTTCCCTGATTAAGAACTCATTGTGATGTTTGAAATAACAGTGCATTGAACACAGTGGACTTCTCTACCAACAAAAATAATACATTTCACAATTGCTATCAGATTTTTGTATGGCAATGTGAACTTTTGCAAAGCAGACTGAAAAAATATGCAATTCTTTACACACTTGAACTGGCATGCACAGGCTGTCTAACTCAAAAAATTACTCCAGCCAGTGGAGGTTTTGTTGAATTATGATATCGACTAGGTCTCTCATAATACATATTTGAGGACTCAAGAGTATCTTAAATCAGATTTTTGTGTATTTTTATTATTCTGAGTTTAATCATACTGTTGCAAGGAAAATTTCAAAGAAAGAGAAAATAATCCCAGGTTATTTATTTTTATTGTGAGAAGTGCAAATTTTATTCTGTAATTTTTTGAAAAGGGAAAGATGGTTTGTAGTAACTCACACTGAAATCAATAGAAAGCAGATTAATCAATGCTGTAAAAAATCCCACACATAAATGTCTTCTCTAAAAACTTGCACTCCTCTAATAAAACCTGTCATAAGAAAACAATTTTCAGAAAACAGCAAAGGTGAAAAATACTTATTTGTATGACATGTCCTCATGATCCTAAAAAGTGTCTGATTGCTTACAATGACAATAGGACTGTTCAGCTTGGAGAGGAGAAGGCTCAGGGGGGATCTTATCAATGTATATAAATATCTGAAAGGAGGGTGCAAAGAGGATGGAGCCAGGCTCTTTTCAGTGGTGCCCAGTGATAGGACAAGAGGCAATGGGCACAAACAGAAACACAGGAGGCTCCCTCTGAACATCAGGAAACACTTTTTTACTGTGAGGGCGACCGAGCACTTGGACAGTTGCCCAAAGAGGTTGTGGAGTATCCCTCCTTGCAGATATTGAGACTGCACCCCGAATACTGTGTCCAAAGAAGGGCAACAAAGCTGGTGAGGGGTCTAGAGCACAAGTCCTATGAGGAGGGGCCGAGGGAACTGGGGTTGTTTAGCCTGGAGAAAAGGAGCCTCCGGGGAGTTCTTGTTGCTCTCTACAACTACCTGAAAGGAGGTTGTAGAGAGGTGGGTGTTGGTCTCTTCTCCCAAGTAACAGGCGACAGGACTAGAGGAAATGGCCTCAAGTTGCACCAGGGGAGGTTTAGATTGGATATTGGGAAGCATTTCTTCACTGAAAGGGTTGTCAAGCATTGGAACAGGCTGCCCAGGGAAATAGTGGAGTCACCGTCCCTGGAGGTATTTAAAAGACATGTAGATGTGTCACTTTAGGGACATGGTTTAGCAGTGGACTTGGCAGTGTTAGGTTTACAGTTGGACTTGATGATCATAAAGGTCTTTTCCAACCTAAATGATTCTATGATCCTATGATTCTATTCAAAAGCTGTCTGGGCATGATCCGGAGCAAACAGCTCTAGGTGACCCTGCCTGAGCAGTGGGGTTTGACAGGGTGACCTCCAGTGGTCCCTTCCAACCTCAGCCATTCTGCAATTCTGCAATTCTGTGATTCTGTGACAACTAATCCACTACTGAAATAGAATTTTCATGCACTGAATCATAAATATTAATTGTATAATTATGCTTACTACACTTAGAGGAACTTGATATTAAAATAGTATGAAGAAAACATGTGGAATCAAAGTCTTTAGCTCAGCTAGGAGAAATGAATGATGTTCAAAGTCCAAGAGGGCTGCCCACTTCATTGTGTACAGCTCTTTACCATGAGACCAGGTGAAAACTGCAGAAGCAGAAAAAGGAGCAAAACTCCATCTGATGAGGATGAAGAAAATAAATCTGAACATGTTTAACAATGAAGCAACTATCTCTTGCTTTTCCTATGAAAAAATAAATTGGGATTGATACAGAGAAGCATTTATAATTAATTGATGTAAACTGGCAGATTGTTGATAGTTTCTCTTTCTCACACCATTTTTCATTTTGTGTGGTTTCCAATTTTTGCCAGTTACAGCACCTACAGATTATTCTTCGAATGATTTGTTTCATTCTACAATACTTGTCTATAATGTCCTTCACAGTTGCTTTGTCAGAAATTAGCAACATTGATGGAGCATTTGGAAAATATGAACTCTGGTCATCACAGATAATCTCTTAGATGGAATAACAAAAAGGACACTTCAATGCCAACACACTGGGACTGTAAGCAAACTGGTGAGAAGGGATTCCTTTTTTTCGTTGTGACTTCATTAGTAAATCTGACCTTCAAAGGAGTTGTTAGATAAGACAGATAGTTCCAAGTCAAGGCTGTAATACAAGGCTGGTTTATTGTTATTCCAAAGAGTGTCCTCATAAGAATGTTTTGCCTATATCTCTATTGCTCAGCTTGTTTTGTGGCCATAATGTAGTGCCTTGATTTAACTGCCTGAAAGGTCCACTCTGGAAATGAGAAATAAAAAAATCAAAAATATCAGAATTCATATACAAAGTCACAGCTCAACTCCAAGAGAGTCATCAAAATACAACTGTCATTAAAGGCCTGCTCTTGTTGCTGCTCTGTATGAGAGTGGAGTATACAATTATTAGAATTCTGCTAAGCTAGTGTTTCCTTATTTAAAAAGCAAGGAAGGATGTTTGCTTTTGTTTTTATTAGACTTCATAGACCATATATACAGCCTGACTCCCACGGATGTCAGTAACAAAAAAGCCATAATGACAAGCTCAGCTGTCAAGAGTTCACTGAAAATCATCAGTGAGACAAATTTGCTAGCCTTTGTATTATAATTCATAATCCATACAGCCATATACAGAAATTAGCATCTATGACTACCTACTGCATTCCCTTGCTTCATCCACTGTCTTTTCTGTATGTTCAGACTGAAAGTTCGTAGTCTGGGGACTCTCACATTTCTTACTAATGCTTTGAACCTGTGGTGATCAGTCAGCTTCCTGCACATCCCTCCAGAGCTATACAGCACACTTTACATGAGGAGAAGGAGCAATGGAGCTCCCTTTATGCTCCAAATCTCAAAAGTCTTTTCTATCTGTGACTCCAACTGATTTTGCTTATAGCTTCTATTCAGGGTACACTAGCCTGGGAATGATGGAAAGATATAACTGAGAAAAGATTGCAAGAGTAGCTGTGGAAAAAACAAGGCTTTGTTTAACAAAAGTGGCTGTACACTTTTTCTGACCTGTTCATTATAATTTGTGGAATACATGACTTGCAGTCAGAAGAATCATGGCATTTTTGCCTTCTCTTCTATCAAATTCATAAGCAATTAATTTTATTGTGCAGCTGTTTTTAATATCTCATCCCTGTGCAATTTTAGCATGACTATATTTATAAGGTGCATGAAGGAAATATGTGCAGCTTTAAAAATAATAAGCAGCTTAAAATCTAACATAGATACTGTCAATGGACAGACACTACACTAATATGCAATCTCCAGTCAAGATTTATTTATACCTTATATTAATGACCTTTAGAAGGAAGGAAAGAGAATTTTGAAACTGAAATCTTCAAACAGATAATTCTTGAAATTACTGAAGTCTTCAAAACTGTTTTCCACACAAGAGTGAGAAATGCTGTTCAGAAATACTTCCAGCTCTTCCCACATCTGTGGCAATAAACGTTCAGCTCCTCTTGATTCTGCACCTTCATTACTTGGCTCTTTGATTCTTTCAGCTAGAATCTGCAGCACCACAGACATAGTATGTGACAAGCAGAATACTGTGTTATCCAGGAAAAAGAATGAGACTGCTCCAGAATGTAGGAAGACATCAGGATAATGGATTAAGGATGTCTTAACAATTAGCAATTATGATATGAAACTGAAGACTTCAGTCAGTGCTTCAGTACCATTTAGGTTATGAGGCAAAATACATTTCAATTGGTCTTAAAGAGGGAATTTCATTTCCATCACTAGTGAGGACGTGAAATGTTTGACTACTTATCTCAGACTTCTGCAGAATCTATTTAACTTAGACAGGTGTTATTAAGAATTAAATCTCTTGCCTTCTAAGTGTTCAAGAGTTTCTTTGATATCTTTATATTTAAACAAGTACAAAATTGCCCTTGAGAATATGTATTCATTATTTTCATTCAGCTACATCACTGTACTAGCAATTGTTTTCATGTAAAGCTAAATTATCTTCTCAGAGTACCTTAAGTCAGAGTAGTTTGTACTTTTAGCATTTGTGCTAGTTGGCCTAAACTGGATGGGTTTCACACAGAGCAGGCACCTGTTTTAGAGTGATATTCAGAAACATAGCTTGTACTCTGCCTGGTTTATGTCTTTGGGATTTCTCTCTTATCTCATAATGCCTAATGAAGTTTCCTGCAATCATCTATGTTGCCTGTGATTTTTAATGTGCATTTGCACTTTTAGCTTGTTTTTTATTGCCAACTTTGAGTGAGAAATACACTCACAGATGCATTTTAAGAAGCAGGATCACACTAGTAAATCCTGCGACTGAGAGCTGGCAACATTTTCTGTGCATTAGTATGCAAAGATTTTGTTACAGTAAGCATCATCACTTCTGGTAGAGATTTGAGGGAAGGAGGTAAGCAGATTCATGTATCAGCCAGTCTTAGGATGCTCAGCCAGGTCTCAAGGAGCCAAGGTCATTCTGGATGGCTACTCTGAAGGGGAATAAGTGAACCTTACAAAGTGAGATTGTTACTATGCCTTCATTATACCAATGAACAAAATTAGGTAGTCTTTCTTGTGTCACTTGATGTACTGTAAGTTCAGTTAGGTGTGCCTGTGTACCAGTTGCTGACGCCAACCAGGAGAGAACAGCTCACTTTCACACTACTCAATTATCTTAGCCTCTAAAGCAGCATGGGCATATACAAACTGCCTAGTGGAAATGATCCATAGTGTTTCACAAACTGGGCTTGGAAATTGTTTGGAACAGTGTGAGCTTGCATGGGCCAAAAATATACTAGGAACCACACAAAAAATTTCACAGCATGTACAATTGAATTTCAGTGCTCAGGAGTGTTCCCTTGCACTGTTCAATCTACTAGTAGGTTTCAAAAAGACAATTGATGATAACAGTGAGGTTCTTTTGCCCCTTAGAACTGTTTGAGGTAGTTTGCTTGGTTAAGCATTGGTATAATCTAGACAGTGATGCAAGTGTCTGTGTACATGAAGTGTAATGGCTACATACACTTCCTGCAACAGAATAACAATCTTTAGGACAAGGGATGTGTTAGGTAGCCATCACACTGAAAGAAAAATGGAACTGCTTGTTGTTTTTCTCTGCAATAAAGTTTTATATATATATATATAAAAAATGTCAACCCTTGCATGAGCAATTCCCCACCATTTTTGTGCAACAATAATAATAGCTACATGGTGAACAGTGTCAAGAGTTTTTTCCCAACATTCTTATTCAGACTTGTCAAGAGTTCCAGAGAGCCAGCCACTCTCTGATGCAGCAAATGTTCTCCAGAGTTTCCTCAAAATTTGCAGAAGATAGAAAAGGAAAAAAGCCTAATCTGAAGCATCCTGAATTATCAAAGAAATTCTGACCAAAAGAAAATGGCTGCTATTAGAGAAGGCTAACTGACTTAAGTATATCTTTATGATCCATGCCTTTGCTGCTTATCTAAAAGTTAATAGCATTTGGGAAATTACTGCTAAAGCTGCATTTAAAGAAAAGTATCTTAGAGATGAAGAGGATGTACTCAGAATAGAAAATTTTTATTCCCATCCACCTTCTAGAGTGTCTCCTAGTTTCATATGAGCCTGAGAATTCTCAAACAAGGAAAAAGTAGAACAAATGAGCTTGCTAGCAGAAACTTTCAAGGAGGCAGAATAACAAATAAAAAACCTGTCTTACTTAAGACGCTTTCAGTTTGGAAGTGTACAAGACTTCTCAACAAATGAGAAAACACTCTAAGAAAGATAAGCGTAAAATGTTATGGAAATTCAGTTCAACCAAACAGATTAATGGTCTATCTGTGCATTTTTAATATCTCTTAAAATCTTACCTAGTACCTAAACCTTCTCTCTTTCTCTTTTCCATTTTGTTTTAGGTTTTTTTTTTTTCCCTACTGAAGGTGAACAAATTTCCCTATGTTTTCTGAGTTTCAAAGATTTCTATCAGGACTTGCTTAAATTTTGTGTGTTTAGCAGTTTTGCAGATCGGGCCTTTCAGATCTTACTTCCTCTATCTGCAGCTGTGGCTCTGTGCTTGAAACCTATGGGTGATCCAAATAATAATGCAGATCAGTGATGTGGAACAAGAGTTCAGAGAAAAGAGCTGAAGTGCCTCATTTATGTCCAAGGTCTTAACTCTGCAAATGTAGACGTTTGAAATACCAATACTGTCAATTATGTTATATTCAGAGGTGAAAAATTAATCTGAAAGGACATTCCAGGGGGATGACAAAGCATTAGGGCCTGAGCATGTTATGCCTCACTAAAAGCACAATTGCCAGTTCCAGAACGCGAGGCAGTGTAGATGCTACACCATTGTACTTGCTCACCACTGGGGACTCCTGTCCTCCAGTTAATTGATCACAGTTAGCAGAGGGTAGAAACAGAAGAGTTAAACTTTGGAGATACTGATTCAGATTCCTTCTACAGAAACTGAGATTCTTCCACATGTTTCCAGTAGTCCTGGCAGCAAATGCATAGGCGTGGAGCAGGCTTCTGTGGAAAGCAAGCAAATCGCTGCCACTTCTGAAGAGGTGGAAACTAGCTTCCTTCCAGTCTTGCTCTGCTGCATGATAATCCAGCTCAAAAGTAAGGACTTTTAACTGAAGTTTTGGAAAGTACAAAGCACTGAATTGACCTCTTTTTGCACAGAGGTAAATCTTACTTATGCGTAGAAGCAACTAAGTTAGGTTGCTGGATAACACCTGGAACAAAAGGGCCCCACTGTGGAGACATCCCAGTTGCAAAAGATAGCCACGGCAAGGTGAAGTATTAGCTAAAGAAGACAGTGCTGTGCTCTCATTCTGTTGCTTTTCTAAACTGTAAATGTGAGTTTACAGCTGATTTGCCTTAGTAGAAACTTCTGCCCCTCCCCTTCACCGTGCTTTGAGAAACCACTAGCTGTTACAATGACTCTTGCGTAACACCTCTGTTCACGCAAGGGGAGACTGTTTTCTAGAACTAACACCTTAGACTTCTTCCATGCACTGAGGAGGTTCAGACGGGCAAGCCTAGGTATGAGGCAAACTTCAGCCTAGCTAATTTTATTACTAGACAGTGGAAAAATCCCTTTCAGCGTGTGCTAACAGGGTGGGTAATCTATCTGTTTGTCATCTAGTAAGCAAAAAGGGAGTCTGTAAATCTTAGAGCAGATGGTAGATTTATGCTACAGTCTGTGTTCTTTTCATGGGATTTATTACCATATGTGCTGCTTCTATTTTACCATCCTTCTGTTTTGATTACTGATACGACTCTATTTGAATGCAAGAAGGATTAGGGCTCAGTGTAATGAATCCAAGTCAGGTTCCAAAAGAGCAATAAGCAGTGCAATCATCCGTAATGTAAAGATGGTACCAGATCAAAAGTTAAAATTATATGAAAGAAACTATCAAATTGGTTTAGTTATCTAGTTTTTGATAGGCAGTACCCTGGGATTTGAATTCTCCAAAGAAGGGGTTAAAGGCCACCATAAGCTTTTAAGAACATTAATGCTAAATTAGCTGTAATTAGCATTAGTATTAACATTTAGCTACACACTCAAATCCAAAAGGCAGCTGGCAACTTCTGGAAGCCTTCTTGGGTGGACTGCTAGACAGGTGTCTCCTCTGTGTCTCTTCATTCCAAGCTGCAGTATTATTATTCCTATTCTTCCTCCATCCCCTCATCCTCTTCTTGTCTGTCTCATTCTTCATTTCGGGTAGTTGACTTCAACAGATGGGGGAGGAGCAGCCAAAATGTAAAAACATTCAGCCAAAGATGAAGTCAAATGTACCTTTATTTCCCCAAAGAAGTAAGGGCCTGTCACTTGGTTGCAGAATAAGAGAATTAGTATATCTCATTGGAAGTCACAAACATCTTTGCAAGAAAAGTAGCCCAGAAGAGATCTGTGAATTCAGTATCAATTCTAGAAGTCTGAGAAGAGGCTCTGTTTGACATCCTATGGCTCAGTGTTCTCCCACATACCTTTATAATGAGGAAAAGGACGGCCAGCATCTAGCCCTTAAAAAACAACTGTGGTTGTGGTGCTACTTTTGTTGAGCTATGAAGTGCCCTAGGCCGACCCATAAAAATCATCATCTTTCCTGGTTTTCGTTTGCTTTAGTTTGGTTGAGGAAAAGGAGAATCCACCTTTTCAAGGATCTGTTTTGTCTTTTTTCCCCCATCAATATTCTGGAATGAAAGAGGTTTGTTAAACATTATTGATGTCTTATCATGGTCTTTTTCTATTCAGGGGAAAATCTGTGACTTTGGGACAGCCTAGGACAGATAATAATCGAAGAGCTGTGTATTTATTTGTTCTGTTTGTTTAGTGTGATATAAATACTAAAGTTATGGCAGATATGCTGGAGAGTGCAATCACAGACCACTCAAATCTGTATATACTTTACACATGAAACCTGGCAGAGTCAATAAGAGTCAGTGAATCCCCACTCGGAGCATCCAGTACTGACACACATTACAGTTTGTATTTAAAATAAAGAGACACACTAGATACCAAGAGGTGCCGAAAGAAGACTTATTCTTCAAGTTTCTTATATTTTTGAAGGATAACACATGAAAGCACTTGCCATGCCACAGGGTAAATTCTGACAAAAATCAGTCACAAACACAAAGCCTCACCTAAAGTTCAGTTATCTCCTATCAAGGCACTTGATAAATAGAGGTAACTTTTAAACAAATTACAATAACAGAAATGGAAACCACATTTCACAGTGAAAGCCACTGCAATGATGCTTGAGAAATCGTTGAGTATAAATGTCTGCTCATAGTCAGCACCATTCATCACCAGTACTAGTAATCACCATGACAACTTCAAAGAAGCTAGCTCAGGAACCTTTGACAGTCTAGCCACAGTCACATAGCTCAGCAGATGCCTGATAAATATCGGTTCTTAACTCAATGCTGCTTTGAGTGGACAGCTCTTGATTCTCAGGCCAAGTTTGGTATACCTCTATAGTTTATAGCAAGTCATAATCTTTAATAGCCTGTAGGAAAGCACGCCAGTATGACCTGGAGAGTATACTGAGTGAAAGATCCTGCCTCATCTAGGAAAGGAGACAAATGACTTTCTGAACCAGTTATGAAAAGGAGAAACCTGAGTGCCAACCCTTATCACATGTTTGCATTGGAATGTAAGATTCTTATTTAACTGACATCTGTGTGCACAAATGGTTATTAAGCATGTATTCATACATTCATTATTTCTCTCAAATATTGGACCTCACTTTCTTAAACATTGCTCACTTAGAGCTTTTAGAAACTACACAATTACTGCACTTTGATAAACACATTGCTACCACATGACACTCCTACTAACAGTGGGCTCCTGGGTGATAAATAAATTTTGTAAGTTAACATACAAGTCAACATACAAAACAAGCAATGACATCCACCTTCATCTTTTTAAGCTACTACAAGTTCTTTTTGAGGTAAATACTACTGGCAGTGAGCTGACAGCTAAGTATACCAAATGTAAAAAGGTGACTACAGAAACAGTAACAACAAATGCACCAAAGATACTTTAGGTGAATATCTAGAACGACGCATGCCAGAGGAAGGAAGGCTCTTTGGGGAGGAGTAATGGGGAAATAACACCTCTGCCAAAGGAAAATACCTATTTTTACTAACAGTAGTTGCTCTTGGGAAGATCTAATTATAAATACTATGTTTCCCCATTTCTTTCAGTAGATTCCAACCTCTTTTGAAGCCTGCTAAAAGCATCCACCAAATGATAAGTTATTAATTCCCAGAAAAATCAGAGGAAAAACAATGTGCCAGTCATTTTGACTATTCTGTTATCACAAACCTGATATCCTTTTGAAAATATACAAAAAATTGAATATATGCTTTTTAGTCAATTTGCATTAGCGGTCTTTTCCACCATGCATTATTTTCCTTAAAAAAAATATCTCCAGAATACAAATAACACCCAGTGAACTCTGTATTTTGGGGGATATTTTGGAGACAGTTTGATGGCGAGACAATGGTGGGAGTTAACATACATGATTAAAGTGTCACTGATATATCTCACATGAAAAAATAGATTTCTTTAGAGAATTATCTAAAAGTTAATTAACCTTGGAGCAGCACACATAGAATATGCTTTTTGATGCCCCCAAATCAGTGAAAATTCCTACCATTGATGAAAATACCGCTGTGCGTGAAGATGAAGAAAGTAAGTATAGCAACATGTCTGAATAAAGTCTGTCTCGGTCTTGTTCTTGCAAATACTTAAGCCACTTATATCATGATATTGGGATACTGGGATGTTGTCTGCAGTCTGGTAATGTCTCTTTCTAAAGAAGGTCAGCCTTCTGAAACACTGCTTGATTTTTTTCTGATCACATCAGTCAGTTTAAGATAAGCTATTAACCCTCCCTAGAAACGTGTTCCCCCCAAATAGAAGGAACTGTCTCAAATGTAAAAAAAATCCTAAAAATGACACTTGCTGGCAAAACACTTCTGAACACTCAGTTTGTCAGAAATACTCCTTCATATATTTAATATCATACTATGTCTTTCAAACTCCATATCTATATAAACAATTCACAAGAATTGGCTTCCTTAATTCTATATCAAAATAATCACAGCAGCTAGAGCCAAAAATAGCTAGTGGGTCACCCACCAATCATCTCCCTGCCAATATTTAAGTTTGCTCTTGTGGATGTTAAATGTTGACCAGACTCAATGACATAACATAGAAATCTTTATGTTAATCTTCATGTTCTTTTGAGAGTGCCAGTGCACACAGTCTTTGTGCCCTTAATACTTCAGTTTTAATGTTTTTCACTGCTAACAACTTCAATCTCCTTCAGCTTTTGAAATTTTAATTTTCTGTTAAGATCTGAATTACGTGTATTCTAGTCAAGAAAAGAAATTAAGATGAAGACATTACCTAGTATCACCTCCCCTTCTGAGGAGAATACAAATTTGGCTGATGTTATCAAACTGCTAATTCCGAGCCTTATTTTCAGATTGCAACAGACTGTTAAAATAAGAGTCACAGGCCTCTATCACTTGATTTAATGCTTCTATTTTATTAGATGACAATACCTGTAGGATTTTGCTCATTGATGGTTCCCAGCTTGAGATGATATTTTTAGGAGAAGCATTCTGTCTCAATATGGTACCAAGTACAATAGGCCTCCCTCCCTCAGCCACGGCTACTGTGAAATTACTATAATATTTTGCAATTAATTATGGTGAGCAAGATGTTTGTGTATTCTCCTTTTGAATATTATTACTAGATACCCTTAAAGTAGCTCCTAGTGACCAAAGCCATGCTAAGTTCTGTTATGGTAGGTGCTGAACAAATACATAGTAAGTAATTAAGCAATGTCGGTAATGTTCAGATGGATTTGCTGGGGGGTTCCATCTTCTTTGTATTGAATTCTAGAAGTATTTCCATGTATTAAATGAGTAATTTATGTGCACAGTTTATAGTATGGTTTTGATATATTGAGAAAATGCTATCAAAACAAAGTAAACCTCCCTCAACACAGAAAAATATCCTTTCACTATCCATCCCAATGACAACAGTCTAGGTAAATATTACTTTGGCGTTTGGCATGACCTAAAGATCGACAACAGTAGGCCTCCTTACTTCACTCAAGTTTCAACTAATCTGTACATATTACAGATTGGATTACTTACCCAAAACTTCACGGGGTGTGTTTTAGGTTGTGATTTAGTATTGCCTATTGTTAATAAACTTTGTTACAGTATGCTTTCTGAAAACTACACACTATCCTATAATTTTCTTCTCTTTTATCTTGTGCTTTGATCTAAAATGGCACATTGAATGGTATTGTTCCTAATATTGACTTTTTGTTGAATCCCTACACTTACCTCCCCACAAATAGTTTGAGTAATTATTCTTTAGCTCATAATAACCAAGCCCATTAATTTTGTTTCTAATCTAGAGGCACAAGAGGGCTGTTGCCCAGCAGCCCTATTTTTAATAGAACTGAAAATTAATTTCAGTAAATTCTGGAAGGAAGGGAGGACACCAGACATAATTGCAAGCTGGTTTGGGTCAGTTGAATTGCCGGGCTGTTATTCAGGTCAGTCCATTTTGTCTGTATCTCCTTCTCTGTCTCTATTCACGCTTCTCTGTTTCCAGTAAAAACTGAGAGAAACCAATAGCTAAATACTTCAGCACAGTCCACACCTTCCTTAGAGCTCATTACACCTAAAGATCAATGACTGCTTGCAAAATGCTGACAGCTCATGGATAAGTAAACCTGCCTTTCCCATTCATTCCCCGCAATGTACTTCAGGAAAATCTTTAGAATCATTAAGAACAAATGTTCTGCAAAAACATCTACGTATTTTTACTTTGTTACTTGCTCGGAACATACTGATCGAAATGAGATTCATAATGTTCCAGGCACTACCAGTGAATTAATTACTCATTATATAGGTCAACTTATATGAGCTGTTTGTTTTTATCATTTGTTTACATCATTTCCACAGTTAGTAGTGAAATTTTTGTTAACCAATTAGCATTTCAGCAAGAAGAGGTATCATTTCAGTTTACACTCTGATGAACTGATGAGAAAAATTACATGTTCCAGTAATTAAATAAATTTCCCTATTAAAGACTTACTTGCACTTCACCAATACTTGATTTGTAGCAGCCATGAAGATAAATATCACCACCATTAATTAAAATTATTTCCTTAGTAATGTCTCACAATTCTATTCAGCTAACCATTATTTCTGTATTCTTACCTCCTAAATTCCTCAAACTTTTTGCTAGTTAAATAAGAATTGCAGCCACTTCAAGATAGTGCTTTCCGTTTAGGTAGTTTACACGCTTTAGCCATCTTTTTTTGTTACACATCTCCTCACAAGCTTTATGCTTGTGCCTCTGCTGTCACTGATGCTTGGTCTTTGGGGCTGGAGCCAGGGCATCCCTAATAGAGGGGTATTGGATGTGGAAATCTCTCCCTCTGCTGGTCATTCGAGCCTCTTGCTTTTACACTTTACAATCTCAACCCAGCATTTACCAGATGGATCTTATCTATGGTTTTATCTTTTCCTATCTGTTTGGTGGCCCACTGCCTGGAAGCACAGTCAGTACTTTTGCTTTACATAAAGCAACTTCATATGTATTTTTATAGTGAGCAAGAGATACTGTCCACATGTTTCTGTTGAGGTCAGAAAATTAAGAGAGAGATTTAATGGAAAGAGGAGATGCTTGGTAAACAAATAAAAGAAGAAAAGCAGTACCAGATAAAAAAAATACTGGACTCAAATAAGAAAAGGGTAGATAAAAACCAGAACACAAGAATATTAGTACCTTGACAAGATAAGAGATACAAAAGATTGCAAAGGGGACACAGAAAATGTTTTTAAAATATTACTACAGAAAAAATACACAGGCTAAGCAGCTATCAAAAAGTGCCTTAAAAAATGCAGTTAGGGGAAACATGGAAAATACAAAAAAACCCCAAAGGTCGATACCTAGAGCTGAATTCTGTGGCTATCCCAAGCATGCACTTTCTACAAGGCAGTGTGAGAAATGTATGTATCCCGTATAGCGTAGGACGGTCTCTGTGCAGAACCATCGGTTTAGATCAGGGCAGTACTGCTCTTGATCATTGACAATTCAACCTCTTGGAAGATTATGGATAGCTGAAAATACAATTTTCCTGACATTTCTACTGTATTTAAAAAATGTTACGTTAAAAAGATGCCAAAGCACACATCTGATTTCTCAGGTTAGAAGACGTGTGAACATGGTTATGTTCTACTAATGACATTTAGTTGTTCCTTTCCTCGGACACAGAAATAGTATCTTTAACTCCTTTGGTCAGTGATGTCAGTGATGTGACACTTTAATGCTGCACTGCAGGTGGGTTGCTTCAGGAGATGCCTGTGTCCCAGGATCATTCAGAAGCATCCAGCGCAGCAACAGATGTGCTGCCTACACACAGTGACTAATCAGGAACAGAAAACTGAAGGGCAAGTGTGTGCCTTGGAGGGAGAACTCCAGTCCACAAATCTCTCCAGCTCTTCTCCTGGAGCTCTCCGAGCACTAGCCCAAGTAGGCTCTCGCTGCCAGCCCAACACTGGCAATACTCCACATGGGGAATGTGATCCTTTAACCCTTCACTTAGCTGCTCCTTGGTACGTTGCCTGGCTGTGAGAACATGCAGAGCACAAAGGACTTTCTGACATTATTTAGATTCTTCTAGCCATCTGTTTAGATGCTTTAAAGACCTAATTTTTCCCAATGTTTTAAATGAATCCCTGTTTTCAATATAATATGAAAATATTTTCTTTCTCCTTTTTATTAATGCAGAATTACACTTTTAAGAATTCAGCTTTAAAGGACAGTAAAATGTTACTATGTGGATTTCTACAGCCCAATTAACTGGACAGAGACTGTTGTAGCAAACTAAATTTGCTTGCAAAGTATTAACAGCTGTTATCACTCCACCTCACCTTACGACGGGTAAAAAGAATTAAATATTTTTATGGAAGTATAGAAGGATTTTACTACTCATTATTAAAATTAAAGAACAGCTTCTTATAATCCTTATTATTTATGTTGCATATTAATTTACAATGATTTTGCTGTGCTGCACTTAGCATGAAGAACCACAGGCTCCCTTGTAAAGTATAACACTGTTAATACAGAAATCAATGAATATTGTTTCTCATATGTCATTAATATTAATAATCTAACCAAATTGGAAAAAAAGTGCACCAAAACAAAAACCTGAACCTTACACAATCATAGGTCTTGGATTCCTGCAGCAGAGAAAAAGAGGTGCTGTAGCAAGTATTTGGCACATTCTGAAACAGCAGTACCATGGACCAAAGGACAAAGCATTGGCCAACAACTGCCATTTAATATAAAATTATTATTACATGCCAACCGTATATTGCATTGCCACTGTTATACAGTAGCATCTTTTAAGAATTCCAGTCACAGATCCACTCTCTGTCACACTCATCTCTCCAATTTAGAGAGAAGGATGTTGTGGGGGACCGTGTCAAAGGCCTTACAGAAGTCCAGATAGATGACATCTGTAGCTCTTCCCTTGTCCACTGATGTAGTCATTCCATCATAGAAGGCCACTAGGTTGGTCGGGCAGGACTTGCCCTTGATGAAGCCATGCTGGCTGTCTCCAATCCCATCCCTGTCCTCCATGTGCCCTAGCATAGCTTCTAGGAAGATCTGTTCCATGATCTTCCCAGACACAGAGGTGAGGCTGACAGGTCAGTAACTCCCAGGGTCCTCCTTCCTACCCTTTTTAAAAATAGGTGCAATGTTTCCCTTTTTCCAGTCCCCAGGGACTTCACCTGACTGCCATGACTTTTCAAATATCATGGAGAGTGGCTTGGCAACTATATCAGCCAATTCCCTCAAGACTCTGGGATGCATGTCATCATAGACTTACGTACATTCAGGTTCCTCAGGTGGTCACAAACCCGATCTTCTCTTACAGTGGGAGGGACTTTGCTCCCCAAGTCCTCGACTTGCAGTCCATCCACTCGAGAGGTGTGGGAAGAGAGCCTGCCAGTGAAGACTGAGGCAAAAAAGTTGTTGAGTACCTCAACCTTCTCCTTGTCCATTGTTACCAGATGTTTCCCCGATGGATTTGTTTTCCCACGGTAGAATTCAGTAAGGTCTTTGGCTGATTATTGTGAAAAGAAAAACCTTTTTTAGAAATACAGATTTGTCATAAACAAGGTTCTGAGTTTAAATCCTCTTTTTTCCAGTAGCAAATCCAAATGTAAAAGCCCAGGCTATTTTTTTAAATAATGAGCATCTTTCTGTTATTGAGCCTTGAGAAATACAGTGATTTGTTAGGGAAGCTAGAGTGTCTGAATACTTTATTTGTACCAAAATTCATCTCTCTGTAGCAGTTTCCATATTTCAAAGTTCAAAAAAATGTTCTTTTTCCCATACAAAATACAAACAAAAACATTTTATATGCCAGGACATGAGAATATGCCTTGCTATCACATATGGAGATTGTAGGAATTGTTTTCTTTTTGCTTCCTCTCCTCCTTCTCCCTTTCATTTGCCCTCTCCATTTCCTTCTTTTGCTTTTCTTCCTCCTTTCTGTTTTTTAAATTTATTTATTTTATGGTAATCATGATAATTAGGTCAAGTTTCATACAGAATGGGGAAAGACAGGAAAGGTTTCTTGAAATTCAGTCTGCTATAGCTTTTGTACCTCATATCTTTTAAAGATTCTGCTGAACAGTGTGAAATGTTCATCACCTGATCAGCATGCTATAAATCCTGACATTTTTATCATATTTGGAAAGTCTTGTGTTTAAACCATTATGACTGACTATTATTTATTTTGGACTCATTCAACAGTACTTGTGTCCTAAGACACTGACAGGAAAGCACATTTATCACAATGTGGAACATAAATGATGCATATGAACAGTCAACTCTACTAGGCTAATGAAAGCTGTTTAACATCAGGATGCTGAGTACGTTTTAAGTCTGGGTTAGGCAAAGCAACCAGCAGTCGGGGGAATGAAGGCAGATGGAAATAAAACTTAACTACAGACAACTGTTCTCTTAGAAGAACAGTGTGCTGCATGATCACATTCTCATTATCTTCTGTGGAATGATTTTTATCTGCAGACTTTTTCCCCACTGTTAACACCAGTTATTTTTTCAGTGTCTTGTTACTCATTAGAAATGTTGACACTAAGCAAAGTTCATAGCCTCAGCATAGTAAGTTTCATGATTCAATTCATGGACATATTTTTTATTATATACACAAGAGAGGGAAGTTACATATATCAAACTGCATTACAAGTTCTGCATCACCTTTGCAACTGCTGGAAGCTGTATCTGGGTAATCCCAGGAAAGAGCTCACGTTGTTCCCAACTACATCCTGACATACTTGGCCACTTAACAACTTAGGTTTCACATCAGCAGTTCTTAGGAATTTATTGATCTAAAGGTAGATTTTTGACACCTTCTTCCAGAAATGATGTAATAGTCAATAGCTCTGAAGTGGGGAGAACAATGTCCCTGTGCTCTCACTCCTGATGAGAAGGCAGGCAGAGGAAACATCAGGCCTTTGGGGGTTGTGCAGTTTTTCCAGTGTCAGGTCAGAACAAGCCCCCAAGCATGTAATTTCTGGTTGCAGACATCGGTTTTGAAAACCAAGATGGAAACAGCAGATCTCTCCCCAGAAAAGGCCACATATACACTTGCAAAGACTGGGGAGATGAGAAGACAGCTCGGACTGATTGCAGCTGCTGTGGGCTCCCATGTGTTCAGAAGCTCTTGCTGAGTCCCTGGCTAGCAATGCTCTCTCTTCATGCACCACAAAGTGCATCCACACCAGGGCTCCAAGTAGACCTCCCCAAACTGCGTGTAACACATCCAGATCACACTGGGAAGATGCTTCCATTGAAGAACACCTTTGCTAAAGCCAGAGCATCCCTGAGGAGTAGTTTGGTTAAAGGCATCCCCACCTTCTGCCAGGGAGATCAAAGCTGAGGGGCTTGTGCTGAGGGGCTCCTCTGAGGGCCTGAACCCCACCCTGCCTCCCATCCACATGCCCAGGGGGGTGCTCCTGCACCCCAACCCTTGAGCCCTGTAGCCCAGGAACAGCACATGTCCACATTGTGAACTACAAAATTTTCTAAATGTTAAAGCCTAGTGTCTTGCTCAGAAACTGTGGGCACATAGGTTTGTCCTTAAGGCTGCTGTGGCTTAAGCCTGAAGTGAGGATGTGACTAAACCATGTCAAAGGCCATAAAAGCAACTGCTCTATTAGTTTGTAGCATCAGTGCTTCTACCTAGAGAGTTCAGCATCATGATTACATGGGTGTACGTTCTTACTCACTATCTCTGGCGGCATCCTGCTCAGTGCTGGAACGGAGAATCACCCGTTAAGGAATCTCGCTCTTCACTGACTCCACGAGGCACATAGCTGCCCTGAATCACCTCACTAAAGCAGGAAGTCTCCTTTCAGCCCATCAGTACTTAGTTTTGGCAGCCGAAATGGCCACTTTAACAGGTCCCTTTGTTGGGATAAACCAAAGTTTACACTTGAGGATTACAGAAGGGCTTCCATGGCAAAAGCAGCAAGGTATCGCTCAATTTATACAGAATCTGGTAATAGATAAATAACTAAAGTGAAAACATTATTTATTGTAGCATCTCATTATATTACACATTTTAGATGACTATGTGACGAGAAGAGAATTTTGGATCTCTGTGAGAATTCATAGGCATCGTATTTCAGTAATAGTAAAAATATTATGCATAATCAGGCATGAGTGTAGGAGGTTCTTTTGACTACAACAAAAGAATATTTGAACGTAGTATCATGTTAGAAAAATAAAGCTTCAAAGTCCTCTGGTTTGCTTTTGTTATGCCATCAAATTGCAAATACCAAGCACAATATAGCATTTATCAGACCACAATTCTCAACTCAGAAACCGTGAAATATAAATAACTAACATAATTTTCCAAAAAGTAAAGCTAGAAATTACCTCAAAATTATTTATGTCCTCAACTGAAATTGATATTTGAATGAGGATATCATCCTCTGAACGTAAGACAAGTCAGTTTTTCATAATAGAACATTTTAATTACATAATTTAAACTGGAACATGTATGTAAACAAGCTAACTCCAAAGTAATTTAAAGATTAATTTACTGCCCATTGATATATTATATACCAAGTTTTTTAGTTAATAAATTACAGCAATTTAACTGGCTAAAAAAAGTTCAGAATGTCATTAATAGAAACTCAAAAATAATTTAATACAGCTGCAAAATCTGTGTAAATCATTATTTATGCAAAAAATACCTCATTCACAGTATATGTCCACTTAAACAAGTCTTACAAAATTAATATTTTGATCTGTTCTCAAGAAGAATGAGATACCTTAACCTAAGGTGTCTTCTAAAAAGAAAAACAGATTACATACTGTTTTCTTCAGCAGTCAGACAAGTTCCTTATTCTCTCTACTTCCTCTCTATTTAATATTTGTAAGACAGAAGATTAAATATATTAAGCATACATACATTTATATAAAAGAAAAACACTGCTTAAAAGCTAAACTGATTTAATGATCCTATACACTAAAAACAATTTGCAGTTTAACAGGATAATTCATTTATTTGTAACTCAGCCCAAGAACAAGCCTGTTACATGCAGGCATTAGCACTAATGAGTGAAAGAAACTCTCACTTCTTTCTACCAATTCCTACTGAAAAAGTGAAACTGGTAATTCTAGAAAGGGAATTAATTTCAGGCTGCTCTCATAAACTACATAACACTGGAATAAAAAAAATATTTGCGAAGATTTAATTTAGACAATGGTAAAACAGCAGATGATGCTGGAGTCTTATGAAAGCTAAAACTTCACCAAATAGAAATTACTGTGCAGAGCTGTTCAGAATGTTTGAATGACAGCCACACTGAAAAAAACCCAAACTCCTTTATATCACTTCTGAAAGATATAGAAGATATTTTTCCACTTCTTAGGAAATTTTATTTTTACACACATATTAAGCACTGACAGGGCAGTGCCTCTTATGGGACAAAAAATCAGGATTAAGTACACAGAGACACGCTCAGTCACAAAGCACCAAATTACCAGGAATAATCTCCTTTTCCCAGAAAGATTAAAAAAAACCCCAACCAAATCAAACAAACAAACAGCTGGGAGTGTAGTAAGAGAGGGCTGGAAAGAACCTTCTACATCTTCAAGTCCCACCACCAATTGCTGTAAGCTTCATATCACACAGCTGTACTTCAAGTTAGTTGGTGTTTTTCTACAATACTTTTCTTAGGAAGCTCTTTCAGTAATCTCCCTGGTGGAACTACAACTTTTCAATTTCCACCCTAAATTCCTTAATGGCCAATTCATACCTACTTTTTTCACATACATCTTCTAGGCTATATAAGGCTGTCATAATCTTTTATTTCCTCACTGATGATGTATCAAGAAAAACTTTTCTCAGCATTTGTTTTGCTGAACGAAGTAAGCAAAGCTCTTTCTGTCATCCCATAAGGCAGGCTCTATCTATTTTGATCATGTTAGTAGTACTTCTTTGTGCCAACCTTAGCCCCAATTTCTTTCTTGAGAAATGGATTATTACAACTATCTGTATTATTTCAAATAAAGAATTACCAGAGCATAGATATTCCCCTGTATGCACTGGAAATACAATCCAGGTCACAATTTGCCTTTTCAGAGCTACCTCACACTGCCAATGCACAGACATCCTGTGACCAATTAGTATACTCTCCTCTTTGTAATACTTCTCCTCTTTATTGCTTCCATTTGATGAGTCCTTAGCTGATAGCAGAAATTCTTGTCAGCAGTCTCCAAGTGCATAACCTTGCACATTATTCACCTGAATCTCATTCATTTTCCACTTCTCTAATAGTCAAGGTTGTAAAGTTCTTTCTTAATATTCTTTGCAAGTTCTAATTCAGCTTTGATTTAAACAGTTTTTATTGCTGTTCTACATTCTAAGAAATAACTTTATTTGCTGATCAGTATTTTTTAATTCCTTTCTGTTCTTTTCTATTCCTTGTAGGTGTTCATTTATTTCTAAAATCCTTCTTTAAGTAACTATCCATTTAGGTCTGGCATTATTTCTGAAAGTCTTTTCCTTGCTCAGATATAAATTCTTGGTATTTTAAATAAATTTACCTCAATTTCAGATACCATCTCCATTCAAATTCCTGAGCAGTTCAGACAGGCTGAGTTATCACTGCAGTTTCTGTAGCTTATCGAAGCTCACTCTTCAAGTCAAGCACTTTACTTGAAGACATACTTTTGTTTATCTTTCCATTTACTCTAAACTGAATCAACTTAATCAAAAACCCTGATCAAAACTTACAATGACTGGCTTAACTGTAGTGTCCTTATAATTTACACAAACTAAATATAAAATAGTACAAAACCCTCTTCAAAGGGTTGTTAATGTATTTTTACATGTCTGCTTAGTGCAAAATGCTTAAGTTGGTCCTTGAAGATCCCTGAAATACCCTTTCCCATGTGAGTTGTACAATTCTTTGGGCACAGGCATGTTCTCTTCCATCCCTTATAGTCCCACAGATCACAAATTCTTTGAAGCTGTGCCACCGTGGAGAAAAAGAAAACGTGCTTTTAACTTTAGCTGGGTAACTAGTATGTTCTCCCAAGTTATGGGAAATGTGGGATGAATAAGCAAGTTGTAGAGAGAATTGGCCTTAGGTCTCTTTTCTGTATGAGTACCTTCACTTCTAGGAACTAGTTCCCAACAGGTGATAAACAGAACACATCTAATAAACTTCACTGACCTTACGCATTTGCAGAACGTGTCTTCTTCATGGCGTTTTCTTTTATCCTACCTCAAGATACCACGATTCCTTGATGAGCTGGATTCTGAAGCACAGAGAGGATCCCTGCGTTTAACACAGTTCTGGATTCTGTTCCAGGGAACAAGTGACCACAAGCTAAGGAAACAGTATTAAGAATTATTTTATTAGATCTAGTCCTAAGTGACTTAAAAATGTTTTCCCTAGCTCTAATACAGCCTATGACCATACACAGCAATTTTAGACTGATCTGATTGTTTTTCAAAAAAAAGCAAAAGGAAAGCAAATTATTCGTTAACTGATGGATATTCTGTATAGGCTTTAGATCTCTTATAGGAGTATGACGAGCTTTACAAACCAGATTTGGAACCTTAACTGCAAATATAAACCATTATCGTCAAGGGAAAGGGGAAGAAGTGTCATTTTTTTACAATTTAGTTTGTAATAGGAAAGGCTCTTCAATGATAAGTTAAATTGAAAATCAGAGTGTATTTTTGAAAGGACAATAAAATGCAAAAAGATTATGATCTCCACACAGTCAAATGTTATGCTTTACGGTTATTGTAATGCCTAGTGTTACCAAAGTTTTTCCAACAATGAATCCTATAGTGAAGGGTGAAACAGTCCAGTGTTGCTCATTAAGCTTCTCCTAATACAATGCTGTTCAAGAACGCAAGCTGCTTAGAAAAAAAACGGGTAATGGCAACAATAAATTTCCTCCTGTGCTCAGTATCAAGACCTGAAAGTTCTACCCAACAGCTTCCATTTCTTCATTCATTTCTCCTAATGCTCCCTCTCTGGCCATTTTCTAACATACTTTCCTCCAGCACAGATGATCAAATAACAGATACGCAGGTCTTGGAGATGACCCCAGCTGATGGGGACAGCCTAATGGGTTAATGCCTAGAGTAGTCATTAGTGCACTGTTGAATATCTGGAGAAAATGTAGTTTCTTCTATTGGAGAAGATGTATTTCGGTAAAGAAAGGAACTCTACAGACGTGAAAGTCAGGTCATCCATTTTCCTAGGCAGTTAACGATTATTTTTCCAGCTTCATCAGCACTATTGGCAAGGAAAACGATGTGTCCCTGCTGTGCCTAGAGGAATACACCACCACTTGTTAGAAGTGTTCATAGAGCACCTGTGAACCGGATATACCATCCATGTGCCATGGACATGAAAACAGCATGTGCCACTGTCTATGCACAAATCACTACACCACTGCAGTGTGTTTCAGTGTTCACTGATGCACTGCATACAGCCTTCAATATAGTCTTCCTGCTATACCACCCTTGTCTCAGAACAGCAAGTCAAAAATACTCTCTGGTTTCTGATTTACTGTGTGCCAGTTTGGCACTGATCCTTGGGCTGCTCACCATAGACTCAAGGGGCTACCCCAGTAAAAAGCACTTCATATATATTCTGCCTTGGAATTAACTTCTGCACCAGTCTGTCATGTATCCCAAAGCCACAGCACAAGCAATATCCACTAACCTTCTTAGTGTTCACTTTACCTGCTCTTAACCTTGCACAGGCCAGTTGCCCTGTCCTCATCCTGTGACAGACAAACACTCGCTGTAAGACAATAAATATAGCTATGAATGGCACATTCCCCTTGCTTAATAAAATCAAATATGATGAAAAAAATTCTCAAAATATAATCTTATAGCCAGTAGCAAGGTTTTATTTTTTCTCATTGTATTTGCTGTTGCTGTGACATGAGCCATATGGTACCTTTCATTTCTTTGCCCCAGTGCCATCTTTGTTGCTATTTCTCCTTAAGCATGCGATACCATTAAATTCAGAGAGTCCAACCCTACATCTTACTTAAGCAGAAGCAAATGAGATGACAAAATTTAAAAAGAGTAAAAGCTCTCTCCCCTAATAGTTTCAATATTCTTTTATGTCAGAAGGTGAAGCCTTCAATTAGCAGCTAGTCATTTTAACCTGTATTTTATTTCCTCCATTCACCTCCCTATTTCGCTTGTTTCAATATGCCTTTACCAATTAAGTCTGCAAGAAAATGCCTTATAACCTGCAACTCTTTATGACTGATAAAGTGCTTTTTCTAAATAGTCCTTTCAGTTTAAATTTAAGCATACTGTACCACACTAGAAATTATTTCAAAATAACAGTCTGTCTCTCCTACATAAAATTACTGTACAATCATGGCAGAGTGAAACAGAATTTAATTATTGTAAGCATCCTACTTGTGAACTTTTTTATGTTACTGGGTCTACATTAAGCAAGAAAAAGTAGCAATTAGCACAACATTTCACCAAATGAAATAATCACTAAAAAGATCCTAACAATCCCCTCCTCAAAAATAAAAACAACAGCTTTTCTAACCATGGAGTGGAAAAATGGTAAGCCAGGAAAATGGTTCATCATAGCATAGGGTAATATGTTGGGGTTTTTTTAAAAAAAAAAAACGCCACCACATTCAATTATAGCATTTAAGCAGAAACAAGTAGAAAGTAATTTAGTTAGCTGTAATTACTGAAAAACATAAGGCTTTCTGAATGAATGTTGTTATACTGTAATTGAAAATATTTGTATCACAGTGTTGTTTGAAAACTTCTCACATGAATAGGACTCTAAATAGCAGGAACTGAATAAACCTATACTCCCTCCAAGAAAAATCAGACTAAATAATTCTACTGTTACAAAGCCGTCTGTTAATAACAGGATAGTGAAGAGCAAAAATTAGCAAAAATTCAGGTAAATGAGCACACTGGAAAAAAAAAATGGTGGTAGTGCACTTCTGCATTCATGAGAGCCTAAATCTTACGGTGAGTCCTACATTGTCCAAAATAGCTACCTGATAACAAAACCTTGCCTTGACCTACAGGGAATGCACATTGAAATGCAAGAAAAAACACAGAAATTAGATACCGTAAATGTAGGAGAAACAGTGAAATGGAGGTTTCAGTGTTTCAAACCACCTCCACAGGCCAAAAAGTGGTCAGACTCTAAATTTTTTTCCTCAGCAATCTTCCAGCCTTTCTTACATTCACACTGCCATAATAACTCTGGTCCCTTCCTTTATTTGAAGCAGAGCAACTATTACTAGTAGATTGTCAGCTACAGGCACACGTTAGCTCGTGATCAAGTCAGAGTATCATCACAAAAGGCCAAAACACTATTGAGGTGGAAACACAGCCCAGCTAGTTTACCAGCTTTTATTCACTACTGAGGCACAGATGCTCACCGGCGAGGGACCCAGGATGCTGCTCTCTGTTGCCCAGGCTTCAGAGCGGTACGCCTGCCTTCTCTCCCATGCAGCCCTCCGTGATTTGCAGCAATTCCCTACAAAGGTTCGCAAGTTTACTTCAATAACACACGCACCCCCACAACACACACCGCGCCCGCCCCCCGCCCTCTCCCCCCCGCCCAATTTCATTTAAAGCTTCCTCTTTGCTCTTGCTGCCTATTAAAATAGGAGCTACTGCCCAGTACGTAGTTGCTTGCTGGCACTTGTCGGTCTCTCTGATGTCCCCGGCCCCGCTTTTTGACTGTAAGCTTTCTGGGTCTGGGCTTGTTCCTCGGGCCTGGAGGAACTTTTTTTTTTTTTTGTGCCAATTTTTATTGAAAAGTTTTCATCCAGTTCCCCGTAATTCGCTACCGCGCCTCTTCGCCCCTGTCACAGCTTCCCGCCGGGGCTGACCCCACCCCGGCTCCATCTCTGCCAGTCAGGAGACGAGAGGACGTGCCACCCTCAGGCCTCGGCACGGCGCAGGCTGGCGCGGCCGCTGCCCTCTTCCCCGGCGACAGCAGGGCTGGCCCCGCAGCCGGCGATGGGCCCGGCCTCCCGCGGGGACGAGGGACGCAGCAGCCGCCTGAGAGGACTGGCCTGCCCCGGGGTGACTTCCACAGCCGGCCGGGCCGGGCGGGCGCCACGCTAGCGGAGCGCTTTCCGCCGCCGTTTGTCTCCCGTCTCTTCCCGTTCGCAGGAGCAGCTGCTGCTGCGCAACCCCTTCCCCGCCCGCCCGCTCGCCCCAGTGGCCTCGCCTCCTCCTCTCAGCCTCGCACGACGCGGCCCGGTAAGCGGAACGGGGCCCGGGAGCGCGGAGGGAGGCGCCACCGCCGCCCACTGGGCCGAGCCAGGCCCTGGGCTGGGGGGCCGCCGGGCAGCGGGGCGTTGGGGGCGCGGGGTGTGCGCTGAGGTGCGGACACCTGCCTGGAGCTGGGGGGTCGGCGGGGCTGCCCGTCCCGGGGCGAGCCTAGCGCCTGCCTGAGGGGGCGCCGAAGCGCGGCGGCGACAGCCCCGACTTCTCCTCGGAGTTAACTTAGCGGTGCCGCCGCCGCCGGCTGTCAGCATCCGACACGCCCCGGGAGCCCACCGGCCTGCGGGGCAGCGCGGAGCTGCCAGCCCGGCCTTCCCTGCGCCCCGTGGCGGGGCCTGGGCGGGTGCAGGAGGGGTCCGGGCACCGTCGAGGGCGGCCGGGGGCAGCTGCTGCGGCTGTGCTGCCTGGTGAGTTGCGGTCAGGAGCTCACGTTACGCTGGGACCTGAGCACCGCAGTCTTGCTTGTTCAGTCCTTTATTTTGTGCAACAGCTACTGCAAGAGCACAAAACAGGCAGTACAGGTCTGAGGGATCTCATGGAAGAAAGAGATTACGCGCCGATCCATGCTTTTCCATTGACCTGTTAGGTCTGTTGCCTGTCCAAGTGATTAAACGCTCCGGATTCTTTTGCTGTATCTGGTAGACCTGTTGACTTCAGCAGCGTGCAGTAGGATTTTTTAGCAAGTTAAGTAATATGTTGCAAGTAATATTCTTTCTGATTTTTATGTTAACTGCCTTTTAATTACATGGGCTACTCTTGCTACAAGAGAAAGGTTATCACACACTGGCCATCCTCTCTAATCGAGTGGTCCATGGTATGGAAGCTGATCACACAACAGTAGCTGAACTGGTACACCAGTTCATGATCAAGCAGGAGCTGGCACATGAGCAGATGGCACAGTTCTTCATGCATCTTGTTGCTTTGCTTCTCTGGCAGACTGGAGCCGGTTCTTTAAACTTTCTTTTCTATCTTCCCATCTACGTACTACTTTATTGAGAAACACTGGTTAAGTATGCTCTTAAAAGTGTCTCTTTAAGCAGAAATACTTTGGAGATCAGAAGCTAGCAGCAAGTTTTTATGTGTACCTGAATGCCTTCCATGATTGTTTCCCTGTCCAGCAGAGTGTCAGCTCCTCCCTTTCTGGGAGCAGGAACTTCTGGTATGGACACTTGTTGGCTAGGACAGCTCATCTAGCTTCTCTCTGTCATCCTTCTTCAAAGCTGCTACTCATCTAATACTTTTTCAAGACTCCTGGTAACTAATGCTCAAGTTTCTGTGCCCTAATTTCTCACTGCAACCTAATTATTATTGTAATCTTCATGGCTGCAGTGTTCTGAAGGGATCACAGGTGACTTTTGAACAAAAAGGCATTGAGAACCACTTGTCCTGCTGTACTCATTTTCTTATTTTTATGCATTTGGGGATAAGGGGCAAGCTAGTTGAAAAGAAATTCTAGTACAAAGTTTTCAACAGAAATTTAGGGGTTTGTGTTTAGTTCTTCACTTTGAACATTTGAGCATTTTTGCTTGGGGTTTTACTTCATGTTTTCTAGCAATCTTTTTGAAGAAGAAATGTCCAAAGCTTAATATATTATACAATTCAGATTGTATCAGAAACTGATATATAAATACCAAAAGGAACTTCCTACTGCTGAGAGGATGCCAGAAGGGAAAGTGTCCTGTTCAAGGAGTGATGAATAAATAGGAAGCTGACCAGCTCTGTACCATTTATCTGGCTGCTATGTCTGCTACTTGATCCTTCATCTTTTTTTGTTGTTGTTTTCTTTGTGAATAGTTCCACTAGCTTTCTGTGGTGTTTCTCATAGGTTTTCCAGACAGAGTGGGAGGAGGGGAAAAAATACAATTTCTGTTTCCTCTTCCCGTAACATATTGATGAGCATGTATGAATCTGAAAATCTTAAGGATCTCATGCTGAAATTACTTAAGAATTGTTTGCTGCTGGGGAGTGATTATTTGATCTTCCAGTGTTTCCTGCCCTTATAAATGTAAGAAACAACATTTTCAAATGGATCTACTGAATTTTGTGTTTCTTTCCACCCTGGTAAGGCATTCTCCATTCTTTTTTTTTTCCTTGAAAAATTATATAATCTGTCTAGTCTACTCAGTGCTGGTAAAACTTCATTTTGAGTTCTGCATCCAGATTTGAACACTGCTATGCAAGAATAGCTGACCCATTTGAAAGAGTTCACAAAATAGCTGGAGATCAAGAAGGCATGATCTGTGAGGGAAGAGGGAAAGAACTGGATTTATTTAGCCCAAAGACAAGTTTGAAGGGGAGCTAATACATAACAAATGTTTAAAGTTGTAAAATGTTCTTGCATGGAAGAAAAGGAGCCATTTTATTCTCTGTATTCACAGCAAATAAGGGAAATAGCAAGAAAATTCAGGTTAGATGTTAGGGGAAAAGTTAAAATAATAGAAGATTAGAAGGTAATTAAATAGTTTGGGAAGGCTGTGAAATCTCCATGAAAGGTCTGTAAGAGAAGGTTAGACAAAGGTTAGAGCTAACTAAGGTTAAAGCCGACAAGCTCTAACAAAGGTTAGAGCTGAACTTGGCAAGGGACACAAAGAATAATAAGAAGGCCTTCTACAGGTATGTCAACCAGAAAAGGAAGGTGAAAGAAAGCATACCCCTCCTGAAGAGCAGGAGCGGCAAACTAGTGTCAACGGACGAGGAGAAGGCTCAGGTACTCAACGACTTTTTTGCCTCAGTCTTCACTGGCAGCCTCTCCTCCCACACCTCTCGAGTGGATGGGCTGCAAGACGGGGACTGGGGGAGCAAAGTCCCTCCCACGGTAAGAGAAGATCAGGTTCGTGACTACCTGAGGAACCTGAACGTACAGAAGTCTATGGGACCAGATGAGATGCATCCCAGAGTCCTGAGGTAACTGGCTGATGTAGTTGCCAAGCCACTCTCCATGATATTTGAAAGGTCATGGCAGTCAGGCGAAGTCCCTGGGGACTGGAAAAAAGGAAATGTAGTACCCATCTTTAAAAAGGGTAAGAAGGAGGACCCTGGGGACTACCGACCTGTCAGCCTCACCTCTGTGCCTGGGAAGATCATGGAACAGATCCTCCTAGAAATGATGCTGAGGCACATGGAGGACAGGGAGGTGATTGGAGACAGCCAGCATGGCTTCACCAAGGGCAAGTCCTGCCTGACCCACCTAGTGGCCTTCTACAGTGGGGTGACTGCATCAGTGGACAAGGGCAAAGCAACCAATGTCATCTATCTGGACTTCTGTAAGGCCTTTGACACGGTCCCCCACAACATCCTTCTCTCGAAACTGGAGAGATACGGATTTGATGGGTGGACTGCTCGGTGGATGAGGAATTGGTTGAATGGTCGCATCCAGCGGGTAGTGGTCAATGGCTCAACGTCCAGATGGAGACCGGTGACAAGTGGTGTCCCTCAAGGGTCTGTATTGGGACCGGTCCTTTTTAACATCTTCATCAATGACATAGACAGCGGGATCGAGTGCACCCTCAGCAAGTTCGCGGACGACACCAAGCTGAATGGTGCGGTGGATACGCTTGAGGGTCGGGATGCCATGCAGAGGGACCTGGACAGGCTTGAGAGGTGGGCCCGGGCGAACCTTATGAGGTTCAACAAGGACAAATGCAGAGTCCTGCACCTGGGTCGGAGCAACCCCCGGTATCAGTACAGGCTGGGGGATGCAGGGATGGAGAGCAGCCCTGCCAAGAAGGACTTGGGGGTACTGGTGGATGAAAGGCTGGACATGAGCCAACAATGTGCGCTGGCAGCCCGGAAAGCCAACCGTATCCTGGGCTGCATCAAAAGAAGCATGGCCAGCAGGTCGAGAGAGGTGATTCTGCCCCTCTACTCTGCCCTGGTGAGACTCCACCTGGAGTACTGCGTCCAGCTCTGGGCCCCTCAACATAAGAAGGACGTGGACCTGCTGGAGCAGGTCCAGAGGAGGGCCACAAGGATGATCAGAGGAATGGAGCACCTCTCCTACGAAGACAGGCTGAGGGAGTTGGGCCTGTTCAGCCTGGAGAAGAGAAGGCTCCGGGGAGACCTTATTGCAGCCTTTCAGTACTTGAAGGGGGCCTGTAGGAAAAATGGGGAGAACCTTTTTAGCAGGGCCTGTTGTGATAGGACAAGGGGTAATGGTTTTAAACTAAAGGAGGGGAGATACAGGCTGGAAATCAGAAAGAAGTTTCACAATGAGGGTTGTGAAGCACTGGAACAGGTTGCCCAGAGAAGTGGTAGAAGCCCCATCCCTGGAAACATTCAAGGTCAGGCTGGACGGGGCTCTGAGCAACCTGATCTAGTGAGGTTGTCCCTGCTCATTGCAGGGGCGTTGGACTAGATGGCCTTTAAAGGTCCCTTCCAACCCAAACTATTCTATGATTCTATGATTCTATGAAATGGTTCTCAAGAAAGGGAACTGAGACTCTGACTTGGGAAGGAAGTCTTAGGACCCTTTGTTCGTGGCTTTTCTGGATCTGAATCATAGAAAAATGTTTGAAGGACATAAGACAAGAGCCATGGAGGAGCATAGCCTTTTAACACTCAGATATGTCTACATGCTATTTTGGAGGCAAACATGAGCTCACACAAAGCAACTGATCTGAAAGCAGTACAGCCACAACAAACATGGCCCAGTGCCAAGCTGAAAAGGCCCACTGAGAGACACACTATCTAGTTTCTGAGTGCCAGAGTGGAATCTTTTCTCTATGTTGGCTTTTTTTCCCGAAAGACGAAGCAAGGTGAGAACAAGATGCCTTTTAATAGTTTTAGATGCAAAACAAGACAAGTAAAAACTTACGAAAATATATCCAGAACACTATGGTTAAACTGCATTTAACTATAAAACCACTTCAAAATCCCGTGTTTGTATGCTTTTATTTGAGTTCCAGTTGAAGTTATGTGCAAATCAAAATAAAAAAGAATGCTTATGTGACAAATTAGGAATGTCTCATTTGCTGTTTCTAGCATGATACATGTAGAAACCTCTGCAATGTGTTAGTGTGCATTTGTAGTGTTTCTTTTGTCCTCTGTAAGAACTGCAAAAGGCACATGCATGCAGAATTTTAATAGACCTACAGGAATTTTCCTTTTTAAATTCTGCTAGGCCAGAAGAACACTTCAGCCTACTGTAATATAGTCTTAAAAAGTATTTACACTTTGAGGTGGTTTTTTCCATGTAGTTCACTATCAGCATTCTTGGTTACACAAAATACAACCTGTGCTGTGCAGGTTATTATTACATACATTATATATTATATATTCATTTCTCTTGTGAAAGTGTATTTTTAAATGAAAGGTATATGCAGAACTAAGAAGAAACTTTTAAAGTGTATACATAAAAAAAAGCTTTTATTTTGCAGTAAAACAGTGCTTGCTTGCTAAATATTGTTCACGTCAGGGGGATGTTTACATCACTTCAAATGCCAATTATCCTTAGACAGCCTTTGTTTGCATGACTTGAACCTTGTCTTTTAAATATAGCAAGTGCATTTATCCATCAGTCCTTTATCTGTTGGTTCAGATGTCTATCACCAATTGTTTTATACCCTGCTCCAGTAAGCATCGTCAGTGTCAAATGAAGCAGCTGTTCAACAGATAGCAAACCAGCTTTTTCTATAACAAGTAGCTTAAATGGAACAGAATGTATACAGTAGCTTAAATATATACCATTTGAATACACAGATATAGCATATAAGGTATGCAAGATGTATATCACTAACTGTAATGTGTTTCAAGAATGTATTTTAGTACAAGGGGATATGCCTGTACCCGAAAAGCATGTCTGAGTTAGCCTTATGCAAAAAGTCTTTCAGTCCTTCCTGGTTGGTCTTAGATGTGAGGTTTGCACTGAGCTGTTTTGATCGACAGCTGGCTGAAGATGAGCCCGCAGTGTGCCCAGGTGGCCAAGAAGGCCAACGACATCCTGGCCTGTATCAGAAATAGTGTGGCCAGCAGGAGTAGGGAAGTGATCGTCCCCCTGTACTCGGCCCTGGTGAGGCCGCACCTCAAGTACTGTGTTCAGTTTTGGGCCTCTCACTCCAAGAAGGACATTGAGGTGCTGGAGCGTGTCCAGAGACGGGCAACGAAGCTGGTGAAGGGTCTGGAACACAAGTCCTGTGAGGAGCGGCTGAGGGAACTGGGGTTGTTTAGGCTGGAGAAAAGGAGGCTGAGGGGAGACCTTGTCGCTCTCTACAACTACCTGAAAAGAGGTTGTAGCAAGGTGGGGGTCGGTCTGTTCTCCCAAGTAACAAGTGATAGGACAAGGGGAAATGGCCTCAAATTGCTCCAGGAGAGGTTTAGATTGGATATTTGGAAAAATTTCTTCACTGAAAGGGTTGTTGGGCATTGGAACAGGCTGCCTGGGGAAGTGGTTGATGCACCATCCCTGGAGGTATTTAAAAGATGTGTAGATGTGGCGCTTAGGGACATGGTTTAGTGGTGGACTGGGCAGTGACAGGTTAATGGTTGGACTCGATGATCTTAAAGGTCTCTTCCAACCTAAATGATTCTATGATTCTAAGATTAAATTCATTCTAGAAGTGTGTTATGAAATTGTGAAGAATAAATTAATTAGAACAGTGTTAAGGTATTTGAGTGATACAAACAAATTCATAACTGGTAATCGTTCTTTCAATACTCTGTGAAGACTAATGCTGCATTTATCACAGCAAAGTGATACACACTGCTTGTAAAAATCTTTCAGAGCCTGAATTTACTTTTTTTTTTTTTTTAAAAAAAAGTTATTCATAGAGAGGTCCAGCATTTTTATACATTCCACTTTTGAAATGTGTCTGGTACAGAAAGTAGCAGCACTGACATAGCGAGGTTAATAAAAATTTGAGACAGATTCTACTTAAGTCAAGGCATTTGAATCATCACATTTTTGTCACGAACAAGACAGGTTTCCAGTGTAAATTCTGCCTTTTCTGTAAGTGTCTCTTCCATGATCATTTGCTTGGCCATCTTAACTTATGTTAAAATACGTTAATGGAATCTTAACAAAAATTCATTTTGATTTATTGTGACATTGCAAGAGAAGATTTAACGTTTGCCTTAATTTCACTCTCTAAGCTTAACGTGGATCTGGTTATTAAAAGCTGCATGTATGCTTGAGCTAGGAGTCTAATGTATGCACACGTTTCTGTTCTTCCTTGTCAAACTGTATTTCAGACTCTATATATGTAGGAAAAGTAGTAAGTCTGAAAGAAGACCTCAGATATTAATGAAAAATAATGAATAACCTCTGTGTGTGTGTTTCATAGTCTTTGATTAATTCAGAAAACAAGGCAGAGAAGGGAAAGGTAGAAATGGGAAAAATGGGGAAAATGCAAAAGTCTGTATGGCTCAAGAAGCCAAACTGCTCTTCAGACAGCCTCTACTGAGGACCTCAGAGTTTCTTTAGTTAGTGAAAACTCAGGAAAAATGAAATTGTTGAAATAATTTCAAAATGAGATGTTTGGACTGTGGAAGAACACAGATTCTTTTAATACTCATTTTAAGTTTTATGACCCAGCTTCCCTATCAGTAGGCACTGTGCACTTTAGCACTGTGAGTAGGCATAACCCTAGCATAGTGCTTGAGTTAAGTGTGTAGATGTAAAAGATTTTCTTATTTTTTTCATGTAGCTAGCACAAGAGGGTAAAACCAGAAGCAGCTAGAAAGAAGAGTTGGAGGACCTTTGGAGAAAGCATGGTGAAAAGGGAAGGCTTTGAAAACAGGTTTGAGAAGACTAGAAAGAGATCAGAACACAGCAAGGCACAAAGAGAGAAAGATATTTGTCTTGTCCCGGTTGCCTTAATTTAAGTCTCTGTTTTACAAGGGGGTCAGTTCAGGTCTGTGAAAAGCTCTGTTGCACCAGTAGTACTGATCCTCCCACACAAAATAATTTAAGGGAGCAGGCCTCCAGGGGCACACTGAGAAAACAGTGTTTGTCTTCTGAGCTTTTATGTTGGCATTCATTTTTGTTATCTGACATCGCATATATGTGTGTGTGTGTTTATTTAGTGTGTAGGATAGCAATGACTTATTTCTATGGACATACTCTGGGAAAACGAGTTCCTTTATAGTGAAAAGACTACTGATAGACTTCTGGGTTGCAAGAGGAAAGCATGTGTGGTTTCAACAGGTGACTGAATTGTATGTTTTGCAGTCTTTACAGATAGACATACAGAGCTGAAGAATCACAAGTTGAAATGAGTAACCAAGAGGCTGATGTTCTACGTTGCTGGAGATGTAGAAAATATATAGCAAATTCTATTTGCCTTGTGAAATGTCATGGAAGAGAACCATCTGAAGTAAGTATAGCATCTGGAGGGAGTTTGTAACTTGTTCCAGTGCCATTGGTTTTAAATACAGGAGAAGTAATGCTAGTGAAGCTGTGTGGTCAGTGATCACCTTTATGTTCTGTGACATGAAGGCTGGTATTCATGATACATTTGACTGCTAGCTTGCGTAGAGTATATAGTGTTACCATTTTTCATGTAAAGATGGATTCTGGTTTTGCCACTTTTAATGCAGTCAATTTTTGTTTTAATATCTCTTAACAGAGAACTCTTTGTTTCTAGGATGTATTTTAAATACTGATTCTAATTTCCACTGCAGTAGTTAAGTGTGTGTCAAATATTCCTAAATCAGAAACTTTTGCCTTCATTTTGAAAAAGTGGAGGATAGTCTGTGCACAAAAATAGTTCAGAAGATTAGCCTACCCTGCCGGGTAGGATGCCCTGCCAGACTAAAATACTACTTAGTAATTTGTATCATCTTTATTTTAATAAACAAAAAAATAATCATACAGAATAAAACAATGACAGAGTATTTCCTGCTGCTTTATAATGGCAGTTACTAATCATAAAGAGAGAGTCTTTCCAGATATGCTGAGAAGACTGTGCTTACATCCTACTATCTTGAATCAAAGCTAAAAAGCAAACAGAAGGGAAGGTGTTGATCTTTTTTATTAATGCACTAATCTTTTTTATTAACACACTAGAAATGCAACAACATTGTTTTTGGCATTGGAGAAGGGTGTAATCAATAGAGGTAGAAACAAAGGTATTATTTTTTAAGATCTTGATATAATTAGTATTATTAATAGACCCCATTTTAATCACTCCGCTTACAGAGCTTGAGGTTCTGGAATATTTTTCATGCTTTATGCTTGAGGAGTTTTTATTTTGTGCATGATTGGAAGCATTGGGGGGTGTGGGGGTGTGGGGGGGGTGGAAATTTCAAATCCTTTCATGGAAAAAATGTAGTGAAAAGAAGGAGGTATCTTTGTCCATGCCCCGTGGTGGAGCTTTTAATTGCTAGTGGAGATCCACCATCATTGTGCACAAGACTGGAGTAGCTCCTTCTCTAATTATGTAGATAGCAGATAAAACCCCATAATTTAAT
The DNA here is from genome assembly GCA_009819775.1 of Phoenicopterus ruber ruber. Taxonomy (NCBI): domain Eukaryota; kingdom Metazoa; phylum Chordata; class Aves; order Phoenicopteriformes; family Phoenicopteridae; genus Phoenicopterus; species Phoenicopterus ruber. The sequence continues at coordinate 23,801,951 of CM020246.1, forward strand.
GCTACTTCCTGAGACATTGGGAGGCAAAGATTGTACTATGATGAGAAGAGTAATGTTTTCAGTATGTTGGCTTTCCCTGCTGAATTTTAGACCTTTAGTCAAAGACATCGCTGAAATATGAGTAAAAGAGAAAAATCTTAGAACATATCTTGAAACCAAATGTTGAAGTTACGAATGCAGTATAAACACTTTAAATCAGAATTATATCCAAGTTGGAGTACAGGTATTCTTCACAGATCGGAGGAAGACAATAGCATAGACATAGCAAACGGATCTATCTGTCTGCTGTCATTACTTGGAGAATTTCTAAAAGCTTCTGTCTTCTGTGTATAGCCCCACTTTCAATTTTCAGCATAATGAAAGTTTTATTCCTATGAGTTTCATAACATTGGAGCCAGTGATTTTCCATATTTGTAAATTTTAACAACTGATTTTAAGACTTTGACACTCGCCAGGGTTTCCTTATGTTTTTAGCCATCTTTATAACTTTACTGACATTTTAAACCATATTAAAAGATTTAATTACACTTGTATCAATTCTGAGCTAAAAGGTAGTTAGGTAATTGTTTTTATTTTAGTATCAGTTAGTGAAATGCTACAGTTTTTTAGATTTGGTTTTCTCTTCAGTTGGTCACATCATTGCGGTAAAAACTTTGAAGCTGCTAAGAGTCCCTGGTTTCTCTGGTAGTTATTCTAACAAGCATCAGAAAATGAATTTGAAACTATTTGTGGCATAGTTGTGCGGTACTGACCACAGTCTTTGTATAAACTAGAACTTACATTTTACTGCCTTTACTGGAAAATTGTGCCAGCTGATAGTGCTTCTGAAATCAGTTTCTGAATATACTTGGAAGATCAGCAATTGCATACTTTCTGTTCTTGTAAACAAAACAAAACCACCTCCAAACGCCTCCATCTCCATGATGGAGTCTGTCCAATGTCCTTAGATTCAGGAGTAGAGAATTATTGACAGCATCTACCTGATTTTTAGCTTAAAAAATGCACCAACATCTTTGAGTTTTATCATTTGTTAATAAAATATTTACTGAATTTGGGAAGCTGACCTCTGGCTATATTCAAACAAAAAAAGCATACATGAATGTTGAATATCAATACAATAATTCTTTTTTTAGCAGACATCACAACCTTCAGCTGCTGCTCAGGAGTCTTGCAATGTATGGCATGTGAACTTAGAAGCCATTCCAGAGTGGGTGAAATGTGTCATTGAAAAGGTAGATCTTTTTTAGCTTGCAGCTTTATCATTTAAAATGTGAAACAAGTAAGGGGAACAAATTTTAAGGGCACTTTTCTGCCAAGGTCCAAGACCTTCTAACTGATGGAATTTTTCTCAGTAACTTCTATCATTACCATTTACAATGGCTTTTTTCCCTCTTAAATGTTGTGCGTTTTTTATGTAGGCACAAAACCTACAACTGATAAATTCTGTTCCTGCCCATTTATAGATGAATGTATTTATGTTTGTCCAAATAACTGTCATGGGCACCTCTGCATATTTTGTCAATGCCTAAAATTATGTTAATTATCTAGGCTTTGGGTTTTGGTTTGTCTTGATCATCATATCTTGCAGTACTAACGCATATGTTGACAGTGACAGTAAGAAGCATGTTTCTCCATAAAACTGGACTAGGGGTTTGTTAAGAGATCAGTTGTTGGACTATGATGTTATGTCTTTTATATTTAATGTGCTATTATGTCATATGAATAGAAAATTCATTCATAGACCTTTCTGCAAATTCAAAGGTCTGATGACAAGCCAGTGTCACTGCTTTTGAGTTTTAACTGCCCATTTGAAATTACCAACCATCTCTCAACTTGCCTGTTGTACGGATTACTTCAGTTGAGTATTTTCTTTATTTTAGGTCTAGAAGTTAATGTTGTTGCATAGACACAATAAGCAGAAACAGTGCTTTTCTTTTGCCCTGTGAGTCTTTGACTTTGAGAGGCAAATGATATCTACATTCCTTTCTGCTTAGGCTTCAGTGTCTAAGTTTTACTATATCGCAGGTAACTTTTGTTCTAAGCAAATCCACCCTGAAAACAGTGCACGAAGAAAAATATTGTTATGACTGTAACACTAAGCATTCAAAAATTAAGAAAATTTTTTTCATCTTCCTTCATTGTTTTGCTCTATGTTTTATTTTGTTAAACAATAATTAAAATCTTTTTAAAACTAATGATCTCTTATACTTCAATAGTGCATGACAGAAAAATGTATCTGTTTCAGAAACATTAATCTAGGGGGTGGGAGGGGGTCTGTGAACATTAGAGGTGATGAGGTATTTCCCCACTTTACAGAATTGCCTAATCTTGAATGCCTGATCATGAGGATGCAGTTTTTTACAGTACTTTGCATGTTATATTATTTCAGTAAAATTGGATTCAATATTGATACTAATATTATTCTTTTCAGCTTTGGCTGTAAATGGCCAGCTTTCTGCATTTGAAAGCCTAGAGGGTTAGGCTGGAGACCTGGGAAATACAAAACCCATAGACTGCTCGGAAAAGGCTTAACATAATTGCTCAAGATTGCAGAGGAGCAATGCTCCTCTGGTGGCAGAGGCAGAGAATACAATTCTCTGTGAAAACCTTCAATATGTTAGCATTCATTTTGTCCTTTAATATCCTGGGAGCTCTTGCCTCATTCACTTCTAACTACTCTGGAAAGATACTGTGGGTTTATGTATAAATGTGTGGGGTTTTAAAACAATTCTGACTTATCCCCAGATCCTCCTGGGCTCTGAATAATTTTGTGATCATGTGTTATTTTCTCCTGTATGACTTCTGAATCAAAGGCTAAATAATTTTACATAAGCATAAAGTCTATTTGCAGGCTGTAAAAACCCACTGCTTCCGAGCCAGTTCTTTTTTGCCATCTGTCCCTGTTCTTAACCAATCTCATTGGGTTTCATGCACACATCAGTGTATGATAATCTTCAATAATCATAAATACCTAGCTAGTGCTGCTAGTGGCCCTTATTGACCTGCATGTTCTTTTCCCCATCACTCATCACTCGTTTTAGCTGCTTTGGCTAACCCTTCCCAGTTTTTGTTCTTTATGCAGTCCATCATTAAATCTCTGTACCCTCAGCTCCTTTTCAGATCTTGCTGATTTTCCCCCTACCACCTCCTCCACTAGTAGGCTGTTACTTCTTTTACTGAGTCAGTGCTTCCACAGTCTGTTGCCAAACTCATGCTAAATCAGTCCCAGACTCCCTTGTACTGCACCTCATCTCCCAGTCTCTGTGCGCATAGGACATAGAGATGTCCTTTTTTCTTCCCTACCGTCTCTTGCGTTCCCATTTTTGCTAGGCTCCTAGCCTTCTTCCCTAACCTTCATGAATCACTTCTCTTCTCCATTTGGACATCCAGGTTACTATCCATAGTGCCTGAGTGCCAGAAAGACTCGCTAAAGGCACTAGAAAGTGCCTTTCCCTGAATTTTGGTGCCTAGCCCATGGCATCTGGGAAATGGAGTGTGTAAGACTTACAGTAAATCTCTGAACCAGCTTAATTCTTCTTTGGGAATGGCACACGCACACTTCGGTCAGCCTTATAAACTGAGAGAGACTGTTCACGTTCAAGGAATTTTAAGGGATTTGAAAGCCTTTGGGCATATGTAAACTGAGATTTTTTTTTTCTCTAAGTTAAAAACATGTCCAGATTTAAACAGGTTCTCATGTGTGCAATGAAGGGCACATCTTTCATACTTTTGTGAAATTTTGAGGTTTTAACCCACAAGGCAGGAGTAAGTTTCTCAAAGAAGTGTTTCCAGAACTTTTTCTAGCATTGCATGTGAAAAATAACCTTTTTTTCCATGCAAATTTTTTTTCTGAAACAGCAAAATTGGTTTTACCGAAACTTTCTGAAGCTTTCAATCAGACAAGCATCAGTCATGGAATCATCTTCCCAAACTACCTTGAAAGACATTTGCAACTGAAAGCAGTGCTTTAACTAGAAATGTTGGGCAGCTTCTGTATTCATGGCTCAACCCCACTTTAGGCACACTAGTGAGTAATGTGTGACTGGAGTTGATAATACTGTTTCTCATCTGTGCTTTGATCCTGCAAACACTTGCATAACTTTAATCCTCAGAAATGTTTCTGCTGACAGATGAATATATTTACTGAAAATACTAGTAGTAGTGCAAATACGTAGGAGTTTATAGATCTTTGATACATATTTTCTTTTGCAAAAGCGCCTTTAGGATTGAAATGAAATTCACAGAATTACAAATAATGAAAATAACTGTCACCTTATGGATAAAGTGTTAAGGATTTGACATGGTATCCGCACACAGATTATGTTGTAATACTACATACACCAAAATACAAGTACCATTTCAAGCTTTCATGGGGTAAGCAACGTGAAAAGTGATATTCTCTTTGTAAGAAATCTCCTTCCACTGTACTTAGTATGCAAGAAATGTATCAGCACTCAGAAGGCTCGGCTGAGAAACTGTGCTTGCCAATTCCAGATTAACATGGTAAATTGATTTCACTGCTTTAAAGGATCTAATGTTTTCATTAGTATTGCAGCATTATTCTATCTATGGACAAATTTTAAACATATTTCAAAGCCCCTACATTTTGGAATGTGTGTTCTAGATTTCTTAGAATTAGTTATCACTGCACCAAGCAGAGTTTTGACCAGAACATTATTTATGGGGGGTTTTCTTTCTGCTGTGAAGTCTCTTTTTTTGTGTTTGAAAACCAAAAAGTAAACCCTTTTATTAAAGGAGAAGAGTAACTCTAGTAATGATCATTTATTTACATCATTTACATTACATTACATCATACATCAAAAAAATAATTTATTTACAATGAATGTTGGGTGATTTTTTTCTTTTCTTGTCAATAGGCACAATGGACAATTGGAAAACTGCACTGTCCATTCTGTAAGGCGTGCTTAGGTGGCTTTAACTTTGTTTGCAACACAAAATGTTCCTGTGGACAGTTAGTAAATATACATTTCTGCAAAAGTCGGACTGACTATCAGCCAGCTTTCTCTGCTAAATGGGCAAAATCATCAGGAAAACACTTACCTCTCCTCAAAATTCAATCTGGTTTTAGCAAGGATACCTGCCATGAAGTGCTAACTGCAACTTTGGAAATCAAAAATCAAGGGCTTTCATACATGGCCAGAAATAATAATAGTACTGGAAGATTAACAGAAGCACTTTGTCTAGAAGCAAGAGCTCCCAGATTTGAGATGAAAAGTAAAAAACTTCCCTTAAAGTCATTAAATCAAGAAAGAAATCTTTCTGCTTCCTATCCTATGAATGATGCATGCACTGTAAAACGTTTTCACAGAAGATCACGTAGTTTGGATTTAAATATCAGAGAGAGACTTGTTTTGTCACCTGCATTACATGAAACTTGCAGTATGGCAACAATTTTCCATGGCCAAAATGAAAATCCACCTGTTTACTCACGACGTGACTTGCAATTAGAGTCCAATAGGAAATATGGTAGTTCTTTTCAGGACCTATATAGTTCCAGTGCTGACAAGCTACAAAAAAGATTTCAAGTTACTTCCTTTACCACATTACTACATAGAGAAATAGAAAGTGAGTGTGATTTTGAAGCTACTGGACAATCTTCTGGAAGTGCCATTGCTGATGGGTCACCTTTTGTGATGAACCTTTCTTCACCTACAAGTGCTGTAGAAGAGGAACAATACATCACACCTGTTGGTCTTGTGCAGCCTACAAGTATTTCCTTCAACCAAAAGCTGAATAAGAGAGAAAGAAACAAGTTGAAAAGCTTGAGGAGAAAACAAAGGCGGCGAGAACAGTGGCTACAGAAGCAAGTAGGTGTTTAAAATTAGTTTTGCTAATTTTTGTGTAAAGTCTGGCTTGCTTTTATAAATCATTCTGACTTTTTTTTTTTTATGCTGTCTCTTAATACTGGTTTAATGTGGTACTGTCTAGAGTCAGGTATCCTGCAAACAAGGATTTATGACTTCTTCCTGCATGTAGTTTTTCTAATTCAACCCAATCAGATTTTTTCTGTGTAAAATCAAACCTTGGTGGATATCTATAACTAGTTTCTATTGGCCTTCTTACTGTTTTGTGATGCAATAACAAATTTGAAGTGGGAAAAAATACAGTAAAATTCAATCAGTGTGATTAAAGGAAAACTAAATGTTCAAATCTTCTAAATGAGAAACACTAGCACTTCAGGATTTCCTAACTTTTAAGTAATAGCATGTTGAGTTAACTTTACACTTAAGAAAAATCTGTGTTTTAAAAGATGTTTGCATTTATTATTTATTGTAACACAAATATTTTTTCTTTGAGTAAAGAATTGATTGTTGCTATTTAAAATATTAGTCTTTAGTAGGTAAATATTTTGTCTACAAATCTAACAGAAATGTTACATATTCCTAGCAATTATACAACCATAATTTCCTTCTTCAAACCATCTAAAGCAGAACAGAGTTAAAGACCATAGATGGTCCTGCAATTTTTGGTGGGACAACAAGGGAGAAAAACCAGGAATATATCTTAAAACAAATAACACAGTTTTCATTTGCTCTGAAATTCAGTGGAAAGACTAATGATATGTATGCATTTAAAAGAAAGTTTCTCTTCATAAAGTTCCTGCTACAAAGTACTGTGTTGTCAGCAAGAGCAAACGTACTAACTTTTATCAGAGAAGTATACTCAAGAAATCATTCCTGCTTTGGGTAGGTATGTCATTGTGATAATCTTAGAATATTCCACAGATGAAGTGTAGTGACATGTAAAGCTCATGTAAACCTTATTTCACAGATTTCTTTTTTTAATGTGATTGCTTTACGTTTTATAGTAGTCAAGTCTAACTTAATATTTATGCCTTATTGAGAAATACTAAGCTTATTTGAATGGACTATACTTAGGTTAGATATTGAATTGTTTTCATGGGTTTGCATTTAATGAAATAGGATATATAGGACCAATAGTTCATGTATGGATCTTTCATTAGTCCTTTGTATCCAATGATTTTTACCCTTAATATTCTGCAGTCCTTATACAGTTCCACTCTGCTCAGGCACCAAGTGACTTTGAGCTCTTTCCTACATGCAGTGAACAGAGCCTTTAGAATACAGCACAGAATTGAAGCAGAGCAGTGAATTCAGGATCAAGAGAGAGATACATAGAGGCTGTCTCTCTCAATTAAATATAAGAACCAGCTTGAAAATGTGATGGGTCTGGGACATATTATAAGACACTTCAGCATCGCGTGCATATATTCTTTTGTCTTTGGGAAGGTTTTTTGTTTTGTTTAAAGAAAGATTTAAATTGGCATTGTGGTATTTTGAAAACTTTTTCTTATTTTGTAAAATGCTTCTCTGAAACTGAGAGTAAAGAACCCTTCCTTCTTAATATTGAATACTTGTTTTCTAATAAGTCTAAAGGTTCTTAGGTGTCCAAGTCCCTAAAATGGCTTTAAAAATTCCAGGCCTCGTTGTTTCTGTTAAGGGAAATGATGATGCAAAAGCACAGTATATATAAGCATTTGCAGAGTCTCTCCAGGCACTTTAATCTTTGTTAGATGTTACTTTCAAGAATAAAATGTTGTACAAATTTTCCAAATTTGTGGTAGCTAAGAAAGAAAAATGTGCTTTCAGATCTTTTTCTTGTTAAACCATGCTTAACCAATTCGTACATTATTTTTAAGTTTCATATAGCAAATGATATACAATTGTTAAATCTAGTATGTCTAATCAGTAAGCACATGGTTTACAAAGTACAAAAAATAAGTATGTAAAATATATCATCTGGTTTCAAATAGTAGTTTTGAGAGGAAGATATTTTGGTTTTGCGTTGATTTCTTTAACCTTGGTGAAAGTCTGTGATCGTGGCATGGAATATTTAGACAGGTCTACTTCTCAGACTCTGTGTCAAGCAGCATATGTGGCTAGTGCAGCTGTGTTTCCCATGGCTGTGGTATCTTCCCAGGAAAATGTGGATCTAGAAAATCACATCCTCTGTACAGTCTGACATGTCGCAAAAGGGGATGCTCCTCTGCCATGCCCTCCTTTTCGTGGCTGCTCCCCTCGTGTGCTGGTGTAGGTATCCTCCCTTTTCTTGCAAGTTCCACTTGCCGTCCTTTTTCTTCAGCGTTCTGACACCCCTCCTTGTAAAAATGTGCATTTTGTTACAGTGGTACTTACAGGAGGAAGCTGATCAGTGGTACTTTGTAACCATGATTTCCAGCATACTTGCCACGTACGCTTAAGCAATCAGATAGTAAAACTTCACAAAGAGAAAAAAGCATAAATCTGTGAGTGGACAGAGTGAAAGAGTTTTGATAAATGACAATGGGAAGTATTTAATTTAAATACTCTTAAAAGAAGTACTTCAGTGCAGCAGAACCCTGATGTGAGGTGAATCTCTTCTAAGCTCTCTCTGTTAAAGGTACTGTGCATCTCATTTTTATCTTTAATTAAAGCTTTTCTGGAGAGCAGTCTGAGAGAACAGACCTGTTCAGACTTTGGAATTTCTTTGTAAATGCATAGGCTGCTTCTCTAAGCTTATTTTGTAACATGGTAACTTTATCTGTCAAACGTTTTTTCTGTCTTGCAGTAAGCCAAAATGTGCCCATAAACGTTGTGTTGTGGCAGAATGCACTCAATTTATTAAGTTGAAGTATATAAACCTTGGGTTGTAAATAGGAGCAATTCCTGGCCTGCGCTTGCCCCCGGAGGCCTGTACTGATGCAGGCTCTGTGGTGTAGGTGCAGGACTGAGCCAGCCTGCTAACAGCAGAGGGACCCCAAGCTTCCTCTCTCTGCTCTACAAAGGAAAGATCTTAACGCCTGTGAGGGGGTACTTGCATTTTGTGTGTGTGTGCGCATTTGTGTTCATGGGGCATATTTAGGTTTCTGGTATATTGTTAGGGTATGATAATAACTACTTAAGTGTAGGAATTGCCAATATTAATAATGGTTCTTCTTGTTGTTGTTGCTATAGCCAAGAAGATGAATTATTTCTGTTATAAATTCCTGTTTGTGTCTATCTTGCGATATGTTTGCATTGTTTGCTAATGTCTGAAGCTTGTAATAATTTTCTGAAAGATCTCAGACAGAAGTACCATTTGTGGCTCCTCCAGTTCTATGTCATTTCTTTTCATGATCATTTTACACAGAGGAAGACTATGTAGCCAGCTTCAAAACTGCAGTATCCTCTTGGAAATTATCCTGATCCATCGGAAAAAATATTATTGGCCTTTTTGCTTCATTTTATAACTTGACACATCACCAGTTCTTTCCTATCTTTTTTAAAACGTGAAAGTTTTGTCTTACAAAGGTGACTAGTGGTCAGTGTCCATGAAGTGAGTTTGCTTTCATGCTCCTAGTGTTAATCTGAACTCAGGATAAACAGGTGGGTGAGATACTGCATTGTTTATCCACACTGTCAGGTGCTGTTCTTGCCCTGCAGCCTTGAGTTTTCAAGTCCATACTGATGTTCTCTAGCAACTGACAGTCTTGTAGGAAGGCGCTAGGCTTCAAAGGTTTAACTTGTGACCTTAGTTCACTTAGTCTACGGTTGTCTCTTTTTCGTGTGTACATTGGTTTATAATTCTTTTTCTTGCATTATCATGTTTGTATTTAATCTGTAAGTCCTTCAGGTGTCTTGTCATGCATTTATGTACTTGGATTTCGGTCACTCTTTCTGTGATGATACTCATAACAAGAATTATCCTCAGACTGCTTATGGATTCCTCAACTGGCTGTTGAAGGGCTAAACATTATTCAGTGTTGGTACCAAAGTAAAACAGGAAGAGAAGGAAGTGAAATGAAATCACAGCTGGAGGCAGCAGGCAGTAACTACAAGGTCTCAATTGTGACCTTTGTTAGGGAAGTATGAGGCCCTGGAGAAGTTGCTTAAAGTAAGGAAAGAGGAAATATAGGGGAAAAGGGGCAGTCCTAATCCCATATGCTGAGATCTGTACCAAAAGATAGTGGATTTAATATGAAGTAATACTCAGTTGCAGTGACTGACTAGTTGTGAATCCTCAGAACTAAGATTGAGGGATGCAACAGTGGGAGAGCATTTTGACTTTGTGGAGCTCGTAGTGTATCCGCACCAGCTTTCTCATTCACTTCCTTGAGTAACTGTAAGAGAAATGAATATCAAATATTAATATCAATCTTTCCAACTTGGGAAAGGTGGAAACTCTGATTTCAGTGTTCAAAACCACTCTTGCTCTGCATAAATTCTCAAAATAACATAGCAATTTTTAAGTTCTATACTTAACTGATTGAACTTACATTTAAAGCACAATAAACTTTGAGATAAAGAAGACTGAAGTGCTTATGTGTTAACATGCAGTTGCAGAGTTCACAGCCCCTGGCCTGATATATTTATGATTTACTTTTTCTGAAATAGTATTGCACTGATGGTGCTATAGCATTAATAGTTTAGGAGCCATTGAGTAGCAAGGCTGCAGGGTGTTATACTCACATCTTGTTTATGGGCAAAGAAGAAACGCACGTTGTGTATATAAAGCCAAGAATTTATTCTTCATATAACTGAAGTCTTAAGAGTGTGATTATTGTTAGTCCAGACTTAATTGTTAATGAAAAAGGAAAAAAAAAATACTGCCATTGCGGCTGTTACATGCACTCACTTGTTCCTCCCCAGTTCCTGCAGTTCTGCCCATGGCGCTGCGCCTCGGGGTCTGTGGGCTGGCAGCAGACCTTGGGGTCTGGGGGGGTGTTACTGCAGCTTGCCAGCATCTGGAGTCCTTCACAGGGAGCAATATGATGTTCATGTTGATGGTGTCTTTTTCTTTACTCCAGAATCCACTTGAAGTCATTTTTGTGTGTTTGGTATCACACTTCTATACCTTTGCTCTTTCTTCACTGGTCTGCAGCTCATGCTGTATTCAAATTACCTTACATAGTGCCTTTTATGTATGTAAGATACAGTTTCTGTGTTCTGTTTTTTACCCTTAAAATCAATTCTGTCCAGGCCCAAGTCTGCATTTCTTTGACAGACCCCTGGGAAGTTGCTCATAGCGGTTGTGGTCTCCAGTGCCAACCCAGTGCCCCATCTCCTGTGACCCCATGCCTGTACTCCTCCGTGTTGCGTCCTGGGTCTCCATTTCTCAACGCCGCTGCTGTCTTTAGCAGGCCTGTATTTCTTCACACTACATCGTTACATTAAGTTTGCAAATATCTCATTCTGCATGGAATGACTGCTTTCAGTGGTTGTACCGTACAAAGTTAACAAAGGTAAAACGAATTAGCCACAGACATCTGGTCAGTTAGAGGAGCTGCTGTCACAGCTGAACCGAGCAAGACCAAGCGGCCGGCAGGGCAAGGGAAGGTCAGCCAGGGCAAGCGTGGCCAGCCCCGGCCCTGAGCCCTCGCAGGTTCAGTGCAAAGCGTGTGGCCGTTCCTAGCAGCGGCAATGCTGCATTACGGGGCGACGTGGTTACAAGTAAGAAACAGTATCTTTTTTAACAGGCTGATACGTGGAGAGCAGAAATTTCAGGCGTGAGGAGCTTCTGAGCCAAAGCTTGTCTATATTTGCTTTTGCTTTGGTTGTCACTATTGTTACTACATGGTGACTTTTGTAATTAGGAGATTAATTCTGTCACTGATTATAAACTGGATTAACAAGAACGTATTAAGAATGATGGATTCATGCCCAGATGCATGACTTACCTTTGTTAAATTGCAGTTGCGTTTTTTGTGGAAGTTGTATCTGACAGAAATAGCGTGCGAAAGCTACTGGTTTCTGAGGTGCATCTGGAGCTCCTGTTGCAAGCCTTTAAACCCCAACACTTCAGAGTTTAATTACTTTTAGCTGCAGTCTTTTCATGCTGTTATTTGTGATTACAGCTTTTGAGGGCGTTGTCTGACCTGACCTCTTCTACTGTTTGATATGTCTTTTACACAATTTGGTGTTAGTAATAACCAGTGGGATAAATAGCCTTGCAAATTTGCCAGGGATTTGTCAGGAAGAAACTCTGCTTGCCTTCTGTCATGGATTGTATTGTAATGCCTAACACTTCAGTCCTATGTTGGAAAGGACAGAAGATTACTTAGGGCGCTACTGGATAAATACAATGTATCAGGATTGTCTCAATGTATCTGTATATACTCTGAAATTTTTTATGATCATCTTGAAGATAGAATATAGTGTAGCTGCACTGTCATAACATAGCTTTACTGAAGGCCAAAATAGCTGGCTGTGCTGTGAATATATTACTTCATTTAAGTGAAATATGTATGAATAAGCTGCTTGTCTGTAAGATACTTTCAGAATGTATGCATACTATAGAACAATCTCAGCACAGCAGAAGTCCATGAGCTGTTGCGTATTAAGTGCCCATCTTGCAAAAGAGGGAATCATCTGCTACTTCGTGTGTCAGGCCACCTTTGGTGGTTAGTATGCTAAGAAGAGGCAATGGTTTTCACTGACCTTTTTGTGCTTTTCCAGCATCCTTGGTAATGTGTAGTTTTTCTGAAGAGAGACACACAAAGTCTCCAAATGCAGCCATGCATACTACCTGAAATAGTAGTGTTGTACTGGTAGTGCTACAACCCTAAGGATCAACAGCTGGGGTAATGTACCATGCCACAGGTAAGATCCTGATCCATCCTAACGGGCATTCTATCTTGCTGGACAAAAGCAACACAGGAAAGAAACTAAGCCCAGTGAAGTGAGTTACGTATTTTATTGTTGACTGTCTGCCAAAAAAAGTGGGTTTTGTAATAAATAACATACGGATCATTGCTGCTGTTCCAAGGTTATATTGATTGCTATTCCAAGAAAATATTGATGGATAGCCTAGAACTATAGAAATACTGTATCCTTTTTTCTTGTATAAACTGTAACTATTATTTTAGTTTTTCTGGAAGTCTACAGACAACTTAGATCATAACAATTTATGAGACTTGCTGTCCCTCAGCTAAGAAAGACAACGACCTGTTCATGGAGGTAGGCTGCAATAGTGTGCAGTTAGGTGCATCCCATAATTTCAGTGTGGAGTCCTATTACACAGATAGAGAGAGTGAAGAGCAAACTAAATTGCAGTTATATAAAATGACTCGTGGCAGATAAAAATCAAAGTTCAACAATGGTATGAACATGAACACAAGAGTACTTTCATATTTATGATATTTACTGTGTATTATCAGAAGGACCATATCAAATACACAGTAAGGAGAGAGTTTAAGATGAGACTTTACATAAGAAAAGTATATATTGTTGTGAATTTTATAGAATTCTGTGCGCCAAGCCTGTAGTCCTTCACTTCTGCAAATTGTTACTGACTCAGTGACTAAGAATTTGAGTAAGTTTTATATTTCTGATTGGTTTTCATGGGACTAAACTCTCTGAATACATATAGACTGAGGTAAGTTAAATGCTGCTTGCATGGAGATTTAAGGAGAGTGCAGGGCTTGGTTCTTGAAAAATTATCTTTTTTTCAGGAAAAAAAGAAATTCCTAACATCTGGGAGAACTAAAGCTCCCTACCTTTTTTTTTAAAGAACTATTTCTTCATGCTTTGTAGTGGTCAATGTATCTATGAATGTTTCTCATCCATGCTCCCCCTTTAAATTTTATGGTATCCAACTTCTAAGCATTTTTTTTTCCTCATGCTGGCATTTGGGAGAAAATAATGCTACCTGAAAAGATTTTTTTTTTTTCTTTACATTTCTTCAACTATTTTAGGTAAAACTAAAGGCTGAGAAGTAGATGTCACTGTACACATCAAAAAGATGTCACACAAACAGAATAAAACAGAATAGATTTCATATAAACATACTGTTTCTGAAGTTGATAATTAATCAGTGATTCTAGTAGGAAATGGAAAAATTAAAGAGGCAAATTAGTTAATTGAATTATTATATGTAATACTGCAAAATACTGAAGAGATGTTGTGTGGTAGCTGCATTTCAGAATTAAATGTAAGGAAAGATAGCATCTACTGTTACAGCTGAAGTAGTTGACAGCCTTTTGGGCATATGAATGTCTTTTTCACATCCAAAGTACAAGCTTATACCAGTAAGTCAAATAAAACAAAAGTTTCCCATGTTATGATCTAACACCGTTATGGCTGTAAAGCTGTGGCAACATATATTTTTTAAAGCTAGCTATTGCCAAGATTTTATTTGGTACAGTGCTCTTTCTGATGTCATGTGCGTCCCTAATGGTTTATATTAACACCTAAATTAAAATCATCACACATCAGAAGGGAAAAGTTTCCTTTATAGAGGACTTAGCTAAAAACATGCTTCACATTTAATACAATTTAGAATTATGGGGGACAGAATGTGTGGGGTTTTTTTCTTTTTTAATTTTCTTTCAAGAATATATCTGCTACTTGTGAAGATGCTAGAAATCTGTCAGTTCCCATTATTAGTAATTTGCAATCAGATTTCTAATTAAAATTATTTCACCTTTCATTTGAGCATTAGGAGACTTGCTATGTTGTTTCTAAAGACTGGAGATTGGAGTATGAACAAGAAAACATTTGGACATAGTGAACATGAAGAAAAGAAACATTCCAATTCAGTAATGATCTCACATTTTTGAAAATGCCATCAGTCAGAAAGAAACATATTCCTCTTCACTAAAGCTTCCTCCCCATAGTGTTTATAAAAGAAATCCAACAGTTTGACAAAAGGTTAATCAAATCTTAATCTTTTGTAGCTCAAAAAGTTGAAAAATTTTAAATGATCCTGTTTTCATATTTTGTATATCTCATTTTCTTCTATGTACAGAGAAGGGCTTGCACTACTTTTACTAATCAATTTTGTATGAATAGTAAAAGTATGTAGAATCAAATAAATATTTGATGTTATGAACAGTTACTCAAAACAATAATGATTTGATGCTTCTCCCAACTTTTAATGGCATTATCTGTTTCGTTTATATTTTGTTCAATAGTTTTTAAAGGCTATTTTGAGTTTTGGTTGTGATTTAGACTTTTTGCTAAAGTGCACTGCTAGTACAGATTCTGAAGGAAATTGCAAATAATTAACTAGCAGCTTGCGAACTAAAATGCAATCTTAGCTAAGGGAGACGGAAAGGAAGCAGCTGGTGAAGAAAGATGATTCTCTAATTCTTCCATAAATGAAAAAAATTTAATTCATGGTTTGGTAAAAGCTGTATAGAAAATGAAGAAATGTCTAAGAAAAAAATTGGGGTAAGAAAAAAACAATTCCATGAACTTTTTTAAAAAGTAAAATTAGAAGATCCAAATAGATCTAATTTAGAATATCTCAGCTTCCATTTGCAGACTAAAATTAGTATGGGTCAGGAAAAGGAGAGCTAGAATTACAGTGGAACTCTGAAATGCACTTTACTGGAAGAATAGAACTTCAACTGTGTGCTTACTCCACTATTATTCTTGTCATATTAGTTTTCATCCAAAGCAATCCACGGGTTAAGAAAATAAGTCATAGAAAGCTATTTAATTCATAAGAAACAGAACAAAGAACATTCATTAAAACATGAAAAAGGGCTTGACTGCAGACACGGTGAAGGAAGAAAAAACATCAAATAGTGAAAGAAACCGAGCAATATGTGGAGTGTTACATTCAGTGGCCTCCCTGAATTGGAAAGAGTAGATGATTTTGGAGCATTCTGACTGTTTTCCAATTGGATATAGCAGAAGGCAAGGCTTCTTTTTAAAAAAAAAAAAAGGCATGTATGATTAGAACAAAACAATCCACCTGAGATTCTGGAAAAAGGTAGAAACTGGGTGCCAGTCATTCATATGGAAACAAACTTACATTCTTCTTTTTTTGTGTTTCCTAAGTATTTTTTACCCTCTTTGTTCATTTCAGCCACAATTCATGGTGCAGTAAGTTTTATCTTCATATAACTGCTCCTATTTAGGAAATTTTAGGAAAGTAGGTAAACATATGAGACTCTTAAGTGCTCTAATATAGGAAAGCTGTACATGAACTTTGCAAAAGCAAAAAATACCAGTCATAAAACAAAAATGTGTAGAAACCAAACCCCACGGTAACAGATCTGCCATCACTGGCACATCCAGAAGCAGCATGTCCTAGATAGGACCTGCTGTTCTTCAATCAGATTAATTTGCTTATATTCCTTCAAGTCTGATGCATACCAAATATATTTAACATACCTATTAAGATCGCAGAGACTTAGTCTCGCACCTTACAGAAGCAGATACTATGAAGTATATTCTTCCCTGGTAGCAGCAGAGTTGGTAGATGTTCTGTGGTTTAGGGAGCTACTTGTTTGTTTTATGGACAACATTGGAAAAGTAGGACTCTTCGAATAACAAAGAGAAAAATGTAGCATTGCATATGGACAATTGTATATGGTTTTTATTATTTGCATTTTTCCAGGTGTTAAGTGGGTTTGGTGCTCAATCTCACTTGCTACAAAACAGGCAAGGGTGTATGAAAAGATATGTAAAGAGATTGATTGAAGATTAGATACAGGCGGACCTGGTAGTTTGTCTTGGCTGCATAATGACACAGCTTGTACTGTTAAGTAGTACTCCCCCTGAGGTGGTCCAAAGTCCAGACTGAAATGAGAACATTAATTATGTTACAGTAAAGAGGAATACTGATCTTGGTATACTAGCAAACGGAATTTTGATTTTATGCATTAGAAAAAATGCTGACCAGAATCAGATTTCTTCTGGATGATCAAATCTCTTCTACAGGGAACTACTAAACTGAAAAGCAGAACACCATTTTTGTAGTTGCTGTGGCAATATGTTGTTGTTTCCCTCTGCAGCACAGCACAACAGACCAATCTGGTTTCTAAAAGTAAGCTGTTTTAGGAGGATATAAGTAATGCATTAGAATTACTACTAGATGGATCTTTCTGGATTGAAATCTGTTAATCTATGGAATACATCTGTATTTAGAATGGTATTAACCACTGTGTGGATGTCTGTCTTTTGGATTTCCTTTGTTCTAAAAGTATCCCAATTCCCTTTGGCTTAAGTATAAATGTAGCATTGACTAGTGCATTGAAACTATTTTTATACAAATGTGTGAGCAGTACTGCATTTTAGAGACACATGCTGCAAAGTACTACATGTGACCCACCACAGTGGGGACAGAATGTGATGAGGATCTCCTGGTATTAAGTTGATCCACTATTAGTAAAATGTAATCTCACTTGTTAATGGAGAGCCACGGTAGGAGGCGGTTGCTCAGCCAGAGTGCTGAGATGGGCTCCCAATTGTTCTCCGCCTGTTCTCGAGACTGAACTTCTGTATAACCTGTCTTGGGCAATAGCAGTGGAAGATCTTACTGAATTTTGTCTCTAGCAGCAAGTTACACAAATTCTCTGTTTCACTTTATCTATTCCACTATTTCATCATCTTCAGCTACAAAGATGTATTTTTCTCTTGCTTCTAACACAGATTTTGTTCAGCATTTTGAATCTCAACAAATCCAGTGATCTGGTTAGATGAAATTCAGAGTATCTGTTTATCTGTCCTGAGTGTCTCTACCTAATATTCTTCCTGTGCTCTTGGCAGCAGTTGTCTCTTTTTGCCTTTCCATGTGCTACACATGGTACCGTATCAAAAGGCTTTGGACTGCTGCAGTTGCCTTTTTGAAGTCTCATGTGTGTTCTCTCATCATCTTATCTTCACTTTCTTATTTGTACTTTAAGACAAGTTTTTTCCTACTTGTCTTCCATCAGTCTTCTGTCCTTTTTCAAATATGGGTGTGCATGTTTTATGGGAAGAGGCTGGCTGTATTTTTGCATGCCGTATGCTTTTTGTCATCATTTATTGCAGGTATAGTTCAATTGTTCAAGTAATTCTTCATGAAAAGCAGGCAGAAAGTGGGATTTTGAGCACAGTGGAAGAAAACAACTGTTACACCTCAGAATGGATACTGTAAAAAAACATTTGTCAGTATTTTCCTTGCCACATAAATGATTTACGGAATGTGCACTAAAATGGTACATTTTAGTGCCATAGGTATTGAAACCTCTGCAGCAAGACCTCTCAACTAATAAACTATGGCCCAAACATAGTTCACATGTCACCTTCTGTACTGCTTTGTGCCCCAGGTACTGGTTTATAAGGGGTCCTTTGTGTGTGGAGATGAAGGAGACCTGGCACAGACAGAGCTAACTGGAAGTTTGCTGACAGACTGTGAATCATGAGTCCAAGAGTGAGACCACTTAGCTTAAGAACGTAGAGGATATACAGGGTTTTCTCTTCAGCTGCCTCTTGTCATGCCCTTGCTGCGTTGGATAGGACTGCAGCTGGAGGTGGAAGAACAAAAGGTAGTGCAGCTGGAGTGCAAATGCATGTACCTTCCCTGCTTCTACTGTGCTTTGTTTTGAAGCTGGACTGTAAAGAAGAAAGGGGAGTGGGGTGAAGGAGAGCAGGCTCTCGGAGGCTGACTTCTTACATACACACAAGTGAAATCTGAGAAGTAGAAAATAGAGACAGTGGTGCCTGTCAACTTGCACTTATATTTGGATGTTGAAGAAAGAGGACAGAAACTTGTGGGGGGATATGGAACAAACAGAATGGAGAGCGTCTTTTATTCATGTGGCTCTATGTTTCTACTTTTAAGAAAGAGGTAACTTAAGACATATTAGTAAAAAGTAAATTGCAGCTCTAAGGACCCCCCCTAGTTTAGTGTAGAGCAATAATGTTGAACTTT
Organism: Phoenicopterus ruber ruber; assembly: GCA_009819775.1. Taxonomy (NCBI): domain Eukaryota; kingdom Metazoa; phylum Chordata; class Aves; order Phoenicopteriformes; family Phoenicopteridae; genus Phoenicopterus; species Phoenicopterus ruber. The sequence goes on from CM020246.1 coordinate 23,820,596, forward strand.
TTTATATTTATGAAATTCTTGTGTTTAGTGTCAAATTTATTCAAAGAAACCCAGTGCTTTGTCAAATTTTTATTTCGACAAAAATTTGTGCTGAAGTGCAAATTACTTATCGATGCCAATAGCTCACCTTTCCTGATTCAGAGCCTGTTGATGCAAGATGCGTCTTTTATGGGACATTCTTCTGGAAGGTCACTAGGAGTTCAAGGTACCTGCTGCTTTACAGGATGGTCCTTTTGACAAGCTTACTAACCAAGGTAGATTTTTGGCACATGACAGAGCAAAAGGTATGATACTTGTACTATCCTGAATCTTGTGCCCTCCTGCAGGGTTCCTACTAGCAGCTTTGTTTAGGCTGTCTGAAGAATGCCGGCCTGTAAGAATGGTGGACTGGCACAGTGGATTTGTGACTGAACCAGAACTTTCAGGAGTTGTTTTGGTTTTGCCAAGCATGAGCAGCAAGGAAGGTATATGACTCACCATGTCAGTGATACGCTATTGCAACATAGTTTTATGAATGACTTTCTGGGCAATTTGCACAGTTCTTTGTTCAAAATACCAACATAGTCAGAACCACATGGTGGTGCCAAAATATGCCAGTATCTAATTATATTTTTAGTTTAAATCATAGTGTGAGTAGGCAACATAGGCAGTGGTTTCATGTTACAGAAGATGAAAAGGAATCCCCATGCAATTCTGGCCACAACTGTCTACTTCTCTTGTCTCATCTGACTCCACAGAGCCCCAATTCAGAGAAGAAAAAAAGGCAAAAACTAAATAGTTGTCTATTGATTTTTCTGCCACATCAGCTCATGCTGGGTTCAGTAGGTTGCTGCAGCCAGCATAAGAGTATAGTTGGAACTGTGTGGTTGGAGGTAAAGAAATGTTAGCTGGTAGATCAGCTGAGCTATAACATGAAAGCACGGCTTTATACTTATTATTTTTGCTAACTATTAATTTGTTTCATATTCTAACAATCCTGCTAGAAATGTGCCAAGGTTAGAGTTTTGGTCGTTTGCAGTCATACTGTTTCCTATCAGCAAATCATCTTCACTTGATGGATGTTTCTTATGATGGCTATAACAATGTAATTATTCTCAGTGGAAACGTATGAGACGTTATCCAGAACTGATTTGCTGCGAATGGACTTAAGTTGAGGGCTAGCGCATAATCACAGTGTATTGATAGCCCAACTCTATAACATGAATATAAAAACTGATCCATCTTTTATCTTCATAAATTTTTAAGATGGACTTTTTTATCTGCTTTTGAGCTTTTGTTGTCTTAATTAATGTATTTAATAATCCATATTTAAATGATGAATTATTCTAACCTAGCATGTCCACTGATACATAGCTTTGCAGTATAGTTAGGGAGTTTGTATTTTGGCTCCATAGCATTTTTATACTGCTATAGAAGTTACTGGGTTTAGGGGTTTTTTTGAGAAGGATTACTTTTTCAGTAGCAGACTCTGAAACATTATTCAAAAAATTAAGAACCCTGAAAGTAAATGTTCTCCTATGTGATCTAAAAAACCTTAAAATATTGCGGGGGGGCTGGGATGGGGAGGACCAGTACCATGGAAAGAAGCATATATTGATTCTTATTTAATTAAGATCAGCTTCAGTAACTATGCAGTACCACTTATGGGGGAGAATTTGTAAGAGGTATTAATACAAGTATTTATTTGTTTAATTCTGAGTGAGCAAATCTGAGACCCCAGTTCCAGCTGTCTGTTCCACTTCTGTAACAAAAAGTAAATGACAGCAATCATTTTACAGAGCACTTCTTAGGCACTAAGAACAGCCTGCCCATCTAGCCATGTACAACTCTCTTTCCACAAGGCACTGAGCATATACTTGGGTTAAAAAATGGGCATGGTAACAAATAGCAAAAGTACAATGCAAACTATGTGTCTGGTGATTCCAGTGTTTCCTAAGAAACTAACATATCTGATTCTGTGAGGTACATTTTAATTCCCACCCAATGATGCAAGAACAATGAATAGGAGCATTCTACCTAGTAATTGTGCCTGGGTGACCTGCCTGCTGATAACATCGGATAACCAAAGTCTGAAATGTACCCTGAGATCGAACGTAGTCCTCAGTTAATTCTAGGAAAGACAGATTTTCACTCTCATGTTTGACTCCTTTCTTTTGTCCTAAATGTAGCCTGAGTGGATATGGCAGTACCTCATAAACATGGTTACAATTAACTACTCTCTACAAGTATTTTTAAAACTAATCTGAAATTACAGAAGTTACTATGTTTTTATCATTTGATAGCAGAAAAAATGTCCAGCCATGGTTTAGAGAACTTCAGTCAATGGCATTTTAATTTTATCTCTGTAGAAAATTTTTAATACCATGTTGGAATTTCTGAAAATGAAAAATATGCTCTGAAAAAGAGAATGTATTCTGGGAATGCTAGCATAGGTTTAGCTATTGCAATGCCTCATTAATAACAATTATATTACATAGTAGCATGCTGTACTCTCGTATTCTAACAATGAGAGTGTTTTTCCTGCTGTTGTTTTTTTCTTGGGAATAAAAGATTTCTGAAACATGGTCCACTGCAGTAAGCACATTGATAAATTAGCAAAAGGTATACAGCAAACTTATTTCAACACTGCAGAGTTGCCATAGAATATTGCTCTAGCAATAATGTCAAATTATTATGATGCCAAATACGTGGGTACCAACAATTACATGATTGAAAGTAAAAGGTTTGCCAGTATATTAAGGCTAATTCTTGTGCTTGATTCATTCTCTCCGTAAGGAGGACTTGGTTTAGCTTAGCTTCGTCATACTGCATTAGACATGCCTTCCAAAGCCTATAAAAATTATTTCATGTTATTTTTTCCAGCGGGGTTGTTTTGGAAAAGACTGCTCTATATCTAAACAATAGCCATCATCACAGATGATTTGTAGCCCACAAATTATATTACCGAGGTACATAAGCTTGCTTATGCTAGTCACAAATTGGAAGAAAGGGCATCACATTCTGGAATGACAGAAATGAAGTTAAATGTAGAAAAGTACCAGTGTACAGTGTGCGATCACGCTAAATACACAGTGATGGTGCCTAGGAGCATAAGAACTGTAAGAGCTCCCCATAAAAAATGCTGTACCATTTGTTTTAAGCATTGCTAAATTCATACTAAACCATTTGGTTTGTAAGCAACGTTTTGTTTAGTGTGTAGCTTTTCTGTAGAAGGGATTTGTAGCGTTTTCAATGAAAGCTTTAGGAGGTAGAGTATCCTAGCATCATTATTTGTTTCAGAGAACTTCAAAAGTGTTAGATGCTTTTCAGTGCAGGTAAACTCAATAATCCCTATCTCAAGGGCATGCAGTTTACTTTCAACAATGATTCAGTGGAAGAGAACAGCCAACTAGAAGGGTGAAGATCAGCTCAAGGAAAGAATAAAAATTGGAGAAACAAAATTAAATGCTCAACAACCCCTTGCGTATGAAGAAGCACATGACCAACTGAATTTAGTTAACAAAATTAGGAATAAATAGTGTATTCTTTACTCACTGTGGCTGAAATAAGTGCTATATATACTAATGGTTAGACAGTTCAGAGAGGTTACCAGTGGGAGAAGTTGTTTATTGAGACTTGTGGGAGAAAAAATACATGCTATGGTGAGGCTAGAAACACTGACAGACCAGGCGCTGTGAGATGAGATAGATTAGGTAAGCTAATTGAAATTTAAATTTGATCTGATGCAAAACTAAGCATGTCATGTTTTCCAGGCAGAGGTTTTTCTTTGAGAATACTGAGCACAGCATAGGTACTTCATGCGGAGCACTAGGAATCGCGGGCTATTTGAAGGGACGGAAATGATGAAAAACCCAAGTAAAATGGATTCTCCAACCATGCTGAAAAGGTACTTCAGTTGTTGTACATATAATCGTTCTGGATCTGGCCTGGCCAGTGCTGAACTCGTGTCTGATAAGCCTGTCTTGGGGAGCAAGCTGAATTCTGCAGGTGTTCCTGAGTTCCTGTGCTGTCCTCTCTCTCCAGTATCACAGGACGATTAGCGTGAATGCACTGAGGGCTACATACAAGTTGATTTTGTGGTTTGCACTGTCAAGAAAGAGCATGATGCAGGACTATCTGAGAGCTTATCTATGAATCAACCTGAATCCAGGCAGGGTCACTCAGGTGTCTTTGCCATTCACTCCCATTTCTGGGTTCATCATGCAGAAGTATTTGAGCTAACATTGCACAGAAGTGTCTCTGATGTGCTAAATTTATTTCTTCACACTGTATGAAAGTGGCTAGACTGCTCATTTATCTAACTGGTGCTGAAAGCTTAAGATCAGCTTTCGTGTGATTCTGCATCTGTCCTATGAGACCTGCTAGATATAAATGACTGTGCAAAAAGCCAGTTGTCTTTGCATTGATGACAGTTAATCACAACCCAAACAGACATCCCAGAAACAGATAATTGCCCCTGCAGAATGCAAAATTAGTCCATATCAGAATGGCAGCAAGCAGTGGCTTGTGATTTTTCACAAGGTATTTCCAGTGTTACTGTGTTACAAAAGGTTAAATTTCAAGAAGCAATGATATGTTTGCTTTGCAGGGCATTTAGGGTATTCTTGTTTTCTTACATGACCATCTTACCCAATTGCAAGAATTTTCTTTTATATATAAATATGTATTTATATATGTAAGTATATGCCTGGTGCAAACCACAAATCATCTCCGATTTGAAAGATCATGATCTTATGAAGTATTTTTCTCAGTTGGGTTAAAAGCTGCTGCATTGATTGTGGTATTATGGAGCAGTCTCAATTATTAATTTAGTTTCATTTGGCAGGTAAAATAGTTTTTAATTGGTTATGTTATAAAAGATGATATATGCTTTCACAGAGCTGTTACCTGCATTTTAAAGATATTAATGAATATTTAATGTTGAGTATGCGTAAACTAGTATGCTCAAAACTAAAGCATAAACTGAAACTAAAAATACATAATTGACAAAGGGACAGTTCTGTGAAAACAGCCTTTTATAAAAATCAGAAGTACTTAAGAGGCTCTAGTTCAGGTAATAAATTTCAAGTTTTAAGAGATGAGTTGTTTGCTGGCTAACTCTTGCAAATTGCTTTGGAATAAGTAGTTTTGTTTGAAGCTTTAACTAATTGGCAAATAACCTTTGTCAAGGTGGGTAAAACAGATTCACACTTTACAGTAGCTGTCTAGAAACACAGTTTCTATTAGTAACATACATTTGTCTTGCTGTACTGAAAACTGAGGTTAAAACGGGTATGCTCAAACCTGGGAGAGTAGAGGTAATTACTGTGTTTTCTGAAGACTTTTCCTGGATTTTGACCAGAATATCTTGATGCCTTGTAAAAATTGTTCCCATTTTTAACTGAAATAAGTTAGATCATAGTTGTTTTAAGAATCATATTAGCCTTTGGGTTCTGAAAAGAATTCCAGCTCTGTTACAAGGAACTATATTAGATTGCCATATGGCAGTTATAATGTCTACAGCTACACATTTTGTGAAATCAATAGTTGAGGAGGTTTTTCCATTATAAAGTTCAGGATCTTGACCTATAATCTTATTTGATACAAGTGAAGAGCTAACTGGTGGTATCTGTTCTGTAAATGAGTGCAAGGAGAAAAATGAGACACCAGCATCTGTTTCAAGTTAGTGTGTGTACCTTTTAAACTTCTGGAGGATTGTCCTTTTGAAATACAGACCTAGAAAAGTGTATCATTCAGATTGTCAGATTATGTGCTTTTCTTGTAAACACAGAAAATTAAATGTTCTTTTTCTGAAAAATAAAAGCAAAGTCATATTCTAAACAAACCTTTTGTCAAAGGCAATGTCTGAGGTCCTTTCTTTTCAAAGTATCGTTCCTACCATGGCAGAGGTAGGAAAGATTTATATTTTTATACCATTGGATTTGAGTTTTTGTTTGTACTGCATTTAGGCACTTAGAAAGTCGCCAAGCATTGGAAATCTACCACACCTAGAGATGAGGCAGAATGTTTTGGCATTAATTTCTCAGGTTCTGGATTGATGAGTCATGTTTGCACTCTCAGGAGTAACCTAATGACTAGATTTGGTGCCAGGAAGAAATTTTTCACGCAGGTTGAACTGGTGAAAGCAGGTGTGTAGTACAGACTTGTGGACAAGTTCATAGTTTCCTTCCCAATATTATATGTCATTGTTTTTCTTCCTCTTAGTTTGCTAGGTTGTCTTTTTTGCTTTTGCCTTTCAGTACAAATCTAAAACGTTTCAGGATGTTGGAATGGGGTTTAGGGTCTGTGGCTGTGGAGAAGGCAGTCTGTGGACCTCCTGTTTTATTACTCACATTTTTAGTAGACTGGACTCAGTGATCTGGAGAGTCTTTCAGTCCTATGTTGTGTAATTCTAAGACCTTTTAGTCACTGCAGATCATATTTCCATCCTGCACTAGTTCAAATAGATCTAGGTCAGGCACTTAGACATACTAGGTACATTTGTAATTGCTGAAAGAGGGCCAAGGAGTCATCCTCTGACCTGAAGCCTGGTGGCCCTGGTCCTGTCACTCTGCTTAGAGCTCACTCCACCCAAAGCATACTAGTTGTGTCCATCTTGCAGGTTACTCGACTGTGGGTCAAAGCCCCAGATGGTGCCCTGCAGTCTGAAGATGTAACCGGGTCTTGGATGTCTCCTTTGTCAGGTCAAAGTGGCTATATATGCTACAGCATACCAGCATGGTGATTTTCACAGCATGAAGCTATGAGTAGGTATTGCATGTCTAAGAGTATGGCCTGAGCACATGGGATGGTATTTAGGATGCAAAACCTGAAGTTGTATAAGGGAAGATGTGTCATTCTCCCCTTTCCCATATACCACAGTTCCTCCTGCAAAAATATTTTTTTTGTTAACTATTCATGATTACTATCTGCTCCCTGACCTGTAAGCTAACTCTGGCATAATTAATATATGTATTCAGAATGCAGTGCTTCTAAGCACTTGTCACATGTGTAAGATACAATATCATTTCATAGAATCATAGAATGGTTGGGGTTGGAAGGGACCTTAAAGATCATCTAGTTCTAACCCCCTTGCCACAAGCAGGGACACCTTCCACTAGACCAGGTTGCTCAAAGCCCCATCCAGCCTGGCCTTGAACACTTCCAGGGGTGGGGCATCCACAGCTTCTCTGGGCAACTGTTCCAGTGCCTCACCATCCTCAGAGTGAAGGATTTCTTCCTTGTATCTAATTTGAATCTACCTTCTTTCAGTTTAAAACTGTTACCCCTCGTCCTGTCACTACACTCCCTGATAAAGACTCCCTCCCCATCTTTCCTGTAGGCCCCCTTTAAGTACTAGAAGGCTGCTATAAGGTCTCCCTGGAGCCTTCTCTTCTCCAGGCTGAACAAGCCCAACTCTCTCAGCCTGTCCTCATAGGAGAGGTGCTTCAGCCCCCTGATCATCTTCATGGCCCTCCTGTGGACCCACTCCAGCAGGTCCATGTCTTTCTTATGCTGGAGGCCCCAGAGCTGAACACAGTACTGCAGGTGGGGTCTCACCAGAGCAGAGTAGAGGGGCAGAATCAGCTCCCTCGACCTGCTGGCCACGCTGCTTTTGATGCAGCCCAGGATACGGTTGGCTTTCTGGACTGCAAGCGCACATTGCTGGCTCATATTCAGTTTTTCATCCATCAATATCCCCAAGTTCTTCTCAGCAGGGCTGCTCTCAATCCACTCATCGCCCACCCTGTAGTCATGTTTGGGATTGCCCCCACCTTGCACTCGGCCTTGTTAAACTTCACAAGGTTCATATGGGCCCATCTCTCTAGCCTGTCGAAGTCCCTCTGGACGGCATCCCTTCCCTCTAGTGTATCAACTGCACCACTCAGCTTGGTGTCATTGCAAACTTGCTGAGGGTGCACTCCATCCCACTGTCCATGTCCCCAACAAAGATATTAAATAATACTGGTCCTAATATAGGCCCTTGAAGGGTCCCAATCATCACTGGTCTCCACCCGGACATCGAGCTGTTGATCACAACTCTTTGAGTGTGACCATCCAGCCAATTCCTTATCCACCAAGTGGTCCATCTGTCAAATCCATGTCTCTCAATTTGAGAGATAAGGATGTTGTGTGAGACAGTATCAAATGCTTTGGCCTTTTCGGAACTGGTAATAACTTAGAAGTAATATTTTGATTTTGCAAATTAAACTAATTTTGCACTTTTCAATTAACTTTCTTAGATGCTGTCTAATCTTTTCAAAAGCTAATGTGAATGTTGTCTGTTGACATCTTTATGCTGGCATTTTGTATTGATCATATAAAGTCTTATCTAGTAAGCTTGTATATTTTGAAATGGGAGCAGACATTGTATAAAGTCAGATGTTATTTGGACTTGATTATTGTTGAGCAAACTATGACTCAGTTGATGTATAGTTTCACCTACTCTGAACATTATTTGAGAAATACTTGGAAATAAGAAACTATTCTTTATACTCAGGAGTTAACACATGCTGTTTTCTACCACTTAAGAAGATTACATTTGTAGTGTATAGTATGTCATTTCAGTCTGCCTTTCCCTGAATGTGGAAGTACAGTTTAACTCTGTGGCTTTCTACTGCAGCTGTGCAAATATTGTGCAAAAGAATAGTTTTCACAATTTCTTGTCATTTTTAAAGGTGAATGATTATGCTTATGAGATACTAAATTAAGAACAGAGTTTTGGGGGGCTTATGATGATGTTTTGTATAAAAATTATAGGAGTAAGATCTAACTGGATTTTATTACATTTTATTATTTTTGGGGGGTTCTTACAAGATCTTTTAAAATAATATTTTAAAGCACTTAATATGAAGTGGTCTTTTCTGGCCTTTAAAAAATAGCTGTTGAAACTCAAGGTTTACATACAGTGATGTAAGGAGCAGTGTGAATGCACTGTGTTTGCAGGCTGAATAACTATGAAAAACTTATGTACATCATTTACTTTAGTACACAGAGCAAAATTTATAATGCTTTCTTATATTCGTCATTGTATAATTATCATCTGCAATTTTGCAACAAGTGACTTGGGTTTTTTTTGGTTTTTTTTTTTTTCTTTTTTAAAGCAAATTATTTTGTGGTCTGTATACCTGTCTTGGCTATATTCACTCCCAGCCGCAAGCCCACCCCCAGCCTACTTGCAGTGGCAGGGAGAAAGGAAGCATTGACATTGCGCAAGCACTGTTCAGCAACAGCCAAAACACTGGTGTGTTATCAGCACTGTTTTGGCCACAAATAAAAAGCACAGCCACATACAAATTGCTGTGAAGAAATATTCTTGTTTCTCTCATTGGTAGCTGTTTTTTGACACACCTTCGTGCCTTTCTGTGCATTTTCTTCCCAGCAGCCTCTCCAGTTCCCAGCTGAGTCTATTTCGTTGCCATTTCATACACCATGTATCCGCTAAATGATCCCTGGTTAAGTGACTAAAGTTGACAGTGATGGACTTCAGAGCTAAGACTGCACTCGGGCTTAAGAAGGGCAGAGTTCGCATCACTGAGTTTTTCTTTCAGGTTGTCTTCACCAGTTAAATTTTATTACTTTTGAAGGTTTATCTGCAGAATGAGGGCTAAGAACTTCTTTTTAGTAACAAAATGTTGGGTGCTAGAGGATTTCAATTTGTCATGTGCACTCTAAGTATTTGTGCTGGTTGTACCCTTCACAAAGGCTTTATGTTGGAACTTCTGCTTGAGGGCTTTAGCTTGCATCCTTTAAGACCCAAAACAAAGTCCTAGCCTCCCATTGAATGCACTGTGAAAGCCACAAAATGAAAAGTACGTAGCCTAACAAATTTTATTCTTTTTAAGATGGGCAGGTCTTTGAACAATATAAAAGTGAGCTTTGTTGCTCCAAACATGCCCTGCTTTTGCCTGAAGAACTGACATAAATAATGCATCTAAAAATGATCACAATTTATCAGCTACAAACTTACATTAAGGAGGCAACCAACCCAGCACAATCAAACTAAATGGCATTGGTTCACTTTGTGTGCTTCACTGTATTGGGTCTTTTGTCTTTGCCTGTTATGCTTCCTCATTAGAAAAGACTTTTTCCATTCTGCTAAACTAGGACATAAGATGCTGCCCACATTAAGGAAATTAAAATTAGTAGCTAACATCATAAAGTTTCCAAGACGTCACTTGAGAGCCCTGAATTATGTGGGATGCTCTTGGGCGAGGTCTGTTCTCTGCCAAAGTCTAGTAAGATTATTTTGATAGTTTCACCTTTCCCCCACACACTGTTTTACTGGATACAAAGTAAGAAGTAGTGTCCTTTCTTACTGTCAGTATAGATAATTAAAAATAAAACTAAAACTAACATGTTAACAGTAGTGGGCAGTACTAGAAATCTATTCAGTTTTTCAAAAAGGGGATATATATTCTGATATCAAACTAGAATACAGTGCTTTGCCACGAAAGTAATTTGCAGTTCATTTTGCATCATTTAGAGCAATGAGTCTGAAATAACCCTTTCTGATGTTCCTTTTTTCCTTGTGTATAGTTTGAACTGTGCTTCACATGAAAACATTGTAAGCTGTGTGTTCCAATTTTGTTTATATTTCTACAAATTTCCAAACTCTTTTATACCTTCTTAGTGTCAGTCTTGCAAGGACTTTGGGGCTGTTGGCAGTGAAATTTTTGAGATGCCTTGTCTACTGATGATGAATTTTTTTTTTATGTTGGCTACCATAGTCAGATCTGAGTACTCACTTTGTCATATGTCTAAGTTGGGTCAAATGCATGAAGTATAGAGCAGTATATTCACTTCTGTAAATCCAGGAATCTTGAGACTTTTAATGAATGTATATGGCGGTTTTGCTGCATGAGCAGTTAAGCTTTCTAGATAAGGTGTACCAGTGCTAAGATAAATTCAAAAGCTTGAGATCCATTTTAGATATGAGAAGATGATCATGTTTAAGGTGTTTTTTTCTGGACTATTTTTTGAAAAATTCTATCCCTTAAGCAAGAATCTTGCCTGCATCTAAGGATCACAAATAATATTTTATGGTAACGGTGCTTTTGTTGAAAGATAAACAACTGCTAAGACTTACTCTGTGCCTCCATTTATATCATAAAATTAGTAGCTACTAAACCTGTACATTTATAAATACGATTTTTTTGTGTAGTAGTTCTAAATGAATGTATGCTATACTGCTGTAATAAACTCCTACTAGCCTGCTTAGTCTTCTTATCTAGTGCTGCAGAACAAAATCCTAGATCTGTCCAGGTGACTTTAATGGGACATCGGTTTCACTCTATTGTTTACCGAAGTGCCAAAAGTACTGTGGCTTTAAAATGCATTGTTATAATTACAGAAGATTTTGTGCATTTTACAAATTTATACTTGCTGTTTGGTGAAGTTAAATCGCTTTGTTTCCTGTAGTCTTATCCTATATTGTGTTTCAGTTTTTCAATAAAAGAAATCAATTCTGTCCTATTAACTCATTTCCTTCATATCCTCTTGGGTCTCTAAAGATAGGGCCCAGTAAGCTTTTGGAATAAGTGAGGAATCCCAATGGATGTTATCTCTGCTTCTTAACTATGAAAATGTTCATATGTATCACAAAATTACAGAATGGAAGGGGTTGGAAGAAACCTCTGGAGATCATCTAGTCCAACCCCCCTGCCAGAGCAGGGTCACCCAGAGCAGGCTGCACAGGGCTGCGTCCAGGCGGGGTTTGAATATCTCCAGAGGAGGAGACTGCACACCCTCCCTGGGCAGCCTGTGCCAGGGCTCTGTCACCCTCACCATAAAGAAGTTTTTCCTCATGTTCAGGCAGAACTTCCCGTGTTCAGTTTGTGCCTGTTGCCCCTTGTCCTGTCGCTGGGCACCACTGAAAAGAGTCTGGCCCCATCCTTTTGACACCCGCCCTTGAGATATTTCTAAGCGTTGATGAGGCCCCCTCTCAGTCTTCTCTTCCTCAGGCTGAACAGCCCCAGCTCCCTCAGCCTTTCCCCGTAGCAGAGATGCTCCAGTCCCTTAATCATCTTCGTAGCCCATGTAACATGACTTTGAAGTGGATTCTTCCTATAAGAAGTTGTCCTAACATCTGAGTATGATTTTTTTGATTGCCCCTAAAAAGTACTGGTTGACTGAAGCAGTATATTCCCAGTAAATTTAGTAACAAAAAAAGTGTGAAGCGTATTCCATTATTCCAAGTCTTTATTTGTTAGTCTTTATTTATTAGTCTTTATTTGGCAGCTGGTTCTGTTTGACTAGTGAATTCTCCAGATACTGGCTAATTGGTTAATTGAATATCAAAATTATTTGCTTTAATTCTCTGTCTCTGTGTGCTCAATCTTGCAGCCAGAAGTATGAGCATTGTTTTCAAATTCTATTTATTGTCATTTTGTATCAGCTGTATTTTCTTGAAGTGCTAAAATTATGTTTGAGCGTTTCCTTCTTATTCTTTTTTTAACAGTTTCAGATATCCAGACACTACAGCTGTGCTTGACAATTTGTTGCTTTGTTTATTCTTAATTAGAAAATGGTGTTCCCTGTATGTTCTAGTTGACCATAATTTTCTGTAACTCTTAAGGAGGTCAATAAGTGAAATGAGATCCCCTGAACACCCTTTTAAAGAACCTTCAAGAAGACTGACCTAACCAATCTGAATGATAGCGTCAGCAAAAGCTGATGAGGATTTCTGTGGCAATTTAATTAGCTATAGAGATTGTCACTATTTTAGGACTGAATTTGCCCACTGAGGTTTTTCTAATCTTTTCATATGCGATCTTTTATTACTCACTGTCATTTACCAAAGTATTTTTGTTCTTTTTGTCATTTTAATTATTTACTCATGTAAGCAAAATGGGAAGGAAGAAAGTTAGCTGGAGTTATATTTGGGGACGAACATAGGTGAAACGTATTCGCCACATAAAATTACAAAGAAATTGGAATTCTTCAATTATAACAGAATGTGTTGGAGTAGCTTCAGTTTCAGTGATTAAAATACTGTAATAAAGTTTCTGTTACAGTGTAATCAGTTCACAACGTTTGAAGCATATTTTCTTCTTACAAAGACATTACTTTATCAAAAGAATAATTTGTAGGTGAAAATGAGAACACAAAGAGCATTTCTATACAGATCCCTTCATTAATGAAATATATTGCTGTTTTATGTTTTGCTAATAATGGAAAGATAAATTCCAGGTTACTGTGCAGTATGTATCTAAATGTTACAAGAAAGACACAAAATACACTTGAATGAAAGAACACCAATGCTAGCAGAATCCTGACTTTACTGCTAGGCGTGTTTTCTCAAAAATAAAGAAACACTTGTTTCCACTGTCCTACATAGCTAATCAGAATGTGGATTCATTTCATTAGAGCAAGAAGACCAATTCAGCTCCACTCTCCCACCAAAAAAGTAATCTTTTTTCGTTGAGCATTGCAACAGCAGTGCTCCATGCTGACCCTTCCCCTGACTCGTCTTTGCATCTCACATCCCCTCTGAAGAGAGACGTGGGAGCCCGTCTTAAGGCAGATCCCTTGTCTCATACCCTCTGAGTCACAGAAGAAGAATTGTGTTCAGTCGACATCAGCTTGTAGCAGTGGATCTTGTCAAGAGTGAAACTGTAACGTTGCAAGCAATGGATCACAGCTTAGTAACTGACAGTGAGGCCTCCTCTGGAAGGTTGTTGTCTGAGATGTTCTAAGCAAGGAGCAGCCTAATTCTACCTCTTAAATATCGCCTGTATCAGAGTACCCTGAAATGCCGAGCAGAAGACAGGTTTTGTTATTTCCTCATCCAGCTATTCTTTGCAAAACTTTTTCTGCTACTTCTGTGTCATCTACAGGGCTATAGTCCCTTTACACAATGACAAGAGAAATTTTGAATTGAATTCCTATGCAAATGTAGTCAAGTGCTCGTTTCCTTTGCTAACAAAATTTCATCAGCAATGCAAGTAGAAAAGAAAATCTTCTAGCTTTGCTGTTCTTTTGATTTTTTTAATCCAAAAGTCTAGTCTCGTAGCAACGTGTTGTTTAAACAGAAACTGACGGCATAATAATTAGCAGACTAGCATGTGTATCATAAATAAAACTGTGTATAACAACTTTATGCCAGTTAAAGAGGTGCCACATATCATCTTAGCCCACTGCTAACAAGTGAAGAGATTTCTGTACAAGAGAAGGGGACAGCTGGCAGGGCTTGTGAAAAGATCTTGTTATCAGTCGGCTGCTTAAAATTCAGAAAGCTTCAATTTGTGGATCATCTAGACCCTTTGTAAGGTTTATGTTTTAAACAAGTAACTGCAAAGGAAATGGTGTTTGAGAAGTGATGGTAAAGAGTAAATGGTGTGGAATTTTTTTTTATCTGTATGCTCTCTCATACACAGTTACCAATTACTTTGAAGTTACTTTCTTTTTGCTACTAATCCTATTTATAGTTGTCGTGGTTTAACCTCAGCTGGTAACTAAGCACCACACAGCTGCTCTCTCACTCCCCTCACAGTGGGATTGGGAAGAGAATCAGAAGAATGAAAGTGAGAAAACTCGTGGGTTGAGATAAAGACAGTTCAATAGGTAAAGCAAAAGTCACGCACACAAGCAAAGCAAAACAAGGGATTCATTCACTGCTTCCCATCAGCAGGCAGGTGTTCAGCCATCTCCAGGAAAGCAGGGCTCCATCACGCCTAACTGTTACTTCGGAAGATAAAATGCCATCACTTTGAATGCCCCCCCCCCCGCCCCTTTTTCTTCTTCCCCCAGCTTTATATGCTGAGCATGATGTCATATGGTATGGAATATCCCTGTGGTCAGTTGGGGTCAGCTGTCCCGGCTGTGTCCCCTCCCAACTTCTTGTGCACCCCCAGCCTACTCACTGGTGGGATGGGGTGAAAAGCAGAAAAGCCCTTGGCTCTGTGTAAGCACTGCTCAGCAGTAACGAAAACATCTCTGTATTATCAACACTATTTCCAGCACAAATCCAAAACATAGCCCCATGCTAGTTACTATGAAGAAAATTAACTTTATGCCAGCCAAAACCAGCACAATAGTCAGTTATAGATTTTAGCACAGTAATTCTTAAATCTTTCTGTTGGTATGTTGCACCAACATTAGTAGTTGCATCCTGGTTTTTTTAATCCAGACAGAGGAATGTGAAATAGCAGATGTTCAGCTCAATTTTTATGTTTCAGCATCTTGTCATTCCAGAGAAAAGCTTTAAACTCTCTGTTTTTTGGGGGAGGGTGGATTTTCGTATTTGGGTTCTGAGAAGCTTTGTGAGAGACTTCACTAGAAAGAAAATCTGCAGTATTAAACTATAGCAGAGAGAAAAGACTGAAATCATCAGAGGTTATTCTGACCCCTCAAGGCTTTTGTAGGAAGGCTCACAAGAAATGTTGCCACCCCAAAATTTAAAATGGCCTTACCATCTTTATAAATAACTTCTGAGGAAATGAAGTAGGATGCAATATGCTGCTTATACAACACAGAAATTCATGTCTTGCATAAAATAAAATCTGAATGTTGTAATACCTGTTCAGGGTATATAATTTGCTCTGTATGAAAGGAAATATTTATGGAAATGTTTATGAAATTACTAATTATTACAGAAACGTACATGCATGCATGCATGCATGCATACAAGATTTTTCACTTATACTGAGAAATAAAAAATAAGCAATAATTTCTGCTCTGTTTATCAAACAGGGAAGATTTGGATAACAGCAGCTTAAATCAAGTATCTGGAAAGAGGATTTATTTAGGTATTAGTATACTGATAGCTGACCCCTTTGAAGCCAGCCACATTCAGCACTTTCAGACTGAGGCACCTAATGGTTAAATTTGAGGAAAATAATCTTTTGCACAGTTTGGATGACTTTGGATATGACAGAATAAAATACCAACAAAAGAATGTAGTGCTTATTGCTGACAGCTGCCATCACAAAGCCATCATTTATGATAAAATTTCTGATAAATTTTTTGATAAAATATCATAAAGAATAAGAGTTGAGGAGAGATTTGCTAATCAAATTGAGCATTTATATATTATTTGTCAGAAAAGCAATATATGGAATAGTTGGATTGTATTTTGCTACTGCAGACCCATGTGAATTTTTTTTTAAACCGCACAGGATCAAATGTCATTCTCCAAAGGTTGCATGAAAAGAAGAAACAAAAGGAACTTTTTTTTCCCTATTGCTACCTTGAAGACATCTGAAACACTTTTGTATTTTGGTGGTTTATTGTTTTAATTTTTCATTACAATGTCTGCTACAGATGGATTATATACTACAAGTTTTACTGAGTCAGAGTAACTATGTAATCAAATGGAGAAGATCTTGCTTCTTGTAGTGGTTGACGACTCCTAGAGTCTTAATCTTAAATCATTTTTTCTTTTCAAAATGTCATTTACAACTTAGAGAGAAAGGCAATACAAGTTCTGTAGGAAATAAAACAGATTTGGACTTCCGCAGATTTGTAGTAATGGAAAATCTACCATCATTTTTCTGATTTTTTTGAAGTAAAAGCATATATTTATAGATTTCAGTGATTTGTTTGCACTTTAAGGAAAAACTGTGCATGATTTTTTCAAGTCATCCTAGAACTGCATAAGAAGTGAATTCAAAGATTCGATTCTGTTGAAGTTAGGATTATTCAGTAGTGATCTTACTAGGTATAAAAAATTAAGCAACAGTGATGAAATCTGATTACCTTGCTCCTAAGTTTCTCAGATGTATTCTTCTTTGAAACCCTTTACTTGTCTTTATTTTCCTTCACTGTAAGTGAATGTTGTACATTAAACACTGTTTAGAGATGAAGTCTATTTATGTAATCAATAATTAAATTGAGTTTAAGAAACTCGGCCAAGACACTTTAAATAGGTGGCCTGATTGTTCTGAACAAGATGATTACCCAGTTGCTCCATCCGCATAAGGAAACTTTTGAAAACTGGGACAATCATTTAATTGTCTAAATATAGTTTTAGGTTCCTAATTTTAGGGTGACTTATTTTAAAGCAATTCATCTCACTAGGTGAATCCGTCTTTTACTGTAATATGTCACAAACTATGCCTCGATTGTGGAAACAGAGAGTACTTGCAAATTCATAAATCTAGGGTGTGCTGTTTGTATCCTGATTTGGGGGTAAGAGGTAGGCATGTCCCAGCCCAATGAAAAGGACACTGTGGGCACCCAGCCCAGACAGAAGAATGTCACATTTGACAGGTGCCCAGCTGACAGGTGAGTGTTGGGTATACTGTAATGTACATCCAGGTGAATACAGATAGAGGCATAGATAATTTATCTGGGTTAAATACCTCTTTTGAGTTGTAGTTGTGATGGTTCGTACCTAAATTCTCTTCTATCTGATGAATAAAAGGCAAGAACTTTCTCATTTCTGCTCCAGCCTGTGTTGGAAATCTGTGTTATATTAATAAAATTTGAGTAATCATGTAGCCACCACAATTAATGACTGAAAGGAAGGTCATGCTTAAATAATACTACTAAGGAATTTGTGTAAAATTTATTTAAAGACATTTTTGAAAAAACTTGTGATGAGAGTTAAGTTCAGCAAACCCATCTTTCTGTTCAAAACAGTAGTAAGTCTTCTGTAACCATATCTAGCAGCCAGAAATTCTGTGTAACTCTCATTGTGTTGATCTTTTGATAACTGTTAGCAGACAAATCTATGCAGTTGCTGTACACTGTATGAGCAGAGAGAACTGTAACTTGGAGCTGGCAAATCACAGGAACAATAAGACTGTGGTAGGAAACTTAAAATCTGCAGATTGATGTTGTTACTTACAAAGCTGTGTTCCAGAAGTGGAGATACATTGAGTTATAAACAGTTTGTAAATGCTGTTCAGAACAGGAGTGGACCTCCATCTCTGACCAGCACTCTTCCCATGTTGTCTACTCCTCTTTCTGCTGTATAATGCTAGGGTAGAGACCTATTTTAATGATGAGTGGGTGTTCTGCACAAAAGGGCCTTTTGTACGCTCTCTGTCAACTCAGATTGTGTCATGCATCACTGTAATTTGCTTTAGGTTTATGCTGAATGACGAGAAGAATTTCAGATGCGCTATACAGATATACTATGACTATATTTGTGCAAAGCTGCCAAAATATAGCAACACTCTTCCAGGCATTCTTTTACAGACATTTTGTTATGAGTATGTTCCCTAATACAGTAATAGTATATACATTCACGCAAAGCCTAGAAGTAGGATGGAAAAATAAATGTATACAATTGTCTGTTATTTCAGTGCTGCTTATCTCTTTGTTAAAATGAAAAGATATGCTATTTTTACAGGTATAACATTAATATTTCAACAGAAATATTTATTGATTCTCTTTATGTATGTGAATTGACAGGACTGTCTTTTTACCGTGTACTAGAAGAACTACTAGGTTGTACTAGAGAGCAGTTGTACTCTCGTTCCACTAGAGAGGAAGACTCTTCAGATGTAGATAGCAACTGCTTTGATCTAACTAACAGAAGGCAATCTTTGTGCTTGCAGCTTGTTTACTTCTTCAGGACTATAATTTAACCTTCCAGTCCAAATATGACTGTAAACCTCAGCAGTATGTTTAGCACACATGTTACTACCAGTTCTACATCGTTTCAGTTTCCAAAATGCAAAGGAATTCTGTAATACCAAAAGGAGGAACAATACTCTCTTTTTCTGTAAAAAAAAGAAGTTGTAAAAAAAGAAAATGTTTTCGCTGCATGGAATTCACACCAGAAGGGCCAACACCACCTTTTATCTGTTATTTAGGCATTGCATCAAGAGTCTAGGAGATTCACAGAAGTTTCTGCAGGCCTCTGCTAATGAATTGTCCTCCTCTTTGTTTGAAATACTGGTTACAATGAAGATGAATGATTATTAATATTTGCTTTATTGACACTAATAGCTGTGCCTGGATGGTCTACTCTGCATATTTACTTTTGGCATGAGACTTCACTTGCCAACTTAGCTGTAATGCTGACATAATTCTCTTAAATACCTGAATAAATAATGTATGTGTTTTATTAAATGCAAAATAAAAATAAAAATGAAGATAGGCTTGTAACATGGCACTTATTTCTTATATACTAGTTTAGGGGAGGGTATAAACATTGAAGCATTAAGATGATTGTGGTTCAAGTACTTTGAGTAATCTTTATTCCCGTGGCCTGTCTCTGAATTCATCTTGATAATTAAATTATTTTAGTAGGAATAATACTTTATGATAAGTCAATGAAGTAGTTGCCATGATCTTGAAGAGATCTTCATAAAAGCTGTGTTTACAGATGTTCCTTAAACAATAAATATGATTCTTGTATGAGAAATTTTCAAGAGGGTAATAATATCTAGAGCTGCCAGCTTAGATGTATATTCCAAAGGCTTAAAGGCTCAGTTATTCCATAGAAGGAACTGCAGAGATTAACCAAATTGCATAACAAAAAATGCTTAAGTAAATTCAAATCCATCATAACAAGAAACTGAAAGATATTATATAAGATGCTTGGAAAGAAAGGGGATATGTGCATAATACCCATGTACAACATCTAGCACAACGGATATTCAGTTCCATGTGGCCTGTTTCAACCTGATTAAAACAGTATGAATGAGTAACACAATAAAACAGTCATTATTCTAGTTCTATGAAGTGTAGTTATGTTCTCAAATTGTTCTTTTACTTAAAAGAAATCATATTAACAATGCATTTAACTAATATTAAATAATGTTTCTCATTGACAGGTTACTGAGGTTATTACAGTTCTGTATCTCTCAATGAATCTCTAACCAGAAGTTTAAAAAATGCTCTAAATAATGTTCATTAATTAATTTGGTAATTAATGAAGTGTGTAAAAAGGACGTGGTTCCTTGAACAATCAGATTAAATAAATATACCCTGTAAAACTTTAAATTCATTCTGAGTAAGTCATGTTTTTTATTGTTTCTTTGTAATAGTTTTAGGTCTATGAAAGTCAGATATTGTCAGATTGCCGTGATATTTTTTTAATATAACTGCTTCTCCAGAGAAGAAAAATGGAGGCTGAACCTACTTAGACTCCCATGAAGTGCCTGTGTACAAGGATGGGCTTTATGTTCTGTAGAGTGCTGAATTAATCCAGCCCTTTCAGTGCTAGTACTGTCTCTTAGTTAACTTCTGTCTGCAACTGGGCTGTAATAGTTATACACTGATTAATAGCCTCCCATAGGCTTTGAACTCAGTGTCTTATACCTACTCCATTGACTTACAGGCCATGAGATTAGCAATTTTGAAAAAAAAATAGTCTGCATGTGTAGCCTGTAAGTGGTGGAGAGTTTATCACATTGATAATCCATTTAAATTGTTATTGTTCTCACTTCAAATTTGTGGTTTATTTTCGGGCTATTGGCTCGCTGTTTTAATCTCTAGTATCTTTTCTGTACGCTATCCAATTTTTCCACATGCATTTTAATTTGTGGCTAACAGACTTGGACCTTCTAATGATTCACCAGTGATTTGTGCAAAGGCAGTCACCTAGTCAAGTCCAAACAGCACTATGCAGAACTTCAGCTGAGTAGGTTGGCAATAGTACAAAGTCGCAGTAGGCAAGTACAAGAAATTTTAATGCATATTGGAGAAAATAAATTCAGCTAACCAGACAGCTTGTGATGAGTTGCACTTGTGAAGTGCTCAGATACAAAAGTAATAGCCTGGATAATTATCTTAGGCAGGAGTATGATAAACTCATAGAGTTACTGACCTGGCTCTGTTTGTAGCATGTGTAATGTTTGGATACAGTAAACATTAAAACCCTAATACTTCATTTTCTCACTATGGCCTGTGCATAATAATTCGGTAAACTTTAACTAGATAAGAAATTTAACTTGCATGTGTTGTTCACTGTGAGATCATTCAGGATTAAGAAAAAATTGTAGTAATACTATTGTATCCATCATTACCTAAAGATAGAAACAATTCGAGATTGATAGAGAGAACTTAGTACATCTACATATATTTGATTAAACAAATCAAGTAAAGCATATTTGATTAGGCAAACTGCTGGAGTGTGGGGAAAAAAAAGTTTGGAAGGTCAAAAAGTCTTCAGATCTGAAAAGCAGTAGCCCTCATGAATAAACATGACCTCAGAACAACCTTTGACAACTCAAATAGACAGGGAATTAAAGTGTTAAGAAGCGTATCTTCTCTGAGAAGCAGGAAGATAGGTAACTTATTTTCTCTGGAACAGAGTGCAAATATCTGTTGAGAATATTCTTATTTTCACTTTCACTGTTTATTCTGTTCATTTATTGTTGTCTCTTTAGAGCCTCATATACAAAAATTAGAGGTGTCCTGTCAGTATTTGCCTTGGAAGCCTTAGTCTGGAAAGCACTTGAATCATACAAGATTAACAACTCTGCTGCCTAAAGCTACTTCTAAAGACACAGAATTAAAAAAAAAAATACACTGTTATCTTTAAACAAAAGTTCTCTGGAAGAAGAATGAAGAAAATCTCCTTCAGTTGTTTCCCCTTGAGCAATTTATCCAACCCAAATGCAGCAGAGAGAGTCTGAACAGAGGACATGGCAGTAGGTAGCTCCAGAGAGCTGCTTAGGCTGCTTTGTTCTGCTTTGAAGTTTTTGGCTTGCCTTTGGATTTTTCTGAAATGTTGTATGGGGAGAAATTTAGAGTGCAGGGAGTTCAGACTGAATTACTGATTTGTACAGATATTTAAGCCACGGGCATTGGCACCTCTGCCCTGTTATGATTTATATGTTTCAAGCTTAGGTTTGCCAGACACTTGAAAAGATGATCTTTTGCATTCATCATACCAGTTAACAAAAACAGAGCGGCATACAAACCCCGGTGGACCTTATGGCCTGATTTGGAGGAACTTCTTCTAGTTTAGCTAGTAAAGATTTTTGGTAGGATTTTTCCTACATTTTAAAATTGGACTTGAATTTGTTTTCTGGGTTTGCTTTTGAAACTCCATAAAAAATCACCGATTTAGTGTGCAGAAATTAGGCTAGATAAATTCTGTTCAAAGCAACAAACCACCTGCAGACTTTCCCATAGCAATGGCACTCATTTCAGTCTCTCTACTCAATCTAGCTGTCAATTTTTAGGAAATTTTCAGGATTCCAGTATACCTGCAGTCACAACCCTTGTGTCAGATTTGGTTACAATTGGCTAATGGGTTCAAAAGCTATTGTGGGACAACCTGACAGATGGATAGACATGGCACTCCCATAAGCTGCATTTCTGTTGGAAATCAGGCTAAACCCCCTGTGTTTTTTTTTATTTTTTCCCAGCAACAACCAAATACGTATTTCTTTTTGATCGATTTCTGTACAAAACAGGATCTGTATTAATTCTTTCAAACTTTTTCAGACCTGGGGTGTATGATTCTGATTATATAGTATAACTGAAGGCTTAAAGTCTATTTTAGAGCTGCAAATCATTGTAGATTTATTTATGTACATCTTACAAATAACGTGGAACAGATTACTGAGAGGCAGCTTCCAAGAGAACAGAGAATATGCATACTGCACTCTTTCAAAATGTGTGGTGTGCAAATGTGCAGCAAATCAGGTCTTCCTCCTGGTTTGTAAGGGTAAAAATCTGGCTTCTTGAGCCTCCTACACTACTGTTCCCCTTTTGAGGTACTGTTCATGTAAGACAACAGCGAAGGAGTTGTCTCTGCATAGAGACTACAGTTTTATCCACCTTTACATTACGCATACAAGCACAGAAAGGAATTTTTTCCCTTCCTAACCGGTCTCTGTAACATCTAATGGAATATGTATTCTGATCACCACATATGTCAGTATCTTTTAGTAAGGAATTACTGAAAAAATTTATCATTGTCCAGTGGAGCATGTAGTCACTGTTATGCTACAAGTGTAGTCTGGAATAGGATCTCCACGGTTTTATGGCAAGGATGAATAACCTTTCTCATTTTAAGAGAACTTTTGGATGTATTTGGTGCGCCACACACTAATAATGCATCTGTCTTGTTCCCCCAGTCTCCATTCCACAGGGCTCGCCATCACTTTTACACAATTTTCTGCACCATCTTGTGCTATTTAAGGCCCAGCCATTTCACAGTGCACATGACTACTCAGGCCAGCATCTCATACTGCTAGGTATTTCTCTAGTCCTCCATACTGCACAGCACTGTGCTGCTTAGCACATCCCATCCCAGACTGTACAGATTATTTCACATTCTTAGTACCACAGCGCTGCAAAGCACTCCCCTGAAAATGCCATATCCATGCTGAATGGCTTATCCTTGACTCTGCTTTCACACTAATTTCGTTTAGATGGGGAAAGAGAGTCCATGGCATTCTTCTATTTTAACCCTTGGTTAGTAGAAGAATGTAGCCCTATGAGGCATTTAGATTCTGCTGCTGCTGTCATTTCAGGGCAATTTATTGGCACGATTATTACGCACTAATAGTGAGTCAACTACTAATTAACTTGGAGTTGTGTTTGCATTGACAAAGCATACACATGTGTCTTTAGACTTTCATTCTTCTGTTTTAACAGTGAAATATATGGAAAACTTTCTCTAATGTTTACTTAATTTCAAGGCCTTTTAAAAAATTCCACCTTTGATCATTAATCTTTGCTGGGTTAATATTTCTATGAAATACAGTTTTTTGTATTTTTTCCAAGTTTTATTTCAGGCAGTTATCTTTGCAAGATAATCATGTAAATTATAGAACTGATTTTTTTTCTTGGTCATCATTCCCTTTAACTGTGGACATTTTTGAGCTTGCAAAGCATTCTAAATTGGTAGGTTTAAAATGAAGGGTTTTGCAAGGGTTTTTTCATAGTTTGGCATCTTGCAGGAAATGTTATATGTGTTTTATCTAATTTTATCACTGTTCTGGTCATACTCCCAGATTTTACTCTGAACCTCCTTTTACTAGTAGCATACATATCGAATCTTTTCTTGTTAGTGTCTACATCCGCTAATTCTAGGTCTTTCACATGGTTACAGTAAATCTTACATTAAATATCACGTTATTCATTGGTGCATGTGTTCTCTCTGAATGTGGGACTGAATCACATACTTTCATGTAGTCCAGCCAAACTATGTTAAACTCCTTGTTAGTTAACATTCATTGTAGACTTTTCAAGCAGAAGTTGATCCTCTGTTCCTCTATTTTTTTTTTTTTTTTGTTAGCATCCTTCTGCTGTCCAACCAGTGAAATATCAAGGGTTACTGTCAGGTGATACAGTCAGTATTAGCAGTTTCCAAGTGACTTGGGAAGATGGAAACTTTTGAAGACTCTTACCTTTGTTTCATTTCTTAGGAGTAACAGTTCTGCTTTCAAGGTTTTCCTGTTAGTAATTTTCAATATTTTACTCCCATCACTGTCCTTGACGTCTACATGGCCTTTCTCAATTTTGTCTGCACTATAATTACACAAGAACAACATTGTGGTTTCTGTTTGTAAAGCTCTCAAACACCAAAGCTCTGGCTCTAGTTGGAACATATAGGCACTGCTTAATTGCAAATGAAAAACAATGCCTGTTTAAATTACTGTGCATTAGCTTCTTGCATAAGGAACTTGCTCTGATTTTAGCTTTGCAGTACTAAATGATGCCATGTGCCTAGATAGGTCTTTTGAGAAGGGGTGCAAAGCTGTGGAAAAGACAGCTCTTCCTCTGATCTGCTAAGCAAATTACTCTTAACTAGAGTCTAGTTTGCACATTAGAATAATTTTGATCTTCTTTATAATTGGTACTGGCTCAGAGATTCTCCTGTCTGTGCATCTTATCATGATTACAGACCTATCTCGAACCAACCATTACCCTTGAGCCCACAACCATTTTGCCTCTAGCTCCCTCATTTACTTAATTGGCTCATGCAAGATGTTTAACTTGCAGCCAATGAGACAGGCAGCTGCTCTATACACATTGTGTATTTTCTTTCCAATCAATGCTCATCAAAACCAGTCAGCAAAAGCTTGCTTCCTTCCCCCCCATCTTTTGGTTTTGTGCTAGCTTTTAATTATGGTTTTGTCCTTACATAGAATCGTAGGGTCACTTAGGTTGGAGAAGACCTTTAAGATTGAGTCCAACCATTAACCTAACACTGGTAAGTCCACATGGCTGGGTTGAAGGGGGTTGTTATTGTCACAGTGTGTTAGTGTTTCCTAATTTCTGCTGAAGTCATCTCTGTCATCTATTAAGCTCAGGCTACTTTCCTCACTTTCTGTGCCAAATTATTTTCCACGTTTTGTCAAAGAAATGGTATTGTGAGGCTTCCTTCATTCTAAAATTACCTAGCTGTAATCAACTCTCAGTTACCTTTTGCCATTCTCTTCTGGTGCGAGTTGTCTGTGCTGTAAGTGTAGAGACAGTCTGGGTTAAACAGTGTTATTGATTAGTTGTAATACAGCACTGCTCTAACACTCTTTCCTACAGCCTGGAGCTAGAAGTAATAGTCCCAGTTGTTACTGTCTGGGACTACCTTCTATAGATGGTAGAGAAGCTAGAAGCTAGTACCAGCCAGACCTACACTGGCTGCTTGTCAGTACAGCCTAGTTGCCTCTGCGGTAAATTTCAGTACACACTGAAGTTTTCTGGGCCCATCTCAAGTCTGGCATAGAGAAAATCAAGCTGGAGTACTAAGTGCTGAGGTAAGTGCTACAAGAGCCACACAGTTATTAACGCTTAGAGTTGCACAAGAACTTATGTTTGGACACAGTGCTAAACCCATAATGTCTCCATGCATCTCCACTTCTCCAGCAGGCCAGAATTTATAAGCCCTCTTGGCACCTGGTATTCTGGAAAGTGCGATGCAAAGGCTGAGCCAGACTGGCAGGACAAGTGCTTATCCAGAACTGATAAATTCTGGGTAAATACTTCTGCTCTGTATTTTTAAATGCATTCCACAGTACCCATACTGTTAGGACTGACTTACTCATTATTTGCAGTGTTCGGTATCCCAGGTAGAAGAGGACTGACTATAATGAGAGACAGCAGAAATCCAAACCAGTAAGCCATACATGTAATCACCTCTGAAACAGATCTAGAGACTCCCATCCCTACAGTAGGCACAAAATAACAATTGTCATTAATATTTGGTATGCCAGTATCAGGCAGTGGTTGTCTGCCATGGCCTATGAGTGTCAAAAGTGGCCTGTGTAATATACAGCTAGTGGGTATGCAAATTAGAGGCAAATCAAGCTGCTGCTCTAGCACAGAGTCATATTTATTGGGTAGAAATGCATCAACAGGTGTGCTTAATGTCAATAATAGGTGTCTGGAAGGATTTGCAGGACTAGCATTGCAGGACTAGCAAAGAGGTGCAGAGCAGTGGGTTGAGCAAGGGGCATGAGGGTATTAAGTATGGATACTGGAGCTTGCGAGAAGTCACTGATACTACAAGGCAGCTCGGAATTAAGACACTTAAACTGCTATCATTGGGCAAGGATTGAAAGCTTAGAACAAGGGGCATGAGAGAAGAGTTCTGCCACTCAGCAGTGTCTGACACTCTGCTCTGTCTTGGCTCTTTCCTGGTGGGTCTCTTGGATATTGGGCTATGATGGGTTCTGTTAGCTGTGAAACGAAGGGGCTGGATAGAGGAAAGTCAGTGATGTCTCTTGTGTGGCTCCCATAGAGATTAAAAAAAAATATTTTTTTTCTTTAAGCCAAAAAACCTAGATGCCATTAGTATAAGATCTTCAGATCACATGGAAAGGTTTAGTCATCTTACAAGAGCAAAGTAGGAACCTAGCAAGTTGTCACACCATATGGCATGTACACCATTTGGTAAGTCCAGCTATGTCCCCCTACAAATATATCCGTGCAAGGAAATTTGGAGCATACATTCTGGCAAAAACAAGTAGTTACCAAAGATGTTAGGCAACCTAGACTTTCTACTCTAAGGTTTAGATTCTACATTGTAGTAATAAGGTTGTGGCTTGTTTCATTATTCTTGCTGAAACATGCCCTTCACAAATTACCTTTCAAAGGCAGAACAATCCATCGGTTATTTTTAGAGATTTTTGTTTTGTTTTGCCTTTCTTGGCAAAGTAACCAGGTATTTTGGTAATAAAGTTACAAATAAATTGTTAAAATTCATTTTAAAAGAAGAAATCTGATCATAGTACAGTTTTACTCAGCCTTTTTGCTTTTGTTGTTTCCTTCTTTTACTGTCTCATATGATTTTTGTTCTCCTTTCCCACAGAGTGCTTGTTGTGACATTCCTGTCTTAGCAATATGTTTCATCATCTCGTTAAAAGTAACCTGTATTAAAAATTAAGAATATCACCAGTGTGTACCAACTTCTTAAGTGTTATTTAAAGTCACCTTCCTGCCAATTGGTTTATCCAAAATAGTTATGAGCTGAGCTGTGAAAAGATGTTTTCTTTTTCTTTTTCTTCTTGCAGACTGCAAATGATAACCTGCATACAGACGATGAGCACGAACTCAAAGGAGATAAAGAAAGCTATCTCTGTGCAGTCTGCCTGGATGTTTATTTCAATCCTTACATGTGCTATCCATGCCACCACATCTTTTGTGAACCTTGCTTAAGGATGCTTGCCAAAGACAATCCAGCCAGCACTCCATGTCCACTGTGTCGCACTACAATTGCCAGAGTCTTTTTCCAAACAGGTATAAAAATAAAAGTTTTTACAATACAGAAAAATATTTGTAGCTTTCCTTCCTGTATTTCTGGCCCAAATAAATATGTAGTTAAAAGTATAGCCAAACCCTACTAACCAAATACAGTCACAAAAAGAAGAAAGAAAGAAAGAAAGAAAGAAAGAAAGAAAGAAAGAAAGAAAGAAAGAAAGAAAGAATAACATGCAATGGGCCACATCCAGAATGCATGCAGAGCAAAATTTGGTGATGTTAATCCACTGTGAGGTTTGCTTTGCGTTTAACTCTTCCTAGGACTATTCCACATAGGCTTTCTTCAGTGGCAAGAAACTATTCTGGATGCATATTTTTAAACTTTTTGATTTTTGAAGAGAGGTTCTGATATTTTGCATTTCTTTGGTTTCCTCTTGCTAAACAATCACAAACTCCAAACATAACAAACATTTTCTCAAAATATCCTACCAGAAAAGCATTTTTAAAATTACTAACTTAATGACACAAAAAAATGCTCTTTCCTTGGTTTTATGGCTTTAATTTAGCTACAAGTGAAAATAAAGGCTGGCAGAACTATAAAATCCTCCTAACTAATCTTGTTTTTAAATTCTGCCTTCCTGGCCTCTTACACCCTCATCTCTAGTGTTCCTGACTTTTAGCAGCAGGAAAACATGGTGGGTAAGGGGTGTTTGATGTCAGAACGGGTACACGGATAGAAGAGGGTAAGTACTGCTGTAGATGGGATACCTGGAACAGCATGAGTCAGTCTTTTATGCCTGGAGCTTAGAAAGGCAAATTCAAGCACCATCGATAAAATTGCACTATGATATCTGGAGCGAGGCCCTTTAGAGCACTTAAAACTGTGCATAGACAGGTCACAAAGTAATGGAAATGACTCAGCCATCCAGGAGTGTTTGTTTATTTTTGCATGCTGCAGAGATCTTGCAGTGATCCTCTTTAAACTGTGAGAGTGCTGTGATGATGACAGGTTGGGGATGCAGTATGATTTCACATTGATCAGTAGAGCTGCCCAGCTTCTGTTGCTGGTTGTGCACACGCTCTTCCTCTGCGCAGGCACAACTTTGTATAATTTGGTGGCAGACCAGTTCGAGGAACTGACTGGGCTAAGTAAGAACTCACTTGGGTGGGAAGGAGGCATTTTTCAGACAAACTAATTGCCCCAGGATGGTTCACTGGGGAGCTGCTGTTGGCCAGGGATAGGGACTGACTGTGTCAGCACTGCAGCAGAGAAAATGGATGGAAAGCTGCTGCCTGAGCACTCTCAGCACCCTGCCTGGCTGGTGTATAGAGGTTTCAAGCTGTTCGCATTTCATTTGCTTAATGTTTGATGCTCCTTTGGATTTGATGTACAGATGAAGTGTGTTTCACCAATAGAGAATTATTTTTAGTTGTTTTAGAGCTATTTAAATTTTTAAAAGGCTATTTAACAGATTTGCTGCAGTAAAATACTACTGGGAGAGCACAAAGAGAGAATATAGATGCTTGCTAAAATGTATTTGCAAAACTTGTCAACACATTTAAAATACTGTCATTTAAGTGAAATATTACCAGGATTATTTGTAGCCTTTGAGTACGTAATACACAATGTGTAAAAATACCTGATGGGAGGGAATGAAGAAGAGGGAGCTGGACTCTTCTCAGTGGTGCCCACTGACAGGACAAGAGGCAATGGGCACAAACTGAAACACGTGAAATTGCATCTGAACACAAGAAAACACTTTTTTCCTGTGAGGGTGGTCAAACGGGTTGCCCAGAGAGGCTGTGGAGTCTCCATCTATGGAGGCACTCAAAACCCAACCAGACACGCTCCTGGGCAACCTGCTGCAGCTGACCCTGCTTGAGCAGAGTGGGTTGGACTAGCTGATCTCAAGATATCTCTTCCAACCTAACCCATTCTGTGAAAATATTAAAAAGGTATGTCATTTTTTTGAGGAAAAGGATTTGTGTGGCTGAAGTGTAAATACAGTGTCATAAATGTGTAAATAGTGTACTGTAAATAGAGAGCCATAACAGTATATGGGATGTGTTTAGTATTAACAGCTTCAGATAAGAGAAATCCATATGGCCTTACAGCAGCTATTTGTATATTGCTATTCAGTATATAGCAATATATGCTTGACTTAGCAATCTATTTAAAAATAGATACACTAAATTTACTTTGTTTTATTATACATATATTACGAAAAATATTTTGTAATTTCCCAGTGCATAACATATTGAGCAGCTTTTAAATCAACCAAGAAATATTGATGATGGTATCATAACCTTAGAGAAATTAGTAAAATCAACACATTAAGGAAGATGGATGGTGCTAGACCAATGTAAAGGGTAGTAAATATTTTTTTTACTCGGGCGATTTATTAAGCCTTTTAAAAGTTATGCTAAAGTCACTGCTGCTATAGGTTTGTGCAGCCAGCAAAGCAAAGTTGCTAGCATTCTTTATGTATTTCTCTAATGCTACAGCTGGGATGTCTTATTTCCCTCACTAATTCATTCTGGATACTTTCTGCAGCTTTCCTTTTATATAACGGCATTTTATTTTACAAGGATATCTCAAAAAGAAAACATTTAAGGATACATTCAGAAGTTCACTTTTTAGCTTGTACAGTTTTGCAAACTGAACATAACTGCAACAGAAGGATGCATGTAACTTGTCAAAAAAAGATGAAGGCTAACAGGTCAATTATCCACCAATTATGAAGAATAAGAGTGCCTAACGCAGAGCTACAAAGCCAGATGTGACCCATGAGGATACTTCCTCTGGCCTGTTGCCTTGATCAAGTGAGCCTTTTCCACTGGTTCCCTTGAGAGTGAGTTCCAGTCCAGATAGGTGTGCTCTGATGGTGTCCACCATGCATTCCTGTCTTTCTTAAAGGCTTTCTTAAAAGCCCTTCTCCCAGCAGGATAAACTCACATCTGGCCAGATGATAGGGTGCCCAGGATACACCTAAGGCAACAGCTTTTGATCGGATTGCAGCAACCCATTTCAAGTGACTTTGTCTTTTAAATCGCTCTCCTGTCAGAGTGAGACAGTGATTGGCTTCTACACTTCCATTCATATAAAGTTTCATTTATGTTAAGTGTTGTCTGATCTCCTTCTACGACATGGTGACCCGCCTAGTGGATGAGGGAAAGGCTGTGGATGTTGTGTACCTGGACTTTAGTAAAGCCTTTGACACTGTCTCCCACAGCATCCTCCTGGAGAAGCTGGCTACCCATGGCTTGGATGGGCGTACTCTGCGCTGGGTAGGAAACTGGCTGGATGGCCGGGCCCAAAGCGTTGTGGTGCATGGAGTTAAATCCGATTGGCGGCCGGTCACAAGTGGGGTTCCCCAGGGCTCAGTACTGGCGCCAGTCCTGTTCAGTATCTTTATCAATGATCTGGATGAGGGGATCGAGTGCACCCTCAGTAAGTTTGCAGATGACACCAAATTGGGTGGGAGTGTTGATCTGCTGGAGGGCAGGCAGGCACTACAGCGGGACCTGGACAGGCTGGATCGATGGGCCAAGGCCAATTGTATGAGGTTCAACAAGGCCAAGTGCCGGGTCCTGCACTTGGGTCCCAACAACCCCAGGCAACGCCAAAGGCTTGGGGAGGAGTGGCTGGAAAGCTGCCCGGCGGAAAAGGACCTGGGGGTGTTGATTGACAGCCAACTGAATATGAGCCAGCAGTGTGCCCAGGTGGCCAAGAAGGCCAACGGCATCCTGGCCTGTATCAGAAATAGTGTGGCCAGCAGGAGTAGGGAAGTGATTGTCCCCCTGTACTCGGCCCTGGTGAGGCCACACCTCGAGTGCTGTGTTCAGTTCTGGGCCCCTCACTACAAGAAAGACATTGAGGTGCTGGAGCGTGTCCAGAGACGGGCAACGAGGCTGGTGAAGGGTCTGGAACACAAGTCCTGTGAGGAGCGGCTGAGGGAACTGGGGTTGTTTAGTCTGGAGAAAAGGAGGCTGAGGGGAGACCTTATCGCTCTCTACAACTACCTGAGAGGAGGTTGTAGAGAGATGGGGGTCGGACTCTTCTCCCTAGTAACAGACAACAGAACAAGAGGAAATGGCCTCAAGTTGCGCCAGGGGAGGTTTAGATTGGACATTTGTAAAAATTTCTTCACCAAAAGGGTTGTCGGGCATTGGAACAGGCTGCCCAGGGAGGTGGTGGAGTCCCCATCCCTGGAGGTATTCAAAAGACGTTTAGATGAGGCCCTAAGGGATATGATGTAGTGGTGGACTTGGTAGTGATAGGTTAATGGTTGGACCCGATGATCTTGGAGGTCTCTTCCAACCAGAACAATTCTATGATTCTAAGAAGGGCCAGATCTGGCACTCATGTACAATAAATCCACCACTTTGGAGAAATGCAGATTCAGTGTAGTGGTTGTGCACAAGAGGTCCAGGCACATGGCAGGGAAAGGGTCACACACATACAGCAAGACAGGTGGCCTGTCCAGCCTGCACAGATCTTTCATTAGAAGCCTAACCAAGCAACCTTCTAAAAGCCAGTAAGAGTTGTCACCACTGCCTTTTCTGAAAAACAGGAATTAGATGCCTCACCAGAGGTTTCAGTGTTTAAATTTGGACAATAAAGTTGAAAGAACAGAGTTGATTTTTATGGCCTGTAGAAGGAGACTAAAGTATTCTCTGTTGATGCTGTGAGAGGTAAGCAGTCTCATCACAGGCTGTTTCTCTGAATCCGGATAGTTCCTAATCCAAATATGTTCAGTAGCATATAAAGCTCTTATATAAAAATTAAAAACTGCTAGTGAAAAATACACAGCTTGTTCCTTTTACATGTAGGAGAGAAAATGGCCTCTTTCCCTTCACTGACAGAGGTTTTTGGGTGCAGTAGCACTGTTCTCACATAATGAGATAGAAGGATTTGGAGATTGCTATACTCTGCGTGTGTTGTGTAGCCTCATTCCACTTGTGTTCTGACACAGTGAAATACAGCGTAATTTTTAGAATAAGAGCAGCATTTTTTTTTTTTTTTTTTTTTTTTTTGCTTCAGATCTGCTAATGTGTTCCTCTTACATAGAAAAAGCTACTGCAACCAAAGGGCATTTGGAATTTTTTCTTCTTTCTGGACCCTGCTCACAAAAAGTTAGCTTTCTCAAATTTGCCGGAGAAAAAGATTTGATCCTTTCATAAAGTATTGATTATTGAAAAAGTATGTACAATTGCAATGAACCAGGTAAAGTAATAATACATAAGCCTTTTCAAAGATCTGTGAAGGGCCTTTTCTTTCATTTAAGGTACAGAAGGAATTATGGTAGCAACTGCTAGTAGGATTTATCTGGAGCCATAGTGGTTCGAAGGGCCAAAATGGGGGGGTGGGTGTTGAAGTTTTCCATGTTAACTACCAGCTTTGCCTGTCTGTGTGTTATCAGCAGATCACTTCTTCTCTGTGATAGGAAAATACGGTTATTTTTTGAAATTGTTTTCCATTGTTGTATTGCTATGGCTAGGTTAGTTTTGATAGTTTTGAGTTGCAGTCCATGTAGATATTTCCCCAAATTATATCCTGAGAAGCTGATGATTTCTTGAGATTAATAAATTATGTCAACTCTTGCAATGTGTCATTAATCATTCTACAAATGTGTTCTTAATTCCTGTTAATCCACAACATTTAAAAAATCTCCAAAAAAAATTTCAGACTCTTCCCCTCTCCTTGCATTACTGACTGTTACTGAGTGATGGTGTTGAACAAAAAACAATATGAACTGAGAATTAATACCACAGTCAGTTTGATAGATGTGGTTTTCATTCATAGAGGTCATCATAGTTTTGTAAGATAAATAGCCTGATTTATTATGTACTTCATTTTGCTAGAATTTAACATCATTTTTCCTAAATGCTGTTTTTTAGAGGAACAGAATCAAAACAGCATGTTTAAGACTTGTTCTTGCTATACCTTTAAATGCTTGGTTTTATGTGATTTTAAAACAATTTAAGAGATGTTATAATCAGAAAAAGGATTACACAGTAGATAAGGCATTTTTATTTTGTAGTATAAATGTATTCAGATTGTTCTATATTTACAGCATTGATGTATACATTCTTTCCCATTAATTATTGTAGAACTGAACAACTCTACCAAGTCTTTTTTCCCTATGGAATATTTGAAGTTAAAAGAAAATTTTCAAAAATCAAATTCTGCAAAATGGCCTCTACCAAGCTGCAAAAAAGCCTTCAGAGTTTTTGAAGGTAAGTTTTTTATTTTTTTCCTAAACTTCGCTCAGTCTTGAGTATAATATTTGGAAATAAGTCTCTAGCTAATACATGCCATAGGAAGTCAGAGATGGATGATTATTAAAGTAGAGCTGAGTTGAATTCTCCTGGGTGACTCATACACAGTGCTCTGAATCTAAAGATAAACTGCAAATTGTAAAAAGACAGTTTGTGTGTGTACCTTTTTATTTATTCTTAAATCTTTAATTTTTATTATCAGGATAATTGTATGTAGTTTCCTGTTTGGAAAAATTTGTGTCTGCATAGTGGAATAAACAAAATTACTCCAGGAAAAAAGTTACTAGTTCTGAGTGTGGTGAATTGTCGTGGTTTAACCCCAGATGGTAACCGAATACCATACAGCCACTCACTCACTCCCCCTGCTCCCTAGTGGGGTGGGGAGGAGAATCAGAGGGAAAGGAAAACTCTCAGGTTGAGATAAAAACAGTTCACCAGGATGGCAAAGGAAAAATATAAAAATATATTAATAATTATAATTATAATAATAATTTGTAAGGATAATAGAATATATAAAATGAACAGTGCACAATTTCTCACCACCCGACAACCAATACAGCCCGTCCCGAGCAGCAGTGAGGGAGTAGGGATATTCCCCCCAGCTATCCCAGAACAGTAAGTTCCAGAGAGAGCAAGCAACGGAACGAACAGCGGAACGACCAAACGAAAAGGCACGAATGAACGGAAAAAGGGAAAAGAAGGGAACAAGAAGGGAAGTGGCCCACTGGCCGACCCTCACTTATACCGGGCATGACGTCTATGGTATGGAATACTCTCTTTGGCCAGTTTGGATCAAATATTCTGGTTATACCCCCCCCAAGTTTTTGCATCTGCACGATAGGTTAACGGTTGGACTCGATGATCTTGGAGGTCTCTTCCAACCAAAACAATTCTATGATTAACAAAACCTGGAAGAGCGCAAAATGTCCTTGAGCATTTAGCAGCAACCAACAACATCAGTGTGCTATCACCATTTTTCACATACTAAATCCAAAACACAGTAGCTGCTGGAGACAAAACTAGCTCCATCCCAGCCTAAACCAGGACATCAATAAAGACCTCTCAAAAAAAAAAAAAAATTCAGAATCAGTCTTTTATGAAAGAAGTCATATAAAAAAGTTGGGAAAAAATCATATATATTATTCTGTACTGCTTGTTTTATACATGCAAAATGGAGTAAAGGATGTGGGTATTTTAGCTTTTTCTGCCTATTAGATGAAGAAAGCTTAGTCCTCTTGTTGCTACTTTAACACTTAAACATTTTCATAGTTATTAACTGGTTGTTAACTGAAAAACATTTAAGTTAGACCACTGAAATGTGGGATTCACTGTTTACCCCTGTTTCCCTGTTTTCGGTCTAATGGCTTTTCTTCACCAGGCCTCATCTATGTTTACTTATATAGTTACTTTCTGTAGTGCTGAGTCTTGCTAACAGATATGTTTTTCCTGTTTGTAAGAACAATATAGATTGCTTCTAAAAGTATGTGGAAAAAATAAAACAGGACATCCTTATTATATTCCTTTTGTGAGTCTACCCAGGCCTTTCTACAGGTCAAATTTGATAAATTTTTGTCCTCCGCTTGTAACTGTGTCACACAAGGTCGTGATTTGATACTGAAAATAACAAGAAATGCTCATAGCTATCAAAAATGAGCAGACTTGAGAAGTTTGAGGACTGGTAGATCATCTTTGGTATTCCTCAGAGGGGAAGCTGTTGGCAGGAATAACAAAGATGAGTATTTCTTTCCTCTAACAGCAGTTATCGTAGCGTGGATATTGATGCTGAGCTTATTGGTTTATTGTAATACATTACTTTCTGTATGTGACATAGTTCATATATGTTCCGTAGTGTCATATGGATTATGTCTTTCATAAATATGAAAAGCTACCATGCTGAGCTTTGTACAAAACATAAATAATTAAAAATAAAAGCAAGGTCTGGAGAGTTCATACAGCTTCAGTATTGTGCTACCTGAAAATTAGGCGTGTCACTCCACAAAGGTAATTCAGAATGCCTGATTTATGTGTCTCTGAAGGATAGCCTAAAAGTCACACACTGAATGGGAATGTGATTAGACCTAGTTAATAGGAAACCTGAACCACATAGCTGTCTGAAACTTTGTCTTTGCCTTCTTAAATATAAGTGTCACTGCTATGTCTCTCTCTTCTTACTTTTTATGTGGATAAAAGCTACTGCAGGGTTTGTGTCGGTTCAAAAGCAAGTGTATAATATTTTCTTCCTGCACTGCTTTTTTGGGCTTACATCTAAGTTGTGCTTGGCAGCATCTAAAGTTCCGTATTTGATTTTCTTAACTTCGCTTATGTTCCCTCCCTCAGGAGGCTCTCAGGGACTTTACAGGCGCAGAAGACTGAACATAGAATAATAGAATCGTTTAGGTTGGAAAAGACCTTTAAAATCATTAAGTTCAACCGTTAATCTAACACTGCCAAGTCCACCACTAAACCATGTCCCTAAGTGCCACATTGCTGGCTCATATTCAGTTGGCTGTCGACCAACACCCCCAGGTCCTTTTCCACTGGGCAGCTTTCCAGCCACTCCTCCCCAAGCCTGTAGCGTTGCCTGGGGTTGTTGGGACCCAAGTGCAGGACCCAGCACTCAGCCTTGTTGAACCTCATACAATTGGCCTCGGCCCATCGATCCAGCCTGTCCAGATCTCTCTGTAGAGCCTTCCTACCCTCCAGCAGATCAACACTCTTGCCCAACTTGGTGTCATCTGCAAACTGACTGAGGGTGCACTCGATCCCCTCATCCAGATCATTGATAAAGATGTTAAACAGAACTGGCCCCAGTACTGAGCCCTGGGGAACACCACTTGTGACCAGCCGCCAACTGAATTTAACTCCATTCACCACAACTCTTTGGGCCCGGCCATCCAGCCAGCTTTTTACCCAGTGTACTGGCAGTAAAAGACTTCTAACACCATAATAGATGCCCTTGCAAATGCAAACCCTAGTATCACTGAGAGCAGTAGGGGAAAAGAGGCTACTTTTAGATTAATTTTTGTTTAATTAGGAAGGTAACAGCCTAATAAGATGTTAGAGTTGCAGAAGGCAAAATATAAAGAATGGGAAGAAGAACAGAGTAGGTACATGAGCAGAGTGACTGGAGTGAAAAGGGATATGATTACAGTGCCTAGAAAGCGATGAAATCATGCCGTTTTGAATGTGAGGATAACTGCCTCTTTATAAGACAATACTGCGTTGTCAAAGAAGAAATTCGGTGGCCCTCTTAGAAATACATATGCTCTTTTGTGTAGTTCATTTCCAGCAGGTGCAGTGGTCACTGAGAATCTAGCAGCTGTTTTCAAATGTCATATGATTCCCATTTTCCATATGACAAAAACCTCTTCCACGATATTATTTTAATACTCCGGACGTAGAAATGGTGAACTTTGAACAGTAAACCACTCATTAGAGATGCTAGACCTTATAAAATCAGACCTCAGAATTAGATTGGGATGCAAGGAGAGAAAGATAGCTGTTGAGAAGCCTAGATTATATAGAAGATTTATCAATTTGAACTAATTTAGAATTTCTGAACATTGCAGGACCGATAGATAAAATCAGGCATCTTTTCTTTTTCCTTACATTTTTCCTGAACCGATTCACTGAGCCAAACAGATTTTGTAATCAATATCTGAGTCTTCTTTCATATGAGAGTTTCCACAAGGAATGTAAAATCATCTTCTAACTAAAAAAATCTCCAAACATCCATAGCTTTTGAGTTTCTATACAAAAAGTAAAAAACCTCAGCACTGTAGCACTTTTGTGCTTTCAAGTTGATGAAAATTGCTCCAGGGTAGTTTGTCCTTATACTGCACTGTATTTTTTTTTTCAATTAAAATAATTAACAGAATTCCCATTTGTTTCATAAACATGGCATATGGCATTTCTCTGTATATGGTATGCTCTGTTTGGTCAAGAATAGGTTAATGATGAAATGGAAATGCTATTCAAGAATGAAAGCCAATCTTCTTTTACCATTCAAATTTTTTAATATATGTGAAAGTTAACAAGCTAATTTTAAATATTTCTCTAAAATGTCTTCTGTTTTATATGAGATAAACAGAGATATTACATTAGTTACTGGTTTGAGTATTGGTAACTTTTAAAAAATGTCATTGCATAATAGAAATAACACCTCAAATAATGGTTTCCTTAAATAGATTTTAAAATGAATAAATAATGTAGTTTGAATAGGATAGTTAAACAGCAAATATGCTTGATTGGATCCTGTTATCATGTATTTATATTTTAATTACATCATAAGGGTAGCCTTTGCATGCCATGAAATTGGAGTTGCATTCTATAAACGCTGTGCAGTCACAGAATGTTCACAAACTAACGGCAAGTCTCCAAAAGTAATTTGATACCAGAAAGGTGGACTAAAAGAAGCGATAAAGATAATTTAAGTTGAAAATACAGTACTTAATTTGACAGTGACTTTGGTGTAGTCAAGTGCAGAAATTAAAAAAACAGACTGAGGCAGTTAGTGCAGTGGGCCTAAAAGGGTTATTTCAAAAGCTTTTGCATAAATCTGAGATAGAAGTACATTGAAGAGACCAGAGATACTGAATAGAATAGTCAAGATAGTGACAATAACATTGTAAAAGGGTGCTGGATGTCTGCATATAGAGAAAGATCATAGATATGCCTGAAGATAAGTACACAGCTAGGTGTTCAGAATGAGAGAGGGGGATTATGAAACCTCTGAGTTACAGCCCTTGGTGACTATTTCAAGATATAATTATTCCTAGGCAAATAGAAATTCCCGCCAACTGTTTTTATGCTAACGTTTTTATTTAAAATATGATGATTAAATTGAAAGTGGGAAAGCCTATTTAGAAATAGAGGAATTCTTTTTATGGTTTTTTTTAAGTGCTTAATCTAGAAAACATTCCCCAGTGTTACATGCAATGAAATCTGTGCTAGTTCTTTATTGATCTCATCTGTTTAGTGACTTAATAAAAAGCTATTGACTTCTGCATCAGTCAAGCATTGCAAGATACAGTGTTTTCAATGCCTGCTAATACCAGTGGAAATTCCCACCACCTCAGTAGGTCACATCTGCCATGTCCTTTTATGTAATCTTTCTCTAGAGAAAAGGGTGTGCAATTTCCTACATATTTAAAAAAAAAAAAAAAATGTTGTGAAAGCTTTTAATAATACTTGTTGATACATTTTTTTATCTCTCTGTCTTTAAAATTGGGGTACAACAATTTAAAATCTTTCTTAATTTAAGATTCTTTTTGTCATGATTGCAGTTAGATAGGCAATAAAGGAAGGATGTTAACAGCTGTGAAAATTTAGAGCTATAAAATTACCTCAACTAGGTTTTAAGTTCATACTTCTCTGTTTAAAAAGAACAAAAAAGTGATACTGGTTTTCAAGTTTCTCATGCTGTGATCTACTGAGAAGAGAAAGAAGATAGGTGTTACTGCAAATAGAAGGTGCAGCATTGATTTTAGCTATAAAGAGTAATGCTGGAGTATAAGAAGTCTCAGAATAATCCTTCTATTGAGCTATTTTTCCCAAAGCCTACTATTCCATCCTTCCTTATTGCACTTTTTTCTTTCAGTTAATTTCCTTACTTCCTCATTTCTTTGTTTTAAGCTGTTTGTTCCTTTGTCATACTACTAAAAACTGCAGTTGTGAGACCATGCAATGCTACTTCACCAGAAGGCTTTCCTTTTTTAGTCAGGATCCATCAGATTCTTCAGTATAGCTTGTGGAATCACAAAAAGCTAATTTGCACACATGCATTTCTCACAAGATGCATTTACAGTCTACAGTCTTCACACTAAGTGAATTTTCTGCCTCAAGGAGACACACATTACTGGGAAGTGTTGTCTTTGAGCATCTGTTATGCCTATAGTACACTAAGACATTAAACACAGAATCCAAGCACTGCTGGTTGAGTGTGTCTTAGGTCATTTTGCTGATTTGTCAGCACTTATACCCTAACAATTGCACCTATTTTCCTTGCCCACAAGTCCTTTCAGCTCCAACAGGTCACTGGTAATAAACACAGGGCTGATTTCTTGATTCCAAGGTCCCACTTGAGTCCTACAGAGCAGCTGTTCTCCGACTAGTCTTCAAGCCTTCACTTCTGCACCTCACCAAGCAGAAATGAATCTGAAAGAAAATCAAATGGAAAGGGAACTTTAAGGTACGAAGGTCAGTGCCACAGAGATGTCTTAAACATTGCCACTTTTTGTCCCTGCTGTTTTGCCAACAGCATTAGTACAAAGCATTGTGTAAGTATCAATAGCCTTGTTTATCTTTTAAGCTGTTTTGCGGAGGCTGTTCTTTAGACACTTCTTCAGATCCACAGTCCCATCGGAAAAAATATTTTGTAGCCTTTTCCCAGTCCTGAAGACTTCATCCAGAGCTAGCCTGTGTAGGAGAGTGATATACCTCTCAGAAATGATGGCTGCTCAGTCATCTCTATTGGTTCGTCAGTGCATTGAAGGGAATCAAATTCTAGCTAATCTGTATGGGTCATCACGATTCATAGAATCATAGAATAGTTTGGATTGGAAGGGACCTTGTTTCCATTTAACTGTGATATTATAAGACTGCTGTCCAGGAATATTGACAGCTATAATTATGCAACACCGAGGATTGTGATAGAATGGCCATGGCAAAAAAGCATACGGTAGCCTTTCCCCCTATACTTCTTGGCATGTCCCTGAATGGATGTTAGATTGGCATCTTTAGTTCTGCTTAGAGAACCAAGTGTTCATACCGGCCAGTAAGACAAACTAGGAACATTTTAAACCTCTTACGCAGCTGTGCCAGAGGGAACCAAGTGAAATTGTAGGGGAGTTAGAGGTATCGTGCTTTTCACCCTGCAACTTACAAATTCCAAGAGTCTTTCAAGAACGTTCTTTTCTGAAGATGCTTGAAAAAACATAGCTGTGTTCAGCGTAAGAGAGAAAGTCCTCTCATCCACTAATAGCTGGTTAAAAGATACCAAACAAAGGATGGAAATAAATGATTCATTTTTCTCACTGGAGGGACATTTAGTAGTCTGGTCTTAGATGGGTATATGGTACAGTTTGTACTATCCAGCATATTTGTCATTAGAAATGGAGGTGATAACATTTGCTTATAGTACTGAAATATTTGGGATAATAAAAATGAAAGCCAAGAGCAAGCAGTGGCAGAAGACTGTCATGGTACTGAGCCAATCTTCAGCAATGTTTACATTGTTTTCCTTTCATTGCAAAAGGAGGTAGTAAATGGGAAGGGTACAGAGAAGATAAATAAGAATGTCAGTTTTAAATTATTTCCTGATGAGGAATATGTAAATAGACTAGACTGCTTCAGCCAAAACCAGAGATGAATAAAGAGGGAGGAGGATAGAGGTAATTAAAATCATGAGAGGCATGGCAGAAGTGAATGGGCTGCTGTTATTCACTGTCTCATAATAAGAGAACTAAAGGACATTAAATAAAATTATCATTACCCCAGAGCATGGGTTCAAATAATGGCAGATTCTTGGAAGAAAAATGGAGTAAAGTAAAATGAGTAAAACTCAAAGATAGCACATTTGCCTGCAGACATCTTTGAACTGCAAGTCCTTGGTAGCTGAGGGAGGGTACCAAGAAAGTATTGCAATATGCTTGCCCTTTTCTTATGTTCTTTCCTCAACATTCACCAATTCCTCATTGTTTGACCTTGTCAGAGAAAGAATGATAGGGTAGGAAGACCTTTAGTCTACTCTTAGTATGCCTGTTCTTATGAGATATCCTACAATTTGATGACAACCGTGTCTTCCGTTACAATGTTAACTTAGGCATCGTAAAAGGATTTTATGTATGTATCAAATAAGATTAAATAAATATTTATTATTTGCCCTCTAAAGACAATTGAGAACAATACATAATCCTA
The DNA here is from genome assembly GCA_009819775.1 of Phoenicopterus ruber ruber. Lineage (NCBI taxonomy): Eukaryota > Metazoa > Chordata > Aves > Phoenicopteriformes > Phoenicopteridae > Phoenicopterus > Phoenicopterus ruber. The sequence goes on from CM020246.1 coordinate 23,862,332, forward strand.
GTTAAACCACCCTAGGTAAACCTCAAATTACTAGCTTTTTTAACTGGTAGTCTTTCATCACAGAATCGGTTTAGAGCACAAAATATCTCCTGGTCTTAATTTTTGTATGTTTTGTGGAAGATTCTGCTGAGACTACTTCAGGTTATGGTGGGTCTCTGTGACGAAGTGGAAGCAAAGATGCCTTCTGTCTTCATCACTGGCAGGAATTAGCAAGTATCTCTCTATGCATTTTAGTGGAGGTGGGGAATGTTCCTTGCCAGCTATGCCAAATAGAATGGCAAAAAGATAGATCATGGCCACTGAGCCATGATCAGTAAAATTGGCTATATTCCTAATTAGCTGTGAACAAATTATGTTTAGTAAAGGTTATGTCAAACATGCTTCCCCAGCACACTGCTCTGATCCATTTAGCACTGAAATGCACTGCATAGGAGAGCAGTTTGTACTGAAGTAGCCCTTAAAAAGTCTCAACTCTGCTGGTGTAAACACATCTTACATTGAAAGTTAAGTTTGCCTGGTGGTCAGACCTTTGATTCGATGCCGCATAGCAATCCCATTTACTATAAGAATAATAAAGAATTTTTGGCTGAGAATAGATTGTAGAGATACCAGTTGGCTTCATCACTATCGATGAGTTAATAGAGAATAAAGTAGGACGAACATGTACACTGTTTCTGCTACCTAACATGCTCATGATTTCTATTTCATACGTCTGTACCAGTGACACAGATAGATCCATGCCGTACCAAAATTTGGACATGAACACAAGTTCAATTTGATCCTAGAGCACTTACTGGGTAGAAAACTGCTAAGATTTCTGAAGGAATATGGTACTTGCATAGCATAATGATGGAAAGTAAGGTAACATTTTTGGGGCAAGGCAGAGTTTTGGAGACCCCTAAAAGTGAAAACAAAAGCTGAAATTTTAATTTGATGGACAAAAGAGAAAGCATGAAAGCACTCAAAGTGATGTGTGAGAATAATAAGCAAGAAAAGGTGATCATATTTTTATTAGATCCATGCCAGATTAAGAATGCCTTCTCAAAGAAGCAAGAGATGAGCAAACAGCAGATTAAAGTCAGGAGACTTTTGGTGAATATCTTAACTGAGTAGATGAAGATGAATGTTTGAAATGGCATCAGAAAAAGTCAAAGATAACCACTATTACACATTTAATGAAGAATTAAAGGAAGGATTTTTTTAACAGTTTGTAAACAATTTTTAATTTTACATAGCTTCTTTCTTGATAAGCTTTTATGTAACTTTTCTTTGTGAAAATTTATTTTCAATTTTCTGTTGAACATATATGAAGGCTTTTCAGACAGCTCTTTCTGTAAAACCTTGGTCAGCTTCCTAAAAACTGGTTAAGTACTGTCAGCATCAGAAAACTTTCAGTTCAGAAAAACTATGCCAGCTTTCTCAAGATACAGTCTTGTGCTTTGCATTTTTCATTCGCTGGACGAATTAATATTTCTTTTGTTTGCTCAGATGGGAAGTAGGAATTTTGGGGGTTGCCATTAGCTAAAGCTGAATATGAATTTGTTCAAAGACAATGGCGTGGCTCCAAGATAGGTCATTCATGAGTTTCACTGGAAGAATTAAGGGAGGCATGCTGCCAGACAGCTAGATTTGCAAATAAACGAAATGCTTTGTGTAGATACACACAGCCTTGTCTTACAGAGGGGTGTGGTGAGGCCTTGGCATGCCTATCTTGTGTATTCCTTCTGACCTTTACTGTCAGACTGACCCTGTCTTAAGACAAGTAAAGCCAATTCATGAATTCATTTTCAAGAAAGTATTTGCATTAGTTATATTACGGTTGTTCCACTAAAATTGGCTTAAAACATTAAAGCCTTAAGCACTGAAAGGCTTGTGGGCAGCAGCGTGTAACAAAACTGCAGAGTTTTTGTTAAACAATCTTTAGCATTACATGAATATTTTTTTAACAAAATATAGCAATCATGCAAGTCAAGAAATAAGCATCTAAAGAGAATTGAGCAGTATGCCAAGTAGCATTCACACTAGAGACAAGCATCGGTATGAGATCCTTTTAAATGCTATTTTATACTTATTCAGTCGCTTTGAGCTATTATATTAGGCCTACCTTTAAATATCAATAGCTTTTGCCTCTATATATTTTGTACAGTAGCAGTCCGAACAAATGGAGCCTGAAGGGATGTAATTAGTTAGGGTGGAGTTGTAGGGAAGAATGAAACTAGAGGGAGGTGATGCCATTGCAGCAATATGATACAAAAGGGTGAAGGCTCTTATGATGGTAATTTAGCAAGAGTTGCTGACAGCTGAAATACAGTATTTGGTCAGCTGGGGAGATGACAAGTGTAAAGAAAACTTAAACTTGCAACATGATTTTTAGAAATGTTCAGTGATAAAAAGTAGAAACAACAGAAGAGGGTGTTGATGATGAATAGAGTTTGAGACCATGATGAGTAAGAGATTTAGTGAATAGTCAGTGGAAGAGAAGTGGAAAATAGATAAAAAATTAATAAGGAAATTCATAGAGTCAGAATATTCTGAATACTTTTTAAAATTATTTTTTCATGTAGATTATTGGTGCACAGAAACTTAAATACTTCAGGTTGCTGTTTGAGATTCCCTGGTTTCCGTTGTCTGCACTGTCATGGCAATGAGAGAAGTTGTCCACAAGTTAAATTCACCATTAAGATACAGTTTATCTAAAAATGTGAACAAAAGTGATTACAAATCCCCATTTTAAAGGCAAATGTATGAAAATTACCGTAACTGTAATATGTATGTCATCAATATACATGTAGAAAACTTACCTTTAAAATTAAAGGAAGACATTTTATGGTCTGGAACATATACAAACTGTGGTTTTATATCCATGACATGATCTCACGGGGATGCAGCTTCATTTCTTCCTATCAGTCATCAAGACCATACAGATTGCAGTCAGAACAGGTATGATGAAGGGGAGGGCAGTTAAAGAAGCCAGTGTTTCGTTTATTCACAGAGCTAGTTTGCACCCTGAAAAACAAGGACATGCATTTCAATTACTGTATATTATTTTTATTTCATCTGTAGATTATTTTTATTTCATCACCCTTAATTGAATTTTGAAATAAAGTCATTTTAAAGTAGGAGAGTAGGTTTGCTATAAATCATTTTAAAAAGCTGTTATACCATGTCCTGCCTGTTTGATACTTAGTGTGTTACAGTTTAGGGGAAGAAAGAAAAAGGAAACAAATAATTCACATGGTTATGTAAAAAAAAATCTGCTTGCCGACTGGCCATCAAAATTCCTTCATGGCTTTCTCAATCAAATGACTTTTACATTGTGAAATGTGAGATTAATTACTCCTGGTTTAGTATGCATCCCAGCACTTAGACTAGCCAATTAGCTTGTACTTGTGAGTATTGATAATTATAGAATAATCACAGATGTTTGGACAGAGTGTGTTTTCTAAGCTCATTCTGCCCTCCCACAGCCCTCTTGCTTTTTAATTCATTTACTTCCAGGGAAATAAACAGCCCAAGATAGAAAACATGAGTTGTTGTTCTAGTTTTACTTTGAATTTATGGGAGGGACTGGGCACAGTAGTCATTGAATATGTCTCATAAAATTGGTCAGTAGATTTCATATTTAATAAATTAGCAAAAATGCTAGTTATGCAAAATACTCAATGTAAAATGTGTATGTATGCATTTAATGTGGCTTTATGGATTTTGTCATTCATTTTTAAAGCTTTCTCTTGTTTTCTTTTCCAATAACCTGATTCTTTGATAATACTAGCTAGCTTTATGGTTTGTGTTTTAATCAGTAAAAGCTGAATTATTAGTCTATAAAATTGTGAGGTAACTGCCTTCACACCTTTTTATTTGGTTATTTACTTAATATTCAGAATGTCATTGTTAATTTATGGCATATGCACTATATTTATGTCTTAGAATTCAAACTTATGGTAGGAACACGCAAAAAACTTCAGTTATAAATAATCCTCACTGAAATCCAATGAGCTGTATTTGAATGGAAAAAAATCTCATCTTCATTTCTTATCCAGAGTAAAACAGTCAGATCTCTTTGCCAAGTGGAAATATTTGTAATTTTGATTGAATGAAATTTACAATATTTCACAGAGGAAAAAAACTTCAAATGAGAAGTTGCCTCCTCTCTGTCCTGAAAGCCTGAGAGGTGTTAATTGCAGTGATTAACAATAAATGGTCCAAAGAAATGCTGAATTTAATTACGGCTTTTATGTATTGATGTATAGTATATAACCATAAATCCTGGACTTATTTTGGTTACATATCTCTGTAGAAAAAGTTAGAGAATAGCTACAAGAAAAAGGAATAGATGATCATAGTTATAATCTTGAAAATATTAGGTAAAGTTAGAGCAGTACGAAATAAATATTTGTAAGAAATGTAACTGCTACAAGAACTTCTATGAATTATTTTGAGGGGTTTTTCCTTCTTTTAACTGCTAAGTGATTTCTGGTTCATTTGTGTATATTCTCTTCCTAGATCCATGTAGGATTTATAAAGTTCTAAGAGACTACAGATGATTCTTAGATATAAGTGCCAATAGTTACGCTGATACTGATCAGCAAGAAGCATTATTTGCCTGGTGGTTGCTTCTGTAGGACTGCAGTTTTTATAAGCTTTTTGGTTTGGCAGATGAAATGTGCATCAGTTAGTGGCATTACCACATTTTGGGATTTCTGCATAGTTTTGTCTGTAGCATAATGTTCTTTTTCTTATGTCAAATGCCTTATGAAAGTCACAAAACAAAAACCTAGTTGTAACAGTGGAGAACAGTGGTTCCTAAGCACTCTGCCTTATGAAAAGGAGTGCCCCTTATGCAATCAAATCTTGTGTCCCATGTGAAAGGCTTCAGGACATGGCTTTTTCAGATTTTCACAGTAATCGGCTGTTTTTCTAGACCCTTTGCAGACAGCATTCTTTGACACCTTGAAAAGCAGTTACTGTGTATTCCCCACCAAATTGCCTGCATGCTGCTGATTTAGAATCATAGAATCATAGAATTGTTCTGGTTGGAAGAGACCTCCGAGATCATCGGGTCCAACCATTAACCATTTGTTCATGTACAGAAGGACTCTGTATCGTATGCACAGTGAGTTCAATAAATTGCATTTTAGGCACATGCAAATAACTGCTTACACACAAGTTACCTCTCTGGGACTGTCACAGATTTCAACATTTAAACCAAAAGCCCTGAAAAAGTCCTATAGCTAGTCAGACAGACATCATAGTGAATTTAAAAATGGTTTCAGATAAGGATTATGTCCAGCTTAAGCACATTTTACATCCAGGTTTTCTAAAGCCCAGCTGCTAGCAGAAAGTAGGACTTGGATTTGGGGGATGGAAAAGGAATGGAGAGATGTTTAGGCCATCGTGTAAGTTTAGTCACACATGGATATAAGGTGCTGGCAGCCAGTGAGAGCCCACGGGTGAAATCAGAAGGGTAAGAAAGAGCAGAGAAATATTCAAAGAGAGCAGAGAGAAAGTGAGAGGAAGGTAGGAGTAGCATATCGAGGGAAGTTTGGGAAGATGATTGGACTTTGCAGTGAGAAGGGCCTTGAAGGTGAAGGTAGAAGTTTTAGCATAGGGAAGCTGGAGGTTCTGGTGTGCATCCTGAGGCAAGAGGAGTTTGGAATTTGAGAGCTCTCTCTAGAAAGAAATGAGATTTTGACCTGTGAGACAGTAGGTGTGTGTAGCAGGAGGGTAGGGAGGTTCAAGCTGAGGCAGGAGGGTAGGGAGGTTCAAGCTTTTCATACAGAAGGAGGGGAAAAGCTAAAACTCTGGATCTGAAAAGGATGGTGATTGGGTTGAGTGGCCTTGGTTTGGGGAAGGAACTGGATGCTTTGGGGACTTGAGTTTGGTGGAGGGCTTGAGACTGAGTTAGAGCTTGGGACATGAGATCGAGAGTCGATAGGACGTGCATGCAGGCATTCACCACCCTCTCATAAATCTTTCTAGCAATATATGCTTTTTCTTTGTTGGAAATACAGATCTCATAGCTCATTTTAACTAGCAAATCTTGCAATTTAGCTATTATATTAGCATAACCAGAACATGATGCTGCATGATGTGCATATGGGAGAAGGCTTGTGTGTATGCACGAAGTTCAAGATGATACCTCGTTTGTGAAAGCAGTACAAAAACACTGTATCCTTGAAAAAAGTACAGAGTGCTGAGAAATTTTGGCCCATTTCTCCATGCTGTCATCAGGTCTGAAGACAACTACAAACTGGAGGACTGGTTGGTACACTCAGTGGTGGGGCTGCTATTCAGAGAGACCAAGACAGGCTGGAGAGATGGCCTGAAACAGTAAAGCAGGTGCTTCAGCAGATAAAGTCCCTTTCAGCAGGGCATGTAAAAAGAAAACTAGACCAAGGTAGAAGATGGGAAATATGATGTAAAAGAGCATCTAGCAAACTACATTGGATTGTTGTTGGAATCCCACAGCAGTCTGTGTACGTCAGAACATTCATATGTGATTTGGAAACGTGATACATATACAGCTGATAAAGTTTGTCAGTGATACTAAATTATTCAGTTCACTGATGATAGTAAATGTGAACTTGACAGCTAATGGTTCTCTTGATCAGCAACGTTGAGGAGGCAACAGAACGCATTCTCATCAGGTCTGCAGAGGACAACAAATTGGAGGATGGGTTGATAGACTCAGCAGCAGGGCTGCCATTCAGAGACACCTAGACAGGCTGGAGAAAAGTGCTGAAAGGAACCTTGTGAAATTCAACAAGGACAAATGCTGAGTCCTGCACCTGGGAAGGAAGAGCCCTTGGCAATGAGACAGGCTGGGCACTGACAGCCTGGGGAGCAGCTCTCTGGAAAGAACCTGGGCATCCTGATGGAGAGCAAGCCACGCATGAGCTGGCAGTGTGCCCTGGCAGCAAAGAAGGCCAACAGCATCTTGGGCTTTATGAACAGGAGCATGCTGTGTGAACAGCAGTAGATGAGGGAAGTTTTAATCCCCTGCTACTCAGCAGACCACATCTAAAATACTGCAATTTTGCCCCTCGCCCCCAGTACAGGAAAGAGGGAAGTAAATTGGAACAGATTTAGCAGAGGGACATCAGGATGCTCAGAGGCCTGGAGCACCTGACCTGTGAGGAGAAGCTGAGGGAACTGGCTTGTTCAGTCTGGAGAAGGGTAGGCTTTGGGGAGGATCTCCAGGCAGCCTTACCATACCTATAAGGAGACTACCAAGAGGACAGGCCAGCTGTTCACAGTGGTGCATAGCAGGAGGATGAGTGATAATGGATATGAGAGGTTCAGACTGCAAGTAAGAAAAACACTTTCATTGTGAGGACAGTCAAGTGGTGGAGCAGTTGCCCACAGAGGCTATGCAATCTCCATAATGCATAATATTCACTATGATGAGCTGTAAATTAGCTATTGCCACTTAAGAAAAGAGATCTGGGTAATACTGTGATTAGTTTTCTGAAAACATTCAATGCACAGCCATAGTCAAAAGGTAAGCAGCAATTATTAGGATCATAACAAAATGGAAAACATTATGTCATTGTCTAGATTTGTAGTGATCCCACATCTCCAATTTTGTGTATAATTTTAGATTGCATCATCTCAAAGAAGGATAAAGCAGGGTGAGGCATAATGCAGAAAGGATGATCTGAAGTATGGAAGCTTTTCCATAAAAGGAAATTTACAAGTTTTTTGTTTGGAAAGGATATTACAGAAGACAGATACAAAAGGTCTGTAAAATTATGAATGGCATAAAGATGTTGTAGGACAGATTGTTCGCTGTCTCTCAGAGGCATTCTTGCATTAGCAATTATATCAGCCATAATAGATAGGGCAAAACAATTGGCACTGAAGGCCAGATCTCCACATTCGCATTTTAGGGAACAGGGCCAACTTACTTCCAGTCCCAAGGGCTGAGTGCCCATTAGTGGTTGAAGCATATTACTGGAACACATCAGAGGTCTTGGAGTTCATCTTCTGGTTTAGTTTCACCTGAAAGGAAATCAATTTATTTGCTCTAAGACCAGTCCACCATGGGACACAACGTGCAGTAAGTGGAGGCAATATGAGATCTGGTTCAAAAGTATACACAGACACATGTAAGGAAAGAAAGTCCTATCAATGCCATTTTAACACATTGTTCTGAGCACGGCTTCCAAAGCACTGCGGTCCTAAGCTGCTGGTTGCTGCAAGGGCACATATGGGAAGGTGTCAGTCTGTACTTGCCTTTTTTCTTCTAGTCTTTCAGTAGCTCTATCTATCTGCTGCAGCTCATAATCAGAAAGAAGAGACTGCAGCAAAATTACCTTGGTACATCTGATTACCTAAGAACACTTGCTCTTAGGTCATTTAATTTTACCTGAGCACTTATAATGTAAATGGTTATTATGGTTTGCATATTATTCATTTGGGCACATTTTCAGAGTAAAATTTTCCATCTCATATCTTATATTCTTTAGTCATAGCAAAATGAGGTCAGTCAATGTATAAAATCGGAAGAATATTTTAAATTGTTTGTAGTCTTATTTTGAGTATTGCTAGTACCTCAACAGGAGGTTGCAAAAACTTTGGCAGGTACACATGCAACAGATGTGCCTATTGATGCTCTGGTGAAAATCCTTTTTGATTTGCACGCTTTGGTGGGTATAAAAGTGTGATTTGCACACAACATTGTTTTTGTTATCTAGTAACAGGTTTCCACTAGCAGTCTGCCAGACTCCGCTGGCACTGTGCATGCATATTCATGTGATTTGAGTGGAAGTTCTTGTTCAGAGTATAGCAACACAGGCATGCACAAAAAAGTTAAGTAAAATATATGTTTTAACAAATACATGCCTGTGTAGAAATTATTTAGGGAGTGTATTCATCAAATAAGATAGCGTGTCTTTTTAAAAAAGGAGCAAATACATTAGAAGTGATTTGAAGCTCCCTCAGCTCTTCTCTTTCATAATTCAAACCCCTACTCCATGTTGCTGTACAGTTTTTGAGGAACTTTACAGCTCTCAGTTTTTATCTGCAGATGGCTAGAATCAGACGCAGAGATATGGCTTACTTCCACTCTAGCTGGAGAGGCAGACATCTGAAGGTATTTTTCATGTCAGAATTTATTAAACACAGTAGTCAAAGTATGGATCATAGAGTCTGCAGTAACCTCTGTGCATGATCATGCAGCATTTCTAAATCTGATCCTTGGTTTCAGTACTGTACACAAGTTTATTTGGTAATATACTTCAGGGAAAAGAAACAGGTCTCGTTCTTTGTTAGCCTCTGTTAAGTCCTAGAATTCAGTTTGCATAATAGTTGTATTATTGACATTTTCAGCTGAAACTTAATCAATTTACAGATGGTTAAAAAGTAACTATTTCAGCAATGGAATTGAAATCTATTGCACATAACTGGCTGTCAACTTTCAATAGCTTTACCCACACTCAAGGAAGCCACAGAGATTACACATGGTGTATAGTAAGCAGGTCCTGATTGTATGCATACCTTTAATACAGCACCAACAACTTTTTTGTGGCTTTCTATGGGAAGAGTAATTAGAGAATAGCTAGTTTCCTACACTGAAACTGCTGTTCTTGAATGTAGAATGATTACATTACAAAATCTAATCTGTGATAAACTCAATGCAGATTTGCTTAAGGTGAGTTGCACAGACATACAAATCAAGGATAATATTTGTCCAAATCCTCTAGAAGGCAAGGACTACCAAGTCAAAACTAATGTAGCTACGTTTGCATAATGCCCTGATTATCCCTGTTGATCCAAAAACAGCCTCTAGCATTTTGTGTTATGTTTACTTTAAGTATAGAAATAAATAAAAAGAAAGCACAGGTAGCAGTCTTGACTAAGACCCCCCAGACAGGATAATTTACACTAAAATTCATGTGTAAAAAGCAAAGTGAATGATATAGCATTAGTGGTAAAATTTAATGCCATTTGCAGATTAAATTTAAAAAGTAGAACATAACAACATAAATCTAGGTTTCTATTTGACAATAATGTTTAAAAAGTGTTAGAAAAGAAATTTCGAAAAATACAGGTTTGAAATTGAGGTAAGTTTTTAAGTGAGCATTTTTCAAGTAAATTACATCTTAGCAGACAGGTATTTAAAGGAGACTAACATTTTTCAGAATTTTGTCACTGAATTACTGTCCCAGTTTTGGCCGGGATAGAGCTAATTTTCTTCCCAGTAGCTACTGTGTTTTGGATTTAGTATGGGATTTGGTATGTGGAGAATGTTGATAATACACTGATGCTACTAGTTGTTGCTACGAGTTCAAGGATGTCTTCCAGCTTCCCAGGTTTTGCTAATGTGCAGGTACAAAAACCTGGGAGGGGTATAGCCAGTACAGTTGACCCAAACTGGCCAAAGAAAGTATTCCATACCATAGACGGCATGCACAGTATAAGTGGGGGTTGGCCGGTGGGCCGGGGGCCTTTCATTTCATGCTTTCGTTCATTCATTTGGCTGGCTGTTCCCTCGCTCTGTCTCTCTGGAACTTGGGTTCCAAGATCGCTGCTGGGGAAGTCGCTGTTCCAAGATCGCTGCTTGGGATTGTTCCGAGATCACTCTCAGTTTTGCTCCGTGATCGCTACTTGGGATGGGCTGTATCAGTCATTGGGTCGTTGGGCGGTGCCTCGTTCATTTTGTATATTCTGTTATCATTTATTATTATTATCATCATCATCACTATCATTATTAATATACAATATAATTATCTTTTTTTTTGCTGTCCTGGTGAACTGTTTTTATCTCCACCCATGAGTTTCTCTTGCTTTCCGATTCTCCTCCCCACCCCACTGAGGGGGCAGGGGGAGTGAGTGAGTGGTATTTGGTTGCTGGCTGGGGCTAAACCACAACAATTACTAATGTTATTTTTCACTAATCAAAGATACTGCTTTAAATTAATATAATTTTAAATGAACAGAATCTAAAGCATAACATAAAGAACAAGGAAGTCCATATCATACTTTAAACAGATCTTCAGCATCTTTAAGCAGATGTTTAGCTCATGCACTTGCATAAAATTTTGTGGTATTATAATCTAAAATCTTTAAATGTAAACCCCTGGAATTTTTTCTTTTTTTTTTCCTAGAGTCAGTATAGCATATTTAGCTGTGGGGCAAATCTTAGCCCACTTGGAGTCACTGAAAACCATCATAAAACACCGTCACTCTCTTGACTAGCATGAAGATTTCATGTATAGTCTCCAAAATAAGATAAATAATGTTAGAGAGATTCTGATGTATACAGATCTAGAAACTTAGTATCTGTACATGACAAACTGATCCAAATTGTCATTAAAAATAAAAAATAAATGCAATGATATCATGATGTGTAACCAGGAGCAATTCCCCAAAAGACGAATTTCTGTGTCTCAGTAGTCTAGTCAAATTTCTAAATAAAGCAGTCATTAAAGGAATACAGGAGGACCAGTTTACCTATGTAATTTGGAGTCAAAAGGTCTCTGATGAACTATCTTAAAAAAGATACCAAAGAGAGAAAATACTTTTCTTTGGAAGGCATGGAAACAATTGTGCTATAAAAGTTCTAGACAAAATATTAATTCAGAAAAAAAATACAAAGAAACAGACAATATCCACCACTGGAAAGGAAAAATATTCACAATCCAGCAAAGTTCTGTATTAGGACATATTTTTAAAATACATTTCTCAATTGTCTTGAATAAGATCTGAGAACGTTAAAATGAAAATTACTGGCATGTACTTTCACTTGAAAGGCTGTGTTTGCATCTGTCTATATATTTTTAAGGTATTAACAGCATACAAACAGTAATTTGAAAACTGAATTTTAACCTGGTATGTATCATATAGAGACATAATATTACAGCAAGCAGGATTTATTTAGAAGAGTGTTTTGAAAAAAAAATCAAATGCTAGAAATAGGAATTCAAATGTATTTGCGCTGTTGAACTATGTGTGTACACATACAGATGTGACTCGATTACTGAAGAATTCAGATGTAGACTTAGGGAATCCAGAGATCAATTACTCAAGAGATTAATTACAGTATATGGAGCCTTTCACTACTAGATCACTGAATCAAATTCAGTGGAAAAAGGCACCAAAAGAGAGGTGTTCATAGGTCTGGATAACATAAGCCAATAGCATTACTTTACTATAGTAGAGAGCACCAAATCCAAACAAACAAACCTTGTTTTCCAGACGTGGAAGACAGAGTTACTTTTTAAATCTTTCAAAATCAAGTCCACAGAGAGCTTCTTGTCCAACAAAGTGAGGAAACCTAGCAGCGAGGTGTGAGATTTCCTGCTTCCATTTGTCCTGTAAATAACTGAGGGAAGGAGGGTTAACCTTTTTTTTTTTTTAACTCAATCTGTTTGCTTTTATAAAGATTTTTATCTCCTGGTCTGTTTTTCAGCAGGTTTTCAAAGACGCTCGGATACTGTAACAAGGAGGCATTTCCCACATGCTGCTCACAGGATGGACTACATGGACTTTGAAGATGATAGCCGGGGATGGCGGTTTGACATGGACATGGTGATAATCTACATTTATTCAGTCAACTGGGTAATAGGATTTATTGTGTTCTGTTTTCTTTGCTATTTCTTTTTCCCTTTTTAGTATAGTAATCACAGTTAAGGAAAACAGCAGTCATGTGAACCACAATAATGTGAATAGAAAAAACTTGAAGAAGGCAAAATGTTTGTTCGATACTGCGTTTTTATCATTCAGAATTGTAATAGACTGCATCAAGCATGCTGTGAGGCTATTTGATACTTCTGCTATGTGTGACAAAGTACTTGAGTTTCATTCCAAATATAATGTGAAATCCAGATCATCCTTCATTCAGTGGGAGTTTTGCCTTGATTTTGGTGGGAACAGGATTTACCCCTAGTGTATAAAATAATTACTCTGTAGAAATAGACAGTACTGCTTGTTCTTAGGGGAGTTCTGTGTACTACAACAGAATATGATCCATAGAGTCATTTTAGGGTTCGACTCTATGTTGACACACCTTACTCACTCATTGGTGCTTGAATTCCTCATACACAAAAGCAATAAAGATGCTTCCCGTTTATAGTCAGATCTTTGGGGAACAGGAGATTATAAGCACTGCAGTGCTGCGCCATGCATTATATAGACATTCATCAGAGCTATTTCGATGGTATAATCCAAATCCTGGAAAATTTTGACAATTGATAGACCTGTCAGCATTCCACTGTGGAGATGGGTTGTACTTGGTGCCTGAAATTTTGAGCCTTTTAACCAAAAAGAGAAATTACACTGCACAGTGTGCTGACAATTCATCTTTTCAGCAAACGGCAATCAGAAGGAATCAACTAACAACCCCGAGTTCTGCACATTAAAGGGACCATTTTTGTGCAGATTCCCAGGGTAGCACTGTACCTTTTTTTTACCCATCCAGATGAGTGTGTTTGAATCCAGCAAGACAGCTAATGGAGGGCAAGCAGCAGGCCTGGTGGCTATCATGCTGTGAGACGCTAACCCCAGTAAATATGGGAGAGAGAAGCATTCTCTGGTGTAAGAAATCAGTATCATTATTAAGCTGCTGTAACAATTTGAGGATACTCTCAAGTGTGGGCTTACCAGGGCTATGTGTCTCCAGGGAGATCACGTAAGAGGACACAGTATTTATTTGCACCTTTCATGTGAAATAATTCTAAAGCACTTTATAGTTTACTATATAGAGATTGCTGAGTTACAGTACCAAACTGCAACCAGTTCCACAATCATTCCATACTTGCTGCTTTACACAGTATTTTCAAGTGAAAGTGAAAGAGCATCTATTAAATTATAAAAAGGATATTAGAAACTATTGTGGGAATGAGGTGCTGAAGAATGGTACAAGGTAGTTCAGGGGCTTACTTTTCGGGAAGGTACAAGGAAGTTTTTATTTCTAAGGGCATGACCCTGCAAAGTCACTGTGGTTTCATCTAGAAAGGCATGTGAGTATATGTATGTAGTCCCTCTGGTATCAGGATTTGTGTGGGAGACCTGTGGTTTTTCAGTAGGTGGTGTACTCCCCTGTTCTAGCAGAGAACAAGGAGAAATGTGTTGTGGAAGGTGCCATCTGCCAAATGTGATGGAATGGAATGAATTCAGGGGTTTTATTAAGCATGTGCTTATGCTTCTTTACTGGAGCAGGGCCAGCATGGTCAGGCTCTTATAGGCTGTAAAGTGATCAGGACCAGAAACTTTCACTTAATCTGAAAAACAGCAGTAAATCAGCTACTAATATTTAGTTTTCTTACAGGCGGTATAAAATAATCTCTTTGAGAATATATGTGTAGAATTAAAAATTACAAGTCTAACTACACTGATTGGACTAAATAACTTTTGCCATCTTTTTTTAATATATGAAAATTTAAGGAGATATAATATTTGAAATTCACCATCACCACATAGTCATGGTTGTGACAGAAATGCATTTTCTGTAATTACAGTATATCTAGTTACTTTGCCTCTACCTAAAGGTGATTGGCTCTATTACTGTTGGCATTAGGCATAACGTTTTAAAAGCTTTAAAGCTGTAGTAAAGCACTTGGTGAATTTCCCTCTTTATATTGATACAAACAAGTCTTTTAAAAGCTAGGGGGTTTAGGTCATAAGCTCATGTTTTGCTATATGCAGATGTGTAGGTCTGTATGCTCAAATATTATCAATAATTTTAAACATTTTTCTCATCTATGCCAGGACTGGGATTCTAACTGCAATTTTTGTTTGTCTCTCTAGTCTTAATAATTTACTGCTCCTATCTCAGCAAAGAGATGGACTGATTCACCTCATAAGCCAAAATCGCTTCTACCTTTTGATCTCAGAAAATACTAAAACAAAAAGATGTCATGAAAAATTACTTTACTTTAGCTGGCATAGTCTGAAATTCCAGTAATAATGTAATTTAAAATTATTTAACCAGGATATCTGATAAAGCAATATCCTTCAGCAAATATTCCAAAATATATTGAGACATAAGAAACATAATATAGATAAGAACTAATTATATAAGAAAGAGTTACTTACATAATTTTTAATAACATTTTACCATTGTTTTATTCTGAAAAAGGCAACAAAGGAGAGTAAAAATTCCAATGTAATATTGGCCCCTTTTGAACATTTACAGCAAGAATTGATGACTGAGGGTGGCTGCATTTTTCCTAAATTTAGTAGGAGTGACAATTTTGTATGGCATTTCTAAGTGTGTAGCTCTACCTTTCTTCGAGGCTTAAACAATAAACTGTTTCTTGGGCTATATTCGTTTACTTTATATTGGTTCTTATTAAATCCAGGGGATAGTTACTTTTAAAAGATTACAAATGTACATAATGAAGACTGTAGCAACTGTGAGAGACATCCTCCGTAAGAAAACACCTAAAAGGCATAGAGTGGAGGTACTTTTTTTTGTCCTTTATTGCTTTTTCTGAGATATACATACTTTTGTAAAAATATAACAACAATTCAAAGGCTCAAGTTTGGTTTTCCTTGAAGTCTGCCTGTAAAATGCTGATGATATCTGTGGGAGCAAGAGCAGGTCCTTTGTAAGCAATTTTCTGGTTATATTGATACTGCTCTGCAAGCTTGTCTTTCTTATCTACAATAGTATTAAAATGTTTGCAATAAAATTTGAGTTGTTTGTAATATTTTGCAGTCATTTCACTAGATTTTGCTTGGTGGAACTAAATTTTAATATTTTTTTCAGTCAATGTCTTGTTTGTTATCCTGTCTATGCTGTTTCTTCTTGGGGTGCCGCTAGGGTTTGTTGAATTTTTTACTACTGTGATTAACTTTTTTGATGCTAGTAGCCTTTTATTTGTTTCAGTACTTTCCAGGAAATGGTCAGCTATTGTCAGAAATCATCTTGGGGCAAGGTGTGGATCTTAACACATTCTGATAATGAAGAACACTCAGTGCTGGTGCTGTTAGTCCAGACCGATTAACTGTTGAAGGCAGCAGAAACCCAGGACAAGACTAAGTTTGGCTGTGACAGGCAAAGGGACTGTGTACACACGCAGAAGTGTATGAGTTGCTTGCCTCACAGTCACTACGTTTGCAGCTCCCCTACCTGCCAAAGGTCCAGTCATCTCGCTTCCCTCACACAATGTAAAAAAAGTTCCCAAGCAATGGCTGTACAGGGAGTAGCCACTGTGAAGCACAATGGATTCTTTCACGGCTGTGTACCTGCCCACAGAAGCTGACATCTAAGTTAAGCCTTTGCCAGTACACTACATACACACCTGAAATATTTACCGTATGTCAACAACAGCATTACGACAGTTACTGATGCTGAGATGGAAAAGGATGATGAAGCAGCAGAGTTTAGGTTTATTTTCTCATTTTTAGAGAAAAGTAGTGCTGATAACATGAACCTCTGGGAGGAAGAGTAGCTATTGTAGCTATCATGTGACAGGTAACTGTCTTGATGGTGTGTAGTGTTGCTTTTGCGAATGTGTTTTCAGCATCTTTTGTCCTTGGCAATCCTGACCACTTCGTGACTGTGGGATGCACAGTCCCTTCTGGGGAATTCCAGGTCTGTACAAGGGGAGTCGCAGGCAGATGGAAAAGACGAAGGTAGGATATCGAGAGCATTCTGCTGGTGTTCAGCCCTGCAACCAGGCAGATGCTGAAAGAAAGAAGGCAAGATGTGCTGTGGATTGCTCTGGGCTAGGTGTGGAGCAAGACAAGCTCTCCTTAGAGATACCCTTTATTTAGCAGAAAGTGCTAAGACAGATAGTAATAGCAGACAGTGAGGTGGATTTAAAACTGGCTGAGCAGCCAAGCTCAGAGGGTTTTGATCAGCAGCACAAAGTCTACCTGGAGGCAAGTAACTAGTGGTGTACCCCAGGGGTCACAACTGGGTCCTATCCTGTTCGTCATCTTCATTAATGATCTGGAGGATGGGGCAGAGCATACCCTCAGCAAGCTGCAGAGGACAAAACTGGGAGGAGTGGCTGATACACCAGAGGGTTGTGCTGCCATCCAGTGGGACCTCGACAGGCTGGAGAAACGGACTGAAAGGAACCTCATGCAGTTCAACAAGGAGAAGTGCAAAGTCTTGCACCTAGGAACAGCCCCAGGCACCAATACATGCTGGGGGTCACCCAGCTGGGAAGCAGCTCTGCAGAAAAGAACCTGAGTGTCCCGGTGTGGACACCAAGTTGAACATGAGCCAGCAATGCACCCTTGTGTCAAGAAGGCTAATGGTGTCCTGGGCTGCATTAGGTGGAGTGTGGCCAGCAGGTCAAGGGAGGTGATCCTTCCCCTCTACTCAGCACTGGTGAGGCCACACCTGGAGTGCCATGTCCAGTTCTGGGCTCCCCTGTACAACAGAGATACAGAGCTGCTCGAGAGAGTCCAGCAAAGGGACACTAAGATGATTAAGGGACTGAGCAGCTCTCATATGAGTGATTCTGTGAAGTCATCACACAAGACTTACGAAGTTGAGGACTAGAAAAAGTGGATCCTTCAATAATGGGGCAAATAAACCAGAAAGTTCCGAGTGGAACATCATGGTTTTCCTTAATAACACAAGGCAGTACAATGCTGGAAGAACTTGGCCCACATTTATGTCCGTTTCTGATCTTTTCTATACATATCTGTAATTCTCTGTCTGGAACAATGCATTACGATTTTTTTTTCTCTTGCTGGTATCTTGAGTCTATACAACCAATCTCTCTTTGGGTAACAGTTCAAACTTTAAGGGGTTATCTTTCCTCCTACTTACTGAAATCTGTGGTTGTTGCAGTCCTCTAATGGTAAAGTTCAGAAGAGTACCAAGGAAAGAATCACAAGAAATCTAGTTGTATTATTCCAGTATGAGTCATCTTACTGTCAGAAATAGATATTCAGAATTTATTATTTAAACTTTTTATTATTTTTTAAATTTTAAAGTCTAAAATCTGATTTTTTACAGGTAAAGGTTTGAATTCAAATTTCCAAAAGCACCTCCTAATTTTGGATGCCTCAGTTTGGCATTCCCAACATGAGGCCTTCCTTCTAAAAGGACCTGATGCAGAACTGAAGATCGCCTTTTTCCAAAATAGGTTCTTTAGGATTTCTTATGTTGGGAGCCAAAGCCTGGTAAACCTTAAATACCCCTTAAATGATGGACTTTGGCAGTGATGCAGATCCCAGAGGAATCAATGGGAGCCATCATTGTAAAGATCTAGTTTCTCATGCATATCTGCAACTGGATTTTTGTCTTACAAACTTTTTCCATTACTGTAAAAGATATTCTGATGGAATTTCTGAAATGGGTTTTCAGAATTTCTTGTGGCACAGGCAAGTTGAAATTTTATATTTACTTACGTTTGATTACCCTATGACTGAAAGTAAACTAAACCTCCAGTGTCTTAGACTTGTTAGGATTTCTTTGTTGCTGTGATGTAATCCTGGAAAATACATACTGTCAAAATGAACTTAATAAAATAACTTAGTTTAAAATAACATAATAATAATTATTTAATTTTCCATCAAACGTTTTCTTCAGTTGAAATATTTCTACATTTCTGGTAAGGCATTAAAATGTAATCCTATTTGAAAGTACTTTCCAATGTTATGCTGTGGAAGTTTAACCAAAAAATGTAATTTTTAGTTTAGGACATTTCACTTTTCACTTGATTATATTTTTACGGAGTGATTTCTTATTTTAAAAAAAAAAAAAAAATGTTCCCAAAAGAAGACTGAAGGTATGTGTAATTCCATATTGTGATTTCACTAAAATTATTTTATTACAGACAGATCCTACAGGACAAAGTTCATCTCTGATACACACTGGAGAAAATGTGCTGAATAAGCTGACAAATTTATCTGACGAACGCTTCTGGGAAAGGCAGCAGATTGACACTGTAGAACAAAAAGCTCAGGTCTCACTTCTCAAGGAAAGGCTCTTAGCAGGACAGAGTTACGTAGGAGACCAAATAGCTTTCCTTGCCCTTTGAATGCTGCGCAGGGCACTCTCTACATATTTGGATATACAGTCCCCACTGGCACTTTAGGGTCAGCTTCTGTCCTCTAATGCAAGTCCGTGAGACTTATCCAGGGCATTTGATGGCAGACATTGATTTTCCTTTTCTTCTTCATTAAAACATTCCTGAATATTGCCAATTTTCTTAAGGTCTTTTGCTTGACCTGTGACTGCTGAACTCTATCCAAAGGAGACAAGATGATGTGCTATTATTTTTCATTACTTTTTGCCCTTTGGGGCTGCTCTTCCATTTCAATTGATGTGCTGAGGCATGACATACCCCTCTGAAACTCTGAATTTATACCCAGGTAAGAATCTGTGACCTAATTTATTTTACAGCATTTAATGAAAATTGTGGCAAACGTAAACAGAAGGAAAATATATACTCTGCCAAAGAAATGCACAAAACTCTTTTAGCACTAGATATAAACAAAACTCCCAAGATTTTTTCAACGTGACTTCTGGGTCCCTGCATAGAAGATCTGTATAAAGGATTCCAGGAGCCAGAGCATGGTTGGTTCTTGCAAGAAACCAACCATGAAGGTGTAAAAAGTAGCAGGTAAGCCAAGGACAGCAAAGCAGCCGCTGCCAGGGAGGTACTGGATAGCAGTACTGGTTAGCAGTGGCAGGTACTGGGTGCCTCTCAGCCTGGCCTAGAAAAAGGAAGGTCAGTGTTAACAGCACAAAACTATTTTACTGACCACTGCCTAGAAAACAGCTGACTGTTCCCTCAGCTTTGTTCGAGGCTGGTAGGAAATGAGAGCAGGAACAGAAGAGTGCTCATCGTGTCTGTGAAGATGAAAGCCCTCGAGGTCCCGGCTCAGCCTGCCTGGAGCTGGTTTCCTAAGGGCCCTCGGAGGCGTAAGGCCATTAGTGCGTGAGCAGGAAAGCACGCTCCTCCGTTCGGGATTGCTCATGGTACACGAACAATGGTACTACTGAAAAAAAGCCCCACAGGATTGTTTGACATTTCAAATATATCTGTTAGCACTTCCTTCAATATCGTAGCAGCAGTCAGTATCCTGTGTATACTTAACTAAGTAGTTTTTGATTTTGAAAAATATTCTAGACCTCAGTACTACAGCATATCGTAACCAGATACTCCTCTGGCACCCATCGGCAATGCTGCCTTCCCCCAGCCACATTTTTTAATGTCCGTTCTGCTTTATAAAACTTGGAAAAACTCCTTCAGCTTCAGGCCCTCAACATCTCACTACTAATTTACAAGTGAAATAAAACTGTTCCCATGTTTTCTAGATTGATGTTATACAAGTGATCCATATCACTATGGTACTGTATTAGTGATGGCTTATTTAAATTTGCAGTTTGGTTTTAGGATCAGAAAACTGCGGTAATTATATTCTGACTTTTGACTAGATATAATTTTAACTTAATAATAATCTTTTTCATTTTTCATCAAACACTTTCAACATTCACTTGAAATATTTCTACATTTCCGGTAAGGCATTAAAATGTAATCAGGCAATCACTTAAAATGTACTCCACATGTAATCTTTTATCCTCAAACAAGATGATGAAGCAGAAAAAGTAAATGCCACCAATAAAAAGATCATGGTAAGTCATTTGATATTGATACACACATTAAAAATTAATTATTTAAAATCCTTTTTACTCTGTCATAAAAAAAAATCAGTATTAAATTGCTAATCATGTAATGTACTCCACTGTTTCTGAGCTGGAGAATGAAATTCAGGCTGAGCAGAAGGGAAATCTTATGTAGCCTCACTGTATTACCTCATAAAATAGAGGATGTTAGATATTGACATAACAATCTAGCTGACCATCCTGTTCAATGAAAAGTGAAAAATAATACTTTAAAGAATCCTATGTAATCCCAATCTCCCTAAAATAATCCCTGGTTTGGGGGTATTAACTCTTCATATAATTAGGTCACTACCCAAGAAATATTGTTTAGACTTACCATCAAAGGGTGCAAATAACAGAAACTCACAAAAGCCTGTCCTTAAGCCATGCGTATTATAAATCCCTGGGGATGTACATGATTCCTGAATTCATTACCAGTCATAGCATGGCATCCGACGGTGCCTGAAAGACAACACGTTCCAATTAGAAACATATGAGGTAAGAATGTGTTTGCCTTGCAGATGGTTCTAGCTAGCTAATGTATGCATTTCAGCTGTCAGAAGTAAAACTAGTTCTAAAATAATTTCAATTAGACTTCAGGGGAGGAAGAATATGCTGATTTTCTTTTATATCTTACCAAGCAGAGAATGTTTGCAAGAAGTTAATGTTACAGGCAATTTGTAGCCCTATCTGGTTCCATCTTAAAGAACTGGACCTCACTTTTTATCTTTTTAAAGACTTGTGAATTAAATGGACATGGAAGTTAATAATCAGATGTATGGTCACAGATTTTTCCAGTGCATATAGTGCAATTTTATATGAACAGCAATTGCACGACGTACAAAATTGTCTGATAGTTTTGTATTGTGCTCACCTAGAAGTTAAGGCTCCCAAACTCATTTTTATTTGTCATCTAGACTGTGACTTAAATTCTAAACTACAAAAAATGACATAATGGCATTAAATTACCAAGCTGTACTGGTATTTTCCTTTAATTCTGCTTAAAACAGGAATATAGTGTAATGATAACAATAACATAAATCGAGATACCCTTCTCTTTCTTTAGCTATTATTCCTAAAGTGCCTTATTTTTAGAGTGATTTATAGGTCAAATTCACATTATTTTTAATCTCTAAAAACAAGTTCTTCAAAACAACTATTTTCGATGCAGAGTCTAGTAGCAACAATGCTCAATGTGCAAAGCACTTAGAGCTTCTCAAGTGAAAGGCACTTTTGCAAGCACAAGATGATCTCTAAATGCAAGTATTATAGTGTTAATCCAACAGGCTAACACATATTTTGGCAACCGTAACTAAAATATCATTATTATTATTATCATAATTGAAATCAAAGGACAGCCAAATTATACATGCACAGCTTGTGTAGATACTAACTAAATTCTTTATTGACCTTTTTTTTAAAAAAAAAAAAAAAAAAAAGCTGGTTTAGCATGTACTGCTTTACAAGAAGTTTAACATCAGAAGTTTTTCAGGATTTGTCTGTGACCCACTGGTAAGAAGGAGATTTCTGGAAGGTTCCCACTAGCCTCCACGTACTGCTTAGCTAAGTACCCTCAGCAGGAAAAGGAGAAAATGTCTAAACCTTTAAATAGTGCAGACAGAAAGTTGCTTCAGGCAACAAAATATAATTCACGATGTGATTTATTAAACATTTTTCTGTTTTTTCACTCACAAGAAAGATGAGTTTATTTCACGTCTAAGCTTTTTAACAAATACAAGTAAAGCAATCCGGTAGTTATTGCACAAGCCTAAGAGTCAAGAAAACTTTCCATTGTCAGTACAATCAGTGATCAGCAATGTGATCATAGTAGTCATACAACTTTTTTTGTACAAAAGGATGCTCATAAAGACTGTTGAGCACAGTAACACTATAAGCATAATTCAGCATTGTATTAGAAAAACAGCGCAATTGTGATACATGGCGAATGCAAAAAAAATCTTTTAAATGCATTGAAATTACTTTTCAGACATTAATCAAACGGGTAGATTTCAAAAGAAGGGTAACAAATTATTTCAAACATAATGAATGATACTGTATTTTGAAAAAAATCTTCAATGCAACAACAATTGTGATTCATTTATGTTTCTTCCTGAAAGAAAATGCAGTGAGTTCAACCACTGCACAGTAACCGAGTCACAGTGCACCTAAAATCACGGACTTGAAGGAGAAAATGTCAAGTCCTAGAAAAGAGAGTCTTCCAAACAGGTAAGGATGAAGTCCCGATTCAGCAATGACAGTTGTCCACCAGCTGCTTGTTTTTAACCTACCGCCACGGACAAATCCAGCCTCTCGCTAGTCCTTTTTCTGTACTGCTGCAGCAGCCGTACTGAGCCTGAAACTGGAACGGCTGTGCTCTGCTCCCCTTGCAGCGCAGGAATCCTCACGTGGGCTGGAGCCAGCAGAGCTGGCTGCGTGCGGTACCGCTTGGCATTAGGACATCATACAGATGGCAGGGACCTTGCTCAGATGACATTGCAAACTGGCCGTGCGCTGCCAGAACAGGCTCTAGGTGACTTTAAAAAGTGGAAATTCAGCGACTGGAGCTCTCCAAGTATTTCTCCTTTATTCCCAGGAAGGAACTGCAATGTAGAATGAGTTAGGCCTATCTTCTCCAAAGGTCCTGGACACCTGACTCCCCTTAGAATAGCAGTATCTGTTATGCATAATGACACACGTGCTTATCACTGATCACGGTAATCCTTTTCTACAGTTTAGTGGTCTGAGCGCTTCCAGTAAAAGGGCTTAAACATATCCTCCCAGAACCAAAACTTCCCTTGTCCGCAGCAAATGCCTTAAGCACTAGGTGATTATGTAGGTGTGTGAGGGGGCAGCAACCTTCACTGTCAAGTGAGAGAAAGACACTATATTACGGTTGGACTTGATGATCTTAAAGGTCTTTTCCAACCTAAAAGGTTCTATGATTCTATCTGAATTTAAATACAATATTAAGTGCAAAAGACAGAGTTTCTAAGTTCCTATTTCACAGAAATTTAATCTTTAAGTTACATGCTTTAGCTGGGGGTATATGGGAGAAGGGGAAAAGAGGCAAATGCTAGTCTTGGATATGTCTTTCACATTTTAGGGGCTGTTTCCTGCAGTCACCATATGATTATTGTGAATCCCATTCTGCGTCGAATCCTCTCTCTTCTAGATAGAAGGAATTCTATCTAAGCCCTATTTTGAATTTCAGTTCCCTTGGTAAATGCCTAACTTGAAGATCTGAGTATGTTGATACCTTGAGCCCTTTTTAATCATGATCCTTCATGAATCCAGCTGCTAGAAAACAACTGTTGTTTGTACTTCTGGGAAAAAAAAAAAAATCAGTATTCTAAAAGCAGCAACAGCTTGATGAGGCTACTTTCAGTACATTCTGTGAGGTCCTGTAAAAATAAAATAGACTTAAATGCAGCTAAAACCACTGTCTTTTTAAAGCCTCTTACTATCTAATTAATGCGATAGTATATATGAATGTGCTTATTAGGTTTTTTCATATGTTGCTATATATAAGGAGAAGGTATAATTATAGTACTAAGTGTATTAAAACCACAGCATATCAAAGTAAATACCTGATTAAAACTCTGGAGATACTTCTCTTTTAAATAGTCCTAAGGAAAAATATTGGGACGATAAGTGGATTGAGAGCAGCCCTGCCGAGAAGGACTTGAGGGTACTGGTGGATGAAAAGCTGGACATGAGCCAGCAATGTGCGCTCGCAGCCCAGAAGGCCAACCGTATCCTGGGCTGCATCAAAAGCAGCATGGCCAGCAGGTCGAGGGAGGGGATTCTGCCCCTCTACTCCGCTCTGGTGAGACCCCACCTGCAGTACTCCATCCAGCTCTGGAGTCGTCAGCACAGGAAAGACACGGACCTGCTGGAGCAAGTCCAGAGAAGGGCCACAAAAATGATCAGAGGGCTGGAGCACCTCTCCTATGAGGAAAGGCTGAGAGAGTTGGGGTTGTTCAGCCTGGAGAAGAGAAGGCTCCGGGGAGACCTTCTTGCAGCCTTTCAGTACTTAAAGGGGGCTTATAGGAAAGATGGGGACAAACTTTTTAGCAAGGCCTGTTGTAATAGGACAAGGGGTAATGGCTTGAAACTGAAAGAGGGTAGATTTAGATTAGATATAAGGAAGAAATTCTTCACCATGAGGGTGGTGAGGCCCTGGAACAGGTTGCCCAGAGAAGTTGTGGATGCCCCATCCCTGGAAGTGTTCAAGGCCAGGCTGGATGGGGCTTTGAGCAACCTGGTCTAGTGGAAGGTGTCCCTGCCCATGGCAGGGGGGCTGGAACTAGATGATCTTTAAGGTCCCTTCCAACCCAAACCATTCTGTGATCTATGATCTATTCGAATAAATGTTTTCCCTTTCTATGTCAATTTATATAAGTTGTCTAAGCATCCTCCTGCAATCATTACTGTAACCTATGTAAGCATTATTATGCTTGTACTAGTTATTCTATATTGGAAACCAGATTTCTCATTTATTTTTATATTGGTAAATATATTTCTAATTTAATATTATAAAGAAATTTATACATGCTACCACTTTCAAGTAGTGGACTTCAAGATTAATTGAAATCTTCTTCAACAATATTTAAACAAGAATAGGAAAAAATGGTTTAATAAAGCAACCAGCAGAAGTCAATTACTAAATATCTGAACATTTGTTTCTCAAGTATTTACAAACCTTTTTAAAAAACAAGAAAATATGTTTCTCTTGTCAGATAATGGATGAATGCAAAAAATATTCAGTGTTTATTTTAAATAAATGTTTATAAAGATGAAACTTTTCTACTTTAATGGAAGGAAAAAGCAAAATAACACTTAACATAATTATGCTGAGTGTTCATTAAGAAATCGGTGTTTGACATTACCAATTCATAGGAGCATGCAGTTTTTGAGTACTGTGTTAGCCTTGATGCTGTTTATCACATTCAGTCAGAGTCAGAGTTGCTGCAGTCCTTGCTGAGAGCCATGGGGAACATGTGCAAAACCTCCTCTCTCACCATTCCAAGTTGTCATGAGTGTTCATTTTCTGGGAAATATGACAAATCCTTCCTTCTACAGCAGGCACTGCATTTACTGGGTTTTTTTAACCGTGCTTTCTTCAAAGGCTTGTGGCAAATTCAAAAAATGCTATAATAAAGTAATATAGAGAGATATATATTATAAAAAAAGAATAAAAATATTTATATTAACTACTGATCATTTAAACAACTTAAATGTTAATCTGAATGTATGGTAACTTGGTACATTTAATAAATACTTTAAACTCCTGTTTTTTATTATAACCTATAATTTTGATAAATAATCCAAACTTCATGGATGACAAAGACCATGATTGTGGAATTACTGTTTGTTCAAGTTTTTGTAGGATGCACTGTTCATTACCAGATCTCTACTTTCAATCTCATGCAGAAGAGTTGAATTTAAGCTTCAACTTCACTACTACTGCTTTTCACTAGAGGTTTCCTACATGCCAGTTACACACAGTGCTATTTTAAGACTTTGGCCCTCAAATCCACAGCTTGAAAGATCTTAACAGTAGTCCTGCATCTCCTATCTGTCCCTTCAGAAATACCATTAACACACCACGCAGTGAGTGCACTAGAGATCTATGTACGTGCCAAGTCTAATGCATAGGGTCCATGAGAGCATGTAGTGCCCAGGAGCTTTTCGAAGATTAAAAACTCCTGCTGACCCACAGACCAAGAACAGCACACGTACTGTGCAAAGTTAATATGATGATTGATTATTCTAATAGAAGAAAGTCGTCAGTGAGTTTGAATAGTATGACAACAAGGGGAGAGAGGGAGAATCGTGAAAAAGAGTAATTTCTTTTTAATTTTCTGTGTGAGGAAGAAGAGTTTAAATATGATGTGATAATGAGGGAACCAGTATGGGATTCAAAGAGGGAGAATATTCTGGCTTGACCTTTTGCATGTATCAGGGAGCCCATTAGAAAGCCCCAGCCCACTGTTCTCATGAGACATTTAAATTAAT
The DNA here is from genome assembly GCA_009819775.1 of Phoenicopterus ruber ruber. Lineage (NCBI taxonomy): Eukaryota > Metazoa > Chordata > Aves > Phoenicopteriformes > Phoenicopteridae > Phoenicopterus > Phoenicopterus ruber. The sequence continues at coordinate 23,888,931 of CM020246.1, forward strand.
GTGGGGCTGTATGAGCTTTGGACAGGCTGCGAATAGGATGACTCTTTCCTGCACCCAACACGCCTGCTGCAGCACGATCAATAAGGATAGATAAGGAAGACATCAATGAGGCCACTTTTATTATCCATCAAAAGATGCTTGTGCTAGGAGTAGGTCCACCAGAAAAAAAGGTTACATTTTTTCATTGGCTTTTCAAAGAGAGAAAAAATGAGAATAAAGCAATTCACGCAGCTGAATGGAGATAAAGAGGCATAGCCGGTGAACCTAAGGGAGGATAGTGAAAGAAAAGATTTAGAAGGAACATGGGGAAATTCTGTTTCTCACTAAACTTTGAGACATCTACTTTCATCAGAAATTAGATCATCATTGCATTATCTCAAGCTCTCCATTGTGAAATGCTAACAGTGTTTCTAGGTTTTGTTCTGTGGCGTTGACCTGATTTCCTTTATACTTTCTCAAAACAAAACCATCTTACTCCCAATGGAGCTTTTGAAACCTTTACAGACATGGGGTTATAAATTAGTCTGGCAAAATTGCAAACAGAAGGTTTTAGCTAATGTGAATGCTTTGAGACAGACTTTTTTATGCTTTTCAGCACCATTCATAAGAGCATGTGACTCTTTGTCTGGCTTATGTAATTTAGGTCTATGAAAATGGTTTCAACTATCTTCACTTTTCACACCATTCTTAGGATCAGAAGTATGTATGTAACAGGTGCTTATCCCAGAATGCCAGGTAGACTCCCCTATCCTATTCTGGAAGAGATTAAAACATATTTGGTATTCAGTCTACTACTAAGTGACTTCTCTGTCCCACTGTACAGTCGGTTTGAAAACCATACACCATATTCTGCATTTCTTGTCTATAAAGCAATAAATATTCTAAATAAGAGTCATCATTGCAAGTTTGCAAGGTGAAACATAGGATACAAATAAAATACAGCATTTTATTCACAGTCTATTGGATGGAGGAATAATTGAACAAGATGCAAGTTAGCCAGTATTAGAACATGCCGTAAACGGTTCATTTAAGTGCAAAAATGTAGATGACAAAGAATAATGCCTCACTTCTTGAGCTTTCTGTATGTCCTTGACTAAAGGAGAACTGCTTTCTGGACTATTAAAAGGATTTTACTCACTGTCTTATACTGCCTGCAAGTAAATTCTATTTTTTAGCTTTTTCTTCTGCATTTCAAACTTGGGACAGGAGCATAGTTTATTGGTATGAAAATAAGAATATATTTCAGCCTGTAAGGTTCATGAATAGATGGCAAAAGTCTCTTAGGGAGAAGACCTTTAAGTTAGTTTGCAGTCATCTAAAGAATTCCTTAGATCAGCATCCATCCCTTCCCAGAAGTCAATAGTGTTCTGAAAGAAATAGCTTTATTCAAGCATCACTGAGAAGAACCTAAAAAAACATCTGAAGGGCCGTATTCATGGCTGTAAAGAATAAAATCTTAGGTGGGATTTTCCAGACCTGCCCAAGTAAATCAGGACTTAAAATCTACATATCCCACTTTAATCTCGGGCATATCAAAGCTGAAGGGGGTCTTCCATTAACAAAATGGTCTTAGCTGCCTCCTTTAAAGCCTTCTCTTTGGTGCTGAAGTTCTTTTAAATTAAATCCAACTTTTGTAACCATGGAAAACCCAGTACAACAAAACTTCTGCCACTGGTGCCTGGAGGAGATAGAGCAATACAATCTTCGCTCTCTCCAGATGTTTGTGGATCACAGAATCACAGAATCGTTTAGGTTGGAAAAGACCTTTAAGATCACCAAGTCCAACCATTAACCTAGCACTGCCAAGTCCACCACTAAACCATGTCCCTAAGCGCCAGATCTGCACGTCTTGTAAATACCTCCAGGGACGGTGACTCCACCACTTCCCTGGGCAGCCTGGTCCAGTGCTCGATGTTTATGACAGGCTAAGAAAGAAAAGGAGACAGATGGTGGCAGTGCCAGGATCTATCAGCAGACCTACAACCTGCAAAAATAATTTTGTCACAGACTCTTTGTGAGGGTAAAGAAGGGACTTTATCAGAAAGGCTTTTGTCCCTTGAAAGCCTTATATGCTAAATCCAAAGCCTCTGTATGTTAAATCCACTTCCCCACAAGGGGACTAGAATTTCAAAACAGAGTTTGACCTGCTTAAGGGTCTTTTCTGCCTCCTCCATTTTCATGTCCCTTCAGAAACCCATCTCTACATGCCTGCAGGAGTGATCCTCCAAAACAATCAACGGTGAATAATCTGTGAAGCAGCTTGTCCCTAAGGAAGTGTTGCCATATTCCTAAAGTAGCAGCTCTGCGGACTCACAGGGTTGGGTACTCGGAAGCCGTCACAGATCCTTCCCGCCCTTTCTCAGCTGCACTCCGGTGAAGTTCCCGTAGACTAATGTCCTAGTATTTTGTATTTTGTGTATTATATAGCTTTCTTTGCGTTATTCAAATTCCCAGTAAACTGGACGATTAAGAGATGACCATAAAAAACAAGTCTCTGAGAGAAATAAATAGTCCCATTCTCATATATGACAGTTCTGTAAATGTACACGTTTGAATGCCTATTTCAAAATTACTTTGAGTTGTAAGGTTGCAAAAGCATTTATAATAAAGCTATTCAATTTTTGGTTTAGTATGAATTTTCTGTTCATTGGAAAAGTAAGTTGAAATTGCTTGGAGCTACATTCTTAAATAACTTCCAGATTGAACATGTACATTTTGCATGCAAATAAGACTTAGAGATTGTGGCTACAAATAGCTATACTCAATTTGAATATGCAAAAATAGTATTTGCATGTGTGAACTTTACTAGAAGACAAGTAAGAGAGTTTAAAAAACAGGCTTGATATCTGTGTTTTCTAATCTTCTGCAGGATGGCAGGAATATTTATCAAACTAAAGACACATAGGAATATCAGGAAATGAACAAATTTGAAAACTGATGGAGGAAAAAAAGGAAAATAATCAAATTATAGTCCAGCATACTCTCATAATTCAGCAATCAATCAGATTGTACTTTATGGAAATAAAGCTTCACAAGCATGAATAATTCTCAGAAACAATAAACATATCACAACTTTCATTAGCCAAGTATTTCTTAATGGCAAGTTTGTAGACCTTGCTTTCCTTCAGATACAGTCCTTGATTTTTTACTGAGTCTCCTACAGTTCTGTGCCCTCGTTCTGCATCTGGATGAAGTCCAAATTCTATTCCTGCTACCTGAAGAAATCTGGAAGTTAAGAAGACAAATACTAGATAGGAAAAAGGAATAAATCAAATTAATGAACCATTCAGAACAATGCAGTAAGAGCCAGACTGAGAGCAAAAAAGACTTTGCTCTTAAAATAACAAGGTTAACAAGATCATACTTGCACCAAACAGCCTATAATTATAAAGGTATTTGAGGCAGCAGCTGTTGCTTTTCTTGCCAACAGTCTAGAACTGATCATCTACATTAAGACACTACCAAATGAAAGGTATCTAAGTTTTTATCTCAGTTTTTATATTTACATAATATAGTAATAATATTAGAAATGTTTCTTGCAGAGAAGTAATCATCATACTTTGTACAAGTATGGCACAAGGTTTGTGATACCATTATTAGCATTAAGTGAAACTGTGTGAAACATTTTAAGTGTCTAAGACAACTAATATTTTCATACACACGCAGAACAGACTGGATGATCGCTCTACAGACTTTCCAGCAAGAGCTGGGTATCTGTAAAACTCCTTTTAAAAAGCTTCCAACAGCTGACTCCCTGGAATTCTGACTACCAGCAGCGGATCTGCAACAGGGAGGACAGCAGAAAGATCATCCATAGTAAAATCCTCTGCTGCGTGTACTCAGTTTAAACAACGGGTATATACAAAACCGTAACGGAAAATAATGAAGTTTCCTGTAGGATTTTTCTTCCGTAAACATTTGGCTAGATAATATATTTTTGTGTTGAAAGACCTGAGGTTAGCTGTGGTCTGAGGTTACAGTAAATAAGGAAGAATGTGTGTTAAAAAGTTGTTCAAATAACAGTGATGTAGGAGTCAACGCTGCAAAGATGTATACACATACTTAACTTTATGTGCAGTGAACAGTCTTAGAAAATTAAGCAAACATGTTGATTTAATGACTTCTATAGTTAGAGATGTGTTGTTTGGGGTTTCTTTTAAATATTGCATACATGGGTAGATGGAGAATCCAAATCTCATCATAAAATAATGATAAAGCCAACTTAAAACAAAAGCCATCTGGGCACCAGGTAAAATAATGGTTTAAAAAAATAAAAAAATAAAATAATTTTTGAAAATCACCTCAAAAAAACATTATAAAGAGAGAACAATTATTGTCTAGGAAGAACAGGAAAAGAGAGATAGCAGCACCACCAAAATTGCTTGTATATGAAGACTTGTAGAAGCTTTCATTTTTAAAATAGTTTGGTAGCATTTTGATTTAAAGCATTTTTGGCAAAACCAATTGCTCTGCAGATTTAGTAAGATCAAGGTTTTATATGTGGGAAGAGAAATGTGTTCTCAAATTCCTTCTTATTTGATTGGGGATTGGAAATAATTGCAAAAATATGTTGCTTTCAAGAGTATAACCAGGATTTCACCCAGGCTATTTTGTCTCATTACAGCACTGCTGTACTTTAACTAAGCATCATGCTTCACTCTTACCATATTTGCTCTACAAACACAATATGTTTGATTCCTGCCTTGGATACCATATACTTCAAAAGACAAAAAAAAAACCCCACAGAGACAGAGAGTGTACAGAAAAGTAGATCTTTTAAGTAATGGGAATCACCAATACAATCTAACCTATATATGCCAGTTTTAAAACTATTTCTCATAAGATTATGTGTTCATATATGCACCAGTACGTATGTTATTGTACTTCGATCATAACCTGAAGCAGTTAGCTTACGTGATTAGTTCACGTGTCAACATGCTGATATTTTCAGTATGTGTATTGATGTATGAAGCATTAAGATTTACTTTTACAATTTTTTTGCTAATTTTAAGTTCCTAATTTCTTCAGAGATTTCTTTTCCTCTAATACAACTATCTTTGAGTGCTCTCTTTTGTGCTACAAATGCCTGACTTCTGGATTTGTTCTTACTCAGATATTTTGGAAGGGCTACTACAAACTAAATAATTAAGACACATTTCCAAGGTTAAATATTAACATATTCAAAACATTTTGGGTTACGAAAAATGTTTTAAATGATGACCTGAAGTAGCTAGTGCTACATCAGCATGAGCAGCTTCTAGTATTGCACTGGCTATAGGATTTCCTAGACTGCTTTCCGCTCCTCCCACAGTATTTATACAACCATCGAGTTCTGTATCAGCTGGACAAAGAACTACTTCTAAAAGTTACTGAATAATAAGATTCCCAATATACTTATTTGCAACAAACATTCCTTAGTTCTAGAAATCTGTTTCAAAAACCAGATTTGTTTTGTAATTTTCAGTAGAAAGAGAAAACCATGAAAAAGGTGTATTATCCCTTCAGTCCCATAAATCTGAATAGACATATAAACCATCATTTGTTTTGTCCTTAATACCAACACTTCTAAAGCCACCTAGCTTCCACTCTACGTCCATGCTTACGAGAAGTTTAACAATACCAACAAAGCTACAAAATACATCTCTGGAGTTTATCTGATCGGGGAGAATTCCAGTCGAGCGTTTCTTCTTGCTACATCCGATATAAATGATTTGCAGATAGTGACAGTGGACAGCAGAAGTGATCAAGACCTGCTGTAAGATGATAAACCCGAGACATTCCTGCAAGAGTAATAAATACAGTTCTATCCATCGTTGTCCTTAGGAAGAAAGCTTGACTGGACTGCAAGAGGTGGCTCTGCGAGGGACTGAATTAGAGGAGTTTGTTCTCATGCAGGGAATCAGTTCTCAAATGCAAAGGATATCTGGGATTTTACTTGTGAGCTTTGAAAAGTCAAATTTATCCTTATTTTTGTTTCATGTTGCCTTTGCAAAGGGGAAGGTAAAGGGATTCACATGATTGATTGTACTAAATCCTGCGAGAAGACTGAGAAGAATTTAGCCAGAACTTGAGAATACATGGTAACAGTTGATAACCATGTACATCAAATTAGCAGGTTGTAGCTTGTTGCTTAAATCCATTCTTGGAACCATCATCACCCACATGCATTTCCTGAGCGATTTTCTTAACTATTCTCCCAGCTAAATGTTCAAAACATTGTTGTTTTGAACATCAACAGAAACGCTTCTGCAGTTTAAGACAGTTAAGATCAGGGATTGCAATCCCTGACTCCACAGTCAACCTAACTTTAACGGTCTCAAAGTTTTACTGTGATGTGTGCTAGTTTTCAGCATCTCTTGTGAATACCAACGATCTAATTAAAATTGTCTTGTGATCTCCAGAGTCCCCTCGGGAGCAGAGAATATAGCCGATGTGCTACTACAGCATGGCAAAGACTGCTTTATAGGCATCTACCTGTGGGTGACTGTAAATCGTATCAGTGCTGCGTATCAGAGAAAATAGCTTATTTAAATTTAATATTTTGTCAGAAATATTTTATTCGCAGTAGGAATGCACTATGCAACTCAACAGCAATAACCGCATAAGGGATTTAAGTATAAAGCTCTAGGGATTGGAGCGTTACAGTAGTATTACTAATAAATATCTATAATAAAGGAAACTCTTAATTATGGATGGTGGTGTTTCAATTAGAAAGTCCCAGCATCCATAAAACAGAATGTTATTGAATGCTGCATTCTTTCACTCAGCCATTGCTTCTAACTGTTGAATCAGTAGCTATGTCAAGGACGAACTAATTCATATCAATCCATACACCATTCATATAATTCACATGCCACGTAATTCATATACTATTACCAACTAATTCTCTCAAGAATTCAGGAAGTAACACACAGAGGGATGTCTAGGGTACTGTTTTTAGCTGTGAGCTTTCCTATATTCTGCAGATACAGTACTAGTTTAGGATTGAACTGGATAAATTACAAGATTTCTAAATGCCATTTTCATAGGTGAGCTTAAAACTAAGTTTGATAAGGTGATGTCTTTTAATAGTAATCAACTCATGGATGCACTAAAGTAACCTTCCATTAAAAATTAAACGGAAACAATTAAAAAAATAACAGGCCACATTCCTCTGTGGTCTAAGTTTACTGAAGTCAGTCGAGTTGTATCAAGAAGAAATATGAATCTCATTTCAAGATAGAAGGAATTCACAAATTCCTCTTAAAAATAAATCTAAACTGTATTTATAAAAGCAGGAAAATCCTGTGGCTGCAATATAAACCCAGTATAGTTAATTGCATCTAGAATAATACGGAATATAGGACACAGACCACTTACAGCTTCCCACCCCCTAAATTCACACTCGGATATGGAGTCAGGATGCAGCCAGGATACATCCAGGAATATGGAGATGCTTCCTGGCCCAGTATTATTGATATGGCCATTGAAAATAGTTGTTGTTTTTTAATAAATTTGAACCTGAATCTTATTAGCTGTTTATTTTATAAAAAAATCATTAAGAAAACCACACCCACCTGAAGTATACTCACTGATCACTGATTCTGTACATAACTCTTTTTTTCTGGATTTCCCAGAATGTCAGTTCTTTGAAAATTATACTGAAAGGATGACCCAAAGTTTCTTTTTCTTTTTCTTTTTTTTTTTTGTTTGAGAAATTTCTGAAGTCAGACTTTTTCCATAATGCATGTTCCATTAATCTTTTTTATTTCATAATCACTGTCATGGCCAACTAGTATCAGATCTACTCCATGGATATTCTGTGCAAGTCTGACACTTCATTTGTGTCATAAACTGTGACAAGCTCTGCGCTTTCTTCTTTAAGTTTTGCGAATATTTCATTAGCTGCTTTGATATAACCTGTATAGTTTAGGTTAATTTGTTCATAGTAGTGAAGGTTTCTAGCCATTTAACCCAATTTCTGTACTATTCCATTTAACCGTTTTTTTGACTGTGCTGTGACCTAACAGTTCCAAAGTAAATCTATCATATACGGAAGAAACCTGGAAAAATGCATTTGTTGTACATATTCTTCCAGAATATCCAATGCCAAAATCAAATTCATAGTTTCCTAAACATAAGTTCAGAAAGTAATTTTTTAAAGTTAATACAAATAACTGTAAATTGTAGCCAAGTGCTGCTTTTATCTATCATTTACCATGAGCTAGAGATTGAGGAAACATACACTTCACCTTGTCTTTAAAATAAACTCAACAGGGGGACTTAGTCCATCTATCCTTTATAGCAAAAAAAGCTGGATCAATTTAATTTATTTTTGCAGTTATTCTAGATACACACAATTGTAAAGGACACTTTTGTGCATCTGTTACTTCCAATTCACAAGTTCTCTAAGTTAAAACAATCATAAATCATTCTTATGGGAGCATTTTTTTATGAAGGCTCAAGAAAAAAAGTTTAATGCCCAGCCAGATAGTTGAAGTAAAAAAAATATATCTCAGCTTAGTACGATATTATTTTCTGCATTGAACATGAAATAATATGAAGGAAAGAAAAAAATCATTCTCCGTAGCCTACAAAAAACATTAAATAGTGCAACCGTAGGCATAAGAAATACTGTCCACAGTATTCTCAAATCTGCGTATGTTACAGAATCCGACGTATAAAGGCAGCACTAAGTGGGCTTTCAGTTCATATCCTGGACCTACTACTGGTGTAGTCCCCAAAAAGGTCCCTCTTCGATGAATTATCCTAGAAGGTTCTGGATGCTAAGCTGCTTCTGCAGAGGATTTAATTGCTAAGGGCAGAACCCCACATACTTAAACTTTAAATAATACTAGCATGAGCAGAAGGACAATTTAATATGAAAGTGACCGTTAGTGTGTACACAGGCAGATTTTTATGGATACAACCACTCACGGTACGGTACTTTGAAAAAATCTGATCTTTTCATGTTTCACGCTGTATACACTCTTGTTTTGGAGTATATGTAAAACAAGAGCAGAAAACCAAATTTGATCATAAGGAATTAAATTTACTTCCTAAAAATTAACTAGCCTCTGAGCTTTGCAAAAGAGTAACCAAAAATAGTAAGGACTGAAAAAAAAGACTAGCTGACCTCATCCTTCCACCCAACTAAATACATGGCTGAAAGGACAGATATGTTTGGAAACACAAAGTAAAACAAACAAACAAAAAAATCCGTAAAGAGAAAGAATCATCTACTTGACATATTTTTGCTTTCCCTTTTTTGGCTCCTAAGAAGCCTTGTGCTGGCTTAGCAACCCTACAGGACCTTTGCCTTACTTACGCGGGCAGTTGCCAAACAAACTAGTTTGTGTTTCATCATTTCCTGGGTCACCGTGCAGCTGTTTTCAGTAGCCAGTTTTGTTGTCGACTAGTTCTGAAACTATTTGTCACAATCTCATTTGGGAGTCTGAACACTTGCTGCCCACATCAAAAGCAAAGTCTGTTTCAGCTGAAGAGTCAATTACTCTGTTTATTAAACAGTACTTCTTTACAGAAGCACACTTTGTATGGTTTGCCTGTTAATTTCTAAGCAGATTGTAGGCCAAACCAAAAATCTTGCATAGACTTAAATGGTCTTGGATTTACTTCTCCCCTAAAATAATGGTCCCGTAGCTGCTACAAGTAGCACTTAGATTAGAGATGAGCTGTCTTCTTTTTTAAAGAAGTTATTGTTGACTGGTGATTTTATATTACGGCCCCATACTTCTGGGATTAGATTTTCCTTTTATTTTTGCAATGTTAGAGGCAAACTTTGACTCTTCACTCATTCCTGAAGAGGATATTCCACTTGTAGAGAGGAGTTTTGGGGAAGAACCTGCAGACGTGCACGCCCTGCACACTGTGTATCCTATGAAGCTGGGCTCTGCAGAGCACAGGCAGGCCGTGGTACACCTCTAACAGGGCCTGGAAGAGCCACAGAGATGCTGCCACTGTACAAATTGTGTGCTTTGCTGAGGGGCTGGGCTGAGGCTCGCAGAGCACTACTTCAGCCGCTGGATGAAAACAACGTCTTTCTACCCATCACATGAAGAATTTAGGCTGTGTTGACAATGCAAAGACCACAGGCTGCATTAAAGGTAAGGACACAAGGTCCTGCCTGGGACAATTTATAATCAAAAATTAGCAGATGACCACTCACAACTGGGAATAAACCAACAAACCACAGGTAGTTTGAAATTCAACTTATATTTATTTACCAAAGACTGCAAATGGGCAGCACATTTAAAAAAGGAATCATGTGGTTTCCTTTTTTTGCTACACATAAAGCTGATGGATTTAAGCAGTCTCCACTAAAAATAACCCATGGATTCAGGGAATCAAACTTTTTATATCTGTTGCAAGTCTGCAAGGAAAAAGAAAAAAAAAAAAAACAAAACCTAGGCCAACTTGACACACTCTTGTTGCTGTTCATTCACACTTGTAGCTTCCTTTTCATTGCTGAATTAGTAAAGCTTTTGTTTGGCATTTCCTCAAAATAACTGAAAATATTTACAAGTAAAACAAATGAACAATGCCTAGTACACTCCATTCTTTTTCAAATGACAATAGCAAGTGTTCTCTGAATAGAAAGGGAGGAAAAAATAGAAAAAGGCTACAGGCAAAATGTGGACTTGCTCTTTTTCTGTGTCCCACTGACTTACGTTTTCTCATTCTGACCTTCACTCCTAAATAACTGCTCTCTTACTGCTTTCCGTTTCACTTTATTTCATCATTCATAAGCATCCTCTGTTGCTGTTCAGCTTTTTCCACCTTGTTTCTTCATGTTAGTATATGTTTCCCTTCTTCTCATCCTTCGTTTCTTCCCCACTTCTTCACTATCCTTATCTTTAAAATCTGTACAATTTCTGTGATATTTAATAGCACTGATACTGCTGTCATTAAATCACTTCCCTAATGCTCTGTTGGGAAGAGCATTTCCAGTAACTGAATGTTAAGAAATGTTGCTTCCAACAGTACTGAATTTGAAAAGTGGAAAAGATGCTGAAGTAGGGGCAAATACAGTGGAAGAAAGTATCTGTCTCATGAATTGACAAATAAACTTCCATGGAATGACAAAACCTTTCATAAGACTGGGGAAGGTTGTGAAAGCGGAAGTTTTTACCTCCTATGGGAATATTTATAAGTTAATATTTCTTATGAAGCTGAACATGATATTTTTGTAATTCAAAAAAGTCACAGAAGGATAGAGTTGAAAAGGACCTTGAGGAGTCTATAATCCAATTTCCCTCCCAAAGCGTGATTAACAACTTGTGTGTAATTTCTGGCAGAAGATTGTCTACACTTTTCTTAAAAACCTTCAATTAAAGTCTCCTGTGGAAAACTAATCCAGCCCTTCACTATCCTTAACATTAAAAAAGATTTTCAATCTAACCTGAATACTGTTGCTGAAATTTATTATATATTTCTATGATTCCAGAAAAAAAGATTATTCCTTTCCTTATGCTGTAGCAGCTTGTTTACTTGAGAACTGCTGTTTTCCCTCAGTCATCTGCTTCTAGTACTTTCAATCTCTATCGAGTGCATGTTTCCTAGCCCACCTCACAATTTTTTCTCCCTTCCCCTTCTCTCCCAGTGGCCCACATCTTGCTTGAAGTGCACAGCACCAGACTGGATAGGGTACTCCAACTGGTAAAGACTGAGTAAATATTAAGTGGAATTATTATTTTGTGTATCTTGCTAGCTGTAATGCTAATTCTACCTCCTGGTATGATAGAGGTTTTTCTCATTAATAGCTTCATTTTCACCTCAACAATAAAAATGCCTAGATCCTGTTCTGCAGGGTTTTACCTACCCCCGTCTTACGTTTGTGTGGTGGGTAATTTCTACCGAAGTGCAGCATCTTACACATTCCCTTACGTGGTTTCACAAAATTTTTAAAGATGGTACCTTCAATTTGTCAGGATCACAATGAGTTCTCATCTGCCTAAGTTCCATCAGCTCTCTCTTTTACATTCATGCCGTGTAATTTAATAATCACATTCCCAGTACTGTCATCTGGGGGATATGGGAAACGCTGAACAGAGCGGGACTCTCAGCAGGCACCTGCTGAACCCCACTCATGTTAAACCCGTCTTAACAGTAACCCACTGGTTACACCTTCAGCTGCTGTTCAAACAGTTTTGTTCTCCCTTAGCTTTGGCATCCCCCAGGGAGAAGGGGAAGGAATAGTATGTAAATAGATAATAATCCATAGTATATATATATTCTCTGTACACATAGGATTTCTCCAGTCCCCTGTGGTTACTCTTGGTGAACAAAGGTAGGACTAAGGATCTGGCCCTGTAAGTCTACCATGTAGTGTAGTCTGTGTCTACGTATGAATCTTTATGTCATTTTTAAAGCTCATTTGTATCATAAATCTCCCTCTCTAATCGTGAGTTTTAGCCTATGCAGGGTAAGTTTTTAATTTTGCTCGTATTTGGAGATCTGACATACTAACTTCAAAACTATAGTTCCACTTGTCATTTAGAAGAACAGAACACAAAACTGTTCTTTGATCACACAGAAAAAACAGATGGGAATGTGGACAACAGAGAAATGAGTGAGAAACGAACAAGGGAAAAATAAGGACAAAATATGAAGTAGAAGGACAGTATGAGGCTAGAAGAACAAACAGAAGATGAAAACAGGCCAATTAAAAAAACATGCAGCATAAACCATGAAAGCAAAGAAACAATAGGACAAAGTTAAAAAGAACAGAAAAAAGAAAAGGCAAGAATGAAAATGCAAATCCGTGAAACCACACTGAAACCAAGCACTTATTTCTTTGCCTTTAAACAATAATTCAGTCCTATATTTTTAGGAAGGTAGTCATACATTCTCAAATCTTTAGCTCTTTACTGGCAGCACAATAGCCTCATGCAGGATTTTAAAAACATATTTCAATACCAGGACGTGCTATATCTTTCCAAATCTCTGCAGGTCCTCCCACATGCTGTGTCCTTTTCTCCATTTAAGTAAGATTCATTAAAACTTAAGCTGCTTTGCTTTTTTTTTGCCTTTGAAATACATTGTCAGAAACATTGGTCTTGGTGAATATGTCTCCCTAAACCCTCCCTTGTCAGAATACATGATCGTGTTTAATCTTTTTTTGACTTACACAGCTATTTATTTCACACTTCTGCAAAGCCCAAGTAAGAATTATTAGAAGAGGTTCTTCTTCTTTCTGTCATCTGCAAAGCAGAAAGGAGGAGGAAGAATTAGAGGGGATGGAAGTTGCCAGCCAGAGCCTTCATCCTGACATTTCTCAGGTTCCAAGCAGTGCAGCTGCCACCACAAGCAGGAGGCCACTTCTCTTATTTATGAATCTCTCCATCGCCTCGATAACCAACCAACAAGGTAGAACTGCAAGCCTACCGCAGCAAAACAGCACAACCACGCCACAATAAGGATTAACAAACTTTCTGCATAGGTAAAGAGAAAATTAAAGCAATCTTCAGCTCACTACAGTTTGCAGAATCATGCATATAATAAAACGACAAGACTGGAAGTCCTGGACAGTATCTTCTAAGAAGTCACCTTTCTACCATTCTAAAATATCAGGGGAAAAACCAAATCTTTCATTTGCTTTCGTATGGATAATCGTATGCTTTTTTTTTGGTTGATTTTCATATTCTGGTTTTCGTATTCTTTTTTCATATTCTTAAATTCCCTAGTTCATTCAGTGCTAGTTTTCCTTAAAACTCTCCCTGCGTTCAGTGAATGTCTTTGGAATAACATCAGGTAGCACCATCATTCCTAATCCTTTTCTAGATTTTTAAACAGATAATGTAATATTTAAAGGCCAGGAAAACAAAATATGAAAGTCCTCGTTACTGTCCTTGTATGTCACACATCTGCAGCCAGATTCTCAGAAGTGCACAGCATTCATCAAGAACAATTATAGCTTTTGTTTGTTTTGAGTTGAAAATTATACCCATGACATTAAAAAAAAAAAAAAAAAAAAAGAAGTGAATTTAGTAGGTTGATGAGGTTGGTGAAAGCAGCCTGATAACTGATTAAGGACAAGTACAACCAAGGCACTTGGCAGTGTATGTTTCTGTTAAGAATGGCTTGATTTCAGTGCAGTTACTCAGAGCAGCAAGGCTGAAAAGCTTGTAAGGCAGAATAAGAGCTCAGGTTTCCCCTCTGAAATCACTGATCATTTGATTCAACCCACACTGCATTTTCATGTAAAAATGAACCGTGCTGCGCTTGCCCTGTACCAAAAGTAGATTAAGTCATTGTTTGTGGTGTGCTGCAATGACACTTACATGGAAACCACATCATTTTCCGTGTGATTTAAGCTTTCATTTAAAGAAAATACAAAAATGTGGTTATTAAAATAAACTTTCAAATGTGAAAATGTATTGGACCTGCAGGGTAACAGTCCAGATGATAGCTCATAAGAGGATGTGATCCATTTCTGTTCATTTCAATAAAACATTAATTCCAAAGTGAAGTAATGATAATTTAAAGAAACCAATGTTGTATCTCTTCCAACCATTTAACAGAAATGTGCAACAACAGAATAACTGAAATTGAAGTCAAAGTTTGCTTTGTAGGGCTATAATATCTCTTTCAAACGTGTAGCTAATGACAGGCAGAAGAGTGGAGATACAGAGTAGCCACTAAAGGCTTTTTCAGAAAGGCCAAACTCAGATGGCGAACAGAGGAGGTTTCAGAGTACTGCTGCCTCCAATGCATTTACTAACTTTGAGCTGTATCCTCATCTTCTTGTAACACAAACAGAATTTTGTCAAACTGACTAAGCCTGAGTGTCCACTTTGATTTAGTTGCCGTATTTTCATTAGGTCACTAGCTCTGAGAGTTATATTTGGATTATTCCTTGTAACAGCATAATTCTTGTGCTGTGTTTACATTAGATACAGGACTGAAGTTTTACCATCTTTGACTTCCTTTTGAAATCTGAAAATATTTGTCCTTCTTTAAATGTTATCAGACCTTTGCTTTTTAAAATCTCGAAAGACAACAGCCAAAATATTATAAAAATAATCTTTCTTAAAAAAACGTATCCATGTAGCCCACTAGCAAGATTCCTCTCGTCGTTATAGTTCATGCTGCTTGCTATTGCATCTCTGAGCACCCGAACCGTGCGACTGGGAGACAGGACAGACACCGTGGCAAACCATTTCTCATACTGACTAAACCAGAAATTTTGTATAGCACTTTTATTTCTCGCAACCACATGGGTCTACAGAGCAACCGTGGACATGATAATGACTACAAATTTTGCCATCTATTCCACCTCTATAAAGCATATGACTTTTTAAAATGTTCCTGAAGATGTAGTGGAGGGCCTCTGTATTGGTCCAGGCATTTTTTCCTGTAGGAGCAAGGGGGAAGAAGGTTATTTGGTTTCAGTATTTATGCGTTATTCTCAGATTCTCAAAAGATTATACTTGGTCTTTTGAATTAAGTATATGTTCCCTAAATACACAGAGGGCTGCAATTTATACATTTCATATAAAAAAAACCAAACCCCACATATTTCCCCTATGCATCCATCAAGCAGTCTCCAAACCACTATATGCCAAACATTGCATTTTCTAAGTAGCAAAGCACTGACACATCTGCAGACATTAATTTCTTAAACATCCATTTGGCTAGAGCTGTATTCTCTCACTCTTCTGTCTTACAGCTCCTCACAGATAGATCCATGGTGTTTTCTTTTCCATAGCTGTTGCTATTCTACTTTTAATAATAGCAGTGTTTTACTTTAAGAGTTTAATCTTCACCGTTCCATAAATAAAGTACAGATTTATTATATGTAAGACTTTCTTCTAACATTTTACGACTCAGTCGTTTATGAAATTTGTCATGGGACTTGTTATTCATAAGGAATTTAAATAATATCATAAAACTTAACTTTCAATTATTAGTTCTTGTAAGTATTTTTAAATTATTTCATTTTTTGTGTTTTATGACCTTAAAGATAATTTTTCTTGGCTTTTTTGCAGACATTTACAGGAAGATTTATCAGTGGTCTTTTTTATCTTCCATTCATTGTGTGACTTTGTTTTTATGTGAGATTTTCTATCATAAAAAAGATAACATTGAGGCAAATTTATATTTATTTATTGCAATCATTCTCTATTCTACTGACTACACTAGAGCCAAAGGTTAATTATTGCATTGATACTTTCATAATGAGAAACTGATGTTAGCCTTGGTTTTTTTAGAAATAATTCTTAATTTCTGCAGTTTGAAGATTTGTTATGGTAATTTTCTTTTTTTTAAAGTAGACATTTGGTTTTTTCTCATAATAACAGAAGTGCTGATGGCATTAGCATTATTTTAGTAATGAAATTATGTTTCAAAAAAAATATACTTGCAGAGGTGAAAGCAAAAAATATCTGGTTGTATGGGCCATTTTCTTAGATTTCCCTGTTGTTAAATCCTATATTGTGTTGGGCAAATCTGGCTAAATTTGAAACAGTTAGTTGTCTAGCTACCTGAGTGCTCCCACAGGTATTTCCACATAAATTCATGTTGGAATTACATATGTAAACACACGTTTTAAAAGAAATAGAAAACGTGGGAACATATCCTAGATTATCTGATTTAGAATTTCTTTTATTCTCTGATTTAAGGAATACAATAGTTCTTAAGTGCCAAAAAATCTCACCACAATAATCTCTAGGATCCTCAGGTCACGACTTAAGTGTCACAAATAGTCTTTTGCAACACTTACAGAGAAGGCAAGTAAAGCAGACTAAGCCATTTTGACATTTTTGCTAGCTTAAGCATGTTGTTTCCTGCATTCAAAACCAGAAGCAACATTCTTATTCTGGGCTGATAGCTACAGATGGACTCACTAATGACTGCATTTGTTTAAAACTTGCAGTGACTGCAAGCAAAATAATCCTCTTCCTCAGCATCTCCACTGCTAATAAACTGCGTGGACATTAGTTCCCTAAGTAAACTTGGAAATCGTTGCGACTGACACAACAGAACTGAGAAAAATGTTCCTGTTTTCTTTACAATCTCATCTAATATATTGCTAGTCTTTGTTGAGCTGTGGCTATAAATTTCACAGGACAGGAATGTCTTTGCTTTGAGGGGTATCTACATAAATTATTTTTAGACATTTAAAAAAAAAGACTCGGTTACTCTTTTTGGGGTCAAAAACACTGTATTGACTTCTGAAGAGACTAAGTATAAATATCTTTCTATATCTTGGTATTAGAGTAGTAGACACTAAAAATATACAAATGTGCAATCCTCTTTGCTACAAGGTGATTTGACTCGGCAAGCCCTGCACTGGGCACGGGCTGAGGAGAAGGGGTGCAGGGAGCTGCCACGGCTGGAGGACCTCTGAGGTCAGGAAGGCTGACACTTTGCATACACAAGGCTTATTTATGGAATCAGGCCAGAATAGTGCCTCCTGTGGCACTCCTTTCCCTAACTTCCTAGCCTGTAGGACATGATTAATAAAAAAGGAACGGCCATTGAAGCTGTGATTCTCAAATACATTATTACATTGTTATTTATGAGGGTTTAACAGTTTTACTCCACAGGAAGCCTGGTACAAAAAATCAAGTACTTTACCTCCAGACACTGATCTGACCTTGCATTTCCAGGGGATAAATTTGTGCTCTGTTTAAAATGTACCATATTTACTTAGAAGGACAGTCAGTTCACTTTCTTTAAAAAATATTTTAAAGAAATGTGAAAAAGTCTCTGTTGTTATTCTTAAGTTTTCATTTTCAATCTAACTTTAAAACTTCTGTTTTATTTTTCTGTCCTACAGAGATCATGCATAATTCCTTTCCTTTCTTTTCTTCGGTACCTGTTTCTTGGTTTCCTCTTCTCTCTCTGTATCTCTTTCTACAGAAATGGCCTTTTTTGCCTTCTCTATTCCTTTGCCTCTTTTTGCCTTTTTTTTTTTCCCTCCAAAGACATCTCCTCACATTTCTCAGCTAATCAGTGTCTCTTTCATAACTTATCTAGTCCATTACATTCTACTCACCCTTGGGAAATATTATGAGAAACCAACGACCAGAGAAATAAACAGATTAGACAAAGATTACAACAAAATGGAACAAGAGAGACTCCCAAGTAAAAAGTTCATCTCGGTTTATTTTTTAGAATTACAATACAGGCTAGGTATAGCAAAGCCTACTTATTTGCCTTTGTTTCATTATGAGCTGTGGAGCTGCCGAAGAATTTGACTACGTAATGGGCCAAGTGCTTTTTGAACTTATTTCAAGGTCACCTACCCATGGCCTTGAGAGGATGCTGCGGGAGGGAGCAAGAAGCTCCTGCTTGTTGCAATCCATTAAACACCAGGAGACAAAGCTAGAATAAGGCCATTTGTGACAGGAACTCCAGTTCAGACAAGAGGAAAGAATCATGTCTCTCTCTTTTCAGGAAAGCGTTGCAGCATATATACCTCTGTTTTCTCAAGAGAGCACTTTGTTTCCCAGTGGTACATATTTTCAAACTGAGTCTTACTGCTCCTGCTGCTTGGCCTGAGACAGCATTTGGTGGCTTAGCTTGGAGGTCTTCCCCCCAGCCCAAGAACTGGGATGCCTACAAAAGTCATTGTTTCTTATGCATCCCAGACGGACTTGTTCCCTGTCACTCCTGCCTCTCCAACATAACCCTTGGGTGCCATCAAATTCATCATGTTCCAGGATGATTTCAGAGGTCAGCTGGAAGAATTATGAAAACATGCTGTCTTATAAATCCTTAGAAAGAATGGCCAGATCCACTTCTAAATGTGGACATACTGAAGATACAATCAGGAGTGAATACGCTGTGGGTCACTGGGACTTCAAAACTGTTCCAGATATTGGCTGAAGGGCAAAACTCAGCTGTGACTCAGCTTTATATAGGGCAGATATATCACCGGGAACTAAATTCTAACGTTTTTTTAAAGTCAATGAGACAGTGATGCTCAGCACAGCCTGAAAAGAGGCCCTCAACCTTCCAGAGTGCCATTGCTGGTGTATTCAAGGTCCCTGGCAAGACTGGGTTTCTGTGTGTGATGTGTTTGCCGTTCCCTTGGTATCAAGAACATTACTGAAACACAAGAAACTTTTATTTAATGTCCTGAAGAAATAAAATTTTACCAGAAGTGAGCTATGCAGACATAGCTTCCTGGCTACAGAGAGGAACAGGAGCAGCCCTGGAGCTGAAGCTGGCCCTGGCCATAGCTCGCCCCAGGGCAGTGCAGTCCCCAAGGGGCCCTGGGGAAAGCAGCTGCAGACACAGTGGGGCACAGCCCCACAGCTGTCTGCGCTGGGGGGCTGCTGCCCAAGGCCTGGGGGACTGTGAGCACCAGCCTGGTGAACTGCAACTGCACGGTCATGCTGGAGCACAGAGGAAACAATTTCTCCAATCGATTACAATGAACAACTTCTCCAAACTTTTCTACAATGAACAAATATGATCTACAGTGTAGTTGCATCACACCCTCCACACATTTTTCTTAGAGCCCCAAAATAAGATGTATTTTAGTGAAAGAAAACAAATTTGAGCAGAGAACCACGTCTTTGTTAAACAGAAAAATATTCTCTAAGTGAGCTTCTTGCAGACCAGTACCAGCCTCGGCAGCAGCTGGACGGGCGGCGTGCTAACGCCCGCAGGGAAGCTGCCCGGCGGCTCCCGCGGCCGCCCGAAGGGAAGGCGCTGCCCGGCCCCCCGCGGCGCGCACCGGGAGGGCGCCCGGCCCCGCCGCTGCCCGCCTCCCGCGGCGGGCGGGCTCGGGGGGCGGCGGGGCCCGGGGGGGCGGCTGCCGCTCGCGCTCCCACCCTGTGGGGGCGGCGCGCTGTTGTCGGCGTCAGCCCGCCGGGCCCCGCCGCCCCACCGGCCCCTCCGAGCGGCTCCGGGCGGGCGCTCCGGCGAGACGCGCCGCGGGAGAGCGCGTAGCGGCGCGGCGGGGCGGGCTCCCCCCGCCGGGAGCATCGGGCAGGTTTCGGCGGCCGCTGGATGGGAGCCCTTCTCCGCCGGGCACGGCCGCGCTCGCCCCCCCCGCCGGCTGCGGGAAGGAGGACGGCAGAGCATGCCACCGGCGGGGCGGTTCCGCAGGGACTGACATGCTGCTGAAGGAGGGAAGGCGCCAGCCCCTCCGCCTCTCCCCGCGGTAGCGGAGGCCATGCTGCAGGGCGCTCCCCGGGCTCTCCCGCAGGCGCCAGGCTACCCCCCCCAGCAGCCGCGCTCGCTGCCGTGACTGGCGCGGTCCCGGCCGGGCCGAGGCGACGAGCGGCGCGGGCCCGCACCCCTCCCCGGGGCGGCGGCGGCGGCGGCGGCGGGGGAAGGCGCTGCCCGCGCCCGCGGGGCCCCGCGCGGCGGGCGGCTCCGCGCGGCGGATGCGTGTGCATGAGCTCTGCACCGAGCGGGCGCAGGAAGCGCCCCCGCTCCGCCGCCTCCATCTTCCAGGGCAGCAAGACCTCGCCGCACGGCCGCGGCAGTGAACGCCGGGGCAGCGGCTCCGAGAGCGCCTACCAGACCCAGCGAGCCCTGGATGACTGCAAGATGGTGGGTACCACAAACGGGCTTGCCTTAGTTTTTGTCTTTTCCGAGTGTGCTCGTCGCTGGCGGCCGTGCCGCTCCTCCCGCCGGCTTGCCTATTCCCATCACGTGCAGTTGCACTATTTTTAAAACCGCGGTCCCCGTCGGGGGTGCTGCCCTGTAGCCTAACTCTTAGCGGTTCAAAGGCGAGAGAGGGGAGGGAAAACGAGACCTGTGGGGAGCCGGACGGCTACTGCGGGACAGTCGGGGCAGGGACCGGAGCCCTCGCCCCAGCACTCGCCGCCTTCGCGGCGCTGCCAGGCAGCTGGAGTTGTTTTTTGCTAGATCCGGCCAAATCTGTCCCCAGACTTGCACTCCTTGAAGCCTAAATAGGTAAATAGCTGCCTCCAGCGTATCACTGCACTCTCTGCTTGCTGTCTTGTGCAGCCACTACACTCCTGCCCTAAAGTCCTTCTAAAACAGGACTCAGAATTTGAGGCCCTGAAATTCTGTCTCTGGCTTGCGTGGTACCCGTTTTCAGTCTCCCCAGAGTAGCTGGTTGCAATGGTAAAACCTCAGATCAAGCACCTCTGCATTCGTGTTCTTTTTGGACAGTCACATTATGGTATGACTTTTTTCTCCGTTCATGTTCAAAATGTGTGGATCTTGACACTTTCCTCCAAACCAGCACCATCTACCCCGTATCTGGCTCCTTGAGCTACAGTCAGCTGCACACAGGGCCCCAAAATTGTTCCTCTGACCAATGACAGAAATAGAAAACAAATGAAGTTCCTGCTACTTTACTTGAAAAATCTGCATCTTGCTAAAGCTCAGTCCAGTAGCATTGGAAATGTACCTGCTGCTTCTCTTCTGCTGGATTCTGGCAATTTTTTTCTTCTAATACTGCAAATTGTGCTGGCAGATATCCACTCTGATACTTCAAAATCGGGAACAACTCCCAGCGCACCAAGGAACAAAAGCTACCACAGTAGCTCTATAAATATACCCAACAAGTGGATCCTACTGGGTCCTGCCTTTTTCCTCAGTCCCGGCAGCATAATGTGGTTAGTTAAACAGAAGTGCTAGGTTTGTAGAATTCCCTGATTAGAAATAAAATATGACTTACAGACGGGTTTTCAAGAGGCAGTAGGATTCGGGAGATAAAGCCAATGGGTTTTTTTCTTGCTCTCTGCCTCGATGCTGCAACATCAGTGTGGTTTTGTTTTCCTTGGCAATGTTGAGGTGGCTGAATGTGTCCTCTGTTTAGACAGGGGATGTCAGGTGAGAACTGGCAAAATGTGTCTGGCGCAACCAGTTAGCAGTTGCAGGATGGGATGCTTTTCTCCAGAATAATTACGCTATGACACAACATAGTATGATTTTTTTTCTCTCCATCGCTTTCACGCATTCTTTTAAGCCACAGAATGAGAGAGTTGAAGCCAGGTTTAGCAAATACTGTGCCTAGAGCTTTGTTTGGTGTGTGCTTGTGGTTTTGTTAGGGGTTTGGGGGTGGGAGGCTGCAGATGTACTGGAATGCACTGGGATTGTTTTGCTGCTCCAAAAGCAGAGAAACCTATTTGCTACTCTTACAATGAAATTTTAAGAAAGCATGGCCAAAAAATGGGTCCCGATACTAGTTCTCAGTTACACAGAGTGATTACAGTGGGATGCATGAGGAGTCAGAATGTAATACTGCAGGAGAAGCGACTCGCTATTTTCCGAGTATGAGAATTTGAGGGCTTGACTTTAAAATTTGGTAGATCTGATAGATTGCAGGGTTTTAGCATGCTTGTCTGCGGGGATATGTTGAACTCCTGGTGGTAATGATGGCTGCAGAATTATGAGCAGCTACTCTTGTCTGTTTTTCCGTAGTTTGGAAATTGAGGTCAAATTAGCAAAACATAGATAAATAAATATTCTGTTCTATTGCTCCCTGCCTTCCACCCCCGCCACCATGTGGAGCAAATGGTCTGATGTGCTTTCTTTCAGAAGACAGCGAATGCTTTGTTTCCTTAAAATATAATCCCACGTACATGATCAGTGGAACTAAACAATAATGATCTTTTCATCACTGTAAAAGTTACCTGTTTATCCAATAGCATCCATGTGCATCTGCTGGATATTAGATTTTTGTAAAAGTTGAAGTGTTTATTTACTTCTTTGTCTGTTTTTCCCACATACACATTGGAAAAAGTGCTTTCTAGAATCCTAACTGACAAGTGCCTGTCTGGTACATCTTCTCAGCCAATAACTTCAGATCAATTTTAAGTCTGAAATCTGGGTTAGAGGCTAGTGACAGAACAGAAATCATTACAAAATAAATTGGCAAAATTGCCAGTGTAAAAGCAAATGCTACATTCCAATCCCTAAATGTGCTGTTAATCAGGAAGCAGGAGGAGCAAAGGCAATCATTTCTGGAGATATTTTTGTCTTTTATGATAGCAAAAAATAACCTCATGCTACTAGTAAAACAGCTGTTTTTTTGTCTGCTTAATATTTAATACTAATAACTCAAACACTTTCAGAGATTAAAAGCAGAAACACTACTTTCCTGCAAATGAACATTTATAGCTCACAGAAGAGGCAGCTGCCACAGAGGCCCTAGTCATTTACTAAATCTTGGGCACTTGATCCTCTATGCCGTGAAATTGGGAACAGCAGGAACAAGCCCCAGATTGGACATGTTTTTTTAAAAACTTGGTTGTTTTTATCAGTGTAGTTAAACGTCTCATGTAAGTCAATCCTCTCTGTTTTTCAGCTTGTCCAGGAGTTCAATACGCAGGTGGCTCTATATCGGGAGCTGGTCATTTCGATTGGGGATGTCTCAGTCACCTGTCCGTCTCTGCATGCAGAAATGCACAAAACTCGAACCCGAGGATGTGAGATGGCCTGTCAGGCTCATCAAAAACTAGCAGCAATTTCTGGGTAGGAGTCTACTTATGCTTAATTAAAGCTGTACTCATATGCACATCTTTGCTAAATAGTACATTTTGGAAACTTTCAGCAAAAGCATTGACTTGTGTTTCTGTTCTAGGCATAGAGATGTGTGACCACAAATTCTACAGAATGCTCATATCCTTATGATAGTGCAATTTTGGGTCAAATCCTGGTCCCCTTACCAAGATGGTATCCTACTGATTTCACTGGATGCTTTTATGTAAGATGAACGGGATTTTACTCCGTGTCACTAGACGACTTAAAAAGATCAAGGGAGAAGCCTTGCCTTTCAAGGGTGAAATAGCAATAGCTTTCACTGGGTATACCTAATTGAATAGTTTGAGACAGCTAGCTCAGCTCAACTAGAGACTTAACAAAATTAGACGAAAAAGTTAGGTGAAAATTACGTAAGGGAGGGGAACACAAATGCTATTGTGAAAACTTGTGTTTACATTCTACATGTTTTTAAATCCTTATTTGTGTTGAAATAAGGATTGAAGCTTTACCAGCATATAATGTTTTCATTTATTCTTTGATATTACATTATATACATTCCTTTCCATGGTGACAGAATGTATCATCACATACTTGAGACTACACCTCAGTACAAGATAAACCATCGTAAACAGCTGTGTCTTACAAAATGGGAATTCATGCTGCTTACACAAAGTGTGGTTGTTTGTGGGTTCTTCACAGTATGGTGACTGGCGCATTTGTATTAACACATGTACCTCCTGAGTCGTGTCTCTCTGACTACACTTTGTCAGAATTTTCTGCACCTGCCTTATCCACCATAAACCGTTGTGTACCGCTAGAAAAAAACTTCCTTTTTTTGCAGCTTTGCCTAATCCCCATTGAGGTTCTTTCATCACTTTAATGTATATGAGAAATCTGTCATAGGTTTAGTATATAAGGGAAGACCACACTAACTAACTAAACAGAAGAAAACACTGGTTAGTCATTTTAGTAGCACTGTCAACATTTTCAAGATGTGATTTTTGTGCGAAGACTCTGAAGTTGCTATTGTGACCTCTGATTTGTTCCTCAAACAAAATACGTGCTTTTAAATTACTAATGTCTGTGAGAATTTAAAAAAAACCCAACCAATCAATAAAAAGATACAGTTCTTTTTAACCAGTGCATTGAAAATGTGGAAGAAAACAGTAGTAAAATTGATCTTGTGCACTTTCAGACTCAAAGGAGAGATGAATACAAACCAAAATGATACATCTGAATAGCAGAACCTAACTTGAATTTTTTTTATCTTTTTGGTTTTTTCTCCCCATAAAGAAAACCATCGATACATGCTCATTTAGGAGTATGGAGTTTTTTTCAGTAATCATTTCACAGTTGGGTGTCTGTCATATACACAAAGATGTCCTGAAGGTTGTGCAGTTGCTGTGAGACTGACATTTAGCTAATCTAAAACTGTTTTAAATAACTGTGATAATAATGCGATATCCATAACAACTGGTAGGTGTTAGAAACCCTCTGGAAATTACTTGTTTGGTTTGACAGACATTTTACAAGATGTGCTTCACATCCCCACCCTCCTACAGCTGAGGAAAGCCATATGAGCCAACTTAACTTGTTTGGTGTGTATGTGAAGAAAGATTGGAGATGAAGGTACAGCAAGGATTCAGTGTAGAAAAGAAATAGAAGGAGAGGAATAATAAATAGTCTCAGAGGTTCAGTCTTTAATTCGTCAGGAAGAGTGATGTAGTGCATATGGCGTAGGATCTGAAATGGGAACCTAATTTGGTAGGAAGAAAACGTATCAGGAAGAAAAATACTTAGGGGCAGGAATGAGTCAAATCATCCTCAGTATGCAATAGTCAAGAGGGTATCGCATTGCTCAGAAACCGCCAGTAGTCAGCAGGTGGGGCAAAGGCTCATTTAGTTCACTGCTTTAGTTCCAAATGCACAGCACTGCACTGTGCAAACTTCTAGGTAACACAACCAATTCCGTCTTCCAAAGCTTGTTAAAGAAAGCCTATTCCTTTCCCACCCAGAGAGAATAATAGCAATTAGCTAATTATGTTACTAGAGTATAAAATTGCGTTACATATCAGCATTCTATTAGTTAAGGTCATCAGTAATGTTCAGTTAGTCTCTAAGTGACCTGAGCTGTTGCAGGGCACTCTTTCTTTCAAGAAGCTGGCATCACTGTCTAGGACAACATTAAGTTCATTAATCTTGTTTGTGCTGATGTCTTCCTTGGAAAATCAGCAGACAGCTTCATTTTATGCTTCCTGTTTGAATGCATCGGGATTTGAGACTCTTAAACGCACTCCTCATTCAGGCAGGTAGAAGAAGCATCTATTTCCCTTCCTCACTCACCTGTTCTACAAGACTAGGGAAGGTAGCAGAGAGAAAAGGTGCAAAGACTTGGAAGGAAAGCAACAAGAACAGCTCCAAGGCATCTCTGGAAGAAAATTTGGGAATTGTGCGAAGGGAAAGGAATGCTGAGGTGGAGATAATGCATTAGGAACTGAACAGGATAGAAGTGATGCAGAGGAAAAACTTTGATCATCAGCATATCAGTTCTGGAATATTAGATGGACTTCAGAGTCGGACAGTAGTGTAATATGAACAAGAAGAGAAGACTGCAGGTGTAGCTGTAGAAAAAGTGTACACCGATATACCAACAAAAGGAGATTCATCTAGGGAAATGGAGGAAGTGAAAGCCACACTTACATTTTAAAAACTGAAAGCAAGAAAAACAAAGGAGATGATGACAAAGATAAGGAAGTAGCAAGGAAACATAAAGCCTTATGAAGTCTGCACTGGATTAGATCATATCACCCCATCGAGCTCAAATCTGACAGCTGCCAGTAGCAGAGATTTCGTAAAAAGCACATGAAAAACAGGCTGTGCACAGAACGATGCCTTCCCTGGTATACTTGCCACTATGCAGCAGTCAGTAGTTACGGGTTTCCTGAGCCAAAGGCTGCATCTGAACAATTTGTATCTGACAAATATGAGTTCTCACAGAAGATTTCAGGATTTGTGTAAATATGAAGGTCTTTTACTCAGAAAATGCTGAGGATGAATAATGACATCTTTACACTGTGATGTGTTTAAAAATGTTACAAATTAATTTACTAAAAAAGAAGGTTATTGAGAAAAGAAGCTTCAAATTCAATCTCCAGCTTAATAGGACTTTATAGCTATTGCATGCTCTTCTTAACGTGCGCTCTTACGTATTTTTCTTGTAGAAATAGGTGAAATTTTATCAAAGAGCCAATGCATGCCTGAGTTTACCAACAGTATCATGGCTTTCAGGAAATAAAGATTAGAAATAAAAATAATTTCAATTGAAATATTGTAGTACTAGCTGATGATCTCTTGGGAATGCAAGTCAAAGTAAACTCTTCTTTCAGTGTTGTTTTTTTCAGGACTTCAGGTCAATTCCTGCTCACCACACTCATACTGAAAATTCTTAGTAATTTTTAATGAACTGTCTTCTGAAGAAAGTGAGTAAGGTTTGGTCCTTTCATTACATTTTCTGCTGTATTAATTTATCAGGAATTAAATATCTCAAATTAATTACATTGTGCACCCTTGCAGTATCAGACGTCATGGTCAAAACTGGAGAAAGTAAAGCGGCAAGAAAATGAGTCAGCATGATTTTTTTCCAAAGGAAAATAAAGGAAAAATCTCTGTTTTGGAAGGGGATCTGCTTTATGGGATGATAAAGACTGGTGATATTTTAGAAGGCATCGAATAGAGAGACAGCTTTATAGGTGAAGTACACCAAGTCTGGGACGTAAACGGAAAGATAACTCAGAACTGCATTTCAAGATGCAGGTCTGCACAACTGTGTACACACTTTTTTAGATGTCCCTTTCATATTCTCAAGCACTTGATATGCTTACATAATGCAAGTGCTTCTGTGTGCACTTGGCACGCTGAAACCAGAACTGGCAGTATCTCTGTGACAGTCTGATACATATGTTGACAGTGGCTTCTTTTTACGTGAAATGAAACTGTGTGAGGAGCTCAGGGGTGCGTGGCAACATACATCTGTGTGAACATAGCTTTGAAAGTGGTTGTCCTTTGTTGTCCAGACTGGTGTCTTGACTCTAAGGAGCAATAAACCCCTGCACCAGTACAGGCTGGGGGCCAACCACCTGGAAAGCAGCTTTGCAGAAAAGGACCTGGGGGATTCTGGTGAACACGAAGTTGAACATGAGCCAGCGCTGTGCCCTTGTGGCACAGAGGGCCAACAGCCTCCTGTGCTACGTGAGGAAGTGTTGCCGGCAGGTTGAGGGAGTTGGTCCTTCCCTTCGACTCAGCGCTGCTGAGGCCGTATCTGGAGTACTGTGTCCAGTTCTGGGCTCCCTAGTAGAAACAAGAAAGGAACATATTTCCTTTCTCAAAAGGGCGAGTCTAGTCAATGGCCATGAAGATGATGAAGAGCATACAACGTCTGACATACAAAGAGAGGCTGACAGACCAGGGATCGTTTAGCTTGGAGAAGAGAAGGCTTGGAACGGGATCTTATCAATGTGTATAAAAAATACCTGACAGGATAGCATAAAGAAGACACAGCCAGACTCTTCTCCGTGATATCCAGTGATAGGACAGCAGGCACAAATTGAAATACAGAAAAATTGATTTAAACATTTTTTAAACCCCTTTTTTACTAGTAGAATATTGGAACAGGTGCCCCGAGAAGTTGTGGAGTCTCCATCCTTGGAGATGCTCAGAACTCAACTGGACATGGTCCTTAGTAACCTGCTCTAGCTGACACTGCTTTGAGCAGGAGGGTTGGACTAGATTAGTTCTAGATGTCCCTTCTGGCCTGGGACAAAAGTCACTGTAAATCTTCTCATTGGGAAAATTGCAAGATAAAGTTTCCTTATTTGACACTGAGGTGCATCTGTTACTTTTATAAAACAGTTGTTAATGTAACTTCCCCTAAGTTCAAGAAAAGTTAAGGAAGTAGACCAAAAAATAGCATGCTGATTGCATTCCTGTCTTTATTGCAGTGCACAAAAATGTTACCATATTGTTGCTTTAAGTGCGTAGTTTTAGATAATTTCTACTTTTGTTTTCCTTTGCAATCTACAGTAGATTTCTGATGTTTTTGATAAGCAATAGAGGGTAATTTCTCAGACTTAACTAATATTAGATCAGTTCCTAAGGTTGTGTTAAAACATTCTATTGACCAATTGTGGCCAAATTTTTATTAAACTGTCTGAATTTTCCCCAAATTATGACACTTCGAAATTATTATCTGCTTTCTAAAGCACATAAGCAAACAAAAAAGACTGCTCAAAAATATTTTACAAATTAAGAGAAAAGGAGACTTCAAGCTTATAACTTAATGAAAGCTGCATTAAGACAGACATAACAGAAACCATTTTAACTGTTTAACTTCAGATGTTAAATAAAGCACAGCTGGCAGGCAGTATAGCTGAGCAGAAACAAAATGTAGCAACACTTAGCTCAACAGGGAAGAATTTTTATAATCATGAATCAAAAACAAGGTAATGTCAGCAGATAGAGCAACAAACGATACAGATCAAGCAGCATGTATGGAGATCTCTGCCCTCCCTAGATGTCTCAACAATCACTGCCATCGTACTCCTCTAAGCGTATGTGTCAGAGGTGGGGAGGGTGATATTAATGGCGATCCCTGGAGTTCTGAATTACAGGCACTGCCCCTGTGTCCTACCTCAGTTACAGTTAGCGTTGTTTCAACAGACAGATGAAAGTTAAGAATAAGGTAAGTGCTTCACAGGGGTTGCACCGTGATAACCAGAATGTAGCCTGATGAGAGTATAATTAAATATTGAAAATAATGCGATGACATGGAAGAAAACAAAGCAAGCAGTCACTATTCACTGCAAGAATCAATACTGTTATACATGATAATACCAACAGCATAATGCCCCCTGCATTCATACAGGGTTTTTTTGCCAAAATATTGCAGATGTTTGAAACAGTAAGACCTTAAAAATCTGACCTTAAAAATCCTGTAAAGTAAGTACAAAATGTTGATATTCTCCACTTCTGAAAACTGTTGGAAATATAAAACTTGCCATTTGCACTCACAGGCATATACTAAAATCATCTCAGTAAGTTGTTCCAATCTGGCAGGCCAGATCCCATAATTCTTACAATCATTGAATAGTACCTTACTCAGCAAGTTGTCCTGATGACTTAACTAGGACTGTCCAAAATGAGAAAAGTCAGGAACATCTTTGTCTCCCTCCAAAGACAAGCTTTCAGGATCTGGAGCAAGTTCATTACTGAGCATTCTTATCATATAAAGTGTTGTTTTCCCTCAACCTTTACATTCAGCTTCTGTAAACATATACTGTAACTTTCTTAAATGCTTACAATTTTCTTGTGATTTTGAGCATATCAAATTCTAGGGGCAAATTCTGACTGTGTTTGTTCTACTTTGTTTGGATTATCTTCACTGATTTCTCAGTCATGAAGTGACTCCAGACTTACTACTGTGTGTCAGAGACTGCACCTGTTCCAGTGACTCAAATCCCATTTTTGACTAATGGAAGTTGATCTACATGGGAACATTTTGGGAAGTAAGCTCAGATACATGTATTTTGTGAACATACACTTTATGGACAAACTAGTGCACAATAGTGCAGTAAGTATACCATAGCTTACTCCTTTCTCTAGAGGATAAGATGCACATACGTTGTTGTCACTAGATTCCTTTGCAAAAATTTCTCCAATTATGCAAACCATGTGCATCTAAGATGATGGAAAGGGACATCGAAAACCTAAGATGATTTTCTGTGGAACTGAGTTAAGGTGGGTTCTGTTGTTGAGAATAAAATCTGTTTGCTCAATTTAAGTTGCAAGTTGAAAAAGAAATCATTTAAGTCAGATACCTCAAGTTCTAGTAGGCAAATTCAGAAAGCAAATAATGGAGGAGAAAACAAGGTTACTTACTAAATCTAGAGTACTAAATCTAGAGTTCTCAAAATAGCTAACCTCTGCAGACTCACTTTTCCTTTGTACCTTTGTCTTTGGAACTGTGCTCTAATAGGCAGTTGGGACTTGAAGATACAAGGTATTAATATCTCCCTTTATAGATCTGTCTTTCATAACTGGAGGCCAGGTTTAGTAAAGGGCAAACATACCTAAAAGTGAATTTAGCATTTACTTCTCTATGTCCAAAGCAGCAATTCTGAAAAGCCTCGAACTTCTGCATCTGCGGTGACACAGTATAACTTCATTTTGACAAAGCAGAACAGCTTAGCACCTTGCTTACCGGTAAACCCAATCAGCAGGCAGAAGTGAGGCATGATTGCTTGTCCAAGCTCTGACGAGCTTGGTCCCACGGGTGCTGTCAGAGCATCCTCAGAGCCTAACACACACTGACAATTTTGGACTCCTCACAAAACACAGTGGCACCTCTCACTTTCTTTTAAACCAAAGCTGAAGGTGAGTCAACTTAATTTCTAGACTACTTGCACCTACCTCCTAGAAAAATGCCCTGACTACAGTATACAAACCTTTTGCATCAGGTATACAAACCTTTTACATCAGAAATTGAAGTGAAGGAAAACAATATACATAGCCAGAGAGATTTGGGAACTGAATTACATTGGCAGGGTCCCTTTAGAAATTCTGCAGATTTGTAGCTGACCTTGTTCAGACTATTCAGTGTTTCTGCAAGCATTCTCTTAACTTCATGCCCTCTCTGGCCCCATTTTGCCTTTCCTTCAGAATACCTGCTATCGCTGTTGGACATAAAAAGCTTTTCAGACTTCTTCTATGAAAGCAATTTTCTCAGTAATCAGCCAGAGGATCCAGCTGCTAGGTACATCTATAGAAACAGGAACTGTGGCGATTTTGAAAAGCCTACAAAACTTAAGTGTTGACTGTTTTTTGACAATTGGTGTTACCTTCACTTCACTCCAGATTTTCTCATACCCTCTTCTCCCTTGTCATCTCTTTTCTTCAGCGTTTCTATTTCTTGCCTTTTTTTCCTCATAGCCCATCTCCAAACAGTAATGAAATTAATATCAAATTTACTGCTGTCACATTAACTATTTGGAACTCTTCAGGGCAGAGACCTGAATGTACTTACAACAAGCCCACTGAAATCCACTTACCTTTAGATCTGTGGCATTACTATAATAGACATGGTTAACAAGAATAATGAATGTTTTGATTTTCTTTTTTATGTTTTGGGAAAAGTCTTGAAAATCTTTCATTCAACCTCTGCCTGGTGTTCTAGGTGAATCACTTATTAAATAGGTATACCAGTACTTATTATCTCTGAAAAATACTGTGGATATTATTTAATGCTTTTACATCATATTTCAGTCTTTCAAGGGATGGCATAGTATTCAAATATTCTATTTTATTATTGCTATAGTGTTTCCTAAATGAAGCATGTGAAGATTACATTTTTATCATACTGTTTTCCTAAATTCTTTCTTTAAGAATTGATTTTAAATGTCAATATGCTGGAATTCTAGGCCCTAACACGTAACAGCACATAGCAACTCCTGCATGTATCTTGACATGTCACAAGTGGAATCAGTTAATAAGCTCTTCCTGAGCAAAAACCTGAGTGATAGTTACTTATATCTGTAAATAGTCCTTTAAAAAGGGATTTAGAAGTAAATTTTAATAGGTATTTAAAGACTTACAAGTGCAACTAATTATGAGTCTTTCATGTCATGCTAATGACCCTATACCCACAAAAATTAGGGGTACCAGAGAAGCCTGCATGGTTCAAAATCAATGTTAGACCAATCCAAAATAGGTTTTTCTTTTCAGTATTTCTGAGAAAAAATTTCTTTCATGGCAAAATTTTGTAAATAACACATTTGTTGGGAAAAAAACCCAAACATACTGAAGCTTCATGCCTAGCTTCACAGATGTGATTAAAAGTTGCAGTTGCACTGATCTATAACCGAGACGGTCAAGAAGAGCGCCTTTATGTCCCCTTTAGGCCCACTGCTTTGAGATTTGTCTCACCAGTATATTTCATTAATTTTCTTCTCTAGATTTCTACTGAAACACAGCTGAGGCCAAAGCCGAGAAGTTAATCATGAGTTTTAAGTGCTTCTTTCCTGATCATTTTCTTAAATACCGTTTGATTAAGAAATCCCACATGGCTGCAATTTTTATTGTTAGACACTCTGCTTACCTTGGTTCTGTGTAGCTTTGGTTATATTGTTTTCAGAAAATTACTTCTAATTCTCACTGAATCTTATAAATCCAGACCATGTTAGGACTGTGTTCATATCTCTTAAGAGAAGTGAGAATATGAGATAATGAAGTTGTGCATTAGAAAAAGACTTCAACATGGGCTCTTAGAATTCCACATATACTTTTGCTTCTGATTTCTTAACTCCTTTTTTAAGTTTTGGACTGAAATTTTCCTGTTAACAGAAATATTTTTACTAATTCTCATTAGTTCTCAACATTCTGAAACACTTTTCTCTAGTTAGAAGAGACAATTTTGATTCTGTGCCCCTCACTGAAATCAGCCAGTGCCGTTGCTAAGTTAATTGTGTAGGACCATGCAATTAAGTGCATGTCCTTCTCATGACCCATGTTCTGTCATTCCCCTTCAAGTGCTAGACTTCCTGCAGAGTCATCTAAGAAAAGACTTCATATTTATCGTGAACTTTGGTGCATGGAGGTTTGCTCTAGTAAGATGTCAAGTACCAAACGATAAAGGGTAACTGCTCTCAACAGCATCATCAGTGACTTGCAAGTTCAGTCTCCAACCAAGGGAGATCTCAGATCTGTCACGCTTACACAGGGAAAATTCCAACCAAATCCACATTTATTATAAGGTGTGTAAAATCCGTTCTAATTTTTCTAATTGTTTTATAGTTCTGTTTCATAACAAGCATTTGAAACCATTATCTGGGCATTAAGGTCTCATCTGAACAAAGCATTAAATTAAGCATTCCTTAATCAGGAATCCTTCCAGTACTATCAATTAAATGATGTTTAAATTCATGTTTTCAAATTAAACATATACTGAAGTGCTGGCTATTATTGAGTACTATTTCCTCTTTGCTGGATACATTTGCAGATCTACATTTAGATTCTCTACATCATTTTTAACTATAAGAGAAATAATACACTCAGTTATTTGTATATGAACAATTACTCACTGTAATTCTTCCTTTTCTCTCTTATGTTCCATTTTTTACCTTGCTGTTCTTATCTTTTCATTTGAATACTTTCTGCATGAACATTTCCTGCCAGCAGGTTTGGCATAAGAATTAGAATACTGTCATATTATATTAAATTATGTGCTCAAAGTTGTTAAAGAAACTGCTTTCCCATTGCAGAAGAAAAAAAGTTTGCATTTATTGAGTGAGCAAAGAAAAGCTGACACTTCGTATCTCTATCTATCATGCCAAGACTGATCATTGCAAGTGTACTGTTGGTAACCTTGTCACCATGGCAAACGGTAAAGTGGCAAAATATTTGAAAATGCTTGTTTATACAGCAGCCTCCAATTATTTTTGTAAGTTCTGAAGTTGTTATTGTGGTGAAGCAGAGCTATCCACCAATACTCATTTACACTCACTTCCACAAAACCCCAACACCAACAAAACAGAGATTGGTACTTTGGGATAGTATGACAACTGCAACCATAGTCCTGTACGTAGGCTGAGCAATGTGAGGCTGCGTGCTGAGGAAGCAGTCCCTTCATGCAGGTTGGAGAACACCAGGGCTCCAAAGTCGTGGACATTCCAAAGTCTGGGCATTTAATGTAGCTGCAGACCTACCTGAAGCAGTGTGTGTACAGCCTTGCTATTCATTTTACATCATTCAAGATGTGGAAATGAGTAGTATGTCTGTGCAGTTGCTAATGCAGGAGACTGGATACCCAAGGAAGACTTTGTGGAGGCATCCTTGCTTCCCAAGAAGAAATAGATACTTCAAAGAGGAAAAAAATGTAACACCAGTTCAAAAAGTCAAGTGGAGACTAGAGCAGGATTCAAAAATCCAAAGTGAAGAAAACCAAAGTTTTTATGTTAAAATACTGCTTCCTGAACACATTTTATCAACAGATGGTTTTAAAAATTTCTTTCCCGTATATGAATTTAAACATTTGAGGAAGCTCATCTATTTCTTTTTTTCTCTCTTTTTTTTTTTTTGACACATTCAAGTTTTCTCACAGTCTCTCAGCTGTGATTTTTAACTTAACTACTCATACAGATTTGATCTGTGAAATAGCTGGTGGGGCTGTGCAAGATACTTCTACTAGCACTATACCACAATTTCTTTTTCACTGGAATACTCTTATATGGAGGTATTTGGATATTTGTTTTTAAAAAGATGAAAAAAAAATACTGCAGGGCATAAAAATTACCTATTCAAAGCACTCCTAGAAGCATTTGATACATCCAGAATCCCAAATACTACCTTATTCTGAGCAACCTTGTAACATCTGCTTGGTGGACTCTTTTTCTTCCTCTTTAAAATTGTAGCAGTCACATTGTTTGACTAAAAAAAAAAAAAAAAAAAAAAAAAAAAAGGATTATGAGAATGTATGGATCTTTTCAGTAATTGTTAATGCAATATAACTCTTATCCAAATCCCAGTGAAGTTTACAGAACGTTTTCCCTTTAGTTTCAATAGTCCTTAGACCAAAGTATTTTGACATATTTTTGAGGAAATGCAAATATGTTGTTCCTTACTGCTTCTTATTTTATGATCTCTTCATATCTGCTCTGTTTTTCTCATTTTGAAGTATGGAAAACCAGAAATCGTAAGTTACAAACAGATAACAGGTATCCAGATCACACAAGTACTTTATGGAATGCCCTTTGGAAACATTTTTATATTGAAATTTGTATTGAAAGTAGGTACTAGAGACAGAAAAAAATGGAAAAGAGAAGTGTCATAAATCAAAGCAGTCGTCTGGTTTAGTGTCCTGTGGATGGTCAACAGCAGATGGCATCACTTGCCTGCAGCAGAGTTCCTTCTAAATCCCATATGTTAGTAGTTTGTTGTGACCTAGATCCTACAGCATGGAATACCAGAAGCATTTCATTCATTTTCAGGTCTTTCTGGGAAGTCTGACCCTATTTGTCCGCACAGATCAGAACAAATTTCATAGATCATCCCACATGAGATACTGGTTTTGATAGTTTTCAAACATTCTCATTCAAACTATTAACCAAAGGAACTACACAGGAGTGTGAGTATGAATTCTTAGCATTTAAGTTTTGCGGACTTTTGAAAGGTAGAGTTTATAAATCATTTATTAATGATTAGTAAATGATTAAGGGACATTTTAAAGAACTTACAAGCTTAACTAAAATCAAAGGGGGAATCCATGGGCAGCAGGAGGTTCAGCTGTCTGCAGTCAAGTTATAAGAGGCAATATGGAAGTATACTGGGCTTGAGCCTGTCGGCTGGCACAGAGCTGTCTGTGCTCTCACTACTGGTTTATCTGAGAAATTTGAGAACAGCTTGCAGATGCTGACAAGGCAGGGTGCTGAATAGGAATTTCTTTGGGAAACTTAAAAATTATTGCATATACAACTGATCCGACTGCCTCCTTCTTGGTTAGCATAGATCTTTTCTGGAAGGTCTGTGTTGTGGTTCGGGTGTATCTATTATTTAGTATCATATAATTTAAGGCAGTGAGGCTGTGAGATTTTTTGTCTAACTGAGGCTAGAGCTAAGCAAGGCTGACTTGAGAGTCCACCCAAAGATTTCTTTTATCTAACTGTGCACCTCTTCTCAACAGGGAGCCTGATAATGTGCAGAGGGGCCCTGTTCAGCTCATCTTTGGCTAGTGCAGAAGTCTTGTGGATTTCCCTAAAGTAAAGGCAAGGGACAGCCAGCTGAAGGAAATAAGGATGGAAAGGGGGCTTAGAGTTAGGTTCTGCAAGGGTTTGGTGGTCAAGCCCTGCATTTAGTTTTTTAAATCGTGTAGTAACTCAAAAGCATAATTAAAGATGCATATGCAATTTCACTTGTAATTCTGAGCACTTAGAAGTACCCTGTCGGGGATTTTAAGCTCAGCTAGTGTGGTGGTTTAGCCTTGGCCAACAGCCAAACTCCCACCCAACTGCTTGCTCACTCGCTCCTCAGCAGGACATGGGGAGAAAACAGGAAGAACAGGAATGAGAAAGCTGGGGGGAGCAATAAAGGCAGGGACGTTGCTTACCAGCTATTGTTGCAGGCAAGGCAGGCTTGACTTGGGGAAGATTAACCTGGTTCATTGCCAATTAAAATAAAAGTAATTACCAGTTTGGGTAATGGGGAGCAAAAAGACAAACATTAAACCAACGCCTTTTCTGCCCCCTGTCCCATGCTCAGCTTCGCTCCGGACTCCTCTGCCTACACCACTGCCCCCCCTGCCCCGAGCAGTGCAGGAAGGGTTGGGGGGGCAGGTTACAGTCAGCCCATAACAGCCTCTCCTTCCTCCTCACACTTTTCCTCTGCTCTAGCGTGGGCTCCTCCACAGGCTGCAGTCCTGTCAGGAAAATCTGCTCCAGTATAGGCTCTCCACAGGTGGCAGTTCCTTCAGGAACATCCATCTGCTCTGGTGTGTTCCTCTCTGCGGGCTGCAGGGAAGATCTGCTCTGCCATGGAGAACCTCCTCCTCCTTTCTCTGACCTTGATGTTCCCTCTCTTGTTTCTCGCTCTTTTTGTTCCCTCTTCCCCTCTCCCTGTGGCGTTTTCTGCCCTTTTTAAAAGTAAGTTTTCAAAGAGGTGCCACACACTTGGCTGATGGGCTCGGCTGTGTCGTGCCGTGGGTCCGCTGCGGAGCCGGCAGGGACTGTCTGGAACGGGCCTTGTCCGGCACAGGGCAGCCCCTCACCGCCTCCCACAGAGAGCACCCTGTAGCCACCACGGCTACCACAGCCTTCCCACCCACCCCCACACACCTGGTCTTACCTAAAGTGGGGTGAGCTTGAATAAGATTTCTTACACTAGTGCTGTTTTACTCAAGTCCGAGAAGTTTTACCAAGTGATTGTGACCGGTTTTGTCCTCTAGTGGAATAGCTTGGACAGTCCTCTGGTAATTTACTTCTTGCCCACGCGTGAGTTAATTCCACCAGCAAAATTCACTTCTGAGGGAACAAGTCTGGAAAATTCTGGTCTGTGATTCTGATTGTTTCAAAAAAATGTTTTCTGAATAGCACCTGCAAATACTGGATACGCTGCAAAGTACATACACAGCTCTTAAAACCAGTACGTGATACTTGTTCTCCTGATAACATAAAGTCAGGGGTGTTGAAGAATCACAGTATTAATTAGAGTAATTAATTAATCCATTTTAAAGGTAAGGTTACTGCATTTGTAGTAACTACCTCATATGGTGAGTTTCAAAAAGAATTTTAGAAGTTCAACATAAAAAAAAATAGAAGACTTCAATAATACAAGTGGTGCTGTATTTTTTCCTTTGGGGGTATTTCTGAAAGAGGGGAGCCTGCTAGAAAAAGGAAACAACAGTGTATTCAAAATGACTGTAATTTGCAAACCATACATGGCCCTTGGTTTATCAGATAATTTCTATGGAAGTCAGTGAGATTTTCTTGAATGGATAAGAAAAGTGTATTTCCTACTGTTACAGTTGTAGCTAAATTGTTCTAGCATGGAAATATCTAAACTGCCATCAACTTGGGAGTTAGGAATGTCTCTACAATATGGGTCACTGCATTGTGTTTTTATTCTACTTGTATTATCGTATACCCAGATTGACTCCATCTCAGCCTTATCAGAGTAATTGAGATTTACAGTGGTCTGACTAAACAAAATCTGATCACGCCTTCTGTTATTGGGAGCACTATTGTAACTGCTTCAAAACAGCAATCTGATTTAATAAAAACAACATTGCAACCATTTATGGGTCGACTAGAAAGAACAAGCCCTGCTTTTCCTCTAGCTGGACTGGGATGTTGTGTAGCAGTTGTATCACAGTATTACAGCGCATTAGTGGAGAACAAAAAAACAACACATGATACTGAAACTGACAGCAGTTCCTGCGAAACACATACATTTAAAAAAAAAAATAACCCCAGCAGATGGGAGGAACACAAATAAGAATGTTTTCTCAAGATCTGTTTAGAAGAAAAAATTGTTGTTGGATGACTTTTCTACTTACATTCAAAATGAATCAGCAAGTCTTTTGTTACCTTGAAAGGTATGAATGGTTAAGTGGTGAAGAAATAAATGATGTGTTTAAGATACAAAAGCAGAGCCAGGTTTCGTAGGCTGTTGCACCTGAGCCATAATCAGAGGGGCCTCTTGCCCTCAGTATCTAAGGGGGTTAAGCGTATCTCCTCCACAGTATTTGTCACATTTTTCATTCTAGCAGAACCACTGTAATGCCTGAGGTAGGTCTTGTTCCCAGATCATCTTTGTAGCTGCTGTATATTTCTAAACTGTAGTGTTTCTGATACTAAATTAAAAGACAATCTACAGGGTAATATTTGCGGACAGTGATTTTCCACAGCTTATCAAGCCAATTTGCATTCCTTTTCATAGGAAGTACATATATGGGGCATAAGGCAGAATTTGATGGATTCATTTTCACTTCTGATTTAGTAAAGGTTTATTTTTCTGTAGCTTTTGAAGACAAGCAGTCTTCATTATATGTCTGTGTAGTACTTTCAGCTCATAATATTTTAGAACTATTAATACTGTTCATAAAAATGATACTTTTCCTTAGAGTTAAGCATAGAATTTGTCAAAACACTACTTTTACAAAAAGGTGTATCAAACCCTTTATATAACTTAGCTGCTCTTTTAAGCAGAGATAATACATCAGTATGTATTTTTAAATGTTGTTGATAATAAAAGTAAGATGCTGCTCTGTTGTAAATATGTGACTAAAATTTTTACGTTAAATTCAGAATTAGACCATGATCTTTGTTTTAGTTTTAGTAGTCTTTAAGTTTCACTAATGTCAATGGAACTGTAAATACTGGACACCTGTGGGAATTCAGGAGAACCTGAAGGTGTTAATCAGTTGTAACCAACATTTTGGCAGTACAATAAAATCATCTGTCAACTATTTTGGAAAAAAAAATCAAAATTTTTAATGGCATTTTCACTCTTTACCTTTTCATATTAAGGAGGAGCATTTTAGTCATGTTTATTCTTGTATTTTAAAATGATTATCCAAAGAGCTGCATTCACCTTTCTTATGTATACTAGGCACTATATGGTTGGTATAAGAGCTCCCTCTATAGGTTTTATTTTAAATATGAGCTTAGGAAAATATAAAGGAAAGTAAATTCCACCTCTTGTCAGTGCTCCATAAACATATTCAGTTGAACAACATGACCTGATTTTTAAAAAGCAGGATTTTACGGAAAGAAAACCATTGATTTTACCAATGGTTAAAGTATAAAAATGTAATGTTACAGATTTATTTAAGTTGTATTTACAAAAATTTATACTTTTAATTTTAATAGCAGCCTGATAAACTGCATAACTTAGGCTACTGTTATATAAAGGAATAAACTAGCGTTTCCTCTTGTGTAACTACTTTTGATACATGTAGATATCAGAGCTCTCCAACTGCAGAAGTATGGCTTGCACAGTAGTACAAGTTTCTCATCAACTGAGTAGAATTCACATCTTTGAATAAGGACTTCTACCCTTTATGGCACCCTGGTGGTAGTATTCATGTGACAGCTACAGAAATTCCTAGTAAGGGAGGGACAGGATATTTGCAAGTATTTAATATACAGCTATCAGCATAATTTAGCAGAGAGAGAAAAAAGGAAAATCGGAGCCAAATGATCTGCCACTTTTCCCTAGACATCAGCAAGTGTTTCTAGGTCAAATAAGTAATCCTACAGACCTCATGATGGGAAATGTCGTTGTTGGTAGCAATAAGCTAACCATCTGGCTTTCTTTCATACAGAGTTTTTATTATTAAAACCAGAACCAAAAAATCTCTGTATGAAGGAACGCATTCTCTTAGTTCTGTTTGAAAATCAAAGCCTACTGTTTTCTAGTGAAGATCAGGCAGGAGCGAAGCCTGACAGTTATTAAGCAATATACCAGCTTCTATGGACCTATAAACTTTACCCTACATGCAAAATATGTGCATAAGCACATGTATACCCATCTCACTGTTCCCCCTTCCTCATGTATGGGAACACGTGTGTTTTGCCGCTTCACTGGCAAGTGAAGAAGCTTTCTCAGAGCCGTAGAATGTCATAAATTCTGTCTTTGGTCGCCTCCTACGTGGGCCATTCATTGCATTCATCTTGTGAAAGGCAGCAGTGCTCCCCTGTCAGATCAAGTATCCCCGAGAAGCCACAATCTGTGTATCCAAATCCTGTAAAGGTTATCAGTACCTCTCTAACTTACCTAAGTGGATAAGGGAAGCAAGAAAATTTCTACTCCACGATGGATGCAGGACGTGAGCACAATTCCCATTCACAGCCTTGTGGCAGCTGTGCTCGGAAGCCAGCGATGAGGAGCTGGTCTTCGGCTCGTGGGCAGGTGCTCAGTGCTGTGCTAGCTCTCCTATGTCCAGCTGCACATAAGCTATTAAACAGCTCCCTTCGGAACACGATTTACCACAGTAGTGGTACAAGATTGTGTTATACGAGATTTCTCTTGAATATCTAAGTGGTCTTCATAAATAATACAAGTTTGCGTGAACTTTTCTTTGTAAATAAATAAAAATCTGGCATATAGCTATTTAATAATAAACATATCATAATCAGCATTCTGAAAGTTATGTCTGTACTAGTCCCCTGTTGAACATTTCTCATAGCATGACACCAAACATACAGAAATAGAAAATTACTGAGAGAAGTGAAATTGATGGCACTTTAAAGGGAAATTTTAAGCCCACTGTACAGAATGTACTTCAGGGATTATAAACAAAATCTTTACGTGCATTGGTATCAGAGCATGTGGCTTTCAGAGATGAAAATGAGGCCTATATATATGCATAGGAGAAAATTGTTAGGTTGCAAGCTAATGGAATTCTTGTGGTCATTATTGCAATTAAACACTAATTAAACACTTTGCGACAATCAGTGAGGGTAGTGGCCTAGAAATAATTCTCATTGTGTAAACTTTGGATAATTAAAAATGTTTTTCTTGGATGTCACTGCTGTTACTCTGGATTTGCAAATGAGAGAAGAATTCTGCCTGCAGTCCAATTACAGATGCTCCATATTCTTGAAAAAACAAGAATGGGTCAGAATATGCATGTGTCATAGATGTTTCTAGTTCTTATTCTCATGCTATTCATAAATATAGTTTACAAGAAAAATACGTTAGATTTACAACAGCAAAAGAAGTCAATTAAAATACCTATTACTGTGCTTTCCGATTACTCTTCCACTCATTTGTGAATAGAAAGCCACTGATAAATTCAAATTGGTTTATGAGCCAATCATCTTGTATATAATCGCTGCTTTCTTAGTCTGCACAATTAAAATTCTGTCAGGAAGACCAAAAAAGTTTTAAAGAAATGTTTTCACTAGTTTTGCTTCTTGGAAATGAAATAGCTGTATGAGGAAAATACTGTTTTCTTACACCTGTGTGCAGACCCTCAACCTTTTTGCCAGTGACAGCTAGAAAGGAAGAAATACATTCAACATTGTACATAAAGTACCTGTAATGGCGATGACTTCTAATAAATCTAAGAATTTCTGACACTTGAAACAATGCAGAGAAAAGCAGAACCACCATAATCCAGTTTTGCCTAAATCTATTACAAGGAAATTATCTTCTCTTGATGTAAGTTTCCATACTCCTCTTAGTGATAGACTTGTGGTTACAGAATCGTAGCTTTTGGAAGAGCTAGACAGATTCAGCTTAACTTGCATAAGAGAGTGGAGTAGATCTGTATCTCCCTATAAGAAAGAGCCCTCACCGCTGAGCAGAAAAAGGTCATCATTACCATCTCTGGTGGCTTTATTTTTTGCAGGTTCCACTTCGCACATGAACGTTTACGGGGCAATGCCCTGCAGGTGGAATAGGCAAATCAAGGTCTCATTTATCCGTTACTAGTTGTGTAACTGTTCATCTTCAGGACAGAGGAAACCCTGCTCAGAAAGAAAGGTTTAGGCATCTAGGAAACTCAAGCAGAAACTGAATGTGCTTGTGTGTATATTGGTGGGGCTCCAGGACTTGGGTGTTACATGAAATTAGCAATAATTTTGAAGAGGTAAATTTTGGACCTGGGTGCTAAATACGGAAAGTAAATGGAATTCCACATTCCTAAATCTTTTTGTAATCCCTCTATTGGTAAGGATAGCTCAAAGGAAATTACTGTATGTGTGCCCACGGGGAAACAAGCTGCAATAGTAAGTGATGGAGACGATCAGGGAAAAAAAAAGCTGTATCTCCATCTACTACAGTAATTCCGTGGTGCTAAACTTGGGAATAGTGTTCAATGC
This sequence comes from Phoenicopterus ruber ruber, assembly GCA_009819775.1. Classification (NCBI taxonomy): domain Eukaryota; kingdom Metazoa; phylum Chordata; class Aves; order Phoenicopteriformes; family Phoenicopteridae; genus Phoenicopterus; species Phoenicopterus ruber. The sequence continues at coordinate 23,931,716 of CM020246.1, forward strand.
ACATGTAAGAATATGTGACAGACAGTAAGGGGTATAAGAAACCTCATCTGCAAGCTAAAAGGTAGGACAAATCAGGATAGTAAAAGTCTCCAAGAGGCCATGTATTATCTAAATATGTATTGCATGGTTCTTAAATTTAGCTATCAGAGAAATAAAAACAGATATATAAGACCCAGAGCTCAGAAAGCGAAAATATTATTCCAGAGGAAGAAAATGTGGTGTGCTGTACTTTTGCTATATTTGGCTAGTTGCTTGTTCGTACTGTATTTGGTTAGATGTATTCTGTAACATTACATTTACTCCTGAAACTGCCTCTTACATCAAAGATCAGAATCCTATTCTACTCTAGATTCATCCAATTTTGTAGTAGCTCAGTTAAGTGATCACAGATCTAAGAGCTGCAATTCATGTATCAAATAGATTGGTTAAAAATTAAAGTTAAAAATTAAAGAAACAGCAAAATGTTGAAATCATTAGGAGCAGTACCTGCAAAATGAAGGACTAGATGCTGATCTTGAAAATGCTGGTATGATTTAGAAATAACAGTCTACTTCTGAAGAACTGGTCCTGATTTATATAGTAGTAACTCCTGATGTAGGCTACAACAAATTAAATTTATATCTGGGCTATATGTGTTTTATCTTCTTTGGTTAATACCAATATGATTACATTAAAAACCCTTTTTGCCATCTGCCAATTCAAAAAGAAATGCTTTTGAATTCATGGTTATTGTTTATGCAGAGAGAACAGTCCATTTCTAATCAGCTAAGTGATCACAGATCTAAGAGCTGCAATTCATATATCAAGTAGATTGTTTAAAAATTAAAGAAACAGTAAACACAACTGCAGAGAGTGTTAAGATTTAACTCTTCTTAAACCAGGACTAGATACTATGGATTAATGTAACATAAAAAGTACTAGATACTTAATGCAAGGCTAAAATGTATAAAATATTGTAATATATAAAGTAGAACTTCTAAGTGTCTGGGAAGTCTGCAATTAAGTACGTTTTTTAAAAAATCAAATTCAGTTTATCCCAAAACAATTTTGTGTCCATGTATGTGTGTTGTAAATCCTGTGTGTCTTCTAAGCATAACATTCAGCATTTCAGAACTAGCATTCTTTATTTTGTTATACTACTGCTTATGCAGTCACTAAAAATATTTATGTTCCTATCCTTTGAAAAGAATGTGAGGTTTCAACACGGATCCATTTCTAGGAAATTCGTGTTTTCATATGCAGTTAAGGACTTGACTCTGAATAAACAAAAAAAATTCTGTCAGGTAGCTGATTTTTCAGGAAAATTATTCAGGGTCTTAAGGCTATCAAATGTTTTCCAAGTTGGAATCACTGAGAATAGGAAGAAATATCTGAAAGCATCTGAAAAGACATTTTCAGAGTATTGAGGGTGAACCCTTCTTGTTCTGCCACCATGGCTTTATTCTGTATTTATGATAAGATGCAGGAAATACCATATCATGCATGGTATAATTTTTCAGCAAATGCAGACTTCACTTTAAAAGTAGACAAGTAGATGTAGCTTAAGAGAAAAGCACATCAAATATTCCTTTGAGATTGCTCCTTTCTCCTACTCACCGAGCCACGTGCATCAGGGCCTACCTTATACTGGCCCTATTTTCTTACCCCAGGATATGACTAAGTATATTTTTCCTTAGTGTCACTGAAATCAATGGCAGAAGGTGCACGCTTTCTAGACAATATATGATCTCCTTTGTTAGAAATAATGGTGAATCTATAATACAAGAATTAACAGGTTTTAGTGTGCAGTATTCATTTGAACTGAATTTCAGTAAGATTGTATCAGCACAAACTGATAGGATTTTCCTTAAAATAGAGTTTTTAAGCTTTGTTCTTGACAGAAGAGCTGCACTTAACATTTTGACTGGACCCTGAATCTAGGTATAAATAATGACCTCTTACCTTAGGTCAGAAAGAACCTACTTTACTAGTTTAAATAGACATTGTCTGCTGTAGGTCTTAAAGCCTTTGGCCTAGATTGGTATTAAGAAATTATTTGACCATAGCAGCCCAATCTAGTGTTGCTGCAAATAATTTATCGGGTAAGCTGCTTTGGTTCCCATGAGCAAATCCACAAGTCTCCTTTTATTTCATATACAGGAGCATCTTATGAACCATCAGTTTAACCACAGGAAATTCAATCACTGTAAAGAATGCTAGCGATCTTTTTATTGTGAAAGCTTCATTTATATTATTCATAGGCTAGAAATCTGAAAGTGTGCTGAAAAACTTTTTTTTTATTTCTTAGCAGTAGTACTCAGAAATGCAATTCAGTTCAGCTTATTTAGAAAAGGAGGTTCCTCTAGTTGTTACAAAAATACAGTTTTGAGGGTTATCTTACCATTTAACATCACTATGTAGCAAACTAGTAGCAAGAATGTCTGAACGTGAAATGGCTGAAATCCTGACTCTTCAATCTTACCACTTACTGCCCTATTGAAAGTACCTTTGGACGGAGCATTGAAAACCTAATTCTTAGGTATGACTGGGTTAGCACTTACAGAAACAGTTAAGTTTATAAAAAAGTATGTTTATGCCTGTGCAGCATTCTCAGGCCACAAAAGTGAGATTTAATGTCTGATTTTACAGCCTGGCATGAGAATTGGTTCCTGGATCTGGGTAAATTATTTTCTTACTGTCCTAAGCAATTAACTGGAGGTGTAGGATGACTCTTGATTTCAGTTTTTGTTTTCAAGATTGTTACTGGTTTTCTGAAAAAAATTCTTGAACATCCCATTATCCTCACAGTGCAATATCACATGACTACTAATTCAAACGCAGAGGGAAAAAAGAAATTCAGGCAGAAACTATAGAACCGAGAGACTACAACTGACTTGTTTGTGATGAGAGTGTCTTCAAAGTAGAGTTGATTACGCCTGATCCAGGATTTGTAACCTGAACAGTGACTGTGAAAGTGGCCCCGTGATCTCCTGCATCTGCGCCAGGAGCAAGGGTAACTGAAACTGGATGGCGAAAGAAGACTTCAATCTACCAGAAAATACTTATCCAAAGTTTTTAAAGAGGAGAAAAGATCTCAGTCACTTATTTACCCATTTTCCAAAAATATGCAGAGGAGAAAATAAGGACATGCAATCTTACCAAAGACAACCCAAATTTAGCTGTCTTAAGCCTAGAGCTTTATAGAGCTAAAGAATTGTTTGTAAATACAGTTTGGTAGAAACAGGGTTTTTATCACATACGCATAGCTGAATAGTTTACAAATCAGATTATGATGTGGTTGCTTGCAACAGTAGGGAAGCAGATTTGATCACCCTCACATCCTTCCAGTCGCATTCCTAACTAAATTTTTTCTCTTTTACTGCAGCCCAGAAGATGGTGAAATTCATCCTGAAATCTGTAGACTATACATCCAGCTGCAGTGTTGCTTAGAAATGTACACAACAGAAATGCTTAAGTCCATATGTCTGCTAGGATCACTGCAGTTTCATCGGAAAGGTATTGAATTGCATAAATACACAGATGCTGATTTAAAAAAAACAGAACAGTCTTTTGGGTCATACATGGGTATTCATGAAAGACAAAGCACCAAACTGTAAAATGAACTATATGACTAAAGCTTTCAGCTACTGAAAAAAAGGCTGTATTTCTGTTTCATTATCATCATTCTTACAGAAGTGTGTCATATCAGGCATGCATTACTAATGTCCTTACCGTTTAGAAGTCTGGATTTTTTTTTTTTTAAAGAGTGATCCCAAAAGTTCTAGCTGTCGTTAGTCAGATCAGTGGGCAAACTATCTTAATCATTTTATTAGAGGTATTTATTGGGTATGATATTTGAGGGCAAGTGTTTGGTGGAGCAATATGGCATGGTTTTAGTACTAAACTGATCCCTTAACTATCCCTGTTGTTATTTATCCGGCAATGCTGGCTTATAGCAAAAGATGGATAAATATGGTTAAAAAGCTGCCCAGCTCTATAAAACTAGATGCTAGATTCAGAACTGAAATCTACCTCATAGAGTATTTTTACACACAAAGGAGATGTCGTTGCCTCACTGAAAATGCATCTTTCTAATGATTTCATATTTGCTTAGCCACCTACTGAAAGGAAGATGTAGAAATGCAGATAATTTACTGAGTAGGTTACTTAGTAACCTTATTACTCAGTGATAGCACACACGGATTGGGACTGTATCTGTGCTGATTCTAACTACTCTTTCCCCAGGTAATGTCTCTGCAGAATATACTAGGTGAAGACAAGACAAAGTTCTGTAATGAGCTGTAATGAAGGTCTTGTAATGAACATTATGTATTTGCTGTCATGCTGAAAGATCCCATAATGAATTTTTCACTTCTAGCTGTAGGATACAGCTAAAGCCAGTGATATTTTTATTACGAAAGTGAGAATTAGAGGTTTATAACTGCTCAATTGAGCTTCTCTATGAAGAGAAATCAAAAAGAAATCTATAAAATAGGAAGAGACAGAATTAACAGAGTCATCGTATAACAAGATGCCAGTAGCTGCTAAAATGAATCATCATTTTTTATGACAGATTGTACTACATTTCCTAGCATTGGCTACGGTTGCCAAAGCACTTTCTGTAATTGCAGAAAGTAGCCTGAGGTGAGCCGCATAACCCTGGTATATCTAGTCTCTCCCTTTTGCCTATGGATGGAATCTACATTAATAACTTAAACTAAACATCAAAGTATTAGATATCTAAAGTTGGATAAGATGAATGACAGCATTATAGTATGGGCCAGCTTAGTTCTTATCTGGTAGTACTTTTGATATACATTGGTTCCTCATCTCACCATACAGAAAGCTGTGGTAGCTATTCTGCCATTCCTAAATAGAGTAATTTATGTCCTGTATCCATACAGAGATAACCAGAGTAACCTCACTCCAAGTTTCTGTGACATTCTTTGAGAAAGTTTCCTAATAGGCAAAAATTACATAATCACAGGGATCCAAATAATTTGAATTTTGGAACTTAGCCAATAGAACATTGTTCTTGTATATTGAATACTCGGTACTTACAACACCTAGAAGTATTGTAAAGGTGTCATGCCACAAGGGAAATTCCAGTTATATGTTAAGTATTTTCTCACAGTGAAGGCAGTCATATACTAGAACAGGCACCCAAAGAGGCTGTGGACTCTCCATCCTTGGAGATAACTCAAATAGCCCTGAGCAATCGGATGCAAGTTGGTCCTGCTTTCAGTAGGGTGCTAGACTAGATGACCTTGCAACCTATTTATTCTATGTTCTGCCAAAACATACTATTTTCCAAGGAGCAGAATGAACCCATACCTTTCTTTAATTTCTTTACTTACGGAGAATGGTACTGCAGTGTAAGCAAAGTGCACAAATTTATCTCTAGGAATGAAAGAGCCGGTACTTTCACCATTATAAAATACATTGTGCTGTTGCTTGTATATAGCTTTTTTGCTTTTTCTCCTATTTAGTTTTTCACCATCTGAGTGACCATATTAAAAAAAAAAAATAATTGTTTTCCTTGTGTACCAAGAGTACTACCTTTAGGTAGTTTGCTTAATTCATAAATGTGCATGTCTGATGTTCTTGCTGTGTCTTGAAGCTTATTTTTGAAGGTAATATTTTCCATTTGAATGCAATATTTTCCATTTCCTAGTCCTCTTACCTGTTGGATAAGTGATTTGTTAGGTTTGTAAATCTCCCATGAGATTTCACTAATTGATGTTCTTACTAGGAGCCAGCAGAGTTTCAAGTAGAATGACACACAGGCTGTTGTCAGCAACCTGCAGCTAATAAATAATAATGTGGGTACTGGTATCTTGACCAGACATTATGAAACAAACTATAGAACTGATAAAGCTAAGGCAGTGAGCTGATGCTGATGCTCTTTTCCCAAGAGAAACTCAGCCAGTGCTCCCTGCTGGGAAACAGATGCTCTTTAATGAAACACTACACTACAATTTGAAGGGCTGAGCTCTGGGTATTTTCACTGTCTTTCAGAGCACTGATCTTCTCATCTCTCCTTATCTTTCTGTTCTACTGAACAAACATTCCTATATATGTTGTGGGGTATATATCAAGCTGTACAGAAATTTCTTGCATACTTACAGTGCTTTAGATTAACTTACTACTGTCATACAACCTCTGCTAGAAAAGTCAGATAGTCTGTTATTTCTTTGAGATGTAACAGTCACAGTGGGGCCAAAAGCCATACATATTTCCAGCTATGTTATGCAGTAAGTAAACTGAGGTAAATGCTCTCTAATAATTTTTTTTCTAAGATACATACACCACAAAAGCCCAGTGTTGAAAATATATTATGATTGCAAAGTTCAACATTCAGAAAGTTCGCAAAGGACACAATGGAACGTGCCCAATACACATGTAAATATTTACTTGGGCATACATCTTTCTTTTATCCTAATTGTTCAGTGTCATACATTGTATTTATTGCACACAATTCTGTTCAAAGGCAGAATCCTTCTGTTCCTCAGACCTTTCTTAGTAACTCATAACTGGTGGGAGTGTCTTCAGAACTGCCTTGAGTAGCGAGGTAGTAGCAATTTTTCCCATTGTAAAGAAGGAACAAAGAGAGATTAAGCTAATTTAGAATCTGAGACTGCAGCGTACTTTATGCAGTGCGTATGTGTTTATAGAGTAATTTTTCAGTAGCATCATTTGCAGCTAAGTGAAAAGAGTTTCTGGGTTGAGCAACTAGACAATTAGAAATACTTTGTCAATAAATATTTTGAGGATCTGGGTTTAAGCAACTTGGATAGAATGACATGAAAACTTTGGGTAGGTAGAGAGTCCAGTTTTCAGGGTGACACTCTGAGGATCTCTCCTGTGTCTTCCTGCAGTCCCTAACATGATGGCTTTAAGGATCTTGCTGTCCCTTGTATCAGAGGAAATACCTATTGGGGATTACTATAGGAAATACCTATTGGGGGGATAGCAGATATGGCAGATGGCAGCTCATGTTCCAGCTCTTCCAGGAAATCTTCTGAAACTTCTCACTGCAGACTAGATGTAAGGAAGAAATTTTTTACAGTGAGGGTGGTGAAGCACTGGAACAGGTTACCCAGAGAGGTGGTAGAAGCCCCATCCCTGGAAACATTCAAGGTCAGGCTGAACGGGGCTCAGGGCAACCTGATCTAGTTGAGGATGTCCCTGCTCATTGCAGGGGGGTTGGACTAGATGACCTTTAAAGGTCCCTTGCATCCCAAACCATTCTATGATTCTATGATTTGTTCACCTAGTTTTCTTCTGTATCATTATCACACCCTGGCAGAACTTCTCTGGATAGAATCATCTTTCTCAGACTTTGTCAAGCAACAGATGAGTTCACTTACCTAGGACCTGCAGCTTCTCTCCTAATCTTGGTTTTGCCTTATTTGTTCGGCTCCATCATTTGAATTATATAGCTTTGTGCCTTAGGGAGCAGTGTCAAACACAGTTCTTAAACCCAGTAGTGCTTTTTAAAATTTGAATTAGAGTTTCATGGAAAGTAAGATATTTTGAAGGAAGTTGGGTACCTCTCTGAAGTGTTAACAAAATTCAGCTCTAATTCCTTTAAATGTTGTATGTCTACTTTATTGACATTGCATGTTCCCAACATTGACTATTCTTTTGATTAAGTAAACAAATCCTGGCTTAGCTAGCAAGGTCTTAGAAGAAGTAGTTGACATAAGTTCTGTCCATGGAAGCTTCTGGATGTGATTATCCTTTTTCCAAATTAATACTGAGGATGTCAAGGTCCCACACTGAGAAAACCCAGAACTGCCTCAGAGTTCTTAAGTGCACTTCGGCATACTTTGCTGTACTCAGCCACAAATATTTTGAGGTCAAAATTTTCATTGATACCTTATAAAGAACTTAATTGCGTTTTTAATATGTAAGCATAACAGATAAAAGAGCTTTGCTGATCCATATATCTACAATAATAATATATTCCTTTCATTGTTAGGAACTGTAAAATATTATTATTATAGTTGGATCGTTATAGCATGTCACTGTGGAAGTGTACATTACCGAAGTTTAATGTCTATACGTGTTACATAGAAACCATTACTTTCTTAGGATCATCTACAGATATAATGGTTACATAATTACATATATTAGAAAATATTTTTAAAGCCCCTAAATTGCAGATTGCAATCATTCTATTAGCTAGCTATGCAGCATTTGAGCAAGGGACTCATTTTAATTATTAAGGGAGTAAGCCCATATAACAAATCAAAGGCAAGAGGGGACAGTTAAAATGAACTGGAGGTGTTTTCCAGAGTTCAAAACATACTGTAAAAATAGTTAAAGCTACCTTGTCAAAGAAGTACGAGGTTTGAAACTGGTAGCTATTTATTCTGAGTTTGAACAAAATAAGTCACTGTTCATGTATAGTTATAAGAATATGTTATTCTTATGGTCCAGAATCAGTTCAACCTGCTATATTGTTTGTAACTTGTTGAAAAAGAAGTGTACACACATGGAGACGTGATTTCTGCTGTTAGTTATTTACACATAGCTCTAGTTATTTTAATAGAATTTGAATATCTATGCGAAAAAATGAGTCAGGATACATTAGATTCCCAGAATCTTAGTTTCTTGTATGAAATGGTCTCAAAGTCTTATTTTTTATGTGTGTTTTTTTTCTAAATGATGTGTTTATACATGAATAATTTCTCAGAATAAGATGCAAAATACTTTAATGCTTATAACCTACATATTGTTTATTCTTACCACAAGCCTATTTGGAAGCCCTGAAGAAAAAATTACAGTTCTATCCCTGTAAATGAGATGTGTGGGCCCCATCTGACTTGTATAAACATAGCTGAGGGCAGAATGATAATAACACTAACCAGAGTGGTAGGTACCTGAATACTTAGGTAAAAAAGGGGAGAGCTGAGTCTTATGGGAAAATCATGTGTGCATACTATGGACAGAAAACATTAGGCTTTTGTGATGTAAATTCCGGCTGAACTCATTCCTGCATTGCTGGTACATCAGAATGATACCAAATCACAGATATCTGTGTATCATGTACCATACAAGAATTTCATAGCATAATTGTTGTTTTTCCAGTATACGTTTTGTGATAACAACATATATTTCCTTAAAATAGTACCTAAGAGCCTGTGATATCTTATATTACAGATTACAGAAATAAACTCTCAATTCAGTGAAGGGATTTTTGTTTTATTTGGGTTTGTTTAAATTACGTGCTATTTAGAGTTTTGAAGGAGAAAGGAAGGATTGTTTAACAGATGTGCTACGATCTCAGTGTTCTATTTAAAGATTGGTAGGTATGTGTAATTACTTACAAATATTACTTACACAAGAGGGATAAGATGTGAGAGAGAAGAGAAGCACACAGGTGTGGAGAAACAAGCACTTAAAAAATCCAGAGGATGACCCATTCTCATGTGGACACTATGAAGATGCCAAAATGAACAGAACAAAAACAGGCATGGAAGGAGAAGAACACAACTTCTACCACAGACTTCTTGTTCCTATTGCATTTTCCTTAATAATAATATTTCCAGTGAGACAGTCTCTGAGTTCTGCAGATCCCAAGTGTAAGTCAGGAATGAAGTTCATCAGGCTGTTAGCCATATCTGCCACATTCCTTTTTTACTTCCTACACAATTCTTTCCTATTCCCCTTCTTATGTTCTCCTTTTCGTTTACTTTAGCTGTGCTCTATAGCTTGTGCATTTATGCTTAATTGCCAGTTTAGAAGCCTGATGCAAATACTGCCTTCTTTTTTGAGAGAGGGTTCTCTCAGATTTGTTAAATTCTGTTATTCCTCCCAAATGTTTCCAGTTCATCCGCAATGAAATCTAACTAGCTCTGAGGGACCTATAATAGCTGGGTTTTTTCATTATGTAAGTTTCTCTGCAAAGTAGGTGATGACTAAGAGTAGGTGCATAGGGTAGCATGACAGAAGCGAACACAGAAGTCACCACAGAAGCGGTAAGGAGCACAACAGGTGAGACACATAAAGCACAGTGGTCACAGATGATGTGTGTAACCTTGCTGAGCTGATCATTTTCTACCCTTTTATTCCCACTCAAGTTTGATCTTCAGCATTATTTAATTCAATGAATTTAATTTCATACCAAAGGCATTTTCTGCTTCTTAAAGGAAAAAAAAAAATACACTGAATTAGAGGCTAGAACACAAAGAACACACCACGCTTTATATTAACATTTCACAGTAAAAACAGCCTCTGTCTAGACAACTGGCAAGAACAGCGAGTCTATGTGGACGCCTCTGACAACATTGTGTGCATGATCAAACTCCTACTGAAATTAATGGAAGTCTTTCCACTGACTAAATTGAAAGTAAAATTTAATCTTCGTATCCCTGTTTTAAAAATGTGTAATACAAAAGATATCCTGACCGCCCCTAGAAGGACGAGAAGATTAAAGAGATTTTGTTTCTCTACAGGCTATGCCATGTAGTACAAATGTTAAGCCTGAGTCATACACATTATTCAAGTAAAGCTTTTGTTATTAGCTGACTCTTTAACTGTTTTCAAGTGATTGAGCAGGTGCTCTGAAATTCAGCAAAGGCTTCATGAATTGTTCACAACACAACAGAATTACTGGTAAAGATCTCTTTTCAGTTGAAAAGAAATCTGTGCCGTTCATTCTGCTAAATCTGCAATAGCCTGCCTTTGTGCTAACAAAAAGAACGTTACAGTCTCAGTGCTTCTGTTCTCGAGTTGTGAAAAAGAACCTTTACTGTTATTTCATCTAGTATCATTATTGTTTCCATTGAAACACCTTTCACATCCCTGAAGGATGCACCTATAGACAGGGTTGTTCTTGACAGCATGTGACCAAAGGTCAGGTCAGAGTTCCAACATAACACTTCAGAATAAGAGGAGAATTAACTAATACCCAGTTCCAGCAGTAACACCTTGTGATATCAGTGGCAAATCAGATGGTTCCCCTGGGGCAACCCTCTTTTACGAAGAAGTGGTAAGTGGGATATTGGTAACGTGTTGTGGGCTTCTTGTAATGGGAAAAATAATGAATAATGAAGCTTACAGAAATGAACAATTAAAATTGTACAATATGAACTACCTTAAAATGACAGCATAAGCTGCAGTTAAGAACTAGAAAAGTTTGAAAGTTATACCTAGAGGGTGATACGGAGTAAAACATATAGTCTGGGAAGTAGGCTTAGGCTGCTGTTTCAGAAGCAATTGAGTCAGCATAATAACTTGTTACCGCCAGAAAGATCTTGATCGCTTCCTCTCTATCTCCCCTCCCTTATCATGCCTTCACTTCTTCCTCCCTTCCACTGCTTCTGGCGATATGATCATCTTCCTCCTCTGGCACTTGCTCTCAAACATGTAGGGTTCTTTACTGACCTGACTTAAATCACTGCAACATCAGAAAATGTCACATTTTATTTTTCCTTTTATTGAGGTAATCTTCTACCATTTGATGGGTTAAAGTGGCTCACAGAGGGATCTGTCAAAGCACAAGTTAGCAGTGGATGCCAAAGTAAGCAGCAGAGACAGGACACAGGACATCATTCTTTTATAGATGGTAAACTTGTTATGTCAGGTCATGCAATCTCTTGGAGTCACAGTTAGATGACTTAGTTGGGGGGGAAGCATGGAAAAGGGCTTCCTACTGACTTTAAAGAGTAATGAAAACATTAAGCAAGTATTTTCTGTAGTATAAATAATGTTTAGTTTGGCATTCAGACAAGTAGCTAAGAGTATTTCTTTTTCAGCGAAGGAATAATTTACCAGAATACAACAGTTTAGAGAACCTGCCCAGAAAGAGTTTCTTAAGATCTAGGAATTTCTAGTTTTAAAAAAACAAGATTACAAGCCCGATAGCTGGGATACTTATTTGTAATGTGGAACAGCAATATAGCATGGTCCGCAGCCTTGGTCTCCAGTGTCCCAGAAAAATGAGCTAAATGACCACTCCTCTATTAGCTGTTCTTGTTCTTCCTGTTCTTGGTCAAACCTTATAGGAACTGCTCAAGTTTGTCCTGATGTGAAAATTTTTCAAATTGCAAAAATTGTGAGATGAAAAAACATTTCCTACTCAACTCCTCATACCACTGGTTTAAACATTGACTTTTTTTTCACTAATTTTAGAAAGATTTGCTTCTTTCTGAGGTTGTTTACTCCGTTTCATGAGAGAACTCAGAGAAGTAGGAAAAACTTTAACTTCTCAATAACATGGCTGGGATCCACTCCAGTTTGAATTTTCTCATTTAAATGTACTTGGTGCCAGGACTGTACTTGCCACTACAGAAAAGGAATACCATCAGACAGTCCGCAGGAGGTTTGCAAGGATACCAGAAAATCCCACCAGTACTTAACTCTCATACATGCTTCGCTATCTTGGTCCACATCCTTTATCCTGTTCTCTCCCTGACAAAAGCCCCGGCAGATCTCTCATGAAGCCCCCATTCAATTCCAACACTGCATTTCATTTTCATATAGTGAGCATGAATTAGGCAAGTGTAAGCATGGAAATTCAGAATAGAATGCATATTGGGCTGTGAGTGGTGGCATCTATGTATTGCTTTTAAAATCACCAAGTGCAAAACTGCACATTTTTGTCTTTTGTTTTCCCGTACTATTGCCGTAATACTAGGAGACATGGATGGCAATGTTCTTTAGTGTCAAAGTTTTTGAAGTTGCTTTTAGAATGTATGCTGTAGTTTCCTTACTTATTTTGTTCTATTTTGTCCTCTGGCTCTTATTTTGTGTCACATGTGAGCCACTGGAGTTTAACTGAAACCCTTCATAATACTCACTATGTAAAATTCTAAGCTGCACACATGCCTGTGTGGGACTTCTCTTAGTTTCGTTTGGTAGGAGTAACATATAGCAGAACTCTGATTAGCAGATTGGTGTGGTCTGCTCTCTCTCTGAACAGTTCTTACTCAGAGTTTGCATCCACCACTCTCTCTCTTCATTTATACTGTGCAAGATCGAGCTCAAAACATCAATGATATAATCTGAGTATACATTTTAATTAATAAATAATGAATATTATGTTTTGTTTAAATATTTTAAAGGAAAGGAACCTTGTGCCCCACCCAAGATCCTAGATACTAAAGTGGAGGAGAGTTCCGAAGTACCTATTTTAGAAGACACGTCATCATCACCAACAGATATTCAACAGCATTTATGGCAGGTTTCCACAGATATTGAAAACACTGAAAGGTATTACGTGTAGCACTTCATTCCTAAACAAAACAAATTTCTGTCTAGGGTTAATTTAGTCTTTTCCAATTAGGCAGCCAGTGTTGCTACTATAAAAGGTATTAGTAAATTAAACAACCTGTTAACATTTCTGTTATATTTAACATATCTGACAGCAACTCCTAAAAGAAGGGCAAAGAGAAGTGACATCCTCAATTAGGCTAATTACCACAGAGTAATTGTCAAAAACAAACAATGGGAAATGATGTTGCTAGTGGGCCAGGTTCTCTAAAAGAGGCAGCTTTTGTCTCATCTTGAATGGTTTCTGATTTTGTACCTGAAATCTGCTGGCCTACAGTTCTGCATTCATAAATTGAAAGCACAGAATCTAGTTCATATCAGTTGTTTCTGCTCATAGTTACGAACGTGGAAGCCTTAGGAGGGGAGGGGAACATCATCCACAGGTTTGTTAAAGTGGACTTCTCTTACCCTCTTAACTATGCAGTTGAAAGACAAAAATGACACCCTTTAGTAGGGAGTAATCCTGATGGCCAACATTTCTTTGCAAAAAATACCTATTTTGATGGCTTTGTGTATTAAGCCGCTACTGAGATTTTAATGGTTATCGTGTTTATTTATATAAAATGATGTTCTGTCCTACTGAGAGAGTAACTTGGAGAATAAAACGGAGCAATTTCTTATTAGTCATGCCACTTCATTTCTAAGAACCATTTTATATGTTGATGAACGGGGCAAGAGCACATTGGTTTTAAATCCTGAAAGCCTTAACACATTACAAGACTGCACACAAAATTGCTGGTCTGCCATCTCTCTGTAAAACAGGAACCTTTTTGCAACTTCTGTCCTCTCTCAAAACATATCCAAATGTAACTTGCCTTGTGAGATGGTATTTTGTTATCATATTTTCCATCTTTGACCTTTTAGAAAATTTCATGCCACAGTCCTCCTAAGAGAGGTGAGAGTGACAGCCCTGTTTCTAAAATTTTCACTTAATGTGCAGGGCGCTTAAGTGTCATGGATTAGCTACATGTATTGTAATTTCCTTCTGAACAATGAAACACATTCATGGCACAAGCTACAAAATGCTGATAAGGGCTATTAAGTTGACATTAGTACTAGCTTGTGCTAATTTTAAGGCATATTTTGTATTTTGCCACTAGGATCACATTGTGCTCACCAGCTCATTTAATATGGAATACTCAAGTGCCAGAATTATAAATTTGGACGAGATGCAACTAGTTAATATTAGGCTGGCTTAAAAGTGCTCCCTTATTAAATCTACTGTCTTTTATTTTGGTATGCATCTTCTGATACATGTATGTGAACCAAATGTTTGCCCAATAGATTTTTGTATTTGTTTCTCTGTTATTTCAGCATATAAAGCTATACTGTGAGCCATTCCTCATTCAGTCTTCAACTGCTGTTCTATTGTATCTCTTTTAACTTGTTTCCACAGAGATATGAGAGAAATGAAAAACCTTTTAAGTAAACTCAGGGAGACTATGCCTTTACCACTGAAAAATCAAGGTAGGTTTTGTATTTTCTTCATGTAAGGAAAATTAAGATAATTGAAGCGTTTGCCTTCTATTAGATCCAAAAAATCTAGGGTTTTTTATAAAAGTTACAAAAAGAAATATCTAGGTGAAGTCTCTTCCGTACTGATTCAGTGGAGCCAGAATTTAGTATGTGAACTTTGGCCTCTTGAGTTTCACATGAGGTATTCTGGAATTTTATAGATATGGTATCTATAGATAAAATAATAGACTTTTCCTGGTGACATGAAGGCAGCAACACAACTAATTCCCTGTGTCAAGAGGCTTTCTTTTTCAAAGGTGATGAAGGTGTAAATTGCACAGACTATGACAGGGATCGTACTGAGTGATGGGGGTGTGCTTTACCCGTACAAGGCTTGTAGCTTCTGTGGCATGACACTGACTCTATGCAGAAAAGATACTTGCCTTGAGTCTGCTTCCCAGTAGCCAGCTGTAAGGCACCTCATACAAATGCACAGGGGAGCAGGATCTCCGTCCTATGCATGTATTTAGCAATGGACCTTCATTTTGTGGCCCAGCAGTGTTAAATATTCTACATCTACAGGGACCCTCTTTCTTCATGTGAACAACATTAAAAAGATAATAATTTTCCTTTCTGATTTCTTCTTGATAATGTGTATTTCTTAAATGCTGTGTAGTCTTTGCACAGTGGCGGCTGATGAAGTATGCCTAATGTGTCCCAGATCTTGTCCCAAGTAACTAAGCAGTCTAGCATTCATCATAATATGGTAAGAGATGAATATAGAATGGATTAATTCATTTCACAAGTAGGAGTTTATGGCAGGATGACTTGATGGAAAACTATGTTAAAGGAGAAAGGAAATTGCTTATGATACAAGATACAGATGTGCCATTGTAGAGACTGGAAAAATGCCATAAAGTCTATGCCTAGCCTAGAAGAAAGGAGCGTGGTGGAAATAAGGGAGGAAGAGACAAATTTGGGAGATATAAAGCATATAGGAACTTGAATTCAGAGCAGAGATAAAGGCGTGCAGAATTCTTCTCTGCTGTCTGGTGTCTACACTGCCCTTCAATACTGGCCGGAAAATCACTGAGCACCTGTGCAGCAGGATGGGAAACGTGTCAGCAAACGTTTAAAAGCTCTGAGACGTGCCCCAGGATCAGGTGATCATAATGGTGGTTTTGCAGCTCCCACAGACTCCAGCTGTGATCGTAGTTTACGGATGACCTCTGAGAATGGATGCCTCAGGAGTGGACAGTCACACTCATTATTCATACAGCACTTAAAATTTTTGAAATATTCCAAGACCTTTAATTTATTAAAGCTAGATAACAGTGTAAGTAAATAGAACAAACAAACAATATTATAGGTAATTAATATGGTCTGGACTGTAATTTTGACTTGTATATGAATTACAAGCACTGTTGAAGAGAATGATTATGAGATGAATGAATGCCATTCAGTGAGTTGATCTTTACAAGGTCCGGTCCTGCTTTCGGTAAATGAGTGTTTTGCTGGTGATTTCAGTGACAGCCAGAATGGAATTAAGATTGCAAACCCACAGAAGCTTTACATAATGTTACTGACTGCTCACAGATCGGTTTTTTTGTAAGTCTTAAATGACAGCAGGAAAGTTACTATGCTAAGAAATTTAGTTGATGTGGTTTGTAAGCTTGAGTCACAATACTAAATGATCTCTTGCCTATGTTCTTATAGTTAAGTATTTGTGTTAGCTAGTGTCTAGAGCCTACAATCAAAACTAGGTTCCTGATGTATAACCAGAATAGGAACATAATGAGGCATAGCTCTTAGCCTGAAACCATGCCTGAAGATGGCTCAAATTCAGAGAGAATTCTAAAGATTTTGTGAGATAGCTCGCTGACAGTGCATGAGTTAACGTAAGTATAGGCACTAATATATACATTTTGTATGAATTTAAAAGGAGTTAATATAAAAGGTAGAAAACTAACCAGAAACAGGGTGAGTATATTGTGCTAACTTTCCCAGAGACGTGCTTTTTCTCTTGATGTGCCAAGCTATTCCAGTGTTGCAGTTTTAAATGGAAGTTCTCCCTGATGTGCACAAACAGCCACCCAAAAATGAGGGGGTTTTTATGTTTAAATTAAGCTAGAATTTAACCTTAGGATTGACATTTGCAAACTTGCATGTCTGCGAAATGGCCATCCACTTATCTTTAGGTTTTATTTGGGAACCTAACGTTATTTTTCCATGCAGGAATATTGTAGCTTAGGTCTCCCAATACTGGAGGTGTAATTTCATTTTCATTTAGGTTTCATTATTGAACTGGTATTCTTCTTGCTAAAATTTCTATTGCATCGAGATCCTGGTAATTAGCATTGTAAGACTCTTACATACAAAATTCAGGTGGTTATTTGCTCTGTGCCTAGAACAATGGGGTCTATTACTTAATCATGTAGGTGCTGTTAGGACACATAAATGATATAAACTCTTTGTGTGTGTGCACGTGTACAAGCTTGTATTAAAGTGTGGGATTTTTCATCACAGATGATAGCAGCCTCCTAAACTTGGCTCCATATCCATTGGTAAGAAGACGGAAGAGAAGATTCTTTGGACTGTGTTGTCTTGTCTCAAGTTAGAAGATTAAGCACAGAAGCACCGAGAAAATCATAACTTTGATTAAACCACTATTATTTGACCACTGAAAAGATGAACATTGCTACTCTTGATTATAAAGTACATTTTCTACACTAGCCTAAATCTTTTTCTCTTCTGCTCCATCCCCCTTTTCAAAATAAGGGTTTTAATTGTTTAAAGTTATGGTGGTCAAAAACCAGCTGTGGAATAGATCTAGCATAACTAAGAATGTTTTTAAAACTTTTTAAAGTATGTTTTGCATGCTTACTTTCAACCACTCGGAGAAAAGACACATGAGTTATGGTTAATGGATAATTTTAAAGGGTTTTTTATTGTTTGAACTGCAGCTAAAAGTTTGTGCATAGTACAGTACTCTTATTAGTATCATATTAAAATACTTGATCATATTCTAACAGTCTTTAAGCATAGAAAACTATTTAACAGCAAAAGTATTGAAGTTCTAAAACATTTAAACAATATTGTAACAGAATTTGCACAAAATCTCCAGTTGCTTTTTGTGCTCTCATTCATATTTAGTCTTCCACTATATCTCAACCTAAAAGCTTCATAGAAAAATATCTTAATTTATGATACACGAACCATATATGAAAAAACTTAGAACTTGTAAATACAGAGAAATCATAGTATCTACATACTGTACAATGCATAGAAGCAACAGATTTCCTTTTAAGCTGATAGTATCTCTACAAGCTTTTGAAAAAATAAATAATTTATTAAAAGAAGGTGTATTAAAATAAACAATGTAAAACACAACACCAACCCATTTTGTTTCCAGTAGAATTCAAAGCATGGTGTCTGCATATCACTAGGTATTAACTCTTATAGGGCATGCCAGAATTATCTCAGACTGTAAGATATTAAACGTTTTACATTGTTAATAAAGTTTTTTATTTAAATTAAATGTTGCCTTGTTTCTAGTTATATTGCTGGAATATGTCTTTTTTTCCTAATTTTGTTGTCGGAGTACTACATGAAGTTTTGATAATTTTTCCATTTCAAGAAGTATGTTTACAAAGACAGATAAAAAATTATGATTAATATATAAATGCTAAAATGACAGCTAGTAGCAGCAATAGATATGAGTAGGTCAGACTAATTGTACTGATATTTCAAGATGATAGGCAAGATGCCAGAGGCAGGCTGCAATGCTATGAAACCCGTAACAATCCGTAACGACTGTACAGAGCAGGTCACCATACCCTTGTAGTCAGTCATACATGAGGAGGGTGACTGTGAGCCCTTCTGCCATTCCACCATGACCCAGCATGTCAACAGGAACCAAATTCCTTCTTACAGTGTAAAGGTTTAGTGGTGGGTAAGGAGGTACTGTTTCCTTGTCACAGGAAACACGCACACAGTTACATTCTCTGTGGGTTTTTTGGTAGGATATTAGTACACTTCCCAAAGCAGTTTGTTAGGGATAGCTAATCGCTGAACTGTGTCTGGCACCTGCAAAGTTTGATCTGACTGATTTTTCTACCATGTTTTTCTCCAGAATGCTGTTTGCTGAGAAAGGAAGGAAACACCCATGTTGTCAGAAATATTAGTGTACTGCCTATAGCAAGGACCAAAAATTCAGCTCTAATTCCCGAGAAGGGAAGGCAGGAATTTTTCTTCCTGAAGAGCCACACCACTTCTGTTTTAGGCATTCATGTAACTGAGCTTCCAGCATTTCTCTGGAAGGATATTTTTCTTTCCACTCAGATGAAGCAGACTGATTTGTTTTTTTCCAGGTTGGACTGATCTGTTCACCTTTCACCTTTCGGTCTCCCAGACAAGAAACATTTCTGAATAATCAGGCCCCCAAATAAATACTTTAAATGCAATGAGGACAAATAAATCTAAAATGTCCTCATGGAAATTGTGTGTTTCCATAAGCAAAACGAATTCCATCTGAGGAATGCATGACTAAATTCTTTAAATAGCACAAAAAAAGGTAACTGCAATGTGTTTTAAGATTTCAGGTCACAAACTGTTCCTCAGCGTACATGGCATTTAACGCAGGGAGATCCCTACACACTCCCAAAGCTGTGTGCTTGGGACCACAAATGCATTTTTAAGAAGAATGGAATCAAAGGCCACAGCAGGATGTTTTTTCAAAGTTAATTCTTTGATGTTTTCCACACATCCCTCATGAACAATGTCCTCTTTAATCAGATCCTATTTTTCCGTAATAAGTAGTTAAAGAATGTCCAAAAGATGGCAGCACTGACATTTTCATTGAAAGTCTACAAACCAATAGACTTGCTCTATGACTCCATCCCCACAGATACAATAGGTTTTGCAAGTGTTAGGGCTTTGGAAAAACAACTCCTGATGTCTAATGGCTATTAAAAAATATTGTCTAGGAAGATGATCTGTAATTACAATCAACCAATTAATTTTGGTTCAGCATAAGTTAAGAAGACAGACTGATAGTATTTTATTAATCCTGTAGACATTAATGCCAAAACCAGTGTACGAACACAAGACTGAATATGCAGCGATGCTACGAGAGAGAAAGGGAGAAAGAAAATTTCACATAAGCAAACTGTGTTAATTCTTTTAAAATCTTGTTATATTGGTACACACAGAGAAATTGCTGAATTAGGACAGTGTGATGTGTTTTCTTAACAACTACTTTCAAAGGAAGATGGGCAGATTGAGCAGTAAATGTGTCTAGTGCAATACCTGTCCACATATCATCACACAGGAGTTAACATGCTAAGTTACATGGCAGCTCATATGTCTGTATTTTTACCTCATCTATTGCAATGGAATATACTTTAGTGAGACAAATGTATACATGTTAATTAATTATGCAAAGCTCTTGACATCAGTCACATCACAATGAGTTGCACAACTTCAGCACATTCTGTGATGGAAACATTTACATATGTTGCCTTTAAAGTCCTTGTTTGCACGGTTTTAAAGTGTACAGTAATATGCATATCATTGTACCTTTTGTTATTCTGGAAACTTCAATTGTGTCTCTTCTTCCTGAACTAAAGACTACTAAAATTTCAGTCTTTGCTCATTTTGAAGCCTTTCCATACTTCTAGCCAATTTTGCAGCTTCTCTCAAACCTCTTGTATTTATTATACATTTTACTAATCCTAAGGCACACATGCTTTAATTCCCAAGCTTTATGGCCACTTAAGGAATATTGTGATCAAGGGTGAATGGAATGTCTCCCAGTTATCTTTTAATAGATAGTGGTCATGAAACAAGGCCTGGTAAGTATGTGAATTGAAGAAGTGTTAAGGGATAAATTGGCTTAGTTAGGAATGCAGAGGATTATCTTTCACTAAAATTCAAAAGGAAACAAAAGAAACGTTTTTTAAGCCCCAGAACATCATGTAGGTCCAAGAAGGATAAATGTTAATGATATTACTACATTTTAGTTTAATGCAATAGGGCAATATGGGATCAAAGTTAAAAAGTTCCCACAACAAAATGATATACAAATCACTCAGAGATGTTTTAGAACCATTCTTTTATTTGTTTATTTTCCAAGTATTACAAAAAAAAGACAACTTTACATTGATAAATACCTGAATGCATGGAAACAAGCAATTTAGGGAAAATACTGAGGAAAACTACTTGCTTTCTAAATCCTTAATAGGGTTTGAACATTTTAGTTGAAAATGCTACAGGTTAAAGGCACCACAACTCTTTTGTAGGATAAGAAACAAGAAGCAAAATTTCTGTACCCATCAAATATGTCAAGTTCCACCAACTCTTTTTTTACTAAAACTTTGTGCAGCTCCAGCTTTGCAGAGCAAAACCAAATTCTTTACAACCACCATTCACTTGTAGTACCTTTCTTTTCATAGATATTTCATGTCATAAAAAATACCTGTCTAGAAAGTCAGTTATCTATGTACAGTGTAAAGTGTAAAGTTTTCAGAGCAGAAGCAAAATATAAGCATATAGAATAGTAAATACACATTGCAGGCTGCATGTTAACTTACCCAATATGTAAAAGTTAGCATGCAAAATCTGCATGTTAACTTACGCAATACATAAAAGGTTGTCCCTGTGACCTATTAACTATTCATCCCATAGCAGGCTTACTTGGGATGAGATACAATATAAATACATTAATTTTTCAATATAAGGTAAATACGTAACTATAAACTAAAGGACTTCCAAGGGTTTGAAGAGCTGTCTACACTGTGGTAATGCTAGGACTACTATAAAGGATGTTTATTATATAGCCCAAAATTTATTTTCTTTGAAGTAGATATAGAGACTCCACAGACATGAAGACAGAAAATCAGTGGGAATACAGCAAACTAAATGAAAATGAAGATATGAGAAAAATATTACAGAACACAACAACAAGCTTAATGGAACTGTTTTGTTGAGCACTGTGGTGGGTTGACCTTGGCTGGCCACCAGGTGCCCACCAAGCCACTCTATCACTCCCCCTCCTCAGCTGGACAGGGGGAGAAAAATAAAAGTTTCTTCACACACGAACACGTAAAAAGGTCAAGGCTTTGAATTTAGTGGGAATATAGTAGAAAAGTGGGTAATAGCAGGAAAAAAAGAGAAAAAGCTGTGAGGCTTTAATAAGATCCAAATAATTTTAATAATACTTTAAAGAAATAATGCTTTTACTTTCCCACTGTGCCAGAAACAAGCAGTAGCCAGCAAGAGAGAAATACTTTAATGATTTAGAAGTGCCTAGTGATGTTCTGCAAGCATTGACAAAGAAATTCTAAATACAGTATATTTTGCATGCAACCTGGCAGGTATCTCTAGAAGTAGAACTATACTAGCTTTTATATCAATATTCTATAAATGCAGGTACAATTGAGTCTAAATTTATTTACATGTCATTTATGAGGGGAACATATGCTCCAGAAACACTTTGCAGAATTATTCATGATTGAAAGCTTAAAATGTGTAGATGCTTTGGAAACATTACACAAAGTCTGTGTCAAATGCATATTGGCTTAATAAAGCCCTAAATCAATTTTGAAGCATTGATATGCTTTACATTATAACTAGAACCACAATCAGCTAAATGTCCCAGTATTCATTCGTATTGTAATTAATGAAAAACGTCGTGCTACTATAGAAGTGCCTATACATGGGCTCTTGGAATATGAAGAGTTGTGGAATCCCAACTACAGACTGGGGAATGGCGAAGAGGAGAAGAGGCAGTCGGGGAATATTGGACAGACCCTGCGTTAACAGCCCGGCGTTACTCACTCAGATGGCTGAGAGAACAGGAGCGTTCTTCAATTCTTAATGATAAAACAACTTTATCACCAAACTGATTTCAACTGATTTACTATTGTTAATAGAGCAAGAGCAGCTGATAGGGAACCACTGAGAGTTCTGTGTATGTCTACTCAAACTCCAACTGCAGTAAATGGAAAGAAACCATTGACTTCAAGGGAAAGTGAGTTGAGGCCTTTAAGAAAGCTAAGAACAAGTGACTGTGTTTTCAAAAAGAGTCCGTGAAACCTTCATTTGCTTCCTTTTCAAAAGCAGGTAACCTGACTTTCTTCCATGGGACTAGAGACAAAAAGAGCTGGGTTTCTCACAGCACTGAGTATTGCAATGCCCAACTCAAGACGTTTGGCTCCCAAAGTAGAATCTGGAATCCTAGAAATAAGTACTTAGGTGCCCTATAAAATATATTGAGCTTCAAAGCCTGAAGGTAGGGTGAAACAGGAGCTGAGTTGCTTAATCCTATCACTGACAGGCATGGACAGAAGCAGAACATAAGACACATGGGAAGTGGTTTAAGACTGCAGACTCAGGTGCCTGATCAGTGATCATCTTCAGAATTAAAGTTTTGGTCTGTGGCACCAAAATTTGCCTAAGACACACTAAATTTTATTTTGGATCTGGTCTAGACACCAGAGAATGGAGCCAATGTCTTATGCTCTGACTTGGGACTCTTAGACACTTCTAAATTAGATATCATTTGGAAAGCAACTGCCAGAGTGTGACTTCCTCTGTAAGCAGTGCTCAGCTCAGCCATTTGATACCTGATTGTCCATATCCCGGTCAAGGTTGATCAAGGTATTAAAAAGTAACCCTCCAGAAAGTGGCCTCTTAACCCGTAGTGAGCTTAAGAATGGGGAAATGTAACTGCAAGAGATCTTTGTCAAGTCCCAAGCAAGCGTATAGTATTAGTCTTTCCTGGTCATGACAAACAGTGCAGCAGCATGTTGAATTTTACTGAAGTATTTGATTCACTGACCAGGAGAGATAGCTTAACCCTTTGCAGCCTAATGTTGCAGGGATCCTGACTATTGGAAGCTGGAATACACTGTTGATGTGTGAATGCAGTACAAAGAGAATACCACCAAAACGTAACAGCTGGGTTTACCTGAATTAGAAAAAAAACCCAAAAAACCCACCAACATAATTTTGTCCTCTCTTTTAGTCCTAAAGCTTCTGGTCTGAATAGAAGAAGTATTCAAATTGGCATCACACAATGATTTTTCAGTGTTTCTGTGAAACACAAACACTGCTGCCTCTCAGAGATGGAGAGAGGGATTAGCTAAAGGTTGCAGCCGGGTGTTTGTAGGGCCTCATCACCTAATCTGTCCTCCCATTCCAAGTGGCTTTTTCTAGCTGAGTCCTGAAAACCTCCGAAGATGGAAATTCCTCAGCTTCCCTGGACAACCTGCCCTAGTGCTGCACTACTTTCCTAATGAAGAACTATTTATTTCTGAATAAAGTTCCTACCAACTCATGTTTTTTTGGTAATTTCTAAGGAGGGCTATCATCTGATTCCCTATAGATGCAACATTTTAACACCTTCCATTAAAAAAGACTGCAGAAATCCTGTCCACTGATGACTTCTTCAAAATTTCTGTTCCTGGTGGAAGAGGAATCGTAGTATTTGATGTAAATGCTGGTTGGTGTTGCAAAGAGCAGTCTCCTGCCATTTGAGTATTTCTGTGTTCCAAAACCCCAGGATTTTTATGCATGGTCTATAAAGATTTTCTGTTCTAGCATTCTTTTCTTCTAATCAAGACAACCAGCTGGATACAGAATTTGGCTAGCTATTTCGGTTAAAAAACAAACAAACAAACAAACACATGTAATACAATGCATCATCTGGGATGATATCTGGGATCAGATCTTCTCCTGCATAGAACAGAAACAATTCAGGTGTGATACTCTTTTTTTATGCAGCCTAGATCACATCACTGCTCCACCATGTTTACATTTTCCTTGGATCACAGAAGGAATGAGAACAGACGTATTACTAACCAACCTCACTCCCATCATGATATGTCCTTTTAGAATGATATGGAATGCTATTTTGTGTGAGCCTCAAAAAGGTTTAAAATAAAAACTGCTACAAATGCATTTTTGTGGAAGAGAAATATCCAAATAATAAGGGAAGTAGCACACATTATGAGGAAGAGTGAGTAGTAAAAACAATTGGTGAAATACTTTGTTTCAACAATCACATTGTGGAAGACTGAGTAACTCAAGGGTTCTGTAAAACAAGCCAATGGGCAAAATCTTGTATACTGTCAGGATTTGACCCCATCTTTGGATACCTGAGGGACATTCACTGCACTGAGAAATTGCCACACTGCTCAGGCACAGCCGAGAGGAGGTTTGGCACCAGAGCAGCAACCAGCTGCTCCACCAGCTTCCTTATAAAGACGGACAGCATGCCCTAGTCAGCTACGATAGTAATGTAAGTAACTTATGATTGCACCCTATGATAAAGGTGGATCCTAAAGCAAGGAAGAAAATGCTCAGAGGCCCAATACAAAACAAGCTTTCCCCCAGTCACAGCTTCCCCGCAAATAAACCCCCTCAGGATTTACAGCAACGGAAGAGCCATCCGCTCTTTTAGCAGGAAACACACCAAGATGGCCTTAGTACCGCCACCTGCCCCGTCCCATTCGTGGCGCGGAGATGAGGTGAACGGTGGGCGCGAAGGGCGGTGAATGGCGGGCGTGAAGGGAGGGCTGGCAGCCGCAGCACCAGCTCTCCCTCTGCACGGCCTCCCCTCCCTCTCAGTGCTCTCCCCTTCCCACTGCCTTTCCCTCCCCACATTTGGTGTGGGTAGCAACATCGATGAGGCTGTGACAGACATAGTGTGATCAGGGACATGCAACAGGACCAGGTTTCCGTAGTGATTGAATTTAGGGGCCTTGGCAGACTTGCGTGCCGCGAGGCACAGGGAAGCTGAAGGCCTCAGGTATGTTGGTGAGATCACCACTGGCTGGAGAAGGCGTGGAACTGGAAACTCCACATGCTGTTAGTACGCATTCTGCAGGTCATACCCTCCCTTGTTTCAGTTTTGTCTGCCAGCCTGCAGCGCCAGGTCTTCCAGCAGCTGCCTCTATGCAGGTACCATTTCCGTAACTTACCTAAAAGTGCTTCTTTGCAGGCAGAATCACGGCACTGTGGTTGGCCTAGCCGGGAACAGGCTGCTTCGTTGAACGGCTGTTTTGGGACTTCAGCGCTGTTGTATTACTACTATTTGGGCTTTTTCTGTCTAGATATTAAAACACTGGTGGTGGTCACCCAGAGCTAGGTGTGATATTTGTTGTATATCCAATCACATCTGTTGTTATCTCGAACCCTTCAAGCCCCACGTCGGGCGCCAAAAAAAGACTCTTGTGGTCAGAAATCTAAAACATGGCACCATATGAGCTACTATGAAGAAAATTAAATCTATCCCAGTCAAAACCAGTACATATGTCATCGTAAGGAAAGTTTAAAATTACAATTTTAAATTATACTTTTATTTTGATTTTATGGTCAACTCAGAAAATCTGTGTCAGAAAATGCAGAAAATACAATAACCAATTTTTATCCCATTTCAGGAATAAATGCACAGTGATGCACTGATGTCTCTCTTTAAAATGCTGACTGGTCTTATGTCAGTGCAAAGGTGAGATTCCTTATTATCTATGTAAGACGTACCCTACCTATTGTCCACCTTCATGGACAAGAGGCAAGATAATCTAAAGAGACATCCATATCTGCTCCCTCTCGGTCCTGAGTTGCTTCAGTCACTGATTTGTAGCATTACTTTGCAGTCAGAGATTTGTAGCATTATTTTGGGAAGTTTGTCATCCTGCTTACGTTCCGGCACCTTGAAGGCACTGACTGACAGGCAGCAAACTTTATCCTTTACCAGCCGAACCTTCCTTTTCTCCTTCGAAAAGAGCTGAGCTAGACTAAATGCAGGTGGACAGGAGACATCTTCTAGGGATCACAGTGTGGCAAAGGTTGAAAACACTGACTTTAAACTGTTCTACAGCTGAATCATTTATATTAAATCTAGAAATCTTTTTCCTGAGATTCTATTTCCTTGGAGTATTTTTAAAATCTCAATTACTGCTTCAGTCATATCTCAAGTAAGACGTATAACTTTACTCCTTAGTTGGTGATTGTACCCTCTAATGTATTTTTTTCAACTTAACCTGCTCCCAGCATACACATAATCTGCTGTCCAGGTCTACCCTTATGTTGCCAGTCTCAGACATTTTTCGTTTTCCTGTCTGAACTCTTCTAGCTTTGAACTATCGATTTCCTCCTCGCTAGTACTTGAGACTTCACCTTACTTCCTATTATCAGTAAAATTTCTTGGTGTGATATTTATATTTCTTCCATTCTTTTTAAAGGTAGTTGAGTAGCAGTAGTGATGGGAACTCTGGAGTCCAGAAGACCACCTGGTTCTATTTGTCCAGTCTGTTGCTGTCTCATGCAACCACATCTTCATTTGAGCCATTATATGCACCAAGCTCCCTCTTTCAGAAGTTGTATTTCTTGCTCTTCTGGGACGGTGGTTCTTTGATGTATAGAAAGTTTCTGCCAATTTCCAGCCTAAATTTACTACTAGACAATGAATACCAATTTGTTTCTATACTTATATTATCTTTTAAGTGCTTTCTTTGCTGTTACTTACATCTTATCCCCTAACATTTAAGGAGGACTATACCCTTATCAACTTGCATTTTGCTAATTGAAAAGTCAAGTTTTTCTAGTTTCCTGTAAACTTGCCTATAGCAACATCTTTAGAGTGAAAATGCCTTCCTCCTCAAAGACTGAGTAAATACCAATTTTCTTATGGTTTTGAGTTCCTTCAGTAACAGATTACTGAAACAAGACTTAATACAATGCACTTACGAAATTTAAGAAGGAAAAAACTTAGTAAATGAAGGCTTTGTTTAGCAATACAAAAGATCTGTTTAAAGCATCCAGAAAAGCAAAAACATCCTTTAATTTAACAATATGAAGTGTGTGATTTTTTTTTTCACTCATATTAGGAACAGCTTAATCATTTTTAGCCATCAAATGAAAAGTAATCTACACATATACTCATGTCACAATGGAAGATGAACATTTATTCCTCTCTGCTTTTTCTTCCTTTAATTTAATCAGCTCCTGTATTCCCTGTACTAACTTGGAAAATTAGTTTTTAGACATCTGGGAAAAATTAAAGAAATAATTTGTACTGTAAGCATGGAAAAGAGGCTTTTTAATCTTTTCTGTGCTGCAACTTAGAAGAAAAGTAATAAAAGCTTCTGAAGCTGGGGAGGGCGGGGGGCAAAGGGGCATGAAGAGGAAGTTGCTGATCCCAAGAGCAACCCTCTCTTGGCCGCCTTTTTCAAGATTCAAACCATTAATCACTTTCAGTCAGGAGAAGATACAGTAACAGCAGAAACAGCTATTGCACCTGGAGCAGATCTGGCAGATGTTCTAGAAAGAGAGCATTATTTAAGATTCAGAACACTTCAGATTTGGAAAGGTTTGGCAAAGCAAATTCATAGAATTTAAATGTAATAGAAGTGATTTCCTTAAGGAAGTCAAGGTTATATATCTAAAAAAATGATATCTTTCAAAGGATTAAGAGTCTGCTTTTTCTCCTTTGAAAGAAATATTCAAGCTCTCAACAAAAAGACTTCTTTTGTTAGATCTCAATCTTTTGTCCTTCTTTCAGTATCTTGCATTCCTAGTCCCTGCCACAAGCAACCTAGTCTCTGAGAAAAAGAACTTCATCCTCCTCATCTTCCCTACTTCTTTTATTCTGAAGTGGGCTTAATACCACAGGAACTTCTTTAATTTCAATACCTCACTAGGGAGCTGGTCTGAACTTCAGAAGAACCTCAAAGGGAAACTTAAGCATCCTGTAGTAATTGTTTCGCAAGTTAGCCTTTCTATAGCAAACCATCATGTGCTGGTTATCTAAATACAGAAACAAAATTCTTGAGTCAAATGTCATATTAAGAAAGTTTTTAAGATAAATGCCCAGATACTTCTGAGGTCTGTGAAGCACCTGTCAGCATCTGAGTTTCTCACATTTTGTTTTAAAAGGCTTCTGTTACATGTTATCTTAAGCCTATTTGAAACAGCTCATTATTAGTGTCCAGTACTGGAGGCTCCTTGTTGTCTTCAAAAATAGCTTATTTTCCCTGTAATGCTTACTCATTTAATTCTTGTGAGTTTGTAAAAAACGGGGGTTTACAAGCATAAATATCCCCAGACTCCTTGCATAAGCCCAAGTCAAGAGTTTAACCCATTCCTTTCTAGACATAGTGTGGAAAACTGAAGCCTGCACAGTGAATTTCATGTACCATGGAGTACCATATACCCACATTTCTTACATAGATGGAAAAGGAAAACTTTGCCTTACTACACTAGTTTTTAGAAGTTTGAGGGGTTTGTTGTATTGCTGGCTCCCCTTTTGTTTTTTTGGTTACATTTCAGAATTAAATTAATGTTTGTAAATAAAAAAAAATAATTTATTTGGATCAAATAATTAATTTTGAGCTTAATCTTTTTTATTAACAAGTAGAATTAACCCCCAAATCACAGAAAACTCATATTTTTCAGACTAATACAGGTCAACTGTTTTGGAATAGATACTTTCCCTGCAAATGGAAGAAAAGAGAGGTAAGAGTGAAAAGAGTGATAAAGTAAAGAGAGAGAAACAGGAGGGATGTAACAGCTGTAAAGTATTCCTTGGTGTTGTCCTTCGGAATGCATACTGTCCAAGATCAGTTAATGCATAATTGTCTCTTCATGAACTGACTCTGAATTTTTCTGCAAACTAGAGCACCAAAATTTTGTTCATTTAAAACATTAGTTGCCTCTACCACCAAAATAATTTCCATTAGGTTCCTAAGTCTGAAATATTGTTCACACTTGGTTTGGCTGAAGAAACAGCTGGTTTTTATGGACTTTGCTGAACTTTCTGTAAGAGGACAAATTTCTTACAATAGAGGAAAATGAGTAATCAGTAGGAATTTAAAATAAACACTACAAGCATGGAGCATAGCTTAAACTAGTATTTCTGTTATATTTAAAACAGTCTTGAAACTCCCTTTTCCTCAGATCTGGGCTGGACACTAAATAATCTATGATCAAATATTTTGAAATAGATGTACATATAAAAATTGGTTGCTGAAGTTGATCAGCTGTTGTTGTTTGCATTGTCTTAGGACCACCTGTCTTCAGTTTTAAATTACTGTAGTGGAGTTGGCCCCAAAATAAGCTATAGTTTTGGGTTTTTAAATTAAGTGTAGGAGTTCTATATAGATAAACATTGTAATTTATGAACTATATCTTCAGAATTTCACTGCATACTATTGTCATGGCAGTTTGGAATAGAGGATCCATAAAGGTGGCTTATAACTACTAAGCTTTAAAGTGCACTGAGGCAAAAAGATGCTAAGGCGATATTCATATACTGTTATTATACAGCATGTTTCGTATAGCTTAACTTAATTCTTTGTTGAAATTCTCTGATGGTCAAAATTCTGCCAGGATATTTTATAAACTATTACACTAAGTTAAAGCCTCAGGAATATTTATATAAAATACAGATAAATAAGGATTAATCATTCTTCTTCACAGTACACTTTCTCAGTGGGACATATATTTAGCTTACACAGAAAACTGTAAACAATAGTTAGTCACATTTTGAATACTATGACTAGAGTTTAAACGAACTCTACTGAACAGCCTGTTTCTATTACAGACTTTTCTCTTGCTGTTATTTAAACCACAACATTTTAGGAGAGTATTTGCATTTCTAGACAAACATTTCCCTCTGATCTTCTTTCTCAAATCATTTATCAATTTTTTTAACATAAAAATATATCATATTCTTGACAGGAGAGGATTTTACTGTACTGGATAACCATTGCTTTAGACTGCTTGTATCTTTTCCATCCTTGTACTTGCGTTTCTCTAATCCCTTTGGATCCTTCATTCTTGTACCTCTTCTGCAATGCCTTATTTTCTGCTACCACCACCTCATCTCATATTCTTCTTTATCCTCTAAATTAATCTTCATGATTGTTATACTAGAATTTCTTGTGAACAGTTTCAGTGTTCTGAAAGCAATTTTGGCACGTTTTTCCATCCATCCTTGTTCTTATTTATGGTGATTTGCAGCTTAGGATCTCCATTAATGCCCTTCTCAGATACTACTGCCTTGAGGCAGAGGAATTGTGGTAAGAGGCACCAAGTGCGTGTTTTGCCTAAAAGAGTCTCTGATGTACAGTAGTTTTCACAAGTTAAGATAGGCAAGTCCCCAAGACATTGGCAATGCCAGAACTACTTGCTAACAGCTTCACTGCTGGCTCTACTGTGGAGACTGCAGGGCACTACTGAATAATGAGTTGAGTTAAAAGGTTCGTGATATTTGACATTCTGTTCTCCACACATACAGAGTGTGCCCTTTTTTGACTGGGGAGAGAAGATGTAAGGAACTGCAAAAGATGAACCACTGAAAATGCAGCTCAGAACTGATTATTGTATGAAACCGACAAGGAGCACGTCAGATCGGTTACTCATGATACTCCTTGGAGTGACCTGCAGCTACGACTTGCTTTGTTGTTGTCAACTATAAAAGCACTGAGTAAATACAGAGTTCAATATACATTGATTATCTCAGCAGCTTTGATCTCCTTAAAGATCAAACCTGTAAGGGTACTCAGTGTGTTCCAAGTTCACAGTTAGACATAGCAATTTTTTCTAGCTATAATCGCCTTGTTGCAATTCTTAGGTATATTATGGTTCTTCATGATGATTTATTGCTGAAAGAAAAAAAAAGAAGACAAAACCCTTCAGTTGTAGAGCTGTGTAATAATTCTGTATCACTCACAATTTATTTTTGTTTTAGTTTTAGTTCCACCTCTTGGGTACCTATGGCTAACACTTTTGTTTGTCCCTCATTTATGCTCCCTTGCAGACTGCGCAAGAACCAATGTAGACCACTGAATAGAGCTCAGAATACATCAAAACAAGTATCTGACTAACCTGTAGAAAATACTCAGGAAAAACTCCTGGAAACAACACAACCTAAAAAATGTAAACTTAATGAGCTTTGGTGTAATATTCATACAAATTTTGATGGTAAAGGAGCATATAATGGTAGAACAGAAAACTAATATTAAAGTATTAAACGATCAGTGATGTACACATCACCTTTCTCATGCTGCAAACTGACACTAGTAGCAACTAAAATACTTCAGAAGTTTAAGAGATCATGAAGATAGCAAATATGTTCATATTGATAAAATGCCTCTAAAGATCAGGAAAACTACTAAGCATGGAAGTATAACTTTAGCAAGGTCTAAAGAGAAAAAGATTATCGCATTGTTGTTCAACCTCCTTGCTAATCTGATACGTATTCAAATTAAGTTAAAACATGTTATACAAACTTATTTGATTGTGCTGAAAATAACTTTCAATTACTCTAGGTACATAAAAAAGCATATATATACATCATGAAAGAGACTAAGTGGTTTTCCATGGTGTCTCATGTGCTGCAGATAATGGTGAAGCTGCAATTTTTGTGCTGTGAATGTGCATTTCCTTTAGCTATTTGTAAAACAATAGCTTAATTCAGCTTGGATTCAGTGAATCCAGCCTTTGGTGCCTTTTATAGCAGAGAGCCTGTTCCCCAGCTAGTAGGTGGATTGCAGATGTGCATGTTTTTCTTCCACTCCCTAGGAAAGAAGACTGAAGGAAACACCTGGTATCCACTTTGTTTCCTGGTGCCACTTGATAGAGGTTGATTTGCATTTCAGAGCTTATTGTAAAGCGTATGGAGGTTGTTGACTTGTCATTATTCTACCCATTTGGCATGCTCTTGCCTTCATTTCTTTTCTTCATCTCCCCCCATATACTACTCACATGCATTATTTTTGCCTTTCTTTCTGAAAACAGGCATTTCATTCTGTACCTGAGATAAGTTGACAGGGAATGACAGTCCTTGTCTGTACTGGCATCACCTTCATATTGTAAGATCTTTGGTGCTTGTTGAGTAGCAGGCACACAATCACTATCTTGGGCCTGTACAACAGCAGCAGTAACATCAGGCATTGCCCTTGAAAAGGTGATTCATGAAAACTGAAGCTAAAAACAATTGATAGGAGTGAAGAAATAGCTGAGTTTTAATATTAGAAGCCTTGTGTTGATACTTAAACCTGCTGAATGTCACTTCTTTTTCTGAAACCAGAGTAGACATTTTGGTTCAAGCTGAGACTCAAGTTAAACAGTAACATTTGTTACAACACATCAGACTCACTAAAATTATGGCTAAATCAAATAATAAAAACAGTAATATTTATTTTTATATCACTTTTAAAGATTAGCAAATATTAACTTGGCAGAGAACTGTTCACTGCAGCATCTCCTTGATATATCAGTTAATATACCTGAAATCTTGGGCACTTCTGTGACAAAATCTATTGACTTCAATGTACATCTTTGTAGATAAAATGGGAATATGGCCTGAAAAATAAGCTGACACATGATATCCTCTGTTAAATAAATACATGAATTGAGAGAATAGATATTTAAAATTGTTCAAATTAGAAAAGCCTGTTTCCAATACGAAAATCTATGTATGCTAGTAACAAATGGCAAAACATGAACACTGAAATTCATGCCTTACACTTTTGTACAAAATACCATTGTAACTACCACAAATAGCTGCTGTTATGCTTCATGGAAGGTAATTGCACTATCATTTAGATAGGTAATCTTTTAATTCCAACAATTACAACTAGAATCTAAAATGGCTATTTGAAACTATACAAAAGTACAAGGAACACTACTAAAATATATACCAGTTGCTTTTCTGAACTTTAAGTCTCTATCCACTCTCTAATTTGTCATTAAATATAGTTTGATGGACAAATTATACTTATTCATAGAGATACACTAACTCTAATAAGGGTTGTTTAATAAACTCTTCAGTCATTCTGGTATAGAAAGCTCAGTAAAATTTCCCTTCAGTTCCTTGTCTTCAGATGAAGCTTTCAAAAATCAAGAAACAAATAAGGTACCAACTCCCATTCCCCATACTTGGCATCATGGGACCATCAGAAGATCATGGGAGAATAACATAAGAGTTCTGAATTCCCTTAACTCCAATAACCCTTCCAATCTCATTAAGTAAGGAAAATTTTAGGGGAAAAAAATTGCAATGAGTTGTGTCTTAAGGTGTGGTTTCATTAAATATTTCCTTTGGCAACCGTACCGGCTTAAGTAGCCCACAACTCCCCTGTTGCTCTCCACAGAATGACCGGTTTAGAGAATTAACCCAGTCAAAAATAAGCTCTAACAGCCACAGCAGCACTAAGGAGACTAGAGTGAACAGGGTGGCAGAATCTGTTAAATTAGTACTTGAAAGAAATGAAATGTTCCTTATACTATGCACAGGTATCAGCTAATTAACAAGTCCAGTCTCTCTTCAGTTATATTATCCAAGCCCATCCCGGAAATTCCGATATATGACATGAAAAATTAGAGATCAGACCAAAGCGAGTAAGAAAAAGAGCAGATGCAAGGACTCTTGCCATCCTCTACTGAGAGACCTACATAGAAGGTTACAGGTTATCTCTCTTTGCTCTGTGGCTTCCATGAGCATTTTGATCTTTAATGTTCCCTAGCACAGCATCTACAGCACAGGTTGCCCAATAATAAGGGTACTAGCCTGAGACATAAAAGTCTGAAGGACAGAGTTGGATCTAGGTATCTCACTTTCAGGCCAAATGCAGTAACCATTAAAATACCATAAAACGTTTTGTACTGACTCAATGCTCTAACCCACTGTAGAAAACACAGGCAATGGGTATTATTGTTAAGAAAACTTAGGTCTTGCTCTTCCTCATATTTTGACTCCCATGTGACTTACACTGCAGCTGTATGTCAAGCTGCTCAGGTGGAAGCAGTTCTGCGTCTAAGGAAAAAAAATGAAACCACAGGCATGAAGAGCATGTTCAAGAAGCCGTAAACGTAGGCACTTTGAGGTTTAGGCATTTCTTGGATAGGATTATACGCTCAACTCAGAAGTATCAGTCTGTCTTGAACCTGTACCCAGCCACAGTTCAAGATGTGAACTGGATGCCCCAGAATCCAGTTATAAAATTCTCACACGCTTAGCATTGCTCCCAATAGCAAATGGTAAATTTTGCTACTGACTTCAACATGATAGATTCCTTACGTTCCACAAGAGGTTTGTTTGTTTATTTGTTTTTTAATTTTTCAGTGGGAGTTTTATTAGAAGGAATGGAGACTCCATGATTCTTGTCAATTGTCAGTCTTTGGATTTCCTGTTTCGGTTCATATAGGCATTAGTCACCACATATTGTATAATACGGTACTTAGAACTTTGTAAACAATCTTGCTGAATAGTCATACAGTGTTAGGAAGTGGGACTTTATGACAAAGATAAAATGGCTGCAATTGTGAAAGAAGAAAACATAGGCAGAAAGAAGGAACTTTGAAAAATAATAGCTTTTGTTTGTTTTCAGCTTGCTCACAGTGATCCTGCCAACAGAATGTATAATTGTGTTTCACAGTCTATTACTAGATCAATTTTAGAAGATTATTTTGAAGGAGCAATCTCTTTTAGCTTCTCATTGCCCATCCCTTCCCTTCTCCAGACACGAACACTATTTCATACTTGCACTTATTGATTAATGTATGTAAATAGAAAATGTAATGCAAAACATACATTTATTTAAAGAATAAAATAATAGAAAATCTCACTTGAATTTCTAAATTTGATTTAACCATTCCAACATTAAGCATATTTAAGTCCAAATCTTTCTACACAAAGACTTCCAAACTGAAGTTTACTGTATCCTAGCATAAAGGATTCAAAACACAACTAATCACAACCGAAGAAAGAATAAGAGTGAAGAACTAGTTAAACTTGCATGGTTTAGTACTAATAAACTTGAAATAGAAGGGTAGATTTTTCTCCCAAATGGTCCATTTAATAATTTGAAGCACTGATATTTGCAAATAGATTTCTTAAAAAAAATATATATCTCATTTTAAAACAGCATTGCAAAGCATAAATAGATTTGATTTGAAAGGAAGATCATCTCTGTAGAAGTGAAAGCAAAAATAGGCCAGCACCTCAGTCACTACTAGAACTGTCTGAACTATCAGAAGATGAACTTTTTTCCTTTCGTCTCTTCTTTTTCTCCTTTTTATGATGTTTTCCTTTCTTAGATTTATTCTTTTTTTCCTTTTTCCTTTCTTTTTTGTGTGACTTTTGTTTTTTTGACTTTGGCCCGTCCTCTTCAGCTGTACTTGATGAGGAAGACCTAGTTAAAAAAAAAAAATAGATACAGATTTATATGTAATTAAAGAAGGAAAATGACACAAGAATAATGTTTATTTTTTATTTCAGCATTTATATAATGTCACAAATCAAATTTGGTGTAGAATTTGTACAGTAGCATCCACTGGAAAGCTTATGATACCTCAGTCTGCATGTTCAACTGAAAGATGATTTTTCTAATTAGACTATTATGCCAGAAAAGCAGTATGTTTATAATGCAGATTAATTAACAATGGAATAGGCAAGTCCTGTGTTTTTCAGCCTTCAGTAAGAAGAAGACTACGAGTATAGACCTCCAGAAAACTGAAAGTATGACAGTAAGAGAGCTTTGAGCTTTCAAAATATCACATGATCAGTAACAATGCTACAGTAATGCCTTCAGACAAATCTTTATGTATTTCTCTCATACAAAAAACTAAGAGAAACAGGTCTAACAAATTTGGATGCTCTTCCAGCTGGTAATATCGGTCTCTAACCAGCAGTGATGAGTGATTACATACACACAAGAATCAACATGACAATAAAAGAAAAGTCCCGATTATTATACTCAAGAGGGCAGTTTTGTGCTATTGTTTACATGATTAACTATTATTCATTACTTGCATGTAAAGACTACAGCTGGCAGGCTGACTCTTCTCTACTGGTTCAAAACCGTAAGTTAGAGCTACACTAGGTAAATAAGGAAGTGGAAAAATGCCAATACAACCAAATGTTAAATCCTCTTTGTTTATTTCTGAAGAACATCTTATTGTGGCCTCCAAATACATTATACATTTCCTAGCTCTCACTGCAGTTCCTGGGATATTGTCTCATCAACAGTTCTAACAATTAACCAGTCTATAGTCTTGTCTAAAAAAAATCAGTCAGCAGGCCAAAACTCAGATTCACTATAAATTTGGGTATTATGGCATTTTCCCTTGAAACTGGAGTAACACTTTTTTTAGGCTTCTACAACAACAGGAACATTAAAACTCAACACTCGCTAAGTAAACCTACAGAAGTTTTCATTTTGATAGTTACATGTTACTCAGAGCGTGTATGCCTGTGTGTGTACAGATGCATGCGTGCACACAGGGTATCTCACAGCCTCTGAACTGCAGGGAGGCTTCTCCATGCAAGCTAAGATGGGGACCAAACCTGTAATCCTCCTGACTCCTTGCTCTGCTTTTCCCACTACA
The DNA here is from genome assembly GCA_009819775.1 of Phoenicopterus ruber ruber. Lineage (NCBI taxonomy): Eukaryota > Metazoa > Chordata > Aves > Phoenicopteriformes > Phoenicopteridae > Phoenicopterus > Phoenicopterus ruber. Next base: position 23,968,826 of record CM020246.1, read on the forward strand.
TCTTGCCCAGTGTTAGACAGTCAGAGGGAACATTGCTTTCTCAGACCTGCAGACCTATAGAACTCCTATGCTTTGCCAGAGCTGTCTAGACTTTCACAGTCCTAGCTCCACAGCAGAAGTCTGTGGCTTTACCATTACTCAAAGAACAAATGAATTCCCACCGGAAAACAGGAAGCTTTTCAAAACAAAGATGTACTTGCAAATAAAGTTGCATCAAAAGCAGCAATGTTTTCTGAGAAAAAACTCAAATATCAGAAATAATTCTAAAGTTCTGTTTTGAAATTAAAATACGTATGTGATAGAGTTACCTTTTTCTTGGTCTCTTTAGTTTTGTTTTTTCTTTGCTTTTTCTTTTTTGTTTCTTTTTTTCTTCCTCCTCATTTAAATCTATGGATAAGAAGTTACAGTTTACAAAACACTTGTCTGAATTAACATCAGCATTAAAAGAATGGCTTCAATAGCAATGTAAAGTTACTACAAAATTCCTGTTAAATGTTTTTCTTTTCCTTCCTCCAAATTCTGGTCTAGTATAATAATTTCAGAAATATTTTGCAGAGTAGCAGAACTTTTTATACAACTTACATTCTAATGACTTTGATCTAAGCACTAAGAATGAAGGAAGGCCCATAAAATGTAGCAAAAAGTTGTGACTTTTCCTATATGTTTACATCAGCTTTAGGTTTTCATATCCATTCTTCTGTATTTTAAAAGACTTGCCGAAGTCTGAAAACAGGTCATTTAACTAGAACGTATGAAAAAATGAATATTCCCTTAGGGTTACCTGAATTTCTTTCACACAGCCTCTTTTCACACTTCACAAATAGCTATGCCATAGCTAAGATAAATTTGAGTTAACTGTCAATATACTGCCTACGAAAATTGGCAGATGATTCACCCTTCATCTGGTCATGTTTGGTTCCTGCCCTAACACTGTATAGTAGTGTATAGTATTTTCACATTTCACTTACAAGCAATATTTTTATCACACTAGATGAAATTTGTGACCTTAGACTTTTCTATACCAGCTCAAAAACTATTTTTGAATTCTCCGAACTGCAAATCCACTACATAAACATATATTACAATGTCAACTAACAGGAAAATACTGGCTTTACAATTTATCCTTAAAACAGATATCTAATTTTGAGCACTTCATCTTCTTTCTATCATACAAACAACTTTCCATAGACTGTGCATGCTAGTGCAGTTATTCATTTGCTACCATAAATAGAAATTACTGGTCTGTATGGTCTGAAGTGAAGTTTGAAAGAATTCAATGTGAATCACAAGAAGCAAATTATTTTTGGAGCAACTAAAAACAATGAACAAGAATGTGGGAACAAGCACTCAGTAAGTTTTAAGAAAACAGTGCAAAAATCTTGAGATGAGGCCACTTGAAAATGACAAAATCCTGCCTAGATTATTGACAGTTAAAGATACATATCTCCTCACAGTACATATAGCAGCCACAGTTTGAGAAAGAATATGTAATAAACAAGGATATTAAAAGATCAAGTAAACAGCTGTTTTTCCTGCAGATATCCATCTTCAATCAGTTTAGGTCCAAAAAAACTCCCTTACATTCAAAAGTACATGATAAGTGGGAACAAGTTTTTCCAAAGAGACTTGTTGCAACTGTTGCAGTACCAATTCAGCACTCCTGACAAGCAGACTATCCATTTCTTCTCAAGTGTTCCAGCAAAATACAGGATTCTAGCTATCCCTTTTCCTTCCTAAATAGCATCTTTAGTAGGAACTGAATGACAAGTCTGGAACGTGAGAGCAACAGAACAAAACACGACATTTCAAGGGGCTGGGGGGGGAAATATTCATTCATTTAGAATATGCTATGGTGGAACAACCTCCCCTTCTTACTTAGGGGAACATCCTCTTTGGAGTTCAAATTCAAATGAACTCAAGTATCTGCTAAATAATTAACCCATCTATTCTCTCTCTGACAAACAGCTGATGCCTCACAGAGAACAGTAATTCTCCAAATATGAATGTTTAAATCCAATTCAACAGCTGTTTCAATCAAAACCCTACTTAGAAACTGGAAAGAAACTCAGCTGTCATATATGTCATTAGTTTTAAGATACTATCAACTTTAAGATGTTTAAACTACATGCCATAATCAAAAGATTAACTCAGAACATCCATGCCATTTTCTCCTAAGCAGCTTCTTAGTAACAGTCTTACAATCTTTTGTATTTTGGAGCTTTTTTTGAGATGTTCCAAATGGGTACATTATTAATTTCCTATGACAGGAATTAATAAAAAAAGATGTGGGTTTATCAAATCTCTGAAGTCTGAACACATGAAGTAAAACATCTACTTTTAAAGCACAGGCTAAAAGAACTAATAGTAGTTCTCAAAAAGGATGAAATGGGAGTTGCAGTAGTTCAGAAGACCACTATCCAATTTACTCTTAAAGAAAAAAACCCCACAAACTTACTCTTTTTTTCACGCATGGCTTGCAATCTCTGCAATTCTTCTTCCTCACTGTCTTCACTGCTAGTGCTGCTAACATCTAAAACGATATCTCTTTGAGGATCTACTCGGAGGAAGTTTCGGCATTCAAATGTCAGATGACCAGCTGAACAAAACAAATATTCAGAAAGAAAAACTACAATGTACCGAAAAATATCAGAAACTAAAGAACACCCATTCTAGTAATACTCAGTTTTGAGAAGTCAAAAAAGGCTAGGCTGCAATCTATGAACAAGGAGGGAGAAGGCTTACTTTGAAAAAGCCTCAAAGAATTTTGACAGGTTGTGCAATGGTATTCCATTTAATACTGCTTTATGACCTCCCTCTTATTTCTGCTAATTTAAAGATTTTGTCCAACCTTTACTTTCCTTTTTTTTTAATGGTCTCAGATCCTTCCTGAAGAAATTACTTTCATTAGTTTTCAAAGCATGAAGTGAAATATTTAAAAAACTACAGCAAGTGTGTTATATATCTCTCTTTGTCTCCCTCTAGTGAAATAGAAGAATCCTATTCCCTTATGAGAAATAATCTTTAACAACCAGTATGTAATACTGACTAAGTTACTACTTGACTAATATTTTTAGTTTTCTAAGTTATATCTCAATAATCATGACCAGAGTTAGAAACCTTGTGCTGAATACACTTATTGGAATAATAAAGAGAAACAAAACATATTGAAGATATGGTTTGGCAGAACCTAAGCTAAAGATACAGGAATTAAAGTAGCAACTGAAACAAACTCATCTTCGTCATATCAAAATACCTACGTGTTGAAGACAGTGCTTTTAGGAACATACATACAGGTTGTGTGATTTGACTACAAGTTTCCTTCTCTTCCAGAAAGCTTCTGATAATTACTGCATGTAGAAATGAAGCACTAAATCTATATTGATATCCACGTTCCTTTGGAAGAACAGGTACACAAAGCAATTCATTGACAAAATTTGCTGGAGACAAAGTCTACAGTCAAAGAACAAAGCAAGCTTTTTTCCCCTTTGCCCCACATAACGCTCATACAAAAAATAGTTTAAATCACTGTGTTAGAAGTTCAATGGAATTCACTGCAAAACAATGTCCACCCCTCCATTGTTCTAAAAATAAGTTAGTGATTAACAAATTAAAATCTTCACTAAGACCTGTCTCCATTCATCAGGAGAGTAGCCACAGACATGCTTATATGATCAGAGCATAATGCAAAGCATGAGCTAAATGCTAACTACAGAACTTTTAAGTAACAAAATTAACTTTCTTGAAATATAGAATGCACAAAGAAGTAGGTTTTCTTAGTGTAGAAGATCATACAGATTTTAAATTATTTTTTCTTTCAAAATAGAGTGTACTTGAGCTGAAATGCCTGCTTATGTTTGCAGTGAGACTCAGAAGAAGCTCAAATGCTAATCTCAGTAGATATCAAAGATCACGATTTAAATTCAAAGTTTCTCAAGTTAATTGCACTGCAAATGTAGTATATATGAATAAAACAGCATATTATTATTTTTTTTCTGAGAAACTCAAGGGTTTTCAAAAGCAGCAATAGATGTGAGGGGCCAGAGAATGAATAGGAAATTAAAAAAAAAAAAAAACCAAAACGTAAACTGACAAATGTGTGGGAAACAAGGGAGAACATTTCTCTTTGACACCCCCCTGACCCCCAAAAGCAGTTCCAACATCACAAATTGAAGAAACCACTGTAACTTCATATTGCTTACTACAGACTTACGGTAGCCACACTTCTTGCATCCTGCTCTGATGTTATCCTTATTTCCACCTGAAAAAGAAAATGCCATTAATTAGGTATTGCTAAACAGAACTCTCAAGTTTCTTTTCAATCTGGCTTAATAATGTCAATACACAGACAGGAGTGATCACTCCTAAGAATACTAGGAATGCTAAGATCTTAAAAAAAAAAAACCAACTTAAAAGCAAAACAGTGCATTTCTAAGGTCACTGTTCTGTGCAGTAATCTATTAGAACAAAATTGGCTAGTATAAACTGGTACGGATCTTTTAGCTTCACATAACTTATTGCCAAATCCTCATTTGATTTACTATGACCTTTCCATTATAATTTTAATAATTATTCCACTTCTCTGAAAGCTTATGCATTTGTTTAGTTACAGTATGAAAAGATGGTAATAGCTATCTGACATTCCAGTGATCCATAACTGCACGCTACAAATGTACTTATAAATTCTAGCAGTGCATGGATGTTGACAGATGTTCACTGGCAACTCTGAAGTAATTTTTATTTTAATTACAAGAACTGTCTTAAAAAGGCAACTAAAAAAAAAAAAAAGAGAGAGAGAAACAATCACTCCTGAAAAGTGACAAAAGAGAGGTAGAAGCAATAAAAAAGCAGCTAAACAAATTGTTAAATAATTCTGAATCCAGGCAACATGGCACCAAATACAAAGAATTAATGGGTGCGAGAAAGCAAATGGGAAATAAAGTGAAGAGAATAACAGAAAAGTCCATAGATGCTATGCAGGAAGGAAGACCAGAATAGTGCAAATTTCAGGTATAAAATTTGTATGATTTTCCCATCTAAGCCCACAGTTAAGTTAAACAGACGTAGGAGGACATGACTCAGAACAAGAGAAACCCCAGAGACCCACCCCTCAAAACCAGATCAGTCTTATTTTTAATCGGCTGAGCCTATTCACAATGAAAGTCGCAACTGAATTTCCAAAATCAAAAGGTGCCCTTTGGTCTTCCAACTGCATAGAATATGAAAAAATCCAGCAACTTCAACAGTTATATACAGTTTTCTGAATAAGTAGGTCATTTATTTAAATAAACAATTATGCAACAATAACAAGAAATCCATGACAGAAATTAGAGAATGAGAAAGGTCCGTGAATTTAAACATGGATTTACTGAGACAAGCACTGTCTTTAGAAAGTTCTACTCAAAGTAACAGAGAAACCTTAAAATCCCAGGTTGAAAAACTAACTTGGAAACTTGGAAAAGTCACTGGTCTATGCCCTGATGAGTACTGGAAAGCGAAGCAATAAAGACACATACATTCCATTACGACGTGTGGTTTTCTATGGATCCCCAAACCTCAGTATTACATATCCCCTTCGGGGTCTACAAACTCATGAGTGTTTAGATGCCTGTTTTATAAGCAGCTATCTTTTGAGGGAAAACCATGAGAGGTAAGGAGGTAGGGAACATGGAAGAAAGTGTCAAGAAGCAAGGAACGTAAGTATACCTGTATCTTGCAATGTCATATCAAAGAAATACTCAAAACAGCATCTGCTTGTTCACCACACCTTGGGACTAAAAAGCAGGATCACCCAAGCTACCTACTTTGTCTCAGCTTTCTGAAATACTCAGTAAACTTCAGCCCTACAGTGTAATTGACCTGTAGGTACAGAAAGATTTGGTATTCCATGCAAGGGAACAGTCATGCAGTACAGTCATGCACATGCTACAAATCTCCGGTAATATGTGCAGGTGCCATTTGTCAGGATTTCCAATAGAAACACCCAGCAGACGACAAGAATAGTACTTTACTGCTGAATTCGGTAAAGCTGGTAGATCACTGACACCAGCTCCAGGTTTAATGGAACAGCTATTCATGCAACTTGGATATCTTTACACAGTTACATCTCCCAACATAGATACATTTTTAACTAAGACACAGACTGTGTTTCACACTGGTGATCGGAAAAAAAATAATGTATAAGAGTTAAAACTTTACAGAGCAGCAGAAACAGGAATCCCAATCAAGACTGGTGTCTTCCTAGACCTTGTTGACAATTTCTGAAAAAGTTAAGGCCCCTCCCTCTACCTAGCTACAGGACAAGTGTTCTTCCTTGCTCCCACCAAATTCCTGAGACTGAAATTTTATTATTTTTGGCTTTAAATAATAATGTTAGAAGCAGAGGTTTAAACTAGATGAAGTTTTAGATGATTAAAAGCAAACAAACTACTAGAAGCTTCCTTTTCTCACTCCCTTCTTCCAAAGCATCAATCCTCAACTAAATTAACGACCAACACAGCAGCAACCATCACTAAGGACCTAATTCATTCCGTGGAGCACAAGGTTGCAAAAAAAAGCTTTGGAAACCTTTGAATGCAAACATGAGATGTCTTCCTCAAGAACCCCCTCTAGAATGGGAGCAAGTTTATAAATGATTTCTCTTTTCTTAAGATAACTGCTTACCTCTTACCAAAGCTCAGGCTTGTTCAGCCGTTCTCCAATCAAACACTCCTCATGTGTTTCAAGAAAAAAAATTATGAAGCAACGGCTATATGATCTAAATACCTTGCAAAGAGCACAAGCGTTTCTGCCTGTGCTGTCTCACCATCATTCTCCACGGCTCTATTTAAACAATAATCTGCGGGGCACAAACGTTAATCCAGAACAAAAGATGAGGAGGAAACCCAAGTCTGACAACAACCATTCTTTGGGTCTAACTTTAAAGGCTTATACTGACAGACGACAGGAAATCGCTGGGGAGAGGCCCAGCAGGCCTAGAAGGAAGCGACTGCATGGCTGCGCTCATCAACGGCTGGCGTGACACCCCCCCCGCCCCGGCTATCTCCCTGCCTCCCTCCGTCCCGCTACCCCAAGGCCAGCGGGTTTGCAAAGCCGGCCGTGCAGACCGGAGCGACGCTTCTCCACCGGCAGCCCCTGCGGCCTTAGGGAGACGCACCACCCGGCCGCTCTCCTCGCCTCGCGCTTCCCCCTGCGCCGCCCGGTCGCGCGACCTCCCCGCCTAATTTTCCTTCAACCCGCCGCTATTTCCTCTGCCCGACATGCCGGCCCTGGGGCCAGCCGGCTATTGCCACCTCTCTCCCCGCAGACCCGGCTGGGAGCCCCTTACCCGGCAGAGCCATGACGCCTCCCGCCACCGTCCTCGCCGGCCCGGCCCGGCCCGGGCCCGCAGCGGCGTCTCTCCCCGCCGGAAGGCTTTGCCCGGCGCACTCTCGGACCGTGCCACTCACAGGGAGGACAGGGGACCTCCGTACCGGGCGGGAGCCACGGGGAGGGACTGCATGTGTCTGGAGAAGCCTCCAGGTCTTTCTGAAAGGAGTGTGCTCCTCAGTGACTCCCGTAGAGACTCGGACCGGGGACTTGTCCCTTCGTCCTTCCTCCTGGCTTGGCACCGTCCTCCCTACCTCCCTGGGCTGCATAGAGGCGCCCAAGATGGCGGGAGGTTTGGAGCGGTAGGAAGCGTTAGAGGCGAAGCGTAGCCGAGCGTCGGTCTTGGGGGGTTGGTCACCTGCCGGGACGCTCCTTTCCCGACCATGAGCAATATCTACATCCAGGAGCCCCCCACCAACGGCAAGGTGAGGCTCGCCGGGGGCAGGGGCTGCGGTGGGCGAGGGGCGGGCCAGGCCAGGCCGTCGGGAGGAGCGGAGCTGTACTGCGGCGTAGGAGAGGGGGCTGCGCGCGGCGTGCGGGTGGGGTGCTGCCGCTGAGGCGGGTGTGCGCTCCTCGGGGGGGTGCGGGTGAGGAAACGGTGCGCTTTGGGGGGCTTTGCAGGCGAGCGGGGTGCGCGCCGTGCGTGGGGAGCGCGGCTGAGGAGGCTGCGCTACCTGCGTGTGCGGGTATTCGGGTGAGGGGGGTGCGCACTGCGGGTGCTTTTGAGCGAGGGGGTGTGAAGCAATTGTATGTTGCGGGGGGCAGGTGCGGAGGATATGTGCTGTATGTGTGTGGTGGCGGTTTGCTTAAAGTTAGTTTGAGGTGATGTAGCCCTTAAAGACATTATCTGAGTCAAAGCGTGACGTGCGCTGTGTGGATACGTAACACAGAGCAGTCCTTGAAGCGTTTCATTTCATTTTCTCTATTCGCGGCTATATCTGAGGTTCTTAATTTTATTATGATCTCTCACTGAATTTAATGGTATTACTTGTAAGAGAAGTGTATCCCTTTGGAGATTTAAGACATAATTATACTTCTTTTCCCATGTTGTTTCATTATGGAAGTGATAAAGGGTATCTAAGTTTCTATTGTGTGTCATTGGCCTTGAAGTCTTATCATACATGTTGGTTCAGAACTGTATCTTAGGTACTGGCAATACTGTCTGGGACTAACAGTAGCTGCCTGGCCCATTTGAATGTCTGCTAATACAATGAAGTACTTTTTTAATTCAGCAATGATATTCTTTGATCAGTGACTAAGTTACAGTAAAACTGATTGTGTATTTATCTGTATTTTTATAGGTTTTGCTGAGAACAACAGCAGGAGATATAGATATAGAATTATGGTCAAAAGAAGCACCAAAAGCATGTCGAAATTTCATCCAGCTTTGTATGGAAGGTAATGACTGAATGGGATAGGAGTTGTTGCATTATTTCATACGCAATATTATCTTTGTGCCTTTTTTGTAAAATAGAGGTCATAACTATGCTTTAATATGTTAATGAATTTATTTGTATTTAGAAAATACTAGCTAACACTCAGATGATGTTTTTCAAGGTTATTAAGGAACCTGGTGGGAAAAAAAATGTAGATGGTTTTCTCAAATGTAGCAGATGACATAGTATTACTGAAAAGTTGTATGTCAGAGGCTTGGGAAGGCTTATTTTCAGCAAATCTCTACAAAGTATAACTACTTCTTTAATGTATGTGTGAAATGGCAATGATGCAATTTTGGACATCCTCCAAAATTCTCATTTTTATATCACCATCTTTACTACCTTTTCATTTTTTTCATGAGTGCTTCTAATGTTTCATTTGCTGTAGTTTTTTGTTGACGGAAGCTCTGTAACGCTCTTCACTGAAGTACTGGGTACCAGAATGAGACACTACCTGTTGGGAAAACTGTAACAAGAATTTGTGAAGGACCTTTATGTGTCTGGTGCCTTTATGTGTTTTCTAGCTGCTGCTATTATCCCGTTTATGCATTTATGGAGTCGTGAAGGTTCGTTTAGCCCTTCTCTGTTAAGGAAAAATAGTAGTCTAGGATTTGTGCCTCCAGGACAGATGCAGCCTATTCTGTGTTCTTACACCTAATGTGGAGATTTTCTGCAATGATGAATCAGTTTCTTAGCCCTTGGTAAATCCTAAGAGTTCAGTTATCCTCAGTATTAAAGAACTAGGCTTTATTTCCTTTCTGAATTTGTCTGACTGCTGTGTAGGATCCTATGCTTTGCGTAATGAATTTGCGTATTTCTCTTGTGAGTACCCTAGAGTATAGCCATCCATGCATATATCTAGCTATGCTGCAACGTTTGCACATCCTGCTTTGTCTTGCAGCATGCTGCAGGTTTATTTTTATTCATTAAAAAAAAAAATCAGCTGGAAATACATGTCAAGTAAAGTTAAATTTTCATTCCTTTCATTTTCTTATGATCTCATAACTCTTATCTGACAGATAAAAGAAGGTAACTTAGGGAGCAAAATGTACTACATATTTCATTCTCTGAAAATGATCAGTTTGGGTACGGTGTAGGTGGTGAAAGGGGTGACACCTATCTTCCATGCTGGTGACTGAAAATGCTAATCATTTGATGCGTGGATATGGCTAACGATGTATGTGAGATATTGTCTGGTACAGAGCATAGTAGTTTCAGCTCTCCTTTTAAATTGATGTACATTGGTAGTATCCTTCCAGTGATAAAACTGAAAAGCTGAAGAGCGAATAACTCATCAATATCATCTTGTCAGTGATGTGCAGTGTCTTTTGCAACAGAAACATATGACACCACATTTGTTTTTTCATAAATGTCATCAGCAATACTTTGTAGATGAGACACAGTCACATTGAGCAGGACAGTGGAAGAGGAGGGAACCCAGTGGCAATAGCAGAATCCAGTTACAGTGCTTACTTTCTGGAACTTCAGTCTCTGGACATCTCTGCATAATCTATATGGAAGCTTGATTTTGAGACCATTTACATATATTTAATAACCTCTTCTTTTTCTTTTTTTTAGAGTATTACAGTAACACAATATTTCACAGAGTAGTGCCTGGCTTTATAGTGCAGGGAGGTGATCCCACTGGTACTGGATCAGGTGGAGATTCAATCTATGGAGCTCCCTTCAAGGTACGTATCTGTGTATCTTATGCATTAATTTTTGGTTGTTTTCTGAGAAAGCAAACCTTCTGTTAGAAATACAATGTTATACTTGTACAGTAATTGCTTTCACATGCTGCTTCAGTATTTTTGAATATGCCTTTTTGAATTGAGAGTTCTTAAATCTAGCTGTTCTGATACTGTGATAAACATGTAACCTTACTAGCAGGAACTTCACAAGGAAAAATAGGGGAGGGGAAGAGTGAAGAGTAGGTGTTGATATGTGGCAAACTCAGATGCAGAAATGTACGTTGTTTATGCACATTGTACCTCCTTTAGTAAAAGTCTCTGAATATTGTGTATGTGTTCATTGGTATTGAATCCAGCATGGCTTATCTCTTAGCCAGGAGGCTCAGATCCTGAATGAAGCTACATGTGCACAGCAGCCGTGTTCTGTTCTGCCTGATGGTTTTATTTCAGGTGGAGCAAGCACCTTTAACTCGTGAGTGAAGCTGCATAGCCTGTCTCAGGGCCTTCCATCTCCCTGCTGCTAGAGTAGACTCATGCATGTAATACAAGCGTGAAGTTTGTGGAAGGGGTTGGTACCTGAGCAGAGAACCAAACCAGTATTACCAATATTGTAGTACCATCGCTGCTTAAAATTAGTGGTATCTCAATACTGCAGTGTTTAGAATTGTGATACTACCGTGGTATTAATATAATACTCATCACTTTAACCTTGCTTTGAAAGTAGTCCTATTCTGTTGTCTTATGATCCACAAAATGTTCTTCCTATGGATCTTTGCAATACTGTACTATTGCAGTCTGTTATTGAGCTTCCAGTTATTTTACACAAATTAGGATTTTTCCCCTAAATACAGTGGTTAACAAGAATGATAGTTTTACAAGAAATACATGAAATGCAGTTACTTTTAGAAATGCTTTGGGTTTTTTTAATATTGGGGGGATAATAAATTGCAACAAAATAATGAATAACGATTATTAGGCAATGGTTGGAAAAAGAGAAAGTTAAGAAGACAAAACTTTTTCTTAAATCATGTTTCTTTCTGTTATTGATATACTAGTTTCTAATTTTTTTCTTGCAGTGTTTGTTGGTTATGCGTTTATGGTTTCTTTTGAAAGAAGATTATTCACTTGTTTGCATTATTATAGGAACTAAGAAGAAAAAACATTGACCAAAAGTAATCTTTTCTACTGAAAACAAGGTTTAGATACAATTGTGGCATTAAGTTTCAAAAGGCTTTGGTTTTATTACTGTCTGAATTTCAAAGAAAATTAACAACATGTTTTCTGTATGTGCATATTGATGTAAATAAGCAGTAGCTAAAGAAGGGCAAAAAATAGGTACATACTTAAATCGTGTTCTTTTCTCTTCTGTCTTTGCCAGGATGAGTTCCACTCACGATTACGATTTAATCGAAGAGGACTTGTTGCTATGGCAAATGCTGGGCCCCATGATAATGGCAGTCAATTTTTCTTCACGTTGGGTCGTGCAGATGAACTTAATAACAAGCACACAATCTTTGGAAAGGTCTGCTACGTGGACTAGAGTCCCAGTTTGAGTTTGACAGAAGCTACTATAAGTTTCTCTGTATTCAAAGGCTATTTTAGTGTTGTTTGCTGCTATGAACATTTGAAATTGATTTCACCACTGTTCTCTTTGTTTCCCATGTCTGTAGAAATGTTTCTATGGGTTGTTCCCATGATTATCTACTTTGTTGTTGTTAGTCTTCTAAATTATGTTTTCATGTTGTGCTTCCTTTGAATAATCTCTTCCTAATACTGTTATGGCTCTGTCTTATTAATCAGTCCATCTAATACTAGTAACATCTTAGAAAATTCTGTTTGTAAATTCTAATTACCCAAGAAGAATCAGGAAAATGAGAAACACAAGATGAATTTAGTACTCTCATGATTTACTTGAAAGAAAATAAACTAACTACTTTTTATTTCACAGTGTCTTTTATTTTCCCATTTCACAGCTCACAGTAAGAATTTCGCATCTTCCCCTGCCTTTGGTCTCAAAAATGCAGGTTTAGCTACCTGTGTTCCTTCAACTTTTGCTGTTAAATTTACAAAAAAACCCTTGTACATTGTACTTACTGGCTTTGAAAAGTCTTATATGCTTGCAGTATTTCCTATATCATTTGTATTTTCAAAATTCTTTACATAACAATTGTCTTGCATTTTGCAGAATAATTAACAAAAGTTATAGGCAACGACTTTCAAACCTTTTCTGTAAATTTGACAGGTTACAGGGGATACAATATATAACATGTTGCGCCTGGCTGAAGTAGAAGTTGACAAGGAAGAGAGACCTCTCAGTCCACACAAAATAAGAAGTAGTGAGGTGAGTATGTTCTGGTTGCAAATTTGAAATTTTAAAATTCTTTTGTTCGTAGTGTTCAGACAACTGTATTCTAGTACGAAAACTTGACATGTTCTTTTATATATTGTTTTAAAATATTGAATCATTTAATGATAACACAATGCTTATTAAAGATGTGTCTAAAATATTACCTTTTAACAGGTTTTGTTTAATCCTTTTGATGACATTGTTCCAAGACCAAATAGAAAGCTGAAGAAGGACAAGCCAGAAGAAGAAACTAAGAAGTCCAAAGTTAAAGGCACAAAGTAAATATATGCAACATAAGTGGTGGTTAATTTTCTTTCACTTTTAATTCGCAGCTTCATAATTTTTATTTCTACTTTTGAAACCAGGCTTTACCAGAATGCACAAAGGAATGTTCTTTAATCTTACCAAAACCTACTTCCCTGTTCCTGAAGAGGTCATACAAATCTAGTTGATCCGACTGAAGTGGTTACTGTGCATCAGCTGAGCTGTAGCTGTTTCATACATGCTGATAGTTTGTTGCAAAAGAGAGGTAAAAGGTAGCTTAAGCCTTTCCCATGGGCAAGGAAGTTCAATCGTTCTTTTGTGACTGACGTGACACTGAAGTTTATCTGTACTAGTAACTTGGTCATAGCTCAGTTGTTTGATGTTTTTGAACTTATTTTGTCAGCTACCACTTCTCTCCCACTAAAATACTCAGCAAATGCCAGGCATTTTGACATGGGAAATTTCAGTTTCTGTGAATGAAATCTGGTAGTTATAAACATGCATTGAAAAGTAATAGGAAATATGAATTGTGTGTATGCTTTCAGTTCTGTTGGACAGAAATACATGTTGTGACTGACTGGTTCCAACATAGTGTAAAAAAAAATTTGAAAAAATCTTAAAGATCATTATTTCTTTTAATTACATTCTGTGAATGTGTGTGCATTTCATGCCTTTCTGACGCAGCGTATCTTGAAAATATTGTGTTTGGTACTTGAGTGTTGCTCTATTGGAAAAAAAAAATTAAAAAATGCAACTGTTCTGTTTTCAGTGCTGTCAGCGTTTAAGAGTCTGAAAATTATTCAAGGCAGAATTTCTTAAATTCTGTTTTATGATTTTCTAAGTGTTCCTTAACTATCCTGATTAGTTTGTCTCAGGAATAGAAGAGAAACATGCATCTCTAAATATTGGTGGTGTATTGGAAAACAACATGTTATAGTTGTTTGAAACGGATACATTTAGCAGGACAAAAAGTTTTTTAAAAAAACTCATACAATATGAAAGTAACATGTTTAAAGATTGTGAACTGTTAACAAGATAGTATTTAAAGTCTTACTAGAAAATGTGTTTTCTCTCTTAAAGAAATTTTAATCTGCTTTCCTTTGGGGAAGAAGCTGAAGAAGAAGAAGAGGAAGTCAATAGAGTTAGTCAGGTACTATACCAAATCATCCCCATTTTAATTTTCAACTTAAAATTACCTTTTTTGCATGTTTGTGAAAAGCATCAAAGTTCTTAATCTTGTTCTTATGTTTGAGTTTTGAACAATACTACTACTAGAAATTACTGCAGTTTTTATGATTCTACTATTTTGACATGTTGAAACAATAGAGGTTTTTAACTTCTCTAACTTTGAAGGTGTCTTCAGTTACTGCATGGTATCTTTACATTGCCATAAACATAATGTTTCATAGAATCATAGAATCGTTTGGGTTGGAAGGGACCTTTAAAGGCCATCTAGTCCAACCCCCCCTTCATACTTCATAGGGTAGATCTATGTCTGCTGTTTAAAATTCGTGGAGTTATACTTCTTCACCTCTTTAATTACAGGAATGTGATTTGATGGTAAAATACTTGAAGTTTGAAATAGATCATCTTGTTCATTGACAGTGCATTCTTAGCTCCATTTTTGTATATCCATTCTGTGTGCAAAATGAGGTGGTGTTATTGTGGGAAAAATAGTGCATTATCGTAATTAAATATTACACTATTGTGAATTGTCCACATTCACAGAACTAGAGTTGCATAGGTAGTCTTTGATCTAACATTTCGTAACCTGACTTTGCCACTTAAATACGGTTAGTTTAAAAATTTCTTTGTCAAGTTGTCATTCTCATTTCTACTGCTGACCCAATTATTTCTCTGGAGCTCTAGGCTTTCTAACTTACTTGTATGGTTCAGGTGCCTACCTGCTTCAGGTAGTAATTAGACCACATAGTACTGAGTCCTGTACCAACGTAAATGAAAAAATGGTCCTCAGCCCTAAGGATTTAGGTAAAATACAAAAGACAACAGTGAATAGAGTGACAGACAATATTACAATGAGATGGTATCAGTCAGGATGATAGTAGAGGCTTATCACGACAGTAATTTTAACTATTTTTCTTTCTCGTTTCAACTTAACAGTCAGACTAACTACGCTTGTTTACCTTAAGATGCTCATCTGCAGTTCTGCTCTTGGTATATGTCCGGTTTTTAATATTGCATTTAACTCGGATGCTTTGATGTTCTTCCCTTTCACACCAAATACTTGCTTTTCAGTTTAAAAGGATCTAAATATAACAGCTCTTTCATGACAAGCTCAGTTTCATTGTTGCCACGCTGTCTTCAAGTCAGTCTTAAAATCTCATCCTCATATTTGTCCTGACTAAATTCTGGACGAGCCGTAGCTGGGAAAATAACCAAATCAACTGTTCATGAAGAATTTCTGTTCATTCTTTATAACAGAATGAAACCTTTTTTTCCAAACATCATTCCTTGTTTCTAATAGGTCTAGATCAGTATCGCTATAGTTCTGGACATTATCTTAACCTTGATTACGCTGAAGTATGTGGACTTCAGCACCAACTTTCATTCTCTGTTTTCGATAAGAAAAATTGAAGGTCAAAGTTAATAATGGGATTCTTTGACATCTACAAATTCAGAATCCTTCTGTGAACATTTTTTGGTTGCTAGATGCAGTAAATCTTGCTTGTTTCAACTTAAGAAGGGCATACTTTTAAGGACTAAGGTTGAGAGGAAAGTCTGCAAGTAACTGAGGAGAATCCTCAGTTACAGACCTGGGGAAAGGGAACATTTTCTATTAGTTTTTAGTGCAGTGAGGCTGAGGCTAAAGTCATGTAAAAGGTTAATGAAAACATGATGTATCAGGATGAAATTGGTATGGTATTTAATAGTTTCATGTTTACATGTGAAAAATAAGAATTCTTATCTTAGTGGCATCGTATTAACCAAGTAAGTACTGAACTTAAGAACACCTCCCTAGGTCTTTTCCCCACTGTGAACAATTTTCTACTCTGGACTTGTTCAGCCTGCACTACAATTAGTCAGAGTGAAGGAATATATTTTGCCTTTGCTGCAATGCGTCACCAGATCCATGGTAACTACAGTTTAGACTCTTGTTCCTGAAATTGTACAAAGAAGAGCAAGAAGGATAACTGGGGATATGGATCATGGTAACTTTAAAAAAAAGGCAGGGGAAAGGAGGAAGATAGGAATGATTATTCCCTATTTCTTGCAATATGAAAGTTGAGACACAAAGACAAATGAGCAAATAAATATACAAAGAAAAAGTAGTTTTCCCTCTTGGAATTTAAGTTGTGAACATCTATGCCACAGAACATGATCAAAGTGGGAAGTATAAACACTTTCAAAAAGAGATTAGACAAGGGATTAGAGCCATTGGTGTCTTTTAAATGTTACAGGTCAAATTGTGTCTACTGCATCAGGAGGGTCTCTAAATGGTTATATTATAGAAGGTATGAATCTTAAAAAGAAAACTTGTGTACCCCAAGAGGTTATAGAAGGCAGTGATCACAGGATTAGGGAAGTTTGTGTCAAGGAGCAGCAAAAGCAGAGTGGCTGCATGAGGGAGGGCAAGCAAGAAGCCAAGAGTGATTCCAGCACAGGCAGTGCACTCACCAACAGGGCACAATCCCACAGGGTCTGGATACAGCAGGCAGAGTTGGTTGCCGGTAACACGATCCATCAACAGTCCTAGACAAGGCAAACAATAACCAAGACCAAGGTCCCCATCCAGAGAGTCCAGACAGGAGCACCAAGAGATGGGACAGGAGTCAGGGCTGGAGACAAGTCTACAATGTGGGTCCAACAGGCCCATCCAGAAGATGAGGTTAGACACAGGTACGCTTCTGACATAGCCCAGGCAGTGACTGGATTCTCAGGCATGAGCTGAAATGGTACTCATGGGCAGAGGAGCTCCAGGTAAAACTCCTCAAGGCCACTAAGGTTAATAGTGCATTCGGGGACCTGACTGTAGCCCCCACTGGTGGTTGCTTAGTGTTTAAATGGAAGCTGTCGGTGTCCAAACTGCTTATTTAATTGTCTATGCTTGTTTGGAGCAGTTTACAAAGGTGCTAAGCACCTGTCTTATGTTTCATCTAGCTCCTGAACAGACACACACACAAATTACTTGTTGAAGGAAGTAATTTTTCATGTTGCTGAATCTGTTAGTCTTTTTTTCTCCATAATAAAAAATTGAAGTTGTGTTTAAATGAGTAAGATTTTATTATCCACCCTACTGCTGTCTTCCTGAAAGGATTATAAAATGCAGCTGAAATGGAGACATTCAGGTCACAATAGAGACTGTTTCTGTAGCAGAGATTTTCAGTCTGAAATTTAAGTGTCCTTTCTGGATTAGCTTGGGAAATGCTTCTTACTGCTGTCTTTCTGCCTGAAGATCTTATGTGTTGTTACATTTATTTGACTTGTTTGCTTCAGTAGATGATTCCTGCATGATGTATTGCAGGTTGATGTATTGTAGGTTATTAATTTCTTTTTTTTTTTTTTAAGGGGTCTAATTAGTGTTCTACCAATTGATAAGTACTGCTTTGTACATGGTAGTTCTCTGAGTTGTCTTATGCCATTATTGGAAAGTAAACTTCTTAGCTCTTCATTCACTCAAATATATATGCGCTGGACCATGTATCTTTATGATGTGTAATGATTGTGATGATCAAACAATCTCTTTTTTTTTTTTCTTTTTTTTTCCTCCGTACTTTAAGTGCATTGCTATTGCAAAAATACCTTTTAAATCCATGGGGTAAATTTGGAGCTCCTCTTTCTGGAACTAGTCACATGAAAAGAACGCCTTCTCTGTTCTTCTGCTGTAGAATGTGTTTATACTTACTGCTTAGGTTAAAGCTAACAAGAAACAAGTTATCTTTTTCTTAACATTATCCTTTTTCACCATTTACTCTCTCAAACACTGAAATTTATAACACCTTTTTTCTTTTTTTTTTTTTCCCCTAACAGAGCATGAAGGGAAAAAGTAAAAGTAGTCATGATCTACTGAAGGATGATCCACATCTAAGCTCAGTTCCTGCTGTCAAAAGGTTAATATGTGATTTCCAATTTCAAGAACGGATTTACTTTTTACTTTCAGCATGTTAGACCCGATTAGCATCATGTATACTCATTGTTTTTTACTCTTTAAGAAAGTAAGAATGGCGAGGCTGGATAGGACCAAATGTTCCTCTGACCCACTATGCTGTCACCAACATGGGCCATCAGTGGATGCCCAACGAAGAATAAAAGCAGGGCAAGCATAATGTTTACCTGAGTAGTCTCCCAGTCTCCATCTACTTGCAGCTCAGGGGACTGTCAGAGTTTGATGTGGTTCATCTATTTAGTAATCCTTAAAAGAGCTCTCTTCGAACTACTTAATCAGTCTCCTGTAATGTTGTTTACATTCACACCATCCTGTCTGCTGCAGGAAGAGGTACCTCCACTTTTTGTTCTGAACCTGCTACTCACCTCATTTGATAAATTCTAACTCTTACACTGGAAGAGACAGTGAGCAGTCAGTCCCTTTATACCTCTCTTTACCACAATCCCTTCTTAGGCCATCTCTTTTCTAGCCTAAACTTTTAAAGCCTACTCAACTTTTCCTCACACAGAAGTCATTCTGTACCTGTGGTTATTCTTGTTGCTATTCCCAACCCCAGTTCTGTTCTAAAATCTCTCTTCTTTTTGTTTTTCCCAAATCTCAACAGCATATTAAAAATAAGGTGGATCATAAATTTGTACGCTGGCATAAAGATGTTCTCTGTTTTCTTCTCTATTTCTTTTTAATACTTCTTAAGTTCTGATTTACTTGTTTACCCACTGTTGAGTATTGAGCTGAGACAATTCCATGGAAATATATCAACTCCAAGAATTTGTTTATGACCAGTGATGGTCAGCTGAGATCACATTGTCCTGTATGTGGGACTCCTTTTCCTCACGTGCATAGCTTTACTTTTATCTACTTCAGATTTCAGCTAGCATTTTACTGGCTTATCATTCAGATCCTTCTACAGTTCTTCAGTCTGCTCTTGTCCTATTCTGAGTAAATTAGTATTATCAAAAAACTCAGTGACCTGGCTGTTTGCCTACTTTGTTACTGAGCTCAGTGAACAGCTCAAGCCCCAGTACAGACTACTGTGGATATACACTAGTGATCTTCCTCCATTGCAGGAAGTGATTGTTTGCTTCTAACTTTAGTTTCCTGTCTTTTAACTGTTTATTTATTCACGCATAGACTTCCCTATCACCCCAAGACTACTTAGTTTCCTTAAAAAGCTTTGGTTAGAGGTTCTATATGAGTCCAAATATATCAGAGTGATCATCCACAACCACAAGTAGCCCCTTCAAAACACTCCCAGATGTTGGTAAGGCAGTTCCCTTTATAGCCATGTCACAAATGCCAAGTAGGTCATTTTACCTCTTACTATGGCTTCTACTTGTTCAGTACTGACATCAGAATTACAGACCTGGATGCATTCTAAATATTTTCTTTAATACTTATAAATGTTTGGGGTTTTTTAAAATTATAATCTTTTATTAAGAAATACTTCCATGGAGAGTTTTCTGGGTTACTTTTTTAAATGCAATCAATGTTATTGGTTCCAACAAATTTATGGTTTCTTTGATGACCTTGATTACTTACTGATGGCTTAGAGTGTACTTCAAAGCCTTGACTTTGGGAACTCCTTTAATATTCCTTGCTTTGTTTCTCTAACAACTTCTTTTTTAAATTGTGGGATGGAAAAATCTTCAACAGTCTTTATTGTTAGTTTGTGACAATTAACAGTGGATACGTTAGCCTTAGTATATTCAAATAGATTCCTTTTTTTAATACACTAAACTGTACCTCTGTAATAAATGAAAATTTTGATGTTAAGCTTAATTATCAGTATAGTGCATGTCGAACATGCCTATATAGAGAAGGCTTTCCTAAATATAGACTGTTTGCAATAAAATGCTAGGAATTGTTGGACATGAGGTAAAAAAATTCTATCTTAACAGTGAATTATCTTTTTTTTTTTTCTTTTAACTGCAATGCAATGCAAACAGTAGTCAAAAACCATGATGGTGTAATCATTTGTTGTGTATTTTGTCTGAGAGCATTCTTGTACTGTTGTTTAGGGTTTTTGTTTACTCTTGTAAGATATTGCACTTATACTATGACATAGCACTTGGCTGTCTATCTGTTATTCCAGATAGAAGACTATGGGATAGACCTGGAAATCAATCTACTAGCCCAATCATACTCTTTTTCTTGAATCAAAATTGTTGGTTTTAAAGTTTAATAATAATAATAATAATAATAGTTGTTGTTGTTCTTAATAATAACAGCCTTTCAAGAGACTGTATATGTTAGTGTTCTGTTTGGGTAGCTCAGCATATTGTTAGAATTTATCCATTGTATGACAGTCTGTGGTTTTATCCTGTGTTTTTAAACATTTCTAATTAGAAAGGATTATGACAGTCGAACAATAGAAAATATTGATACTGTTAAGGTGAATATGAGGATGATATAAATGACTAGGTTGACTAAAATTTCAAGTAGCTAACCAAACTTTATTTTTTTATTTAAGAACTGAGGTTTTTTTAAACAGTGTTTTAAATCTCCTCTGGTACTTCAAAGTAGTTATGATTATTTTTCTTTTTCTAGTGAAGCAGCAGGTGAAGGAAGGGATATGAGTGAGGTAAGTAACATTTTTTTACGAATAAGTTTTTGGTTTTTTACTATGTGTGAATTAGATTTTCCTAGGGGAGCAAATACTACTTCAGAATTTTTTGACAACTAGCTCAAGTCAGATTTCCAGCAAAAGGCTGGAGGCCCTTTCAGAACTGTAAGGTTTAGCTATTGTGGACATTCATAGCAGGGTAGAGTTACTACTGCATACTACCTACTGCATTTTATGAAAACTGTTGACCAGATACTTTGGTCAGTAGATTAGGTATATGGGAGGTTATGTACCACAGAGTGACAAACCATTAATAAAAGCCCTGAAATTGCTTCTAAAAAAAAGGAAGTTAAAATTAAGTTTGTCATGAATAGTGATATAACTCCAGTCTCTGACGGGAAATCTGTGTATGAGTGAGAGTCCTGTTGGAAAGATTACTTCAAGAAAACAAAATTTCAGTGAATATTTATCACTTAAATAGTATTGATGAAGACTGTCACCTCTGAAAGACAGGCAAGCTGAATAATCAAGCAGTAACAACCAATCAAACATGGAGGCTATTTTAGTTACAAGGAGATTGTCATACATGGTGCAGAGTAAGGCTGCAAGCTGAAGTATGTCTTTGCCTCCAGCCACAGGTCGTGGAGATAGCCCTTTGAGTTGCTGTTGAAACAAGAATTTAATATTTGACTAGGAATGTAATCTCCCATTCCCCAAACTGAATCCTGAAAAGTACTGCTTTCTGTATCTATCCACCATGCACAGGTACTGCACTGTTAGTTGATGCACTGTGGAAGTGAAGGAAAGACACAATCTATCCCATTCTTGTGCCTAAACAAAAAGAAAACAGTCTGCTTCCACCCTGTTTGCTGTTGCTTTTTCCACAAAGCATAGCGTGAGTTCAGGTTCTTGGACTCTTCTCCTTTGTAATTCCTGCTGTGCAGGAACATTTAAGTGTTAGAAGGGTTCTGAGAATGGTATTTAATTAATAATTCTTCAGATGTTCAAATAGCCCTTTGTTAAATGAACTGGATTCAGGGAATACAGAGCAGGAATATATTAGGTATATTTGTTTAAATTTTTATTTTTCAGCCTTGTTAATCTGAATGCTGTTAAAATAATGTCATGAAGTAGGAAATAGGAAGGCTTTGTTTTTTCCTACAGATGCTCTCCTTAGATTTCATTTATTGAAAGATCTTAGCTAGCATCTAGCATTTCAGGCAGTTACCTGAGCCTTGTGAAGTGGTACTAATATTTTGTCATCTCTCTTGGATTTCTTTTAGTTTACACATCACAGGATCACTTTCACATTTACATGGCTGCAACTCGTTGGTAGTTTTATAGTCATCCTATGAGCAAATAATTCTTCCAGATCTCCCTACCTCTCCCAAATAACCAGTCCCTAGCGTGTAAGAGAAACTCTTTTTATTATTCCCTAAGTAACTGACCTTGCTGTTCATGCTATTAAATATCATCCTGTTTCTCTTACTGCAGTCCTCAAGGTCATACATTTCATGCTTTGAGAGCTGGATCCTTTGTATTAACAGTACCTCATCACTATTTGTTAAGCCTCTTTTTGTGCCTAAGTCATTAATGAAAACATTATATGTAATGTGCTCACAAGACTGATTTCACACCCCCACACCCCCCACACCCCCAGTGACATTCCTCTGTTTCTCCTTTCTGCACAACTTGTTTTCCTCTCCCTATTTATCAGTTAGTTACTGAGCAGTAAGTTTTGTGTAGTAGTATGGATAGATAAGGCTTGATATACTATGGATAGGTAAGGCTTGATATCCACCCCCCAATTCAATAATCTTCTCAAATGGCTAAATCATATTACATACAGTAGCCATTACTTATTGTGACACAAAATCTCTCATTACATTTTTATTTGCAGAGCAAACAGAAGACTAGGGCAACTCTACCCAGTTAACAACAACAGCAAAAACTAGTACAGCTTCCGGGCAGGCATTTTTGCATTTCTGTGTCACTAGAGGAACAAAAGTCATCCACCTGAACAGCCGTTTCCTCCCTGAGTTGTTACGTAGCCCACTCTGAGCTGGAAATGTGTTAAATCTATTTGTTGATAATGAGACTTCAGAAAAATGAGTGTCTAAAAAGATATGAGATCAGATGGAGTTAATGAAACAGAAGAGGGACTGAAGGAGGAGACTAGGCAGGAGAAAACAAGTAGAGTTGCAGGAGGGAAGGGGTTATGGAGGATGGTTATATCCTATTTTGTCAGTGTTTTGCTAGAAGAAACTGGTGAAATCCTGTGCAGAGTAAGGGGAATGGACGGTTCTGGAAGTAGGGAATTCAGCTGAGTTGGGCAAGTTGAACCATTTTGTCTATCCAATTTTAAAATACTATCCATGGAATCCCCTTCCCATTACTCAGATTTCTGTAATTTTTAGTTAGCTTACCACTTAGCAATTGCAATTCGTCTACAGTTGTCCATTTTTATTCTAGAAATTCTCCTATCCAACTCCTCATGTTTCAGTGAAATGCTCTTGCCTAAGTCCTAGCCAAATTGCCACCGGAGTCTGTCTTCATCCTTGACTGTTAAACACCTTGAACACAGTCCTGTCGTGTTCCTTTTCTGGATTCTGCCCCCTGCCATTCAAGTCTGTTGTCATCCCATGTCCCTGATAATTCGTCAAGTAAGCAAATTCTTCGGAAATTTTTGTTATCTCCTCTGTTAAACAATAACTTTCTGGGAAATTAAATGAAATGCTGATCCTGTTCCACTTTTCTCTTTCCTCTATTTAAAAAGAACAAACAAAATCCCCGTAACAACCTTCAGTTATTTCATTGACAAAATATTCAGCTATTTTACTGTGCTAAATATTCACAGATTTCTGTTTTTATTCCTGACTGGTCTTCTCTTGTCTAAATTTAAAAATCAAAGCCTGGTAGTCTGAAGATTCCTAAACGGTGACTCAAATACAACATTTGAAATCCAGCTCTTGATTTTCCCCTTCCCTGTGCCTCTTGCTGCTTTTATTTTTTTCCCCTCTCCCCACCATGTTTATGGACATGGTCTTAATGCTACTCTTCCTCCTACCTGTCAGTCACACCCAGGACATGTATGTTGTCTTTAGCGCATTCCACTCAAAGTGCTGACATGCTAGCGGTCTCCTGGATACAGTATAGTCCTCTTGAATACCATTTCTAAGTCTGTACTTTCTCTCTGTGTGTTTAAAGTTACAATCATGTTGCATCTTATGCTTTCTCCTTGGCTAATTAACACCACTCCAAAATAAATATAAAGAGATGTACCATCTACTCTTTGAGTTGGCATCCTTCCATTAAGATTCATGCAGGCTTCCTTCTTCAGGGAAGAAAGTAGTCAAACTTAGATCCCTTGGCCTAGTCAGGCTGCTTCTTCATTGCTGAGAGGAATGACTTATTTCTCCCATCAAATGTCTTTGAACTGAGGTGGTTTATCCCCTTTTGCGTTCCTCTACTAGGCCTGGAAGCATTGTACCTCTGTAGCAAGTCAGGATGATTGATTCCCCAGGTTTTCACAACCTCTTTGGATCAATGTGGTATTTGTAAATTCCGTCATGGAGACTTGACGGGCAAACCTCTTCCATCCCATCATGACTGTAGCATAGCCCTATGGCAGGAAGTTCTTAATAAGTTTTGTTTTCTTTTAATGGAAAATAAAGGAAATGTTTAATGTATTGCCTTGATCAAATTTTGGATCTGTGAACAATAACCAGACTCATACCATATTGCGATGAGGTCTTCTGCAGACCTATAAGGGTTTGCAGTCTGGAATAGACTTTTGTAGCTTTTTAAGTGATACAAAAAAAGATTTGTGTATGAAAAAACATTTAATTATTGTATTTCTCATTTTGTGTTCCCTCTGAAGCAAATGAGGAGATATTTATTTGAAAAGTTTGCTTTGAAATGTAGTTGGGTTTTTTTTGTAAGCAATTATCTTTGTAAGAAAAATTTTCCATATTCAAAATCATGTAGAAAAAAAAGAAACGCTAAAGGAGAAGTTTTATCATTTTTAATTAACAAAGGAGGAAGAACAACATGATGAAGATGCTGATAGTGTAGAAGATGAAACTGCTAGCAATGAGAGATTTCAAATAAAAGAACGCATTGCCAAAAAGTTGAAAATTGATACAAGTGAAACTGCGAAACAACCACTTCAAGAGGAAGAAACTAAGATAGAGAAGAAAGCAACTAGTCGCAGGTAAGTATCATGCTTTTTTTTTTCCCCCTTCAGCTTGTTTACAGTTAGATTTTCTGTTCAATTCCAGTTTTGCAGTTACTACATTGATAGGTTAGTATTACATTAAAATTTTCATTCCCCCCCCCCCCGCCCATCTCCAACTGTGGAAGCTGAAATTGCCTATTTCTTTCTCATTTCTTAGTTTCATTTGGCAGTTTAAAGCAAACAAGTTACATTTTTGTTGCACTGAGCATTTATTGACACCTTGTATGGGAGTTTTATTCTTCCCTATGAGTTATAAATGAAGAGAATTTATATTTGTTTATCATGCTTTGCTTTGTCTTTCTACACAGTTGTAAGATTGAGTTTTGTGGCTTCTTTATCTCTGGTAACACATGGTGGTCATCCACCACTGAGACTTATGGAGAGTAAAGGCTGCCTAGTCATCCATTAAAGTCTGATTTAACACAGCAATCATTCTTACAGTATACCAGTTTTTCAACACTGCAATTGATACATCAATTTTTAAATACCATCTAGGGCTGTTCTCAGAGGATTGGAATATGTCCATGTTTAGTAGTGCAACACTGTATTCAAATAATTAGACTAGCTCTAGGCAAATTACTGTGTTTCTGTAGCAGTATTCAGCTCTTTACAGACATAAAAGCATGGGTTCCAAAAGGCTGTGCCAGCCTTTGTGAACATCTGTACTGATAAGCACTCAATTTTCAGTGAGTCAATTTGCCTTGGAACCTTGTGTCTTGGCAGTCTTTCTTCCAGAGCTAGTTTGGGAATTTCTGCCTAATGATATTTATACTGCATAAAAACATCCATCGTGTATGCAAGTGATGTGTAGTGGATCTGATGGCAAATTTACGTGGAATTATTGTCCAGTATTTCAATAAACGTGGGCGATGGCAAATTTACTTGGAATTATTGTCCAGTATTTCAATAAACGTGGGCTCCAGAAGTGACTGAACAATTAAGTCTTTGCAGTTATAAAGTTCAATGTGTAAATTTACTTATTCAGTGAAACTTGCTGGGGGGTAGGAAGCATCAAAACGGTAATTTAGATTTTGTACTCCTAACTCTGTACAGTTGTCATAAATAAATGCCTGATGAAATTGTACAGGCTTTGCCTATACTAAATTCTGTGTATGCAGTGGCTGTCTTAGATTTTCTCCCATAGCAGTTGCCTCTGAACTGAACCATTCCTCCTCCTATCCCCACTCCCCGCCCCCGCTGTTTGCTCCCACTGAAGATATGGTTTTATAAGTAATGACCAAGGCATACTGCTAGCATGGAAGGATCCAGGACAGTCTGTTTGTGACAAAAGAATACCTGTAGTCAATATAAACTCTTCACAAGTTCCATAGCAATTACCATCCCTGTTAATAACTGGGAATTAAAAGGCTTTGTGTCAAAACATGTGAAGATAAATTTGTAATAATAATAATAATAATAATAATACATTTTGAGATAAAATACGTGTTGAAACTTTGGTTGGAAAACAGAAGAAATAACTGAAACAAAATCAGTTGTTTTACAGTCATCAGAAATTCTCATATCTGACTTGCACTCCTTGCAGGTTATTCTGGTTTTATATGACTATATATACCTGCTAGAAATAAAAACAACTGTATCATATTGAGTAAGTTGTCAGTTATGGTGGGCATTCATTGATGCCCACCACCAGTTACGGTGGGCATTCATATTATTGAGCTGTTGTCAGTTATGGTGGGCATTCAATCATTATCTTCATTGTAAAACAAATACAATTATTAAGAGAAAATGGAAACCACACTGACATTTGCAACTTGATGGATAGCGATCTGATTATTTTTACTGAAAGAATTGGGTATGATTTTAAAAGCAAGATTAGTGAGTTTTGAGCATTCCATGTGAGGTATTAAACTCTGTGTGGCCTATGTGTTTAAAAGCAGTCTATGCTTTTGGAGTGGTAGGAACACTTGCATTATTTTGGATAATCTTTTAATATTGGTATATTAAAATATACCAACAGTAAGTGTTGCTGTTTGTCTACCTTTTTTTTGGAGTGGTAAAAAGCCCAGTGAGAGCATTGCCAAGAAAATAATTTTTACTAACCACTTTAATAAGTTTGAATAGCTCCAGAAAATAAATATTCATGGGATTTAGGCAGGAAATTCAGTGTCCTTTTCTACATTTTCTCCAGTATTGATCTGAATCTGAGAAACACACCAGATGCAGTACAGAAGCCTTTGTAATTGGAGCAAATCTAAGTAGGTTCCAGGCACTTCTTTTTCAGGCCTAGATAATGTTATTTCCAAAGTTCCTCGTAATTTTGTGTTTGCTGAAGGGAAGACCCAATATACTTAATAGCTGGAGATAAATGAGCAAGAGCATTTGACATCAAAAATCCAGCACAATAACATGGAATCATAGAATCATAGAATGGTTTGGGTTGGAAGGGACCTTTAAAGGTCATCTAGTCCAACCCCTCTGCAATCAGCAGGGACGTCTTCAACTGGGTCAGGTTGCTCAAAGCCCAACCTGATCTTGAATGTTTTCAGGGATGGGGTGGCTACAGCCTCTCTGGGCATCTGTTAATCCTGCTACCTCTCGCATATACAGTAAACAAAATCTGTAATTTAAATGGGCATTAGTTTTTCCTGTCATATGATTTTACTTTTAGTTAGAGTCAAGGCAACTAACTTTCATGCTTTGGCAAAATTTATCTAATTAACAAGATTTATGTGGTCAGATCTGTAAACTGATGTTAATCCATTTCTTTTGGAACCATACATAAATCTGATGATCTCTTTGTAGAACCATGCAGTGTTATGTACACCAAGATAAAACTCTGTTTCATGAGCATTGACTTCCTGTTTTTCATTCTTCTTTTCTCTCCGTAAGAGCACCTAAATCACAGTACATGAAATTTAGTGCATTTTTTGCGGATTTGAAGGGGCTGGTGACATCTGATTAGTAAAACATATTAATCGGAGGGAAGATATCTGATTTCTTTGTAATTTGAATCACGTTTGTTTTCATGGCTGTGCTAGATATAACTAGGTATTGATTCAGAGGACATGGGCAAGACATCTTCTAAAAACCTATCCTGTTTTTCCTATCTGCTGTCTTTGAAGTTGTGCTGTGTGGCTGCTTTGGAAATTGGTGGCTGTACTGTCTCTGCTGTAGACAGGTGGTCCACAGGAAGTATACTGAGATCAAGGAGGATGATGGATAACTTGGATCCCAAAATCTGGCTACTAGTCCTACGGGACTAGTCTATGGGACTTCACCACCCACTGTAGTCCAAATGTGTGTTGATCAGAGCAGGTGAAGATGTGGGAGGTAGAAATGTCAAACAAGAAATTGGATCCACCATACGTAGCTTGAAGGGTAGTGTTTACTAACATATCAGAGGGCCAAGAAACATCTGATATATATCAGAATTGTTCATCTCATCAGATATTTAAATGTGGTAATAGAATAACTGAACTTCTAAAATATTTTTTCAGAGTACTGTCTTGTAACACGCATGACTTTTTCTACAAACCTCTATTCATTTGTCCTGTTTCTTTTAGTATAAATCCATTTGTGAAGTCAGAAGTTTGCACATCTGTTTCAGAGAAAAAATATGGAAACAATAGACACCTTCTCAAATTCATGGTACTGAGATCCAACACCACTTCTAAATGCAATCATACTTGGAGTGCTTAGATGAAGCTAATTTTAGTCATTTCAGTATGCATTTTAACCTTTTGTGTATGTTTTAAAAAATAATTTGAGACACTTTCCAATTTTGTATTAGGAAACCTCGGGAAAAAGAATTTCCCACTCATTCTGGCAAGTTGTTAGAGAAATTCGACAGGTCTGTTATATTTTACTAGAAAGCATAAACCTAAACTTCAAACTATAGAACAGCTATTTATATGAAGGAATGTGTACAGATAGAAGAAGTGTTTGCCATCATTGCAATAGTAATCAGATTTATCAGCATTACATTGAGATCATAAAATGGCAGTGGCTTGAGATGATCATCTGAAGGCTTCAGAGTAAATGGTCCTCCTCTTGTTTGATGATTAAAAACTGTTTTTACATTTGTTTTCGTCCTGTAGGTGGAGCTCAGGTGCTACACATTTCTGGTACCAGCTTTTAAAAATTTTCACTGCTTCTAGTTTGCAAGACATGCAGTGTGCAAAGAGAGTACAATTGACTGTACAGTTTTTCACTGTACAGTCAACAATTTCAGTTGCATCCTTATAATGGATGTGCTATTAAATAGCAATATGAAATAGGTGTCTAGAATAGCTTAACTACTGAGGAAGAAAAACTGACTTTTCTTTTTGAGTCGTTATCATTACTTGAATTTAACTCTGTGTTTGTATTTCCTGTTGTATATTTTTTTCCTAATAGTCCTATGAAGTACAGTTGAACTAAGTAATCACATTTCTTTGGCTTATAAGCCATCACTGACTATCATAAGGACATGAATAGTAATAGCAGTAGTTACTATTAAATACTATTATAATTAATAGTATCTGTATTGCCACTCCTTTGCATTCCCAGTTTTTCTTGTATGCATGTTGCTTGTCATGGGTAAAATAAAAAAAAACATCTCACGAAGCTTTAGACATCTACTGTGTGTGTATATAAAAGAAATTACTTGCTTCATCCTCAAAATAGAAGTTTATAACACTTTTTGAGGTGTAATTCCTCTGACTTGTTTTTCTCCATTTGTTAAAAGACAGGATGAAATAACTAGTTTACTTAGAGATATATGCACTTGGTCAAATGACTTGCATCCCCACTGTCATTTTGTCATCTAGACACAATAGTAATAAAAATAGTTGTTAATGCTAGGCAGCCATGCTCAAGTTCATGCTCAAGTTGTCCAGAAGCACTGTAGAATAAACATATAAAAATGCATATAGTTAAGACACCATAACATTTTCTTAGCATCTGAAATGCATTTATGCACTGAGCATGCAAGATTGCTTAAGTGCTTTCATAGTACTGTGGTTTAGAATAGCTAAAGGTAATTTTATGTGTGATCTCATGGAAGTCTTTTAAAAGACCTTTAAATCAAGACTTCTTTTTCTCTTTGTAAATCTGCAATTGTTATAAATGAAGAATTGGAATTTTTATTTATAAATTAATAATACATAGTAGAATATTTTGTTCTAAATGCATTTACTGTGCACTTGTTATCTTGTGCTTATAATGCAGGTATTATAATGAAAAGAAATAAAAATAATTCTGGAGACTCACATAATACTACAGCGGAGGAATTCCTGTCATTCTTGTAACTGTTGAAAATCGGTAACTTCTTTGTTATGTATAACAGTTACATTTCAATGCATCTTTGAGATGCATTCAAGGGGGCTGAGACTGATGATGTACAAGTCTGCTGTCTATAATCTTCATTGCAAGGTGGCTGATGTCATTGCAAGGCTGCTGTCTGTAATCTTTGAAATATTGTGGAAATCCTCTGACTGGAGGATGTTGCAGATGATGCACTCATTTTCAAAAAAGGCAATAGGGATGATCCAGTTAGCCTCACTTTTGTCCTTGGGCAAATCATTGGGTAGGTGATCGGAAATAGGCAGCATGGATTTAGCAAAGGCAAGATGAGGGGAGAGGAGTGGGTATCATCTGATTTGAGCATAAGGCTAGAGTAGATGACTTTCTGAGGTTCCTTCTGACCTCAATGCTTCTGTGATCTGATTTTTAATTTTTTTTTTAATTATTATTAGTATTATTTCCTGACACCGCACCTCCACCCCCCGACTCTGCTGAGGTGTGGAGTAACAAGTCCAGCACCTCTTTAGTTGGTGGTTTGGGTTTTTTTTTTAACTGTTTTTAATATACCTGTATGTATTTAGGTATTTTGTTTATGGTTCTACTTATTTAAACTTAATCCAGTATTTCATCTTGTGTTCAGGAAGATAATTTTGTACTTTTGTGTGAATGTTGTTTGTTTGTAAGTAGTGGCAATGTGATGTGAATACCATATACTTACAGCTACTTTTCACTTCAGAATGTGAAGTTTATCTATTTCTATATCAAACTGTGATATTCTTTCTTCACAATAATTACTATTTCAAATTTATTTGCTGTATTTCTAATACTACTAGCACTTTCTTAAACCAGATATAACTGTTCCTATCAGGCCTTGTCCAACAATACAGCTTAGAATCATAAAATCATAGAATAGTTTGGGATGGAAGGGACCTTTAAAGGTCATCTAGGCCAACCTGCAATAAGCAGGGACATCCTCAACTAGATCAGGTTGCCCAGAGCCCCGTCCAGCCTGACCTTGAATGTTTCCAGGGATGGGGCTTCTACCACCTCTCTGGGCAACCTGTGCCAGTGCTTCACCACCCTCATTGTGAAAAACTTCTTGTTAGACAAGACAGCTTGTCTCCTTGCTTTTCAGTTTAGCACCAGGAAATACAAATTGTTTGTTGATAAGAATGACTTGAGTTCTTGAGTGCAAACTCTCTTTGCAACTGACTTTGAACTTCACTATACCTAAAGAACTGCTGCTGTTTTCATATAGCAAATTCAGATATTCTGTTAATAGTGTTTTAAGCCAAAGGAGACCATTAGATAAACTATGTATCTTGTGCCATAATTTACTGAGTGTTACCGCTGTATTGAGCTCACTGTTTGGCTACAGCTGAACAGGAAAGGCATTCAGACAGAATCTGTAGATGACAAGAGAGTGTAGTTTGGTCCATATTTAGTTGGTGAGTGTAATCTATTCCAGTATTTAGATACCTTACTCATAACGGTATCTCATCCAGTTCTAAATTTTAATTTTGCAGCCAATGATTTTTTTTGCTCTGCCTTTTTCTGAAGTTCACTGCAGTATGCCGTGTTTTCTCTTAAACTACTTAAATTCTAATTGAGTCCTTTCTGCCTTTTTAATAAACTGTACCCATTGAGTTCTTTCAGTCTTTCACAGTAAGACATATTTTCTAGTCCTCAAATCACTCTATGGCCTTTTTTGTTCCTTCTCCAATTTTTCAACATTCTTTAAAGAGCTTTGATCAGTAACCTCTTACTAGCCTTACTAGTAATGTATACAGAGAGCTACAACTTTTTTTCTTACTTCCACCTCCCTGTTTATTCATACAGTGCCCACATCAGCCCTTCTTACCGGTATTTCACTGAGATTGTTTATGTTGCTAGGGCATTCCAGATTATTTTCAGTCACCACTCTCCAAGAACTAGTTTCCCATTTTGTACACTTATTCTGTTTTCTACTTCCTAAATTTTGGCAATTATTTGTCTTCGGCTTTGGTTTTATTTAGCAAGCCCAGGTTGCCCAAAAAACCGTGATAAGAGAATTTGCTCCTGTGACAGTTTGTGTGGTTCACTAGTATTGGATTCAGTACCGAGTTCCCTGGAGTGAATAGATATATTTCCAGTCAGTGGTTAATGTCTCATTGGCAACTATTTTAAGCAGTAACTTTGTAACCTAATTCTTACTTAATGAAGATGTTCTTTCAGCCTGTTTTGTGTTGCTGATTTTTTTTTTAAGGACTTCCTTACTGGAAAGTACTGGGAACCAAGTTTTCCTGATTTCATATAATAAGAGGGGTTATTTGGGTTGACTCTAAAATTAGCCAAGTTAGCAACCAGTCAGGGACTCGTGTTGAATTCTACTAAGAAACTCTGATAGCATTATGTCAGAATCATTATGCTACTCTGCAATCTTTTTGGTTTTGACTAGTATGCTTTTCCTGTGGGAAAGTTTTATTGGATTATTGTGTTCCAGTTTGATTCAAGAAGTACTTTTTTGTGCATATTTAATCCAGTACCAGATTTTTTTTAAGAGACATTGACAATAAAATTGAAGTAAAATTCATTTAAATGTTGAGATGAGTGTATGTAAACTGATTAGTTTTTGGGTTTGCATACATAACGGATTAATAGCTTCAGCTACAACTCGTTATAATACAGACAAACCTATTGCCCTTTTATCATGACTCTTAACTTTGGGTCCAAAAGTCTTTGCTAAAGTCCATAAAGTGCCAGGTTTTAGAATAATGGAAAACATCTGTTAGGTGTTAAAAGAGTAAAAGAAAAAAAAAAGCTGTCAAGTGGAACCAAACAGAGATTAAAATCTATCACTAAATATACTGCACAACTACAAAAGATTATTGCATGAGGTTGCCTTGACATTTACAGTCTGTCCTGCTCTTATATTTTTTCATATTATGGTACCTTCAGATCTTTGTTACTATGCTGCCTACATTTTGAATTTAATTTTCTGAGAACTTTTGAATTGCTATATATTTATAAGTTTTAAGAGTAATGCTTGTGTTTCATCCAACAGTGGAAGCTTAATTGTAAATATTTGTATTTTATTCAAAATCATTATTCTGA
The DNA here is from genome assembly GCA_009819775.1 of Phoenicopterus ruber ruber. Lineage (NCBI taxonomy): Eukaryota > Metazoa > Chordata > Aves > Phoenicopteriformes > Phoenicopteridae > Phoenicopterus > Phoenicopterus ruber. Next base: position 24,002,191 of record CM020246.1, read on the forward strand.
ACTTCACAAAACACATGTTCACTGTGTGATTATTATGCTCCATTTGTATGGGTGTTCTTTTAAAACTAGGAACCCTTGATAGTTGCAAACCAGCTTATGTTGTTTCATTTTAACTTCCTTGAAGTGGGCCATTCTGTGTTCCACCCTAAAATAAGTGTCCAAAGCTGTTTTAGACAATTTAACAGATTAAATTGAGAAATTGTAATTTTATGCCAAAGTAGATATTTAGTCGCATACTGAAATAGAAAAATCACTGAGTGGTGACATGAAATTAGACTTTTGTCTAACTTTGCTTTGCTAGATAGAGGAGTGTATTCGAAGTACATTGTCTTGATTTGAAAACAGAGTGGGTAATGATGATTACACAACAGATGAGAAAGTTAGATATATATCTGTGTAATATACTGCTATAAAATGACAGCTATAGAGTTACAACACTTTTCATTTGACTTTGTTTTGCTCTATGTAGCCTATATTTCAAATAGGACAGTAACTAGAGATCTGTAATCTTTTCTCGGGGCGGGAAGACAAAGTATTTTATGACAAAAAAACCCCCAACTTTCCATCTGAATACTTCTAATTTGTTTTTCTATGCTTCCTTGTATTAGGATACTCTGTGCTGTGCTTTGCAAAACTATGGTAAGCATAAAACTTCCACTAAGTAGTCTCTAGCATTCCTCACCCTACCCTCTGAGTTCTGATTTTTAGGTATAGTGTAATCAGCATAACATTTCAGAAATTTTGCTGGGTACTTAGCTAGAGTTTACCATCAGCATCCCCAGAGCTCTATCTGTAGGTGTACTATATATTGTATATTAAAATATAGTGTGATATATAAAATATTAGAGTGGAAGCTAGATACTGAGAGGCCACCTATACATTGTTGAGCTTCTAGCTCTTGTGGCTTGGAAGAGACTGAAAAGTGTTATGGGAGAATCCTATATACTGAAATTTTTATGATTAGAAATCAAAGAAGTTATATCTTATCTTCTGTAATCTCACCTCCTTTTATGCGGTTTTGTCCCATAATATACTGACAGAAAGGTCTGAAATTACTGTCTGGAAAAGAGCCTATAAACTTCCCAAGGAAGCTATTTTGCTCTTCCGAACTGCCCTGCAGCTTTTATCAAGTAGGATGCAGCACCTGTTTCATAATCCATAAAATTCTAACCAATATTTCTGGAAAAGGGTAAAGGTTCATGTAATGCTGAATTTCAAGGGAGCGTGTAAGCAGCAAATCTTTCCTACTAGTCCTGTTTCAATGCAGAGTATCAAAATGTTTCTCTTTAATCCTAACCTTTAGTGTTATTACACTAAACATGCTTAGGAATGTTGTAAGTATTCTACTGTTTGTTCTTCAGTAGTTAATAGATGCGGATTTCTATTTCTGCTCTTTCACTCTTGGCTTGAAATGTCATTTGAAAAGCTCTTTGGAGAAGCAGTACCTCTTTGATGGAAAGTATTAGGCATATGAAATATGCTGATATACATACAGAGCGGTATGGCAGTATTTCAGTCTTCCCATTGTTCTGTATCTTGATCAACCTGTATCCAAAGAGAATTTCCTTAGGTTAGTCATCTGCCTTAGATACAGTAGATTATGAACAATATTGAATTAGACAATTTTGCTTGTTCATCGTATGAATTATTGAGAATGTATTAATTCAAGCATGTGAACTTGGCTACAAACACCTGGCAAGGATGTAGGAGATGCAATTTCTATATTACGTAGGTAGTACCTACCTAAATATTTTCAGTATACATGACAATGCTCTTTCACTAGAGGAACATTTTGCAGGAATCTGGACAAGACGGGCCAAATAAAGAGGTAAAGAGTTTGGAGTATTAGCTGTGAGGGAGCGATTCAGTTATTCCATTAATTATGAATTGACTTTACAGCATAAGAATACAGAAAGCTGCTGCCACATGTCAAGATCAACACATTTTCCTGGTTTTACTCTGTAAGTGTAGGTGCTTCTACATACAGTCCTTGCCACACATATGCCAAACTTAGCTCAAACTCGGAGTTGTGCCATGCTTTAAGTGGGGCACTACCTTTGAAGACTTTAGAGACTATGTCAGACATTAAGTAGACAAAATAATGGTCTATGAAATATTGTCTATGAAATATTATTATGCAGCATAACACGTAGTTGACACTGAAAGTGCATTGTACTGGTTCCGATTTACGCATGCCTCCTGTGCTTTGCAGGTGGAACTCTCTTGAATCCTTAAATACTTTTAAGTCTGTGTTACCTGAGAGAACATGTCTGTTGTGCTTTATTGCCACAGCTATGGTAAGCAGATGTGTGTGAGCTGGAGCTACCTGATAGAAAAGGGAATTCCACCCCCCCCGCCGTGGTGTTGAGAAAAAGCACAGACACAAATTGGCGGGAATTCATTGTCTAGGTATCAAAAAATAGTGAGAATGGTGTTGGTGTAAGCTAAGTTAATGTGACTTTCATGAAGAAATCTGAATTCTTTTAAATTCCAGTTTGGTTGAGTGTGTGTCTGATTAGCATAGTAGCTGTTTTAAGCTTCTGTGTTTTGAAAAGTATAAACATATAAACTTCCACATAACTTATGTTTGTAATTTATAACTGAACTTTTTTTTTTTCTTGCGTCTGCTTGTGAAGATGTCTTTATAAATTAAATCCCCAGAAAAAGAATGTGTTAGATATTTTTATGGTGCCTTGCTTGATCTTGACTATGGCTAATGTTAAACTAGAAGATCACACACAAAAATTCGTTTTAGGTATAAGACGAAAAAGAAAGTAAGCGGTTTAGTCCTATATATTTCAAGAGTGTCTGAAAGAAGGGAAATGGTTTCTCAATCTTTTGTTCTGGTATTGATATCCTAACTTTGTAATGATACCATACACAGACTTACCCATCTGTTTACATATCAGATGTTTGTTTTGATAGGCTTCCACATTAATTTGTGTGTGATTTGTATGCTTTGAATGACTTATCATGGCATAGAAATTCAATGTGGATTTGAAACCAAAGTGCTAATTTATAGATTGCCATTTATCCACAGTCATATGGAAATTGCTCACTTCTGCAAATGTTTACGTGACTCAGTGATTCCAGTGAAACTATTCATGTAAAGTAAAAGCTCATAGAAATAAGCCTGAGAACGACTGAAATTCCTTTGGACTGGAATTTGACAATCATTCTGTGGTATGAAGGATAAAGGAGAGGAAGGAATATTTTGGCTAAATGACAGAAAAAGTCCTTACCCTTGGGATTGAGTAACTTTTTTTTTTTTTCCATAGGACTGTCTCAAGAGATTATCACCTTCCTTTCCTGTCCCCTTGACCACTTTTTCTTGCCATTTTTTCCTCAATTAAAATGTTACAGTTGCTTATGGAGTTCCTTGTAAAATAGATCTCTTATACAGTCCCAGTGAATCAAATAAAAAAAAGTCAGCTACAAAGCCAGGGCCAGAAGTAAGCTGTCAAAGACAAGAGACTTTTAAGCAAGTTTTAATGCTATAGAAAGTGTGCTTGACCCGCCCACAGCGCACTGCAAAAAAGGTGCATACATCACTCTTTGAGAGAAATGGGGACAGCATCTTGCTGGGATTAGAACCTTGAATGATACTCACTTTTGATTTAATCCTTACATGTTTTATCAAGTCATTTGGTTATGAGGATTTTTCTCATCATCTCAAGTAATATCATAGTACTAATGCTTTTAAAGTACACTTAATTGTTACTTTCTTTTGCTTTACATACTTCTTTTCCTCCATGCATGAGGGATCACTCACTTCAGTCTGAGTAATTTTCTTTAAGGAAAGCAATAATATTAGATTTAGTTAAGTGTAATGTTTTAAATTTTATCCATTCTTCTTTAAAACTGTTGATCAGTTACTTTTTGACTGATGAGGTTCTCTTTTTAATTATCTCAGAAAAGGAAAAGAATGATCATCTTTTCCTTTGGTAAAAATGAACCCTTGAGTTATCTGTAAGTTTAAGAAGGTAGCGTGTTCCTTTTCATTTGCATTTTTGTATTTTGTTCAAGAAATTCAATATTTCAGACATGGATAACTGACATACAGAAAAGAAAGATTACTTCTGAATTGGTTTTAGAAATACTTTATTTTTCTGAATAAGACCATTTACTTAGAGCTAAGGATTGCATGACTCATGTATTCTTTTCAAAATAATGTAGATTTTTCTGTATTTTTTACCTTAATAACATTCATTGTAAAGAAAAAATAATCCCAGACGTACTCTTTGTAGAGTTAATGATTGGCAGTGACTTAAAAGCAGACTATACTATATTAAACACAAACCAAGATTGTTTGGGCACAAAACCCAGAATCCCAGCACTGAGATTTTTCTTGGCTAAGCATCAAAGCATGTTAATAGGTATAGTGTTAGCCTGGGACAAAGACGGGATTGTTACTGTGGTATATTTCATCCTGCTGCTACTTGGCAAGAGTCAGTGTATTTTTAGGTGAAGTTTGTGTGTGCATTTGTCTAGTCACCTGGAAAAAAGGATGCGTAGATGACCCGTGAAAATGCAGTTAGCATGATGGAAGGTGAGAACGTGTAATCCTTATTATACAGTGAATTGTTAGCACTATATTGTGGGCAAGATATCATTTCAAAGGGCTGGAGCGCTCTCAGTTGTTTAGCCGCACATGGGATTTTTTATTTTTTTTGGTTTTGGTAACATAACAAAACGGATTTAACGGTGGTATAGCCATGTACTTTTGAATTGCTAAATGTTCATGCTCCATTTCCTTTCTTTGTTTCAACAGAGTTGAGTAGCATGGGAAGAGACATTTTGAGGTTTTAGTTTCTATTATAGAATACATTTTTGTAAATTTGAGCAGTACATCTTAAAGTGGTACTGCAGTGAAGGATGACTACAGTATGTTCAAATGTTTTATTTATTCATCACATCTGCTGTTTGTCTCTGGACAGTCAAGTTGTGGTATAATGTAATATTTTTATCATTTTACATGCCTTACTACGGAGCCAAATAGGTAATAGGTATTTTTAGTATAGTGTAGAACACTTTTGATTATTGGATTCTGGTTGTGGAATCTTTAGAATCAGTAATCTTTTGTGAATCAAAAGAAGTGAAATTCAATTCTTGCCTAAAAAGTTGTTAAGTTTTTGATAATTAGTACTTAATAGTGTTTCTTGGTAGTTTGATAATTACAAAAGAAAATAAATTGCAAACTTTGTGAGCGGAGCAAACTTCATCTGGAATTCTTTCAGATATTAGAGATAACTACTACTAAATTGATTACTACCTTTTTTTTTTTATCCGCAAGATTGTAGCTACTACACTGTCCTAGATAAAAAGCCATATTTCATATTATTCTCCACCCTGTTTTTAACACTGAAGACACTGGTCATTTTTAGAGTATAGGTCTTCACTGAGTTGTCTGCAAGTCCACCTATCGTCTGCTGTTAAGTGGGATAATAGATTTTCTGTCATGTTTTTTGGGAAGAATCTTAATAAATTGTTGCCTTTCTAAGCCCATTTTCTCTTCAGCCTGAAAAACCTGATTTCTGATCAAAGCATCAGCAGCATTACAGTGTTATTTTAGTGTGAGCTTGATGTAAATTCCTATGTAAATCAACAGGGGTATTCAGCTACCTTATCAAGGTTTCTTTCTTCTTCCACTTTGGTCAACAGAGGAACTCAGCTCTCTTTCTCTTTGTGCAGTGTAGGATAATTAACTTCTTCTATTGCATCTTTTAGCTTTGTTTTGGGGTTTTTTTTGCTGAAAGCGCTCTTTCCCTTTCCTGTATTCTTCTTCCACAAGTATATAGGCAGCCTTTCCAAAACCAAGCCACTGTACAGGACCTTTTCCAGGAGGAGATTTCCTTTACTGCTGTATATGTACAGCAGTATCATTTTTTGATTCTTTGCCACTAGCTGAATTTTAGTCAACCAAATTTTTAGTCCTTTCCCTGCTGTTGTTAGGCTTCTACTCAGTTTTCATTCCACTGTCACTTTACTTTAACAGTTGGGCCTATTGAAGATCACTTACATTCCCGTTTCCTTTGTAAATTTTTCATTTTCTTTTTTTTTTGCTAGCTATTCCTCACAGCAGTTTCTGTTATTTGGGGGGCGATTGCTGCTGGCAGTCTGTTATGAAATTAGAGTTGAAATCTACTGCAGAACATTTACTCTGATTAAAAGGTTTTGCATAGTAAAATGGTGGTTATTTCATTTGTGATACATCAACTTTTTAAAATTACTTTGAGATTCTTAAGTTAAATGATATCTATCCCTAAGTACAATAATAAGTTGATTTTGTATATAAAAGTATGCTTAATTTTTGTGAATATATTTGTATCTAGATAATTTCCCTTTTTATTTTATCGTTTTCTCAAATTTCTTCTGAATGTGGGCATAGAATATTTGAAGAAATCTTGAAGATTTTTTTGCCAGTATGCTCACGTTTAAATCTGTTTTCTTTGAAAATGTTAAAGGAAATAATTGAGAGGAACTTTAATAGCTAGTGATGGTGGTTGTGTTTAGTCTACTTCTTTTATTTTAAGGGGGTGTTTTCAAGGTTTTTCACAGATACATTTATATTAATTATAGGTTGTTAGCTGCATTACTGCCTGCATACTTCTGGTGGATATTGTATGAATCTTACAGATGTGATTTCAGGAATGCTATTTCAGATTAAATGAATCTTCATAAATCTTTCTTCAATGTTTCAAGCAATCAAAGTCAGAATTTTGTTGAAGTCATTTATTCTTCTAGCTTAATAGACAACTTGATATTTATATTTAGAAGCAAAAAAGCTGTGGTATTTTCTAGAATTGAAGATCAGAATATACTATATTGACCCTCACTTTTCCAAGCAGATGCTTTCTAAAATATGCATTTTTACTTTGAAAAATCTATTTTCTATGATAAAAAAAAAAAAGAAAAGAAAAAAGTAACAAACCAAACCCTGAGCATTGCCCTCTTCTTTTGGTCTTAGTATATAATGTTTTCATGATAAAGTATCAACACTTTTAAGATTTGTGTGTGTGTGTGTGTGTGTGTGTGTGTGTGAATGTATCTTTACTGCTACATTTTGGTAAGGAATTTGTAATTTGTTTTCTTTTCCCCTCCATTTTCTTTCTGTGAGATTACTTCCTGGAAATGAGTGGTAAATTGGATAACTTCTTGCAGCTCGAATTTTTGTCTCTTTGAGGATACAGGAATTTATTTGAGAACAAGGGAGTAAAATATGGCCCTTACAAGCTAGATCTTCCAACCTTTTGCTGCAAGTGTCATGATTTCTGTAATTAATAGTCTTACTAGTTCACTGAGTCTGAATTCAGTAAAACTGACTAAACTTGGTAATAAGTATTATAACAAATTTTAGGAATTCTGTTCTGAGGAATGAACTTTTGAGGTTCGTTGCTGGGGAGACTATTGGTCAAGAGTCAAGAATATGTACAAACTGAAATACTCCCTTTTTGATCAGAATCCTTTGCACGTAATTAAGGCAAGGCTATATAAATAAAATTAATTGTTTTTGACAAAAACCACTATGTTTTATTCAGCAACTGTGACTTTTATGAATTTCAGTGCATATGTTCCATAAAAAGTGTATATGGACTCATTTCTGTTTCTTATGATCACTTGACTTTAAGTTTAAGCATGTAGAACTTAGTAGAGTTTCATAATAATTATAAGCATGAAAAACTATTTTAGATATTTTATTAGAAATGTATTTAATGAAAATTATTATCACAAGCACTTGCATTGATTATTTCTGCAAAAAGATCTAAGATGTATTAATCAAGATTCTGAATAGAATTTGTGTCAGCAGGAATAAAGAAAACCCAACTTGAGTCCTTATAAGGGTGTATCTGCTTCTAATGAGAAGAAGCTGTTTATCTAATGAAAATGGAAAACATCCAGAAAGCCTGGACTTCGAGAGGATAAGGCAGAAAAGACTGCTATGATCATTTAATCCAGTGTTTTTTAGCTAACAGAGCACACTACTCTCTTAAATTTTTTTTATCTCACTCTTATCTTTTAGTGGAAAAAACCTCCCATTTTAATGTAGAGATTTATGCTGAAAGATGATCCACTAAAATTTTCTTTGGTTAAGTGCCTTTCTTGTTAAATAGATAAAAATGCCACTTCTTTACAGTCTGCCTTTTGGATCATCTTAGAGCCATTAGACTCTTTCACTTGCCTGCTAGCCTTCTATTAGCACATTCTTTTGCAAATTGTAACCAAATCACCCTTGAACTTTGTTTGATAAATTAAGCAGATTGAACATTAACCTTCCTTTTGTGGCATTTTACTGTTTCCCCAGTCTTTGTCGTGTGTAAACTTGGTCAGAAATTATTTTATGTTTTTGACAGTCTCTCTATTCTTTACATCTGCAAGTAGTAGAAATAAAGTAATTTTTTCCTGGTTCTAAGTTAATAGTTCTGTTATTTTTGCTCAAGAAAAGTTTATCAGCGTCAGGCTTCTAATCACAGAGTTATATTTTCTCTTTATAAATAGTGATATAACATTACGATTTCCCCTGCTTCTTTCTGCCCCCACTTCTCTAGAATTTCCCTCCTGTGTTGTTCGCAACCAGTGTTTCCCATGGTTCAGAAATCTCTTTAAGTGTCTTTTAAAAAACACTTGGATGCAAATTGCTTGGCCCTGTTCCTTTTTTTGTACTGCTTAATTTTTAGTAGCTGTTATTTCTATTTTGGGGTAACTCAAGAAGACTGAAAAATATATCATCTTTAGACGTCATATCTGGCTTTCTCAGAGAACAGAAAGAGCTGTTGAATCCTTTTCTCTTTTCTACATTGTTAGTCCTTTTCCATTTCTTAGGCTTTAATCCCTAACATAAAAAAAAAATTTAGAAATGTAGTTTTTTCTATATGTGCTCCAAGTTGCATACCTGTATAACTTTAGCTGTGTCTGTTGTCATAAATAAATGGGCAACAGTTATTTAATGATCACTTTTCTGTTTAAAAGTATTTTACCTTGTTAAAATAACATCCAAGGCCAAGTTAAGAATAAAGTATTTTTACTGTTTGGTACCACTTTTTACTCAGGCATTTGGCAGCAAGTTACAAGTAACCAGCTTCACCCTTTTCACTGTACAGCTGTTTATTGTTTGTATTTCCCTGGACTTTGAATATAAAATTAAAGATGCTGGTAAAATCGAAGTATCAAAGCTAAATATCATACATTTAGGGCATCTTTTAAAATAAAACTGTTACTCAAAAATAATGTTTCTTTTGCATTCTGATATGTTAAAAGTTGAAAATAGGTCTCTCTATGAATGAACACCTGACAGAAAACTGATCTGGTCAATTCAGGTAGTTTCTTCTTGTTTTGCTGGAGAATGCCATGATAAAATGGTGTTTGTCCCAAGCTACCTTTACTAATAACTATATCAGATACTGCCATTCTTGTAGAGGATGGCATTTTGTAGAGATTGCCTTTATTACCAAGAGGGTGTTAAAGGGCTGGACTAGTGCTACAGGATGGCTGTCGAGTCAGCTTGTTACCCTCAGGGATATTAGTATATTAGAGCATCTCACATGAGGGGAGAACCCTGGTAATACAGATAGTACTATTAATTGCAGTGGGAACAGCAGTACAAAATACACAGTTTTAAAAGTTGTGTAAACCATGTTACTCCAATGTGGAATCAAAGTTAGTAGGTCCTGCCCAGCCTATCAAGTGACATGTCGAGACAGCTTGTGTGTTCTTGCACGTTCTTACAGTGATGGAGTTGACCATTTTGGAGGGTCAATATGGCTTATTGAGTCTGTTTCTGCAACATCTAGGCTGCACTCAACCCAACTTCTAGAAAATTACTGGATATTTCTGCATAGTGCTGATAACGCTCCAGAATGTGGAGGCTTTATTGGAAGGTACTGAGGGAAAGTCAGATATGTGTATTTACCTGGTAAAAACACAAGAAGCCTTCCCAGAATACTGGGGAATACAATACCAGGGTACGCAAGTGTCTTGGGAGCCAGCCTCAATCCAATATGTCTGATGCTGAGTTGGAGTGGTAGATCATGTTGGACCTTAGTTGATAACCATGAAGTTAGCTGTCTTTGCACCAAGTTTGTGTGCTTGGAACACAAGGGAGGGATGGCAGACCTGGCCTGGGAAAGAACCAGTTATTGTTAGAGCTTGTGTCTGGTTTTATGTCTCATTGAAGCAATCTTTGTCCTTTCCAGACTTCATCTGTCTCTAGAAATGCCTGTTACAAGTGAGGCTTATCAGCCTTCTGTCTTCACACATGTATGTCTGGCTAGATGCTTTGTGATATGCTGCTGGATTCATAAGGTTCTTCAGGTCAACAGTGGCTGATGCTGGGTTAGACTAGTGAGTCACACCATGCCCCCAGCTCACTCGGTGTTGAGTGTCTATATGGTCTTCTGTTGTGTCCATGTGATAGGTGGGGGTGGATTTTGTGGCATGTCTCTTCCTAAGCCTGAACACAAAGAGTACATATCTGCAGCTTGCTGCTACTGTGACTTTGAGGGAGATCCCAAAACACCATCTGTCGCTCTTTACTGAAAAAATTGTACCACTCTGCGTTATAACTGAGTTGTTCCAAGTTGTCATCCCTTGGCTGCTATGTGGTCTTATAATAATTAGTAGCTTATGGAGCTACATACTTTTTTTATATTCAGTTAGATGTGTGATGAGGATGTCTTTGCTGTCTACAGTTAACTTGAGGTTGTTCGTGGTCCAGAAAGTCTGGTTACTGCTACCTAGAAACTTTATGTGGCAGTATAATTTTTTGTGAAAAATAATGGATAAAATAAAATAAGTATCAGTCTCAAAGAACTTATGGTTTAATATGTATTCATCCATTAAAAAAAGTAAGACAGAGGTTAAAACATAAAACAGTAATGATCTCGATGGGCCAATTTGATAGTGAAATATTTCCTCAGGTAAGCAGACCTTTAATGCTATCCTACACATTCTGCCTCAAATTGTAACAGAAAAGACAAACTCAGAAAAACTTTGATCACTATAGATTATGTGGTAACTAACATTAGGAAAGGACTATTGATAGGGTTATAGATTGATTTAGTTTTGAACTATTTCTAAAAAATGGTTTGGACCATCATGAAGAACTGAAGTTGAGTGAACACTGTATTCGAAATTGTGATATCAAAATATTTCATTCATACTCATTGCTTGGCTATGTTGCAACTACTTGGTTTCTTGGATCCTTTTTTGATAGATTTAAACTGACATAGAATTCTCATCACCATTTTCATTAGTTCTCATTTTGACTCATTGTGTACTTGAAAATTTGTGATCCTCTCAATAAAAGAGTTAATGCACATTGTTTGACAACTTCCCCAGTCGGAGAACAGCAAAGCATACCTTAGTCACAGTTGGATAATTTCATAGCAAAATCACTTTTTAATGAGAAGTATATCAGCAGTACAGAGCTTTTGAAGTTCTTCTTAAGTTTGGCTGATAAGCAGCCATACTGAGCTCATTGATGGAAAAGCATCATTTGCTGAACAAGCCTCATACTTAAGACTGGAAGTTACAGTTACATCATTGCTTGGTTAATTGGCTGCACCTGTCACTTGTTAACAGCTCTAATCCAGTAGTCTCTGAACCACGTGTTGAAAGGTCAGCAGGAGCAGGAAAGAGCCTGGTGCACTGGGAAACATTATTAGATGTAATCTTAGTTTGGCAACCTGTTGTGCTTGTTAAATTCAAATTGTCACTTTTCAGCTCATGACATGAGCTTCTCAAAATGAGAATGTTGCAAATAACTTGAAACTACAAGTACGTGTTTTTTTTTCCCTCAAAGCAATGCTTAATTAACTGAAGAACACAATTTTTTTTACAGAATGTATTAAATTTGTGGGTTTGTCTTTTGTAATGAAAAATTCTTTACCCCTTTGTTCTCCTTGAAGTCGGAGTGTAATTAAAAAATATGAATATAAAATTCCTGTGTAACCAGGGAAAATAGATATCTCTCTCTATATACATACACACACCACCCACATACACATATGTATTTGTTAGCATTTAGATGTGCCTTCCATGTCATAGAGTTTGAGTCCTCCGCTGAGGTGCTTGTCATTGTGCTGCCTTTTATCACATAATCCTATTTGCAGGGTTGAATTTTCAGTATAGTTACTGTATATGAGTAATTATGTTGGTGTTTCCTGCTATTTATATGCTTAATCTGTCTTGTAATTCTAGTGTGCTTTTCAGCTAGTTAAATAGTTTGAGTTCTTCAGTACATCTTAAAAGTACTTGCTTTCTACATATGTTCATACTGTGTATGAATTTTGAAAGTACATCTGAGTATTTGGGCACTAGAATTCAAGATAAAATGTACAAAAATTGCAAAGAATACAAGTTATAATGAGCAAGTTGGTAAACTTGTTTAGACAATTTGAATAAGCTAATTCGCTTGTTCTGCATGTAAGTGCAGAATACTGGTGCATTATCATCCTTTGTTTTAGAGGAGCAATTCTCACACCATTAAAAGGAACTTAGAAATTTAGAAATTTTCAAAGTTTAGAAATTTCATAACATTTTGTGTTATAAGTATTTTGCTATTTATTCTACTGTAAATTACAGAAGACTGCACATATACAGAAGATGTGATAAAACAGGATTTTGGTATTGCTGGTTGTTGCTAAGAAAATAAGCAAGTTTAACAAGTGGTATTTTGCATTACTTGACTTATTCTCTTCTAACATTCTTCATCAAATAGAAATGTTCTTGATAAAAATTATTATATGTACCATAATAGTGTAATTTGCATTAATAGGTATGGGATGTTAAGTCTAGTTCAGTCTAGGCAATAGCTCTGGTGACTCCTGTTTAGATTCTCGTTCCCTTTTTCCTGTTTTTTAATATATTGCATTAATAGCTTCAGTTGATGTGGTTCAGAATTCACAGAATTTTTTGAAACTACAGTATGTGACAACACTTATACTTTAATATAGATGGCCTACAATAGATTATTATTAAGTAATGTATATAAGTTGGATCAGAGTGGTCTTTAAATATTGTGCCTTGGCCACCTCCCTTAAAAATTTAATAGAGTGCTATTAGGCCACTAATTAAAGAATTCTGTCTGAACAGGTAAATCTGTAATTTCTTTTTAGAGGCCAGGACATGATTTGTTCTTTCCATAGGCCCTTTATGGAATCTGAAATTTTTCCTTAAGTTTTTCAGTTGGAATTTAAGTGATTTTTGTTCAAATTTGGGAAGCTTTATGGAACAGGATTTGCTGCCACATTCTGTCACTGTAAATAATATTAAAACTGTGGCCTGATCTGACCAAAATGGTCCCCATTTTCCTTTAATATATGTAGATGGTCCAAATGAAGATGCTTCAAGCAAAAATGTCACCTCTCTCTTTTCCCTGTGAAGTTGAAATGACTTCATCTTCTCAGAAAACAGGAGAGGAGGATGGATAGGAACAACAAGGGATGAGGGATATCAACAGAAGGAAGTGAAGAATCAGAAGAATGTGGTGGATAAAATGAGGAAGACTGAAGGTGTGAAAAGAATGACGACCAAGTCAGCAAGGAGCACATGAATGAGAATGGCAGAATTAGACTGTCATGGGTAGGGACTTGTGAGAGAATGAGTAAGGAAATTCAAGTGACTGGCAGGATAGAGTGAGAATGGATAGATAATGGAGAATCTGACAGAAGGCAGGATGAGTTTGTTCTCATTCTCTTTCTGACATGCACAGTCCCCCATTGGACACAGGAATCATGTTTCTTCAGAGGAGGGTCTAAGTTGGAAGGGTTTTCATGATGGAATTCAAATTTTAATATTAAATGAGGGATCATAACATCTAAATTGGAAGTAGTTGGTTGTATATGGAATGGAGAATATTTCTGAATGCATGTACATTCAATACTAACCTAGTACGAGTGTTTGTGATTCATAATTTCTCAAGAAATTTGGCAAGCAATAGCAGTGACTTTAAATATAGCACGTCATTGTTACAGAAATGGAATTATAGTAATATTACCTTTGAAAGTATATGTATACTGTAATTAATTAACTGTACATGGAATAGATAATAGTGAATCAATCATTTGTTGCTGCTCTTGTTGTGGTAGAAGATAGGAGGCCATTCTAATTTTTATGGATATATTTGCCCTCTTTAAGATAGCATTCTCAAACAAGTAAGATGTATGGCTGTTTTAGTGACTAGAACACAACATGGAAAAAAAAAACCCCTTTTTATTGTGAATTGAGGTCAGCAATTGTGTGATCACCTCCAGGAAAAGAGGATGGATTTAATATGTTCAGCTTCCTCTGAACTGCAATTTTTTTTTTATTTATAAATTTTTTGATATTTTTGTTTTCATTTTTAATGCATATTATCTGTGAAAGACTCAAACTGACAGCTTCTTCAAGACTTACTTAGGAATACTAATTACAATTTACTTTGGAGTATTCTGATGATTTATTTTATAATGAAGATGTGATCCAGGTTTCAGATTGTTTCATAGATACATAAAGTACTCTTTTTTTTCTTGCAATTCAACATTGAGCAATTTACTGTTCATTCACAGTAGCTTAAGACAAACAGTTACTAAACTATTTCTTAGGTATGTTCAGGTTGCTAACTGTTTTGATTGCAAGATATGGTATCTGAAACTAGCCATTTGGTTAAATTGCCCAAAGAAAATCAGATTGTAAGATTTAAGACAAACAAACAAATCCCTTCAGCCCTCTAAAATGTGAACTTGTATATCAGGTTTATAATATGTTTGACGTTGAAGTAGCCTTTCATCAACAAAGTATGTTTTTCTCATTTGCAAAAGTAACTACTTAAATGAAAAATACATCTTTGGTTACTTTAAATTGCTGTATTTTTTATGTCATGACCTCTCTTGTATTTCATGCTGAGGATAATATCTTTATGACAAATATTTTTAATGGAAAATGTCATTGAATTATATGTGGCAATAATTTCAATTGCTATGGAAGCGTAGAAATTGAATTAAAAGCAAATTATTATTTCTAAAAGCAAGTGCATGATCCAATGAAAACAATCCTTTTAATTGAAGCTGTTGGGGTTTTTAATACCACCCCTGCCCAGCAAAAAGAATTGTAGTTGATGGAATTTTATCAGGATTTTAAAGCAACATTGAGACACCATCTTATACCCTTCCTGTATAAGTGAATTCAAACATCTTTGAAAAAAAGACTTATGCTTACCAGGAAAACAATATTTATCCTGTTTTATGTACGAATCAAAATCCAAAGATACATTTAAAGGATTATTACTATTAAAACTGTGAGAACCTTCTTATTTTTGTTTCGCAATTCTTCAACAAAGACGGTCAAAATAATATGACCATCCTTAATAGGAGATGATTTTTTAGTCATATAATGTGGATTGCTCTCCAGGTCACTTTTATGTGCTGTCCCTCAAATCCTGTCTGTAATTTGTATGATTAGAAATTTGTCCTGCGAAATTTCCAGTGGCCAGGCAAACGAGGAACTGTTACTGACTATGACATAAATAGATGTTGGTTTCTCCTACTTTTAAAGTTCAAGGAACAAGATGAGCACATTTAACTTGTTCAAAGCCATACAAACTAGTTATATTTTGCATCTGCAAAATTGTATCTGCAACCTGTCCATTGCAGATGTATTAATATAAGGTTATAGCAAAGCTTTAGAGTTAGATGTAGGTTGTAGCCATTTTCTGATGAGAAGTTTAAAGGATTAAGCAGCTGTTTTCATAGCTGTGTAATTAATAAGGTTGTAGAATATTGGTGGAGGAAAAATGCATTCACGGGTGTCTGTGTTTTCATTCAAGCACTTCCTCCACAAATTCACTGCCCAGTAACCTTCAGGCTCAGTGTGTTGGTTTTTATCATTGACTGCTAAAAGGGTAGTTGCAGCCTGTTGGCAGAAAAGGAGGGTTTTGAATGGTGGCTATTGTTCTATTAACGTTAGAGCCCTCTGGCTAGAGGATCAGCAAGAATGCCTGCTAAGATAAAGTGACAATGTTGTCTTCCTGTTCATGGGAATAACTTGCTGATAAATTATGACAGTATGAAAAGCCCTAAGGGCTGAGGGTGGGAAAAGCTATATTAACTTTCATGTATTGCTCAGCTGAATGCTTATTTACAAGCTAATTTGTGCATTAGTACCTATTAGGAAGTATGAATTCTAAGTGCATCTTGCACAATAAACCTTATTTATTTGTACTGTTATGGTTTATAAAATAATTCTTGAAATAATTACGAATTGTGGGGGTCTATTTCTGTCTCTCTGCTTTCGTGTTATTTTTTTGATGCCAGAATATTTAAGGCATCATCTAATCCTTACAGGGCAAGGATTAGATGTTTATTAAATGTTTATTAAATGTTTATTAAATAAGTATATTTCCAGTACTCTCACTCAAACGTGTATGCCAATAGGCTAAATAATAAGTTCCTCTCTTTCTCATACCTCCAAATCTTTGAGTAATTCTTACATTCAGGATAACTGTAGATAAGCATTGGTGCCATCATTGTTTCATCAGGCTCTGCTAGAATACTCCAAGAGATACTCAGCTTGATTTAAATACATTTGTAACAAGTATTATTTGTGATTAATATAGTATTATAAAAATGCATGGTCCTAAATACCTCTGGAAGTAAAATGTTCTGTGGGTTTCTTGAAACATTTTAGTATGTACTGAAGATTGGAATTCTTTAATTCAGCCTTAGAGTAATGTATGCTTTTAGAAATTTTATAACAAATGTTGAAACTGTTAACATAAATACAATAGATGCACAACCAGCATGAGGTAAAATTCAAACTCTTAGGAACTAAGATTTTTAACATAATTCTTACATATGAATCCTAGAAATACATCTTTATTTGAAGAACACAATATGGTAAATATCTTTTTATTTCCCTATTTTCTGTCTAAAGTGATGTTTCTTATATAAAATCATCACATTGTAATTATTGGTCATTCCTTTCTATCCTGAAGAACTTCAAGTGTATATTGTACTGAAACTGGTGAACTACAGGTGTTCCCTTTGTGACTGGGCAGTTTTTCAAGAACAAAAGTCTTGTCACATGGAATGAACAACCACTCTGAATAACGGAATTAATCTCTTACATTTTAAGTTCCTACTATGCTTATACAGTCAGTTTTATAGCTATGTATTTGGTTATTTGTCAAACTTCATGAAGTTTGTGAGGCTATCTCTTACTTTGAGATCCAAATAATGTGTATTGTAATCTAAATGAGTGGAATGAAAATGACCTTAAGAGTGCTTGCAGGTGAATGTGTCTTAGAGCTTCCATTGTTGCAAATATGCTGGGTTCCTGGACAATTTATAGTCTTACTGGAATCTCAGAACCCAGTCTTACAGTGTGGGGATTGCATGCCTTTATTTTGTTAAATACTAAAAATTGTTCAGACTTGTACCTGGAGGTTCAAGTCATTCTTAAGTATTCTGCTTGAGGGTCTGGCTAAACAGGTAAGTGTAAAAAAGAGTATAAATATAAAGGCATCTATAATTCCTGTGTGGTCATTCTTACTCTAGTAAAACTGTTTTTTCTGGCTTAACTTAATTTCCATGAAACTTACTTGAGCCTTGCCATGACAAAACTTTTTTATTTTCCAAAATTGAGTGCATCCACATGGGGAATATACATTGTTGTAATAGTAGTGGTCAGTTGTAGACTAAGCCCCTGTTCTGTGCATAATCTTTTAATTCCCTTTTTCTGGCTATGCAGAAAGAAGCTCTGATAGAGTCTTTCTTTGACTTTTAAGATTAATCTGAGTGCAGTACTGAGTAAAATACTTTCTTCTGTTC
Source organism: Phoenicopterus ruber ruber (assembly GCA_009819775.1). Classification (NCBI taxonomy): domain Eukaryota; kingdom Metazoa; phylum Chordata; class Aves; order Phoenicopteriformes; family Phoenicopteridae; genus Phoenicopterus; species Phoenicopterus ruber. The sequence continues at coordinate 24,019,992 of CM020246.1, forward strand.
TCTCATTTACGGGACTAAAATGATATCACCCATTCCTGCTTTTCCCAAAGAGTGGAGGAGGTCTGTTCCATCTGCCAAGATAATCTCTCAAAAACTGCATTTATGGGAACTCTGACCTGATTTCCTCAAATCTGCAGGTTCTTGCATTGCCAGAGGATGGGACTTAGAGTTGTGAAAACCTTTGCATACCAGCTGAGATTGTTTGTATGAAGCGTCCTCTGCAAGGGCAGGGTCAATTTTAAGCTTTGCAAGCTCAACAATACATACTGGCCACACCAATCAAAATTTTTGCCATACACAGGCTCCATTTCCCTCTAGGACAAAAGATCCAGTGTCATACCACAAGATCTTTAATTGGTCATTCTGATCCTAGACAAGAGATTTGATAATATCATTTCCAAGCCCTTCTCTCCCTTTTGTAAGTATGCTCCCTTGCACTTTCTTTTCATGCTTAATTTCAGTCGTTATATTAGTTTACAGTTTGAAGCCTTGTAGTTGCCAAGGAAAGAAAAAACTTGTGTTCAAAATGGATGCTTAAATGGAGTTATGGAGGACTATTGTTGTTGGAAGTGTGTGTTAAGGAGCTCTCAACAGAAGAAAAAGTTTCAGCTTCTGGAGTTCATATTTCACAGTATAACAATGTATTTCATATCTTCAGGTCTCTTCCTACAATCTGTCCTTCTTCTCCTCATAAATCAGCCAAGAAATATATTTTATGCCAGCATTGATGTAAAGAGTAAAAAATTCTTATTCTTGTATTCTTAAGGATCTAAAATTAAAGGAAATAGGTTTTCCATTGACATGAGAGATCATTTATTGAAAAAGAAGAGAGAGGATTTTTTCAAAAATAAACTTATTTTTCACCATTAAAATAAAGATGTAAAATACATGCAATTAAGTGAATTTCCCGATAGCATAAATTCATTATGTTAAGTATTAGTCACATGTATTTCTTATCTCTGAGTCTTGTGGTTGTATGCTAAAGGGTATGTTCCATCAATGTAGGTACACAGAAGCAGAAATCTGGCAAATGCCATAAACTAGCTTACTGATGATGAGGATTTAAAGAATGACCTACAACCCTGAATGACAGAGGGGTGACCAGATTGCTTAGTGAAAATGAAAATTTATTTGGCAATTCCAAATAATAACAAGTAGATCTGCAGTTTTATAGACAGCATTAATATAACTGTCTCTTTTTTTAATGACTCTCTTTTCCCAATACCCCCAGCTCCAGCTTTTGCATTTTTACCATTTACTGTGTGCGCCTGTTCCAGCCCTCATCAGAATCCCACTGACTTATTTCACTTACCTGTAAGCAAATTAATTGAGCAAAAGCCATTAAAAAAATGCTTTTGGAAAGGGAGTAAGGCTGCCTAAACTAGATGTTGCGGTAGAGGAAGGAGGAGCAGATTAGGAGGGAACAGTAGTGCAATACCTTATGTTTTCAGTGTCAGCAGACTATTAAATCAGCTGAGCTGTTCATGAGACTTTCATCTATGCATACTGGTAAATCTCAAACAGTTTCTGTAGTATTTCATGATGTTGGTTTCCAGCTGTCAAATTGTATTAAAGCGTATTCACTATTTTCCTATTTTCTGAACGTTACCTTTCCATTAAATCTTTGTTACAATTACAGATAGAGATGTTACTTAACTGTGAGTGAGAAATGTGGACTGTTGTGATGTTATGGTAGAAAATATTTGTTAAAAAAATATGAAATAGTGTGATTTCTGTAGAATTGGTGCTATTGGAGCACTCACTCTGGAAAAGAAGAGGAATGTCAGACAAGTTATTTTGGTACGGAAAACCCTAATTAAAGATCAGATGTATAGATTTCTCTCCCTACTGTGCCTGCCAGTCCTGCAGTAGTAGGATGTAATAGTATGTCCTGGGAAAGAGAGGAGACCTCAGTTTCTCAATAGGGGCGGGGGGGCGGGGAGCAGAATATCATCTTTCAATTATTTTAAAAACTATTTCCTTATTGCCATTAGAAATTGAGGGACATACTTGAATTTTCTACTTCAATATGAATGAAAGAGTACATCAATGAAGCTTATGTGGTCAACGTTTTGCCACTTCTTCCATTAGTACCATTCTTCCAATAGTGAGGAGCGTAGCCTGAGGCAGAACAGCAAGTTTCTTCCCACTGTTTCTTTGGGAACTTCCTTTACTTTATGAATCCAACATGCTGAATTCAAATACATCATCAGATGCTTTCTCTCCTTTAAATGTGTTTTCTAGGACTTACATGGTGTTGGTTCTGCTCGCTTTGTTGGGTTCAGGTGGACTCAAATGAATGGAAGAGGAAATTTTTAAGCTGATTTCCCTGATTTCCCTGATTTCCCTGTCTCAACTTCCCTGTTCCCAAGTTTTTGAACAGAAAGCTAGAGAAATTACCAGTTACTTTAAAGTTATGTTTTCTGTGGCATACCTACTGCTGTAGCAGTCTGCCACTGTGAGATCTTATTATCCTGTTTTTCATATGTGCATAGTTCATTTCTCTCTCCCAGTTCTTCCTCTTGCCTATTTAATTTTTCTGTCTGATCTACTTTGACCTCTTGTTGCGCATTGTCAAACTTAGATTGATTTTTTCTTTTTCTTCCTTTCTTTCCTTCTTCTGTTTCCTCCTGCTTCTCTCCAGTTGGTGTTAAGTTATATTATCCGCTGCCTAGACTGATTTAAGATCTTAAATGTATGCTACCAGAAATTTTAAATATTTTCATTGTTTTAATTTTAAAGCTTTATTTTTTTATAGCAGGACATTTTAAAGCCTGATTTATTTCTTATTGATTTCTTGAAAAATACGCCAAAATGGAGTTCATGTGCACTTGATGCTCTTTTCAGGCTTTAAGTGCTCCTAACTAATAAAACAGGAAAAAATTTCCATAATGCGAAATGAACGATATTATGCCCTCCAACTCACCCTCCACGGAAGAGTCTAGGGTTACATGAACTTTTTGCCAACCCATCAATAAAACTGCATTTTTGTCATGGCTGTCATAAGAGTTATGGATTCCATGATTGTCATCTTTTTTAAAAAATGTCTATGACTTTTGACATTGTGGTTTTTTGCATGTGTGTGGGAGGATGTGATGGTAAACAGTTTGAACCATTTTCAGTGAGAACTTTCAGAGCTGCCAAGTTAAGCTTTGAGCTCCATGGGAAGCAAGTGGAGAACAGGAGCTCAGCAGCAGTTCTGCAGTGACACACAGGATTAGGCATGCGAACTCTCAGTGAGAACTTCTAATTCTTCCAGAAGTAGTTATGCTTCCACTTCCTCAGGAGGGTGGGGGTTTTTTTGTACTGTTACTTAGAAAGGGCAATAACTATATAGCAATTCCTGTTTCAGATCATGCTGTCATTCTCAGAGCAAACTCCACTCTGTTTTTTGGGGGTTTTTTGCTTTTTTTGGTGGAGTTAAGTATTGAGTACTTGAACTTCTTGGTATAAGAAACCATGGCTTATGACACTTTACACTCCATTTCTATAATCTTTAACCTTCAGCTCATGCTATTAGCTTTTAAAAAATACCTAAGGAAGAGCTCTTACACATGGTTGTTGACTAAAACACTTGAATCAATTTCAATAAATGCTATTTTCTGTTTTGTTTTGAAAATATGATAAATTAAAATAGCAAAAACACTCAGTTTGTGGGTTTTGTGGTTCCTGAATTTGGCTAGGACTAAGGTTTGCAAATAACTTCGGGGACATAAATTAAAATGGCATTGGATTAAATAATGGTTTAGAAATTTAATCTGTTTTTACCTTAAATGCCTCCATCTTTCCCACTTGCCTATATACATGTGCCAGTGCCTCATAATTTGATACCTAACACATTTTTGGATGACAGATTGGCTTTCAAAAGCACAGAAAAATAATACACAAATAAGCTTTGTATTACAGATTGGTCTTGGAGAGATATTCACATTCATGTATGAAATGCTTATATTAAATGCTATTTGCTCTTGATAACCTGTGGCACTTTGTAATCTGTCTCAAATGGTCTAACCTTATGATTGAAAAGAGGTGCAAACCCAGTTATGCTTAATTAAGAAGTATTTTAACCCATGCATGCTTTCTCTTAATGAAGGGATCTGTTTTGGTTTTTTGTCTGGCTGTCTAGGTAAACTGAGTTTTGCAACTGCATTGCACAGCAGAGTACAGGGAGCTTAGGCCAGGCAAGCTTCTACTTGATGCATAGACCCAGTACCGTTGAGGCACCATGTCCATTCAGGGAAGACCACCGTTTTCAAATTTTAATTTTGGAAGTTCATCTTTTTCTGTTCAGTGTGTTAAGTTCACGGGATTTTTTTTTTCAATTTTCTACCAGTACAGCATATATAGATAACATATGGGACTGTATTGTGTTAGTGTCAGAAAAATGTGGGGTCTTCAGATGCTAGTGACTTGGTACAAAGGGACATGAATTAATATTTTTGTTATTAGTTTTTGAAGGCCAGAAAGCATTATTAGATTATGTAATCTGACTTCTTTCATACCACTTACTCACTTTCACAGTTACCCAATACTGAAACTAATTATTTCATGTTTTAGTCATTAAGCAGTTATTGTTAGTAAATTGTTATATCCCTAAATTGTTATATGCCACAGCCAGAAGGTTCTAGTGAAAGGTATCACCAGTACTCAAACACATAGTAGAGAACGTATTAAGATTTGCCCGTATTAGTGCGCAATCTGTAGCAAGAAGGTGAACTCCCAAAATTTCATGTCAGCTGGACCTGTGGAGAAAGTCCCTTGTGATACCCAGTTAGACATTTTGAGTCTTTATCTCAAGATTTTATAGGATTTTTTTAAACTACCTGAGAAGAGTTATGTAGCCCCTCTGATACTTTATCCCCATTCTTTTTCAATCAGTGATTCTATAAAGAAAAGAAAAGAACTCCAACAAATTGTATAAAAGTGGGTAAAAATCTTTCTTGTCCTTGTTTGTGTAGTGTCATATATGATTATCTTTACTGTCTTAATTCAGAATTACTAATGTCCTGACCATGTTAAAGAACTGCAAACCTTATGCTTTTCACCATAGACTGTAAAGTATGTCCAGGGAAGCGGGGCCGTTTGTTAACGAGTAATAAAGATAGATCAGAAGCAAATGTTATAGTCTTACAATAGCAAAGTTTATGTTTATTCTTTTGTCACATGGGAAGTGATTTTAATAAATATATACTTACTGCCATGAAATTCTTGGGTAAACAAAGACCTACTCTGTTTTGCTTGTGGAGGAGCAATTAGGAATCTAGGAAGAGAGGTATAAAAGGGACCTTCGAGGGCACTCAGAACAGGCCCTTGCTATCACAGGTACCAAATTATACAATCTCTTTCATGAATTTATCAATATTTACTTTAAGAAAGAGTGTACTGGGTTTTTTTCTTAATTTAGATAGGTACTACCATGTACATACATTTTAACTGTTATATTTGGATATTTTTCTTTTTGTTATGTCAGAGTTTTACCTGGGCATGATTTTCTGAAACATGTTAGACTATTTTCAGAACCTAGTTATTTATGTATAATTATATTTTCATCCAGAAACGTGACAGCTGGCTACATTCCCTTTCCCTAATGTGCTTACAAAACTGTCTTTTACTCTGCTGCTTCTCTCTTCGCTTCTTTACTACACATGCTTTTCTAAATGCATCTCTTACTACCATGCTACCTAAAAGTCTACAGTTTTGTTCAGAATATCTGAAAAAATAGACTAGGATTTTATTCCATCCTTGTCATTATATCCTTCATTTATATGACATCCATGAAATAGACTAGAGATACCATAAGAACAAAAAGAAGAAAAATAAAAGCAGGCATATTTTCTTCTTAATTTGCTGCTTACATGTTGGAGATTATCTTCATTCTTTTGTTTCACAAATACAATGACTGTTCTGTTTTCATAAAGTCCAACAGTCCTCTTTGACTCAGAGTTATGAGTAGACACAGGAATATTTCTGCCATCAAATACATCAGATTTGTGCAGAAGAGGATAGAAGGCATTTTATCTGTTGATTAAAAAGATTGTATCTGTCTTTTAAAAAATCTACCATGCATTCATAAAATATGTAGATCAGGAGTGAGATCTAACCATTTAATTGAAGAAAATGAAATTTACTTGCAGTCATCATTATAATGCCAAATATTTTTCACATATCCTTCATAGATTACACAGAGCCTGGAAGAGACTGGGAAGAGAGCATTTCCTTGTTGGTCTGCATGATTCTGGCATTAACTTGAGTAGCCAGGGGGTTTATTAAATTTGCCCAAATACTTGAGCATAAATATTCTAAAACAGCTTTGGAAAGTACAGCAGATCCAAAGGATTTTCAACATATTTTCTTTCCAGTTCTTTGCAGATAACTATCCAAAATTACAATGTTAGAGTATACCATGTTGTCTCCATGTATAAGTGAGTAAATGGTGCCTGATTCTGTCACCTTCATACTAATGATTGCTCAAAGAGAATAGTATGTGATGGAGATTTGGTCAGAAATCTACAATTTGCACATTTCATTTTTATACAAAGGTCTGTGTTCTGGTCTATGAATATTAGTTAGCTTTGGGCACTATAGATCTTTGAACACTTGGCAAGAAAATATGTTTATTTTGGCTAAGAGTGTGGAAACATATGAAACTTTCCTTTTTCCCATCATGTAAACTAGAAATAGAAAAAAGTAGCATGGATTTTTGAAGCTATTAGATCATCTAGTCTGACCTTCTGTATACCATGGTTTGTCCCACTTACCTTATTGTAAGCCCAGTACTCTGTGTTTTTTGAAGGCAGAATTTGTGTTCAGTTGCAGAATATATTTTGGAGAAGTATTCGTCTTGATGTGAAGACAAGAAAATATGGAGAATGTACTACTACTTTTGGTAGTTTCTTCTAGTGATTGGGTGTACCTCCTGTGAAACATTTGTGCCCAATTCAGTACCAGCAAATATGTCTTTTTGCTTTTCTCTACTAAGGTTAGGTCTTTCTTGATGCTCAGTATTATTTCCTGTGATTTCATTTGTAGACTTATACCATCTATCTTCTCAACTTTTTTTTCTTGGAAGGAGGGAATAGGCAGTCTTGCACTCTTTATACAAGGTATTTTCTCCAGTAGCTGAGCAGTTTTTTGGCTCACTTCTGTGCTCCCTATGAAATTGCACTTGTTAGGTAAGTCCTGTTTTCCATGAACTTCTTTAGTAATTGAAACTTTACCACTTACTATTTACAAAATACCTTTTTTTTCTTTTTCCCCTCTCATTTTTTTTTGTATTTAGTAGTTTGTTGATACCAAGCTAATTGGCCAATAAACCCCCTGGATAATCCTAAATTCACTTTGCAAAGATTGGCATGATATTCTCAGTCTTCTAATATTCATATGATAAATTGAAAGATGAGGAGACAGAGACTCTCTCAACTAAGACGCCTTTTAAAAATTTAAATAAAGGTTGACACATTAAAATGTATTTATTATTCCATTAGATGAGGTCTAACAACTTCCTTTACAACTGACGGCCTGAACAATACTGCAGTATTTTTGTGTGGTATGATAAGCTGATTTGGGGTTTTGCTAAAGAGAGGGGAATATTTATTTTTGTGTTCATCTCCCTCATTGTTATATGTAGTGTTTTTCAATTCTAGTTGCTGCCTTCACTTTGACAGTGAACCTGGCTGGGTTTTCTACCAGTGTTGTCCTTTTTCTGTGTTGTGAATTTGGGCCAACTAAATTGCTGTCTTTAAGGACTTTCAATTGAAATCACAATTTCTTTCCATTTTAGTATTCGCACTTTTGTAATAATTCTACAATCCTTCTGTAATTTTTATCAGTATTGGAAAAAACTAGCTCAAATGTCACACTGTTTTGATATGATTGTGAGCCAGTTTGCTCTTATTTTCTCTTTTATTTTGGTTTGTAGTCAGTGGTCTCTAAGCAGTTACTCACAATTCAGTAACCGACTAACCTTCATCTCTCTCATAGTGAAGTCCAAAATACTTTGTGTTGGATGCTATATCAGTGATGTTGCAAGGTCATATGATACTCCTTAAACTTTGCTTGCATTGGAACTCCCAACACAATGTCTGGTTTTTCTGTCAATGTCTTATTAACAGGTAATTTTAAAGTATTGCACTTTTTTGTTTGGTTTTTTGTTTGGTTTTTTTTGTTTTATTTTGTAGACAACATCTATAAATATTCTTTTTTCAGGATGTTCATTTTTTATTAGCTATCGGACTGGTCTGCAGGCCTGATGATTTCTTCAGCTCCATAAGTATTTTAAACTAATTTCACCCTCCTAACCTTCTTTTACTCTGCACTGTCTTTCTTAACTAGAATTCTGGTCATTAATTTCTGCCCAGAGTTTTCAACACTCCAGCTGTGCATATTGACCCAGTAGGTTTCAGTAATGTCAATTGTATCAGTTAGCCAATTATACCAATTAGTGTCATCTCACTAAGTACTTGGAATGTGGGATCATTTCTACTAGAAATAAGGGCATTACAGTAAATTCATGTAATCTAAAGGCAGAAGGGATATATTAGGTCATCTAGTCTGTTATCAGTGGGGGATTATACTCTTTCATACTTTTCTAAAATTGTGTTGAGGACAAAATGTTCAGAGTAATGGTACTTCCATTGCTTCTCTTAATTATTCCACAGGCAAATATGTTTTCCTGCAGCAAAATTCCTTTCTTTTTTGTGTTTTCTACTAGATTATTAAGTAACTGAATTTCAAGGTACTAGCAAGTGTCTTGGTCAAGCAGAACTGTTTCAGCAGTATAGTTGAGTATTTGTTATGTTTGTGCCCTATTCTTCTTTTAGGTTGGTCTGCCCTTTCCTAACATCCAGTTTATATGGATTCTTCTAAACAAGAATCTTTTGTACAGTTCTGGTAGCTTTTTCTAGTTTTATGAAGAGCGCTTCCATAAGTGAGTTCATGTGTCTTAGCCACTGTATTTTCTACTAGAATGTCAAACTGTACTAATCTCATTGTGTCTCTCACTGTTGATCCTTGATTCTTCTTAGTGTACTGACTTTTTACATCAATATGTAATCATACTCCTGGAGAGGAAGAATAGGGTCAAGCACCTGTCAGAAATACCTTTGCATTAAAAAGTTGGGGGTTTAATGTGGTGTAGGTTTTTTAATTTTTTTTTTTTAAATCCCTGTGTTTGGGTGGATAAAAGTTGTTTCGTATACCCATCTTTGGAATGTTTTTTCCTCTCCCTTTTCCCTGCAGACAAATCATAATTTCTTCATTTAGTTGTTGATACAAATTGTTTTTATATATTTTAAATACCTAAACAATTACAATTGTTATTGTTAAAAATTATTTTGGGTTAATCATGAATGGTTCCATGCAAATCCTTGGCATCTTGTAATGAGAAGTTACATAGTTGGTCATTATCTGTTTCTCTCCTTTGGTGTTAGGCATTGAGTTTGCTTAAAGTTGGCAGTTTCTTTGTGTGGTTTATCACTATCTTGTACCCTGGGAGCAGGTAAAAAATTGCAACAGTCCAGCTGTAGTAATCTGAGTTCTAAGAATGAGGAGGAGGTTCACAAAATTGTTTTAAATATTCAGTGAGCTGAAATGAAAGTTGATAATTATTCTATTTGCCTGGGTTTTTTTTATTTGTTGGTTTTTTTTTTTTTACTAGTTGTTTCTACATGTAGTGTATACAGTTTGCCTTTTGGTGGAGACTTAGAATGCTCTGTAAACATTTTGCTGGAAGGTAAAAGCTGCTGACTCATTGAATTCAAGAGGCTATGCTCTGGGTTATGGGGTAAGAGGAGAGGCTTGTTAAGACTGTGAAACAGGAGACAGACAAAACAGTGTCCAAGTCTTAGAACTTCTTATGAAATACATAAACATGTAGCACAGAATGGAGGTGGGAGAAGGAGTTTGGAGGTATCTCAAGGAAATGAAGTTATAGGGAAAGGATGCATTTTAATGAAAACTCACTATGTGTGCTGGAAATGTCTTTTATGTGCCCCCCAAGCAGATGAAAGGGTGCTTTTTTCTTTTAATGAATTGAGACCAAAACATAACATCACTACTCCACTGGAGACTCCTATGGGACAGGTGTGGTCAGAAAAAGACTGCTAACACTGTCTGAAGGGAGGGAGTCTGAGTGAGCAATGCTTTGAGACAGTTAACATTCGCTATTCTGTAACAAGTTTTTGCACACATTTCCAGACCATTTTATATAAAGCTTACTTAAACAGTGAACATAATGGGTTTCGTATTTTCCCTCTATTTAAAGAAAAAAAAAAAGAAAAGAAAAAAATTAAGTCAGATTTTTAGGTTTGCTTTGTTTTAGGTTATTGACTTGAAATTCTTTGTATATAAATCTTGCCTATCTGTATTGAAAGACAGCATGAAAAAAGTATGTGATATTAAGTTAAGCTAGCATCAGCGTGAAAAGGAACATGGACAACCCAGAAGTTACCAATTACAGGTAGTTTGATCACCAAGAGAGGCAAAGACACATTTACTCTCTGACCAAGAAAATAAGTATTTCAGAATTGCAGATGGGTGGTTGAGCACAGTGAGTTATATGTCTTTAATGTAATAGTGTTTTACATATATTTATTCTGTGGGACAGTACAATGACAATTGAACGTCATGTCTCTAATTCTGTGGTCATACTGTATATATTACCTATTTTTTTAATTAGCATAAATATTTAGCATACAAAGGGTAAGCTACTTTTGTATCAAATACAAGGACAGGCATGTCTTCAATATAAAGAGTCTTAAAGTACTTGCATTGAGTTTAGTTGGCTAAATTGCAATGTTCTCGTAAGTCTCTCTAATGCTATAGGAAGAAGAAAAATGCACAAAATGTAGAAAGGTACAAATAAACTTTTTTGTCATTAGATCAAACTATTTCAACTGTACAAGATTATTCTTTTCTATGGGAGAATAAAAGAATTGTCAAATAGTACATTAAAATGTCACTGAGATCAACCTTTTATCCTCCTTCCTTCTTATCCTTTTTAAGAAAAATGGTAGCTGTTAGGAAATTATGTATTTTGAGGTATAGAGCAGTGGATAGGCATACCTTTTTGACAAAATTCTTTTCTTCTGATTTTTCTTCCCAGATATTTAAAAATTGTATGAATTCATGCATGAAGCAGTTAAAAATAGGGGGGGGGGGGGGGAAACAACCACAAACTTCCTGCAAAACTTGTTATTCTGAGAGCAAAACTTGTAAGTTGCATTGAGAAGATCATTCCTATAAACCCCAACCAGCTGACACAGAACAACATGGAATTTTATTTTCATGTCAAAATGCTTTCAAGTTATGTCATTGTTTCTTGGGCCATAAAATCAGATTGTTCAGTTCTAAATGATTTAACATCCCTAGCCCATTCATGCAATGTTAAAAATGTCAGAGCAGCACAAATTTCCATTTCAGTGTGATACCAGAGATACTTCTGAGTATCTTTTTTTTTGAGTGGGGATGAAAAGAATCACCTTTACATCCAGCAGATGACTCTTCTTTGATCCCAGCACTTCACACGCTACTAACCTGTACGGTAGTGGTGCGGCTTCACAGCTAACAACTAATCACTTTTTATATGTTGCCAATGTATCTTTTGGGGACTTTGAAATATAGTGAACAACAGAACAGCAAATGTTTTGTTTTGTTGTTTTTATACTTGAAAATACTAAATATATAATAGCAGTTTAATTCAGTTTAAATTTTAGTTTCTGAGTTCAGGAACAGAGAAGACACCAAGCAATAAAAATCACCTGCAAGTGGTATTATAGAATTACTCTTGAACAAATATGTAATAACTGTAATAATACTGCTATCAAATGTAAAAAAAAAAACCACCTAAAACCAAACCAGACCAAAACCCACCCAAACAAAGCCCTGAAACATGAATCGAAATGCATGTGTAGCAATATTCTCAAAATATTTTATGGAATCTGTTCTCCATGCATATTTAAAACTCAGACTATTCAGATAGGAAGTACTGTTTAATGAATTACTACGTTTTCTCCTTAATTTCCCTCTCCCCATCACTTAATATGTAAACATTTGCAAGTGTTAAGTATATATGAGAGAGCATCTATACCATCTCCTCTTGTTCTTCTGGCTACTAGCCTGTCTGATTGGATGTCGAGCTGTTAACTAACCACCCTTGCAACTGATAGTTTCGCAAACAAAATAATTACTGAATTTCTTAACATAGCAAGCATGTCTCCACCCCTAACTCTCTTAGGGGCTCAGAGAAATATTCTGAAGGAAATCAGTAAGTATTTTGAGGTTAAAGGGGGAGGGTATCTTTGAGCAAGGATGCTGCAGTGGTGCACCATCTCCACCCTGACTGCACTGGGAGGATGCTTCCCCTGCTTCAAATCTCTGGCAGTGTCATAGATCTGATCAGATAAGGATGTGTACAGCAGAATAGGAGGGAATAACTAAAGAAAGAGTACCATCAATTTGGTTTGGCTGGGGTTTAGGCAAAGCAGGATGCACATGGGTTGGGCGGATGGGTGGAGTAGCTCACCAAGGCTGGAGAAAGTCAGAAGAGTAGACAGGGAGGGGAAACACAGGATTTGAGATGATACATATGATAGCATTCATAGTTTCAAACCAATAATCAGCATTTACAGGTTTTGCTATTTAATTACTGGTTGTGATTGCATGCCAAAGTTGCCATGGCTGAAACCTGGTTCTTGTGGTTCAAGTGAAGAAGGTGCAAGGGCTCAAGAGGCCCTGGGTACTGCGACTTAGACTTAGACTTCTGTATGTATTTACTGCTCTCTAAAATGTGGTGGCTTCATTCTTAAAAATAATCAGTATAATAATCTGCTATGCAAGTTTTTTCAAAATTGCTTTTTTTTCCTCAACTAGAATAATTTTATAGGACTCCTAAAACCACTCCTTGCCTGCACAAACTAGTTTGGTTTGCACTGGCATAGAAAGCAAGATTGCCGGTTATCCCAGAAGTAGTTTCATGCACACTAACACCATGAGCTGTATTCAGTTAATGTTCCAACATAAAGGTTCATTAAGAGTTGTCTTGTCACTGCCCTGAATTTAGTCCCTGTAATATTCTTACTTTTGTGATGCATATTTGAACTACAGGGGTTTTTTTTTGGTTTACATAGTCAACTCCGTAGAAATACGGTTTTTTATTTGCATTCATATATGAAGGTATTTGGCAATAAAATAGTGGAGAGAAAAAAAAGTTACTTTTTATATGTGTATATTTACAGATAAAAATCTAAACTGATAGATCGTGCTTACTTTTAACAATAAAACTGCAAATTGCTATTCTTTGTTGCCACTGGATGGTGTTGCCCATTTGGAAGATGGTCTCATCGTAATGATTTTTAAAACACTGTTTAAATATTTCTGCTGCTCTTGAAGCACTCAACGAAGTTGCTATTAAAAAAAAAAAAAGTAATTTATTCTTCATTACTTTTGATAGTCTTGATGATTATTGACAGGGTATTGATGCCACCATATGTAACTGGATTTAGGTCATTTCAGACTGGATTCTGTGTTAGCATGGAAAGGATACAATCTTCGCTAGTGTACTTCCAAGCCATGGGCAAACAGAAAAGTAGGGATTAAGGAGGTATAGATACAACATACGAATACTGAGCACCAAATCATAAGATTGTCTTTAGAAAGTAATGTAGTTCCTCTTGTTTACTGTTTTGATAAGTGGGAGTAGAGAAGGACAGTGGGGAAAAATAAAGAGGACAGAAGGTAGCTATAGCTGACATCTGTTTACCCGTGGTATCAGTCAGGGTTTTGTGGATATTTTGGCAGAGGATGAGTAACACAGGAGGCTTTTGAGGAAGAAGTGTTAGTCTGTGTCTGGATTTTATCAAGGAATTTCAACCCAGACAAAAGAGGCAGTAAAAGAGAAAGCAAAATATTATTTAGGGGAGGAGCTGACAAGTATTTATGTACAGAGCTAGATACAGCTGTTATGGGAACCCTCTGAGAAAGGGGTTAATTGTATCATTTTGGACCATAGTAGATACATGAAAGGCAGTTGCCTGAAGTCTCTTAACTTGTCTGTAGTAAACCCAAATTTTCATATTCCTGGTGCTCATATAGTCTGATTGGAGTCAAAACACAGCAGTTGTGTAGGATTGTTCTGTTGTACAAATGTAATCAACATATGTGCTGTTGCCATATTCAACTTAGGAGTACTGAAAAACTGCCAGGGCAGCATTGTGAGCTAGTAGTTTGTATTACCTGTACCCAGGGCAGTCTCTGTATGTTTTTGTAATACCAGTTAGCATGTCCTTGGGAAGAAAAATGGTAAGAACTGACATTGTTTTCTGACTTCTTATGTTGACCTTTTTAATGCAAAGGAAGACAAGGTTTTAATCATCACTCAGTGTAAACTTCATTTTGCAATTCTTTTACTTCTCTCATATCTAATATAATGTTTCTGTTTATCTCTGTAACTTCAAGGCATCAGTCCTCTCCAGAAGCAGTAAATCCCATTACTTTAAAAATACAATTGTAATCAATTTTCTGTTTTATGAGGCATCTCTGAAACATACGTTTTAAAAAAAATAGATTCAGATTTGAATATACCCACTCATCTGTGATTTCCTAAATGCGCTAGAATGTGTTTCTGGAGAGCTATGAACCCAGGCCCTATTTCTGCAGCAGATTATAAATAAATAGTCTACTGAACCTGAAGGTAGCACCTTACCATATACTGTCAGAGGTGTGAGATGCAGTTAATACTTATGCTTCTTCCCAAATGCATTAATTTTCTAGTTTGTTTGCGTTTTTGATAGAGCTGATAGTTTATTTTAGTGGGACTTATATGACATCTGTTCCTGGTTTAGCCCTCGCTACCTTCCTCTGCTTGCTAGAGAAGCTTACCACCTAAATTTTTAAGGCAGTGTTCTCTGTTAGTATTAAATCCTTTATCTAGAAAATGCTGAATATCGTAAACTGTGGGAAAATGCAGAAGTAATTGGAAGACTGCTTCTTTTTCTAATTCTATACTTTATAAAATGTAGCTAAGAAATTATATTTAAATATTCCTCTGTATTTAGTGATTATTTATTATTATTTATGAATGGATTTAGTAATTTTGCCTTAGCTTCTTAAATAGTTTTACTGCTTTCTCCAGAATGTTAAAGAAATTACTTTCATTTGTCTTAGGGTTCTGGCATATCTGCTTAGTGTCAGGGGTGGCTAGGAAGGACAGATGTGAAACCTGGCAAGAGAAAGGCATGGCTGTACTTCAGTAGGACTTACTACTGATCCTGCTGTTTTCACTGTTCCGTATACCTGAAACTAGTTGTGGAAAAAAATTGTTCTTAATGAATTAACCCTTCTTTTTAACCTTTAAAGTAGTTTTAGTAAAGGCATTGGTAAAAGTATAAACAATATGGCTCTTCAGTATCTCATATACCAATCATAAATGTTAAATGAATGCATTCTCTTTTTTTTCCTTATATTTTATACCACACCACAAATTATGCAATAATTTGTAAATTTAAGATTGCACCATTCTTTGTAATAAGTGCTTAATCTTCTTGCAAGAAAGATAAGGCAAATATACAAAAGACAGTATTTGGCAATAGTTTGCGTAAGGGTGAATTGTTAAAAGGAAAAAGTAGATAGCAGAACAATCTGAAAAGAAAAATAACTGCTAGAAAGGCAGGAAAAACTGTTGCAAGAGTAACTACTGGAAAACTAATGAGACACAAGCCAAAACTGTTGTAAACCACGTTAATGCTTGACTATGATGAATAACCAAGTAAGTATTAAGCACTTTTGTACCTAAAATAAATGCTAGAACTAGATTGACTCAATTTTTAGTTTTTTTCATGGGGTTTTTTTTTTAGACTCTTAAATATTTGTGTAAAAAATGGTCTGGTTGATGTTTTGCTTATCTAGTAACACAGTGAGACAGAAGAGCTGGGCAGATTCTTGCAGTTGCACTGACACAGAAGACAAAGTACCTACAGAAAGAGTGCATGAAAGTAGCTGGCTAGCAGCCAGCCTAGTTGCAGGGTTCATTATCAGGAAAAAATACATTTTTGAGGAAAGAAAGCCTGCAAAAGAACTTGTGAGCATAACTTTGAAAACAAAAACAAAACAAAACAAAAAACCAAGAGCAGGTGGAGGCAACCTGCATAAAAGATGGATTTATGCAGCTGTAGGACATAAGATGTCAGCACAGCAGCTTCCATGTAAGTGTGCAGTTCAATTTTTCTTTACTTCCTATATACACTTTTTACATGGAGTATACTTTAAAAATGCTCTGAACATGCAATTAATAGTTTATGTTTTTACGATTTTGGGAATATTTTGATCATGTTATGCATACCAAAATCCAATAAACTATTGTTTTTTTATAAGGGTTTGTATTATACACAGTTTAAAAAAAAAAATACTTGCCAGGTTTTAACTTGGAGATTACCTATTATAAGTGCTTTCTATTATAGTCATTGCTTTACTGTATCACTTGAAAACAGTATTGGCTGTTACGCAAATCCCTTGTTGAGCAAGATTCTGAAGTAGAAAATTCTTTGGAAAGTAATGAGTTAAAAGAAATTTTCTGCATGTATTGCTTGCTTTGTCATTGAAATTTTGTTTAACAGAGTTTGGTTTTACTAATTGTGAAATTTCCTGCAATATAAATGTCAGTAATATAAATCATTATTTATCTTTCCTTTCTATGTTTTGTTCTTGTAAGACTTATTTTAAACAAAATGTGCTATGGTTCATGACTGTTTGGTCATTTCTGAGAACAGATATGCAAGTGAGATTATTCTTTTATACAGGGCACTTAGAAAATATGTATAACATTTTACAATTATAGGCCTGTAGTTTCTTTATTAATACATTACTTCAGAATAACATGAACACTAACTGTTTTCCTCACCTGAATTATATAAAATATGAATACCAGCCTTGTCTTGGAAGTCAGAATATTAAGGATGTGACAGTATAAAGAGTAAACTTCAGTATGTTTAAAAAGTAAACTTTAGGGGAGTGTGTTTTGGAAGGCATATATATAGAATATTAATCAGCTACTCACAGAGTACTAGACTTATAGATATAACAGGGTTATTATAGATAAAAGGGAGTTATTAAAAGTACTAGACTTACAGATAAAAGTTGCCGAGGGCAGCTGCTCCAGAGCCAGCCCAATCCGCAGTGGAGCAGCAGATCTGGGCACTCACGGGGTTTTCGTGAGGCAGGGAAAGGCCCGGGCAGCGGAGAGACACGTCAGGAGCCGGCAGCTCTCAGGGAGACGCTGAGGAGGCCCGGGCGCTGCCAGAGCAACCGCCACCACCTCCGCACTGATAAAAAGCAGCCTGGGGAGCGCCCGCGACCAGAGCCGGCAAACTGGGCCTGGGGCGGCAGCCGGGGCCTGGGGCAGCAGCAGGCGCGGGAGGGCGAAGGCTGCAGCTCCGGCTGGGGGGTCTGCACCATCTGCCCCAGCGGTGGCCGATGCCTCCACACAGACGGAGCTGCTGAAGGGAGAGGCTGCAGTGCAGACCTCAGGCTGCAGGAACTGCCCGGACCTTTCTCTGGGACAGGAACAGGCGGCAGACCTGCCTGCAAATGGTGTGCCCGGGTGGGGGACCTCTTGCAGCAGGTGGCTGAGCTGCAGGAGGTGGTGAGAAGGCTCCGTAACATCAGGGAGGCTGAGAAGGAGTTAGATAGCTGGTTCCAAGCGCAGTCTGCAGTGGACCCACAGCCCACTTTGGCCAAACAGCCAAAAATTCTCCCACCGGCACACACAGAAGAGAGGGCGACCAACAATGCAGAAGAATGGAAGCTTGCAATGGCAAGGACCAGCAGGAGGAAGAGACTTCCCCGAAGCCTGAGGTGCCCTTGCAGAACCACTTCAGCGCTGAGTAAGGCAACCTGATCTGCTACCCGTATAACAACCAGCGCAACTAAGAGAAGGCTACAGCTGACCGTAGTAGGTGACTCTCTTCTGAGAGGCACGGAGGCAGCCATTTGCCGACCTGACGCACTCTCTAGAGAGGTGTGCTGCTTACCGGGGGCTTGTATCAGGGATGTCACCGAGAGACTACCAAGCCTCATACAGTCCACTGACTATTATCTGCTGCTGTTGTTTCACATGGGCACCAGTGATACAGCCAGGAGCAGTCTGAGGAGCATCAAGAAGGATTCCAGAGCCCTGGGAGCAGCGGTAAGGGACTCTAGAGTGCAGGTAGCTTTTTCATCAGTCCTCCTGGTCAAAGGGAAGGGGTTTGAAAGGGCCAGTCGAATCTGGTGAATCAACAAATGGTGCCACAGACAGGGGTTTGGCTACTTAGACCATGGGACTCACTTTGAGAAGCCTGGCCTACTGGGGTCCATCTGACAGAGGAAGAGAAGAACATCAAGAGCATCTTCGGTCATAGGCTTGCCAAGCTGGTGAATAGGGCTTTAAACTAAAGTTGCCGGAGGAGGGAAACCTCAATCCATCCTGCTCCTACCAGTTTGATGCCAGCGCCAGCAATAGGTGCCCAGAGCCTGGAGAAGGATCACAGGTCAGCAGGAGAGCACCTGGAGAGCAGCACAAAGGAATTCCAGCCAGTAAGTCAGCTTCATTGGGGGCCCAACTTAAATGCCTCTATGCAAATACATGTAGTACGGGGAATAAACAGGAGGAGTTAGGGATGTGCGCACGTCTGCAGGGCTATGATCTTATTGGCATCACAGAGACATGGTGGGATGGCTCCTATGACTGGAGTGTTGGAATGGAAGGATACAGGCTCTTTAGGAAGGACAGGCAGGGGAGATGAGGAGGGGGTGTCACCCTCTATGTCAATGCCCAGCTGGAGTGCATGGAGCTCCACCTGGGGATGGATGAGGAGCTGACCAAGAGCTTTTGGGTCAGAATTAAAGGGAGGGCAGGGACAGGTGACATTATAGTGGAGGTCTGCTACAGGCCACCCAGTCAGAAAGACCAACTGGTAGGAGCAGCCTCACATTCACAAGCCCTGGTCCTCATGAGGGACTTCAACCACCCCAGTGTGTGTTGGAGGGACAACACAGCAGGGCATAAGCAACCTAGGAGGTTCCTGGATTCATTGATGGTAACTTCCTTCTCCAAGTGATAGAGGAGCCAACACGGAGAGGTGCTATGCTGGACCTTGTTCTCACCAACAAGGAGGGGCTGGTGGGGAATGTGAAGCTCAAGGGCAGCCTTGGCTGCAGTGACCATGACATGGTGGAGTTCAAGATCCTTAGGGCAGCGAGGAGGGCACACAGCCATCTCCCTACCCTGGACTTCAGGAGAGCAGACTTTGGCCTCTTCAGGGTTCTGCTTGGTAGAGTACCATGGGATAAAGCCCTGGAGGGAAGAGGGGCCCAAGAAAGCTGGTTAATATTCAAGGATCCCCTCCTCCAAGCTCAGGAGCGATGCATCCCAACAAAGAGAAAGTCAGGCAAAAATGCCAGGAGGCCTGCATGGATGAACAAGGAGCTCCTGGACAAACTCCAACACAAAAAGGAAGCCTACAGAGGGTGGAAGCAAGGACAGGTAGCCTGGGAGGAATACAGAGAAAATGTCTGAGCAGCCAGGGATCAGGTTAGGAAAGCTAAAGCCCTGATAGAATTAAATGTGGCCAGGGATGTCAAGGGCAAAAAAAGCTTCTATAGGTACATCAGTGATAAAAGGAAGACTAGGGAAAATGCAGGCCCTCTCTGGAAGGAAATGGGAGATCTGGCTACCCAGGATATGGAGAATGCTGAGATACTCAAGCATTTTTTTTTCCTCAGTTTTCACTGGCAGGTGCTCTAGCCACACCGCCCAAGTCACAGAAGGCAAGGGCAGGGACTGGGAGAATGAAGAACCACCCACTGTAGGAGAAGATCAGGATCGAGACCATCTAAGGAACCTGAAGGTGCACAAGCCCATGGAACCTGATGAGATGCATCCGCGGGTGCTGAGGGAACCGGTGGATGAAGTTTTAAGTCACTAGCCATCCTATTTGAGTAGTTGTGGCAGTCCGGTGAAGTTTCCACTGACTGGAAAAGGGGAAACATAACCACCATTTTTAAAAAGGAAAAAAAGGAAGACCCCGGGGACTACAGGCCAATAAGTCTCGTCTCTGTGCCCAGCAAGATCATGGAGCAGATCCTCCTGGAAACAATGAGAAGGCACATAGAAAATATGAGGTGATTGGTGACAGACAACATGGCTTCACTAAGGGCAAATTGTGCCTGACAAATTTGGTGGCCTTCTACGATGGGGTTACAGCGTTAGTGGATAAGGAAGGAGCAACTGACGTCATCTACCTGGACTTGTGGAAAGCATTTGACACTGTCCCACGTGACATCCTTGTCTCTAAATTGGAGAGACATGGATTTGACGGGTGGACCACTCAGTGGATAAGGAATTGGCTGGATGGTCACACTCAAAGATTTGTGGTCAATGGCTCAATGTCCAAGTGGAGATCAGCGACGAGTGGCGTTCCTCAGGGGTCAGTATTGGCATTGGTGCTGTTTAACATCCTTCTTGGCAACATGGACAGTGGGATTGAGTGCACCCTCAGCAAGTTTGCTGACAACACCAAGCTGTGTGGTGTGGTCGACACGCTGGAGGAAAGGGATGTCTTCCAGAGGGACCTTGACAAGCTTGAGAGGTGGGCTCATGCAAACCTTATGAAGTTCAACAAGGCCAAGTGCAAGGTCCTGCACATCAGTCAGGGCAATCTGAAGCACAAATACAGGCTGGGTGGAGAATGGATTGAGAGCAGCCCTGAGGAGAAGGACTTGGGGGTGCTGGGTGAGAAGCTCCACATGACCCAGCAATGTGCGCTCACAGCCCAGAAAGCCAACTGGATCCTGGGCTGCATCAAAAGAAGTGTGACCAGCAGGTTGAGGGAGGTTATTCTCACCTTCTGCTCCACTCTCATGAGACCCCACCTGGAGCACTGCATCCAGCTCTGGGCCCCCCAACACAAAAAGGACATGGACCTGTTGGAGCAAGTCCAGAAGAGGGCCACAAAAATGATGAGAGGGCTGGAGCACCTTTCCTATGAAGACAGGCTGAGAGAGTTGGGGTTGTTCAGCCTGGAGAAGAGAAGGCTCCAGGGAGACCTTCTAGCAGCCTTCCAGTACCTAAAGGAGGCCCACAAGAAAGCTGGAGAGGGACTTTTTACAAGGGCATGTAGTGATATGACAAGGGATAATGGCTTTAAAGTGAAAGAGGGTAGATTTAGATTAGACTTAAGGAAGAAATTCTTCCCTCTGAGGGTGATGAGGCCCTGGAACAGGTTGCCCAGAGAAGTTGTGGATGCCCCCTCCCTGGAAGTGTTCAAGGCCAGGTTGGATGGGGCTTTGAGCAACCTGGTCTAGTGGAAGGTGTCCCTGCCCATGGCAGAGTGGTCGGAACTAGATGATCTTTAAGGTCCCTTCCAACCCAAACCATTCTATGATTCTATGATATGTAATGGTGTTTTATTACTGGTTTTGTCTTCCAGCGGCTATAACCACCCAAAATAGTAGATCATGAAACTTCTATTTTTATTCACTAGAAATATTAATGGCTTTATAACCTCATGAAAATAGCTATCTAGCTTTTCTTTACAATCTGCTTTATTTTTTTTTTTCTTTGAAAAGTACAGTACCTACTAAGGGATAAGAGAACCTCAAAAGGAGCCAGTTACCCATTTGAATTTTTTAATGCATTTTGAGTACTACTCTGTCTAAAAATCTATTTGGAAAGTACCTGTGCATCTGTTGGTGTCTCTTGGATTCCATACAGTTTAGAAATACAATTGAATATAGTCTTAACCAAGCATATTCTGTATGGTTGGCTAACCAAAAATGTTAAGAATTGAATTGATACGGTGCAACTACAAGATTTTGTATTTGTGATTGCCCGAGTGTATATACAGTTATAACTGGTCAGTGGACACAAGATCACTTCTAAAGCTTTGGTATCTACTCATGTCTGAGGATGTAAAATAGCATGTTACTTATGGGAGTTTTAAAAGAACAAGAACAGAAAAGATTCAGGATGCTGAAAGGAAGGGAGAATCAGAATATTTGAACTGAATATCATAAATATTTTCCAAATTATGGAACATAAGGAAATGATTGTTTCAGATATTTAAACTGAGTACCAAAAAGTGGTATGTGTCTTGTAGAAAAGAGGAAGCAGATAGAGTAACCTAGTAGATCTTTTGCATTTTCTTCCTCCAGTTTTAAAAATTGTTCTCTACAAATTTTGAAATACCCTTTTTTAGCTGTTCCAAAAATCAGTTTAACATTTGTCATATCGTTCTTCACAGTGACATTTCAGCCAGGAGTGTTATGACCAGAATATTAATTCCACAAAATTTTTTAAAGGGAACTGTGAATATAGCCACAACGCTGGCTTTAATTAGGTTTGTTTGCATTGTCTGTGGGTTTCATGTTACTACTTAGTTCTTCCCATTGACTATCTGTACTTTTAACTATTTTTCCCAGATGTTTTTTCTTGCGCTTTTCAAGACAGAATTAATTTCTGCCCATATTTTAATTTTTATAAATCTGTTAATGCATTTCTATCTTCTTACTGAAGATAACAATTATTTAGTGTCTGCAGATTTTATTAATGTGCTGTTTACTGTCTGATTCATAATTTAGCCAAGTCAGTTCACCCATCTCTAATAGCTAGTGAAGAAACAGAGTGATGAGCAATACTAACAAATTCAAAACACAGATGATCACTGAAAGGTAAGATTTGTAGTACTAAAAGCATGACAGACTGTGTAAAAACCAAAAGAGCAAAATCGAATATTTCTGAAGTAATCTGGCCACATGCAACAAGCTTATCTCATATGCATTGCATCAGTATAACTCCAGCTCAGTCATGGTGTGAAATGAAACACTTTTTACATGAGTAGTATTTAGTCTGAGCATAAATGTAATTCAGTTTGTGGAAGTGCAATGCATCTGTATTAAGAGACACACAATGATTAAAAAAAAAAAAAAAGAAAAAAAAAGAAAAAATTCTGCTAGCAGATGGTGTCCAACAAAGACCACTATTGTTTCAGTGTGAGATGCTTCAAATGTTCTGGGCATTTAGCCCAGACAGAGCCATTTTTCCTATAGTATATGACCAGGCAATAGCAAAAAGAATGAAAATAGAGGTGTCAGTCCATATAAAAATATTTTTTTAACTTAATATATCTAACAAGTCAGTGGCAATGATTAAACCAAGTTAAATTAACAAAACTGATAAGATCATTCTTTTTACATTTTCATGTCTCTCCAGTTATTTGGCATTCTACCTTCTAGGAAAAATGAGTTTGGAAAGTTAAGCTACCTGCTGGTACTGTTTAAATGCCCACAGATAACATAACTCAAGCTGCCTGGTGCCTGAAAGTGAGTGTTAGGGCAATCAACAGGAACAATAAAAATCTGTTCAAACAGAAAATCCACAAATCCCAAGGATTTGGAGCCTCCCTATGGATTTTCCACAAATTTTGCTGTTTTCAGCAGAATCTAAGCTTTTATTTTAAAGGTGAACTGCAAAGCTGAAAAGAAAATTGAGTTAATAAAATATGTGCTGAATCCCCGCTCTCTTTCTGCAGCCTCCTAACTGGGGCCGTCTGCCACATATGTTTTAACTTTTTCCTTTTTTTTAAAAAAAAAAGGCAACAACAAACTCCCTCTTTGAATATCATCTAACACTTACTTCTTAACTTCAAGAATAAACTTCCATTCTTCTCTATAGTATAGTCTATTACCTCTGAAGTATTTCTTAAATCCCCAAATTTGTTGTCTTCAAGTCAAATGACGTCCATCCCTCAACTTAGTCTTATACACTTTCTTTGTCTGCATTTAACTCTTTAGAATGTGAACTCTTGAGCGTACTGCTGTATCCTTCCATTTATACCTGACATCTTTTTTAAGAAGAATGAAATTAAGTGGTTTTGGGAAAATGCAAGGATATTACGGATGTAAAATATGCTTAGGATAAAATTTTGGTACAGATAGCTTGAATGAGGAGTGACTATTGATTTTAGTTTACAACCATCAAAGTATTTTTAGTTTTAAAAAGTAAAAATCAGATGAACTCTCACAACTATTGTGAGAATTTGATTTGTGGTAACTTAAGATCCATGAGAGGCAATCTCTCTTCCCACATATCTCGAATTGATGGAACACAAGACAGGGACTGGGGGAGCAAAGTCCCTCCCACTCTAAGAGAAGATCGGGTTCATGACCACCTGAGGAACCTGAACATACATAAGTCTGTGGGACCTGACGAGATGTATCCCAGAGTCCTGAGGGAACTGGCTGATGTAGTTCCCAAGCCGCTCTCCATGATATTTGAAAAGTCATGGCAGTCAGGTGAAGTCCCTGGGGACTGGAAAAAAGGAAATGTAGTACCCATCTTTAAAAAGGGTAGGAAGGAGGACCCTGGGAACTACCGACCTGTCAGCCTCACCTCTGTGCCTGGGAAGATCATGGAATAGGCACATGGAGGACAGGGAGGTGATTGGAGACAGCCAGCATGGCTTCACCAAGGGAAAGTCCTGCCTGACCCACCTAGTGGCCTTCTACGATGGAGTGACTACATCAGTGGATGAGGGAAGAGCTACAGATGTCATCTATCTGGACTTCTGCAAGGCCTTTGACACGGTCCCCCACAACATCCTTCTCTCTAAATTGGAGAGAGATGGATTTGATGGGTGGACTGTTCGGTGGATGAGGAATTGGTTGGATGATCACATCCAGAGGGTAGTGGTCAACAACTCAATGTCCAGATGGAGATCGGTGACAAGTGATGTCCCTCAGGGGTCCATACTGGGACAAGTACTGTTTAATATCTTCATCAGTGACATAGACAATGGGATCGAGTGCACCCTCAGCAAGTTTGTGGATGACACCCAGCTGAGTGGTGCAGTGGGCATGCCTGAGGGACAGGATGCCATCCAGAGGGACCTGGACAAGCTCAAAAAGTGGGCCCAGGTGAACCTCAGGAGGTTCAGCAAGGCCAAGTGCAAGGTCCTGCACCTGGGTTGGGGCAACCCCCAGTACCCATACAGGCTGGGGGATGAAGGGATTGAGAGCAGCCCCGGGGAGAAGGACTTGGGGGTACTGGTGGATGAAAAGCTGGACAGGAGCCGGCAATGTGTGCTCGCAGCCCAGAAGGCCAACCGTATCCTGGGCTGCATCAAAAGAAGCGTGGCCAGCAGGTCGAGGGAGGTGATTCTGCCCCTCTACTTGCTCTGGTGAGACCTGACCTGGAGTACTGCGTTGAGCTCTGGAGCCCACAGCACAGCAAAGACATGGATCTGTTGGAGCGGGTCCAGAGGAGGGCCACAAAAGTGATCAGAGGGATGGAGCACCTCTCTTATGAGGACACACTGAGAGAGTTGGGCTTGTTCAGCCTGGAGAAGAGAAGGCTCTAGGGTGACGTTATTGTGGCCTTTTGATACTTAAAGGGGACTCACAAGGAAGATGGGGACAGACTTTTTAGCAAGGCCTGTTGCCATAGGACAAGGGGTAATGGTTTTAAACTAACAGAGGGGAGATTTAGACTAGATATAAAGAAGAAATTTTTTACGGTGAGGGTGGTGAAACACTGGCACAGGTTGCCCAGAGAGGTGGTAGATGCCCCATCCCTGGAAACATTCAAGGTCAGGTTGGACGGGGCTCTGAGCAACCTGATCTAATTGAGGACGTCCCTGCTTATTGCATGGCAGCTGGTCTAGATGACCTTTAAAGTTCCCTTCCAACCCAAACCATTCTATGATTCTATGATATAAAACATTTCAACTGGCATTCCTTATTTGAGAATATTTAGTGACAATCATTAGTAGTTCAGTGAAAATAGGAATAGTATTTTGCTGACTAATCAACAAATGAAAACCAGATCCCAAAATGCTGATAAGAGAAGTAACTAATACTCCTGTTAGTAGTTATGAATTTTTAAGTAAAAAACCCTAAATTACTGTACATGTATTATTTTTTATGTTATTATGCAGGCAGTTTATGATAGAAAGCAGAGATCCTATTAAAAATGTGGTGGTGGTTTTTTTTTTAATATAAGGGAGAAGTAGTGTTGAAGACTATGGGACGTGTTCTCCTGTGTTCTAGCGCTCTTTGCTATTCTAGCAGTGAATAACTAGTGCAATGTAAAAACTGAAACAGAAGATGCACCCTAGTACAAAGAGTATTAGCAAAGTTTTTAATTTTATGTTGTTCCAGTAAGACTACTTCTTGCTATGATGTCTTTACCTTTTTCTTCATAGTATTCTTTTTCTTCACTGATCTTGACTGGCAATAAATGTTTTTTTGCCAGTAATTTTAGTAAGAAAATGCAAACTTTTAAAAAGGAAAGGGTATTCTTTGATTTCTAAGTGCAGTTCTCATCATTATATCAACTGTCTGTCTGACTTCTTAAGCACTGAGTTTTATTGGTTTACTGGTAGACTTTAATATTTTTAGATGATTAAATAGTTGTAAATTGAAAGCAGCTTAGAGATAACGTATAGTTTGATGCTGAGAGCTTTTAGGACAACTAGACTCCTATCAACTCTGAGAATTTCTCACAAAACAAAGTTCACCCTTAACATTATGTATTTAATTAAAAACAGTGTTGAAAGCGTTATTTATGATGCCATGCGCCTACTGTGTTCCACAGGTAGGAATGCACTAGTCCAGTTACAGATTTTTTGTTTCTTAACCCATATGAGCACTGTCTTCAGCGGGTCGTAGAAATACTTCATTAGCGTTACGTCTGAACTGATTTTCTTGTCTGTTTAATGGAACTTGTCCGTACTAAGAATAATTTGCGTTACTTTATACAGTGTAAAACATATTAAAATGTTGATAGTGTATGAGGAGTATTATGGAGGATGTTGATAGTATATGAGGTATATTATGTAGTATATTATTTAAGCAATACTAAAGCATTTGCCTTATTCAGAAGATTTTTTTTTTTAGTCAAGTACTATATTTACACATGATAAAAATATTACTTATACAATAAAATGTTCCTATTTGACAAGTAAGTGCTCTCTACAGCACTGATCAAATGGACGTCAGTGGTGGCATTGTTACAAGAATTGTTCTTGTGTTACTAAATGTAAAAATATTATCTATGTCAGCTTAAGTATAACATTTAGGCAACTGCTTTATAATAAATTAGACTAGTAAGGACAAAAATTTTATTGACTGAAACCTAAAAAGATGAAAATTGCAGGGTACTTGTTGATTGAAGTGGTTATACATGGGATAAAATGCATGTCAACATACACCTGTCTTACAAATGCTCAAATATAAGCTTAACTTTACTTGCATGCGTAGCGCTAGTTGTTTGGAAGTGTTTCAGCCTCAGTCTACGTAATACATGATTAATAGTCTTGCTAAATTTTTTTTAGCATTTTGTTTCATTTTGAGATACAGATATAATAAATTAAATTGTACTTTGAATAACACAGTGGAATTATTTACCTGTAAAGCAAGGGTGCAGGACTGGAGACTGTACTTATAAAAGAAATAATTAATTTAGTTAATTATACCAATCTGTTACCTCTGTGTTGTGGCTACTAGAATAAAAAATAATGTTGGGCATCATAAAATAGATTTGATACGAATAATATTCATTATTGGTCAGTTACATGCTTTGCTTTTTAAATCAGAATAAATCTATTACATCTAGGGGTGAGATAATCATCTGAAGTGGACTTTTATGACATCATAGGATTCAGGTCCAGTTTGAGATCTACTGCAAAAATAAAATGTCTTTTCTATTTGATTTGAATTTTTAGGACTTGCTTTAGCTCACTTTAAAAATACTTTTTATTCAGTCTAAAGAGGTCTCAAAATGTTTTTTCTGGCTGACATACAGTCCATGCTTAATTGATGTACAGATGTGGAATAACAATGTAAGAGGCATTTTGGAGCCATTCTTTCTTCATGTGAGAAGGGAATGGGTAAAGGGAAGAGATTAGAAATGGAGCTACTTCATAAGAACGTGAAATCCATCTGGGCTAAGGAGCAGATTAGCTCAAATATTCTGCTGTAAAATAACCTAGAGCTCAGATTGTGCTTCTTACTAGTTAAAGATTTTTTTTTCCTGTAAAATATTTTTTAATTCACTTATAACTCTTTGTTAATGGACCTTACTTTTTGTTCTTCACAGACTTCACAGATTTTAATAGTTGCTATAAGAACTTTCACTTTAATTTGCTGAATTCTTTTTTAGTAGTCTTACTGTGCAGCTAATACACTGGTGATTTTTGTGACTAATTTTGTAGTTGAAATAAAAAATCAGATGCACAGAATATACGAACACACCGAAATACATGCTTGATCACACTGTGGGTAACTGGGAGAGTTTTCCTGATTGTGCAGTCATCAGTGTAATTAATTCTATAGTCTTCAGGTGTTTACTGGATAACCCTGCATCAATTGTGGCATAACAGTCATGCGTTAACTGTTCAATATGGAAAAAGTTCACACAGGTCCTAAATACTGAGTTGAGCTTTGGTTACATTTCAAAATCCACCTAGTGATTATTAAATGCCTTCCTTACTTAACCATTCATGCATTATATACAAATTAGAAACTTTTTTTTCCATTTTGTTTTACCTTTAAGTATCTTACAGTTGTTGCTTTCAAAGTTACATCAAGCTTTTCCAGTTACATAAAAAAAGAGGGTAATCTTTCTTAGAGCTGTGAAAAAGCTTACCTTCCCTCCATTCAAAAATAGAAAATGACAGATCACTTTCTCTGAGGAATATTTTTACGTAAGAGATATTTCATCCAAAAATCAAGCAAAAAACGAAATATATTTGTGCACCTTTAGACATGGACCTCTCCAGTATGGAAAATATCACTCCACGCTTATGTGCTGCTAAGTCAAAGTAGTAAATGTCAGTTTTTTAGAAGTCATAAATGATTTAAGAATAAACTGTACTGGATTAGATCAAAGATCCATTTAGCCAAATATCCTGTCTCTGACAGTGGCCAGAAGCAGGGTAGTTCTAAGATACTACTGGGGAACTTTTCCTGTTTCCAACAATCTCAAGTTTAATGCTTATTTAGTCAGAAAGTTCCTTTGGCCTGTTGTGTTTAATGTTCTATGGTGTATTTTTCTTCTGTGAATGGATCTAGCTGCTTTGAACCCGTTTATGCTTTTGGTCTGTGTGATGTCTTGTGGCAATACATTCCTCAATTTAATTGTAAGCAGTAAGGACAATATTTCCTTTTGTTTGTTTTAAATATGCTGTCTTGCAGTTTCATTTTATACCTGCAAGTCCTTGTCATCTAAAAAATAGTGAATAACATCTGTAGCTTACATTCTGTTGAAGACATTTCTGTCCCATATTTGTTTGGATGTCATTTTCAGGTTCATTCAAATCTCTATTTACATTCTAATTCGCCTTCCATACAAAATGCCCATATCCAGCATCTCTAATATCTGGATTCTGAATTGTGAACAAACTTTGGAAGTGGTGAGACATGAGGAATCTCTTCTTTCACTGGACAGCCAGAGGGACTTGATGGCCCATTCTCACTGGAATCCCAGTTGAAAGTGGTCTGCTCCTTCTGTCAACATATTTAGGTACAGGGAATCATAAAAATAAGGGAAGGGGTTCTTAAAAGGTCCTCTTAACCACCCTTGTGTTCTGATACAGAAGCAGCTGCAGACTGAGCTATGGTGCTTGACTGGTGAGTGAGCTACATAGTTTTTCCAGAGATAGAGAATTCCTGAAATATTACTTGGCTTATTGTGAATGCATTGTGCAGTGCATCTCTGAGGGTAAGGCATACTGTGTATGCCTGTGTTTTCTGCCCTAAACAGGAAAAGGGGAACAAAGAGCAGGATGCTGCTTCCAGAGCATCTCATCCAGCCCTTACCTAGCATTCTCTGTCTTCAGGAGCCCCTCATACCTGGACAAGAAGTACGATGTAAGGCAAAGAAATTGGTCTGACAGTGGAACTCCTGACTTTTGACTTTCTCAGTGAGTCCGGCATCCCTCGCCCGTCACATGATGTGCACGTGGTCCCTTCATGTGACAAAAGAGGGCTTGGGAAAAGCAGTGCTCCAGCTAGGTTTTTTTCTTGCTGCCAGAAGAATTCTTTCCAGTCTGCTCTCTCTTGTCTGGATCAGAGGAGCCCCTAGAAGAAGGGGCAGCCAGGAAGGATCCTCAGGCTGGATGAATCACCCTGTTGGATCCTTTGAGGCTCAGATAGTACTATTGGAAAGAGGAGGTTTTTGTTAGCTTTGAGTGAGGCTCACTGATTGCTTCTAGACTTGAAACATTCTGCAAATCAGTCTTTAAACTGACATTAAGTTGATGACACTTTTATGTATAGAAAAGCAATTTTATGTAATGTTGAGGTTTTAGAAGAATTAAGTTATTTTGTTTCTCTTCAGAGATCTGCTCATTTTGAATCTTAGTAAAAAAGAGAATCTGTACTTGCTTGTGGAGGAATACAATAGGTAGATTGAGTAGAATGTTTAGCTGATCTTCCAGACAATTTGGCATTGATCCTGCAAACACCGCAGCACATGCTTTACTTCGAGCCTTTTTTACATTGTTAGAACTACTAACTACTGTGTACTCAGAGTTCTCAGTTGTAGTTTGCAGTAGCAGAGAATTTGAATATGATTTGTTTGTTTAAAATGTGCATTATATAGTGACTGCAGAACAGACTCACTTGGGAATAATGTTGCCATTTCGTAATAGGGAAGGATGCTAAAATCTAGAAATGTCTAGGCCAGCTAACTCTATGAAACATTTTTGGCAAGATTTTCTTTTTTGAATCTGGCTTTTCAATATAATTACAAATCAAGTAAAGATGACTATTTGTTTTATTTAATGCTACTCCTATGACAGAATTTACTGTTTTGTATAGACAGGTGATATGACAGGTCAGAAAAGGATTCTGTATGTCTGTGGTGACTATATTTTACAGTGTCTGATAGGTTTTTATGGAAGCCATTTGGTGATCTCATCAACAACAAGTCTATTGTTTCATTACTATCAGATTCAGTGTGTTTGTGATTAAATCAGCAGAATGGAGAACATGAAGGGAGTGCTGTTCACTTTGCAATAATTTCCATCTGTTATAAATTTTTATCAGATGTTGGGAAACAGCAGGGAAAACTCAGAGCAAGTGTTTTATCCAATTTCCAAGAAACAGTGATATGTAATTGGCATATATTGTGCTCTTAGTTTAATCTGTCCATTTAGATATTTAAAATGTCCTATGGTATACAGGTATTAATATAGAAAGCTATTTCCATCATTCCTTGCATTCTTTTCTTTTGAAGGCTCTGATGCTGATACAAATGTTTTGGTACTTAGTAATCATGAGCACTGATGATACTTTTTATAAAATGGAGAGTCAGAGTGAGAATTGAAGAGGAAAATCTCCATTAGGCATATGCTGCTGTCCTAACTGTCTTTGCCTGTTGATGATGTAGGAATCTGCAAGGGGAATTGGCTGGCCAGTGACCGGTACCATTTGCCTCAGAGAATTGGGAGAGGAATCTATCAGCAATACACATAAGCTGACCATTAGATGGTCCCAAGGAATGAAGTCTTATATTTATTCTGAAGTTC
The DNA here is from genome assembly GCA_009819775.1 of Phoenicopterus ruber ruber. NCBI lineage: Eukaryota > Metazoa > Chordata > Aves > Phoenicopteriformes > Phoenicopteridae > Phoenicopterus > Phoenicopterus ruber. The sequence goes on from CM020246.1 coordinate 24,051,548, forward strand.
ATTTTTGGCGTTAATTGTTCTAAATAGATGTTCCTAGTTTTGATGTAAATGTCTGAGATGCTTTTAATAATGTGAAGGTTGTTATTCCAGAGAAATAGTCCACAAAATAGTTGGGTGGTTTCATCTGAAGAGTGAAAAATATTTTATCTTTTTTTTCTAAATTACTGAGATTTTACAGAGTGTTTCCTTGACACAGATATTAGAAGTATGTAGTATTTGTGTTTTTACTACCCTTTTTAATGTTTCCTCTGTCTCATTTTCTTTCTGAATAATTCCATTTTTCTCCATCTTCATGTCAGGGGCGATTTTCCGTGGTGGCAATAATCTTTGTCATCCATTCTGGAGTTTCCCGTATTACTATGTTGGCCATTTTGACATGGGATACCCAGTTTCATTTATTGTATTCTAAATTGAACAATGTTGGCTGTCTCTTGTAGTGCCACTGTAATGCTTTTTGTGTTATTCTCTTTAATAAGTGTACATTTTATGTTATTGTTTTCCACAACTACATATTACTGGAGATCTTCATTGAGCTGTCACTAGTAAAGTTCAGAGGCTTTTCATGAACTCATTCTGTTACTTTAGAGCTGTGTAAGGCGTACAAGGATTTCCCTCTGCAGAGCCTCCTTCTATTTTGCAAGAGAATTTAATCAGAATTTCTGAGAACTTGACTGTGGCCGTTTGTTCCATTCTCCATTGCCGAGTTAAAACCATGAGAAATCACCATATTTTGTCTGGACTTGACTGAGCTCATGATTTTGGATCTTCCAGAAATGTTACCATCATGTACCTCACTCAGTTTTTTCAGAGTATTTAACTTGAAATGTTAACTTTGCCATATTGAAAAGTAATTGCTTGTTCTTGTCTCAGGTAGGCTAATTTTTTTCACTGTGTGCTTTGTTTTCAGTCTGTTTCTCACCATTTGCTTTCTCTTCTTTAAAAGGCTCATCATAAAGGCTTTTTGAATATCTAAAACTGTTCACCTTGTTGTCCATTACTCTGTTCATCCACACCTTCACCAACACTTTGGAATGAAGCTGCTAGATTAGTGAGACAACATAGAGACTCACTGTTCAAGATGGTGTTTATTATATTAGTTACTTAAAACTACTCACCAGAAGCTGCTGTGAGGTTTACTGTGCTTTCCTTGGTCATCCCTTTTGTTGTAAAGGTACAGTGTTTGTCACTATCTGGTCACACAATATTAAGGTGAGTTAGTGGAACAGCCATTCCCAGGTTCCTTCCAGAGGAGGTACTCTGGAGCTTTATCACACTTCAATTGGTTGATATCTCTGCTTCTGACACCTCTGTCTCTGGTCTTATCTCATCTTTATGTCCAAATCAGATCAGGTTCTTAGAGAGTTATCTCCCTAGCATCTTCTTTTGAGAAAGCTGACAGAAGTCAAACATTTATTGTATCAACAGTGGTTTTGTTTTACTTTATTATTCCCTTTAATCTCGTGTGACCTAGTGACCTCTTCCTTCTTTTATGTTTTTTGTTTTAGTTAATTCAATCATTTTAGCATTAATACCTTCAGCTGTTTCCTCTTTCAAACTCATCATAGCCCCTTTTATACATCTTCTAACATACGACCTTCTACAATCTATTCTGACAGCCCTAGCTTTAGGTTTACAGATACAAAATTATTTGGTTTGAATAGCCTCTTAAACCTTGTTGCTTAGTCTGTGCACTGTTTAATTCCTTGCCTTTCTGGTCCCTTTTTTGTGAGCTTTGTATTGCTTCTAATGCTTTTGTTGTTTTACAGGAAGCATCCATGTTACTTCTGAAGCATTTAGTGCTTTTATCTAAGACATTAGAACTTGTCTAACTTACCTGGTGAAACCACCCTTCTAAATTTTCAGAATGACTTATCGATTTGGTTTACTTCCTCTAAGATGCTAGAACAATATAATACAATGGTCTAGATTTGAAAGTAAGAATAATTAAAGACAATGATTAGTGGCTAATAGAAAAATACGTTGAATTGGTTTACTAAAGGAGATTCTGCTAAACTAACTTGTCCTTAGGTCTTTCCTGAGCAAAAGTAACCTTTTTTCTAGGCTAAATATATATGCTAAAACTTACTCTGAATTAATCTGGAGGAAATGGTTAAAATGAGAGGGAAATTTAGAACAACTGTAAAATAGGTAAGAAGTTGGTTAAAGGAGAACATAAATTATGTTCAAAGAGCAGCTATTGTTTTGGGCCAAATTTATTGGGATAGTTCTTATTTCAAGTTTTCAGTAATACTTTAAATATGGAGAAAAAAAAAAAAAACAACCAACCAACCAGGTTTGTTAGAAGAAGCTTGTAGATAGTACAAAGGTGGAAAGTAATGTTAATGAGATAGGAATAACTTAGATAGGAATATGCTAATGGAAAACTGGATGATCTCAAAAGCTTAAATGATAGAAACAGGGTGAAACTTAACAGTCACAGGACCATGCAATAAGGAACTAAACCAAGAATTTATCCTGCAAACCATCATTCGGAAGTGACAGAGGAGGAGGAAAACCTCTTAATTACAACAGCTGTGAATGACCAATGTGGTGTGCTATTACAAAAAAAGAAAAAAGGCAAATGCATTTCTATCAGGCATTAAGGTAGGCATTTGCAGTCCAGATAGATTTACCGTTGATCTGGATGAGAGATGCTGTCAGTCTCCTCCAGTTTTTCTCTTTGTTTTAGTTTAACAGTCTTGCCTATCTTACATTAGCCAAAGTTAGGTTTTTCTCTTACATTGGGAAAAGTTAAGTTCTCTTCTCTGTTACAGAATCTGCTGTGAACATAGAAGTACAGATAGTGCATAAAATCAGCCTTAAGCTAAAACTATGCTATATGCTTCTATACATGCCCTAATGCATACATCTGCAGTTTCTGGCAGTGTTACTGGTAGCTGAACAATGTAAGCGAAGAAAGTTTGTAGGGAAAGCTAATACCTTTTATTAGGCAAACTGTGGAAGAAAAATAAACTAGCTAAAGAACAGCTCATGTGCCCTGAAACCTGTGGGGTTTTTTTCCCTCACCGTCTGTCTTAGTTGCCATAATGAAATATATTGCTTCTCCCTTATGATCTTGCACAAGTTTATACTTCATGCTCAGTCTGCAGGCCCTGCTGTTTTGCTAAGCTTCTCCCAACAGAGTAAAGTGGTAACATTCTTCATCAGTCTCAGCCTGTGAGAATTCATTGCTCAGTAGTGAGACTGATGACATACAGTGTAGTTTATAGTCCAGTATGCATAATTACGTTAAAATAGAGTGCCAATTATCTGATGCCTTAATTGTGTGATCCACTTATTTACACTTAGGTTTATGGAAATGAAAAGACAGTAATGGTTACCCATGTAGTCTGTAATAAACATGCCAGTCCTATTAGATTTCATCATTGAAATCTTTCAGTAGTCCTTGATAAAATATATAAATACTGGCAATTTGTCCATAAACTTTTTCAGTGCAGAAGTTTTTTAAACAAAGAGTTACAGTACTAATTGCAAACTGTAATATACCAAGTATTGTTAAAGTAAAAACCAGCATTAACTGTTAGCATTAACGTTAGCACAGGTGTCCATACAGGGCCCAGCAGCTATATTAAAATATTTTGTTTACCAGTTTCCAATGTCAAGACCTGCTGAATATGTCTTCCACCATTTTTATATCATCATCTGATTTGAGATATGACTGTGATGTACCATTTGCAGAAGACAGACAGACATATGTCTGACTCCTACAGCAAAACCAGGCTGGCAAAAAGACACAGTGCATATTCCAAATCTGTAATTTTCGTTCTCATTTTTACAGTTGTAAAATTCTTGCAGTGCCAGAGATGAACAGTAATGTAATCCAGACAAAAATAAGATTCTTGAACCCTAGAAAAGTCTTAGATCTACATGCCAAATGGGGGAATTTGCTATCCATTCCAAGAATTGTATGTTCTGCAGGTACCCCAAGGGGCAGAAGGGTGAATATCAGAAAAGGCTTCAAAACTGACATTGTAGAGCGGACGTTTCCCTTGATTCTTCCACACATTCTGCAAATCAGTTAGTTGTACAAATAGGACATTTTATATTGTTTCATTTTATCATTAGAGTTCTCTATTTGGAAATACTATTTATATTTTAGCTTAGAATTGGAATTCTTGAACAGAATAATGTGCATTTTTCAAGAGTATCTAGCAGAAACAGAAAGCTATCATCCGAACAGCAATTCTTCCTCATTGTCCCTGATATTGTTAAGGTGTCCTCTTGTCAATTCTAGAGTGACCTTTCTGTATAAATAATGGGTGCTAATGATATAATAGGGATTGAAAATTATCATTAATAAATTTAAGAAAGAGAATACGGAATTAATAAATTTGGGAAAAGAACTGTGACTGCCTATAATAGGAGGAGACTGAATCCAGGACTTCTTTCCCAGGCTATTAGCTTACATTATGAAGGGATAATATTGTACTGCAGCTTGATTTTTATTTGGTTTGTCTAAACTAAATTAGCATAGTCTATTCTGCTATGAAATTAACATGAGCAGTGTTAAAGTGCTTCAGTATTCATTTTATTTTATTAAGATGTTCAAGGATGCTCCTCGTGAAAATTACCTTATGTGACAATCTTGACATGCTTTTATTATTTATAACATTTTAAAATTACTTTGTAAAATTAATGAGTATTCCTTTTCTTTTCTTGTTCTGATATGTTTACTTTGAACAACACTTACTAAATAACGTGACCATTTAAGGATAGCCAGTTAGTAATTTTCCTCTAATGCTGCTGAATGAAAAGACAGCAAAGCAAATGAAAGGAAATGGCCTTTAAAAAAAATAAAAACAATGTGATTGTAATACCATAAAAAGAAGAAGGGAAATAGCATGCTATGACATCAAAAATAACCATTTAATCTAATACTCATTATTACAGAAAACAGTACTTCCCTGAATTAATTCTTGTTTCAACTACAACATACCTTTTAGAAAAACACCAAGTCCAGAATACACCATAATCTTCAGTTGTTCAGTTACTGAACAGTTTCCACCATTATAAATTCACATTTATGTGAGTGAATCTTCTGACTGTGAGGCTATCTGTATAGTTTTGGCACCATCTAACTACTTAAGTTTTGAAAGAACGTGGCCTTGTTTAATATTGTTTGTACCAGGATCAGTGAATGACTGTGTGCTGGGGTAACCTTAAGCAGTTTGGGCCCCTCTAGGGCCTTAGGTGGGGTTTAGAGGGGGAGTGGTGAATACTCTGAATTGTAGTGAAGTTTAGACTAGAGTTGGAATTAATTTGAAAATGCATAGAAGGCAAAGTTTTCACGCATTTTGTGATCGAAATATAGGCATCAAATAAATGGTAGCATCTACTGAACTTTGTCATCACTGGATGGGGAGTATCTAAATTACATTTTTTAATATATGTAACCAACCACCTTTTTCCTAAATCACAGTTGAATAAGGTACTGTGCCTCTCTAGGCCTTATTTGTGTCTGTGTATCATATATATTTTACTAGTTACAGAGTTTATATGCTTAAATAAATACAGCCAGTTACGGTTTATATACATGTGTGCACGAGCATACAAGTACAAAGAGATGTATATATGTATATAGAGAAAGAGGGGTGGGTTTGTGTTTGTGCATAGCAAGTATAATCATATGGTGACTTACACCAAAGTCACAATTACTGTTTATTTCTGTCCTCAGTTCTCTTTTCTTCTGCCAAAGTGAAGTCAAATATAGAACTTCTCCTTTTTGAATTAAGAGGTCACTTTGCAAATTCAGAAGGCTCCTTATTACTTCCAGCAAGATACCTTCAGTACATGCCACTTAGAAACAAGTTTATTCATTTAATTTAAAATATTTGGCTAAATTTCCAATTGATTTTATTCCTTATTAACTAAGTATTAATTCCTGATTTAAAATACAAAAGAAAAATAAAATAGATTTATTAGAGAGGTGAACTATGGAATATATGATGTTATAAAGATAACTGCAGAAAACCCTAGTATTAAGATAAAAGTATATTGAAATATAAAGGTTTAATAGCGGTACAGCTAAAAGCTGAGAGATGAAACATCTCCTGTAGTAAACAAGCACTACAAGTGGGTTTTGCAGGCACTTTAACCAAGCCAAAAAACAACTGAGCTTGAATCAGTAAAATGGCTAGGGTACTGAAACACCATACCATAGCAATACCATCATGAGTTTTTGGATCTATGCTTGTTCACAGCTCACCAACTAAGGGCACAGTGTAGCAAGTGTGTGCTTGCTCACTTGTGGCTTAGATCCTTAGTGTCAGAACCAAGATAAGAGTTACGTTATTAACCTTTAGTCTTGCATTCAAGCACTGCTTCCCATTGCGTTTCATAGGGATGAAATCTCGATCTGCCAAAATCTACTTTCTTTCAAATTCAGTAGGAGGATTAAGGTCAAGCAGTCTCCATCAGATTGTGGGGGGGGTCTGTCCAGCCATATGGATGTCTCTAGGCTTTTAGGATATTCTAACTTTATACAGGCCTTGCTAAAAAGTCTGTCCCCATCTTCCTTGTGAGCCCCCTTTAAGTATTGAAAGGCCGCAATAACGTCACCCCAGGGCCTTCTCTTCTCCAGGCTGAACAAGCCCAACTCTCTCAGCGTGTCCTCATAAGAGAGGTGCTCCATCCCTCTGATCACTTTTGTGGCCCTCCTCTGGACCCGCTCCAACAGATCCATGTCTTTGCTGTGCTGTGGGCTCCAGAGCTCAACGCAGTACTCCAGGTCAGGTCTCACCAGAGCAAGTAGAGGGGCAGAATCACCTCCCTCGACCTGCTGGCCACGCTTCTTTTGATGCAGCCCAGGATACGGTTGACCTTCTGGGCTGCGAGCACACATTGCCGGCTCCTGTCCAGCTTTTCATCCACCAGTACCCCCAAGTCCTTCTCCCCGGGGCTGCTCTCAATCCCTTCATCCTCCAGCCTGTGTTGATACTGGGGATTGCTCCAACCCAGGTGCAGGACCTTGCACTTGGCCTTGCTGAACCTCCTAAGGTTCACACGAGCCCACCTCTTGAGCTTGTCCAGGTCCCTCTGGATGGCATCCTGTCCCTCAAGCGTGTCCACCGAACCACTCAGCTTGGTGTCATCTGCAAACTTGCTGAGGGTGCACTTGATCCCACTGTCTGTGTCACTGATGAAGATATTAAACAGTACTTGTCCCAGTATGGACCCCTGAGGGACACCACTTGTCACCGATCTCCATCTGGACATTGAGCCATTGACCACTACTCTTATGTGACATTTCATTTAATTTGTGTAACTAAATTGGAAAATTAAAGACAGAATGAAGTTTTACCAAAATACAAGAATTGTTCGGGGATATCCAAATTGGATGTGAAATGAAGTCACAGTGGGAAGGGAATGTTCTAGTTTAAAATAAATATGAAATCAGTGAAAAAGAAAAAGGATATGGCTAAGAATGTATCAAATTAAATTACAGATACCAACAAAAAAGGCCAAAAGAGTTACTGAAATATTGATGACATTACACATGATGCTTAAAGTAAACAAGGTGGCATTTTTTGAACAGTTTAGATTTAAAAGGAGCAGGAAAAAGGAGAGGGGAAAAAAAAATCTGAGGTAGGTTATATATATGAAGTCATTTGCTATATTAAGATGGTAAAATCATTATACTGAAAACAAAAAATTATTCAATAGATATTTATGTTCTGTGTATGGAAGACTGGATTAAAAAGATCACATCCGTTAAAAAGCAGGAAGTTGAGCAGCATCATTTTAGATTAAGCATTTTCAGATAACAGGCCTAGCTAACTTAAGTCTAAGAACTTCAGTGAAAATGCAATGCTTTCTGCTCTAGTAGTGTTCATTTTTAATAAGAATTGGAAAACTATGAGAATTCCAAGGATGACAAAAGGTGTGAAGTAGAGAAACCAAGACAGGTCAGCCTTGCTCCACTCCTAACCAGGTATAACAGAATGCTTTGTTTGGTATGCTCTTCAGAAAAAAAAAAAAAAAGACTAAAGTTGTAACTAATGCTGGTTAGTGTGATTTTGTAGGTAGTAGATAACTATGTTGCCTTTGGGGAAACTGGAGGGAGGGGATGATACAGGTTTAAAAAGGGTTGACTTTTTTGGTTTATAAAAATAACTGAGTTGGTACAGTGTTTATAGTACAGGTAGATTTGTATCAAACATTTGTTTAAAACTCACTGACATTCTTATTTTTGTTCTTAAAAAGTCTTTATAAGAAAATAGTAGGGTACCTGAGAACAGACCATTACAAATAATTTGAATTGAGTACCTAAGTGGCCACAATGCAATAAAAACCCCCTTGTAATACAACTAAATACCAGGTTATACAACCGGAAATCAGAAATGCAGGTTGTAGGTGCAGGATAGTACAACTGCTGAATGACATTTTGGAAAGAAGTGACTAAGAGGTGGGTTTAGAGTCATTGTGGAAAATAATGTGAGTGCTCAGTGCAGTGATGACCCTGTGTTCCTTGGTGAGTTAAAACTAAGGTACCAAGAAAACAATCAGCAGAGCCCTACAGGAATGCTGGAACCCATCAGTATGTCTGATTCTGAACTCCACATTCAAAAGGATTGTGGAAATACTGCAGGGAGTTCTGAAGTAAACAGAAGTGATTAAAGCTAGGAGAACATCCTTTCCTTTAAAAAGAATTCTTAAAAAAGTATAAATTACTTAGTCTGCTAAAGAGAAGTGTAAGTGGTGAGCAAGATAGCAGCGTAGAGGTGTTTGTTGATCGTGCATTCAAATAGTTTACTAAGAAAGCTGATGCCTTCACCATGCGTGGTGTCTTTAGGGTGTAACTAGATTTCAGCCTGAAGTTACCCAAGTTCCAATAGCTCCTAGATTCTGAAGTTCCTGTCAGTCCTATCAAACTGATTCACAGTCCTGTCAAACTGAGCCACAGTTGAACCAGAAATTCAAAGGGATTCCTAGACTTGATTTCACTAGAAATTTTCTGAATAAAACAATTTTATATGTTCTGAGGAAGTAATCTAAAAATTCTGGAGTTACAGTTTGTTCTGAAACCATTTGGCTAGGTTTTTTTTTCTATTTTCTTCAGACTGATTATTCTGATTTCAGTCAACTCTGAGTAGGAAAAATGAATAATTCTTTTGATATTGCTGTTTCATTCTAGTTTTAGATTTCAACGGGCAGTTTTGGGGGTTTTCTTTTTTCTCATAGTGCTTCTTGGAGTTAAGTCTCCTAGAAAGTTTTGGCAATGTTACTTAGAGAAGAAGAATATGATCTATAATTCTTGTCTTCGGAAACATTCAATATATAATTTATTGTATGGATGCGTGCATATACACACACATATACACAAAGTTATTTCTTTGCTTGATCTTGAATATGGAACAGATGGTTGAGACAGTTATGACCATTGTGCTTAGCCCTAGAATAGTATAAGCCTATTGGTAAAGTTGTTTAACAGCTGTTATCTTTGAGGATGTTCTAACTTCAGTCAGAAAAAGATACTGAGAGTTATGTAGGTAAGAGAGTGTAGTAATTATAGAAAAATAATTAGGCTAAGCTACTTCAGATAAAAGGTTAAAAGCTGTTGTTTACCTGTAAACTAGTGCTAGGCAGTATTTGGAAATTTATGGCTTTCATTTACTATAAAATGTAGTTTACTTTCAAAAGCTTTAAAAAAAACAAATCACTGGTAGTAGGAAATTTGTCCATGTTGTCTAGTTTTAGGAGAAATTTCTGCAAGGTGGAATCCAGCTTGGTACTTAAGCAATTTCACTGAAATGTTCTTCACAAACTGTGGAGATAGAAGATTAGCATTTCAAAGAATGAGCGACTTTACTGTTTTCAAAACACGAAATTTAGGAAGGAAATACTTTTTGGTTTTTTATGCAACATTGGCAATGCCATTTCAGGAAGAGAAAAAGCAGTTGCATGTTACTTGTTTGTTTTCCATTTGTGCATTTTGGCCCTTCAAAATGATGGTAAGTAGGCAGGGAAGGAGATTACCCCAGCTCTGGAAGTGCGTCTCTGTTGAGGGAGGGAGGACAGCTTCCAGGCTGCAGGAAGTGGCAAGAAGTGGAAGAAGCACGGAGTGAGAGGAGAGCCTGCCGCATAGCAGCGGGACTGAGAGAGCAGCGAGACAAGCATGGAGCAGACAGACCTATGCCTCTGCAGCAACAGAAACTTTCCAGGGACAGGAAGCAACTGCATAATTTGCTACAAACCGACAGCTAAGTTACATGAAACCTGAGTGCAAATTTACTGCATGCAAAGACCTATGCTTCAAAGATGTAGGGGGCAGGTACAGACTGATTTGTAGTCCCTTATTTTCATTCTGCCCTACCTCATCAATTTGACATTTTCCTGTTTAAAAAAGTCAGTTATTTCTAGTTCTGTTCCAATACATCTAGCTTGTGAGTATAGCCTGGCTTTCCTATCAGTCAGTTCTTGTGGCTTCCTCTTTAGCAGGCAGGCTTTTTGGATTACCTTTTGCATCAACCTAACTTGGTAAAGTGAGCCTAGGAATAAAAAATGTAGGAAGTGTGGAGTCTATAAGGAGCCAAGTATCAAAGTCCTTTATTGACCTAGTACTGATCATAGAGGTAGCTCGAAAAAATATTTTAGAATTAGGCTCTCTAGGAACTAGGATCTTCTGTATTCTGTACAAAAACCTCTTTCCATTGGGAAAACAAAAAGGGGAGAGAGGGGGGCTGAATAGTTGTCACTAGCTAGTTCATTCTTGGTTCCACAATAGCTTAAGATAACTGAGAGAAAGAGTAAGGGTGTCCCTCTTACAGGGAAAACTTCTGATGTGCTAGGCTCTGTTACTTGTAAGTGCCATTTGTAACCCCCTCTTACTGTGTTGCTGTCGCTATGTTCTGGCACTCTAAATATTTTAAACATGTAACTTTTATTGACATGTGTGTTGTTCCTGCTGTACAACTATAAGAAAATGTTGCAGTATACTAGATTAGTGTTGTAAGGCAGCTTGCTTACCATACTATCCCCAGTTTATATAAAAGCAAGGGAGTTACTGGGGTTAAAAATGTCTCTTTATCCTTCCCCTATGATTTTCGTCTTAGGATAGAAAAGTAGAACTGTAGTCTTATGTAAAAGCTGTTAATCTTTAGTGTAGCTTCTGCCATGCTGTTGAAAATTAAGACCTGCTGCTGTAGTTGATTCTTTGAATACCTTTACAATGGCACTCATCTTTTTGTAGTGCTTTTCACAAGCTCTGTATTTGTGCATCCATACCAATGAAAATGAAGTTCAAAAGAAGTCATCACCCAGCAATTCCAAGTCTTTGCTTAAAAAAGGCTGTTGTGTTGTGAGTAGTGGTATTACATATGAGAACTAAGGTACATAAAACAGCTGTAGGGAGATGCTTGCATGCCACATTCCTGCATTGTAATAATTTCTGTTATTCGTTGACTTTGATGAATACTAAATCAATCAGAACTTTTTTTTTGGAAAAAAAAGGAAGTGGAAAATACAGATTCTAACACCAGAAGAACTTGAAGCAGTTGTCAGTTGTTTTTCACTGGTAACCATTAGACTGGCACAAATAAGCACAAGCTGAAATTCAAAAAATTCCATTTAAACGTACAAAAGAGCTTTTTTGCATTGAGGGAGGTCAAGCAGTGGAGAGGTTGTGGAGTCTCCATCTTTCGATATTCAAAACCTGACTGGGCAATGCCCTCGGCAACCTACTCTGTTTGGCCCTGCTTTGAGCAGGGGAGCTGGACTGGCTGGTCTTCAGAGGTCCCTTCCAACCTGTGATTCTATGAAGACAGATATTTCATTTGATGTTGGCACAATGACTTGCAAATTTTGGTTTCTTCTTTCTAGTGTTATCAGCTGATTATTTTTTTGTGAAATTGTAAAATGAAATGAATTTTCATATGTAATGGTTCATGCTTACATACACAGCGTGTCTTTGCCACTTAACAGCTACATTGCCTGTCCATTTAAGAAATCCAAGATGCTGAGATTTATTACTTCAATAAATGGAATTTTATAATACATGTAATATTTATTTGGCAATGCCTCTGTTTCAAATTCTCTTTGTGTGGTTCTCATGGTTAAATATTACAATGTTAAATTAAAAATACAAATGGGGGTTCTTTGTTTTCTTATTCATGTCCTTGACATATTTCTAATGGGGTCTTAAAATAAGTCATCTGTTATGTTCTTTTGTTGTCTCTGCTAATGAAAATACGAACTTTCTTAGGTTCTAATTGGGTTTTAAGCCATGTTCCTAGCATCAGTGAGTCAGTACATTCTTTTTGTTTATATCAGAGATTTACTACCCATTAACTTTGATTCTGTTTCTTCTGAGTGGCTTTACATTCCCAGAAGATTAAATTCTTGTAAATGTTTTTCTCTTTGCAGTGAGGAGCTACGGAAAGAAGCACGACAGCTGAAACGTGAACTGCTGGAAGCAAAGCAGAAAAAAGAAGAGCGAGCTTTAAAACCCAAAGAAAAGGAAGGTAAGAGTATATTATAGCAGGTGTTGTGTAGCTCTCCAGTTAAAGTTCCAGTTTTAAAATTTTTTAGTAGTTTTGTGTTTCAAGTGGATAAATGTGGACACTATGTTGTTGAAATGCAGACCACCCCCCACCCCCCCCCACCCCCCCAAGAAAATTAGTTTTGGCAGTAGAATGGCAGTAATGTAAGGATGCCAGTATATAAATAAATTGTACAGGTAGCATTCATTCTTCCAAACGAGGTAGTATTTGTCCTTCCAAATGTTCTTTAGTTACATTTGTGTAGTTGGGCTAGCTTCTGGATTTGAAATATCATTGCATATGATTGAATTCTTTGGTGGGGACATGGCTGTTCTGACATCTGGCTTGGAAAGTCGTCTTGACATCCTGACTTGGAAAGGTACTTAAATGCAGATGGTTAACTTTGAACTCAAAGCTACTGACTTCAAACTTTTAAGCATCTTATGACACCAGTGGAACTCAAATTCAGAAAGGCAGTTCCACATTTATTTTCCATAAGCCTTAGCAAAATGGGATCTTCAGATACTCACTTCTTTGTCAGATGAATTTTATATTCTATTTCTTTCTAAATGTGCATAAATCGCTATGTTTATATTAGTACGTAAGCTGCATGTTTTAGTGCAGGTGAATGTAACACTCTTTATTAGCTGAACTGAAGCAAAAAAAAAGGACTGTTTTTTAAGCACTCTGGCATTGCTAGACACATTTCTGGAGTGGACTCTTGGTCCAGCTCTCAATACCGTAAGGAATCTGGAAGAAAATATAAAATTATGCAGAAAAATTTCCAGATGACACACAATTTAGAAAAGTGGTAGAAAGTATAACATCATTTTTAGAAAAGCTCATGAACTCTCTTGAATAACAGGTAAGCTTGATCAGCAACCAGTTTGGCAAAATAAAAAATACAGTGTCTTGAACTTGTATATGAAATCTGGCACCAAATTTTACAAAGTAGTGACTCTGAAAAAGTTCTAGGAATCATGCTCAATCACTGAATGAGTATAAGGTCCTACTGGCAAGATAATGAATGCTGTCACTGGCCGTGTAAAAAAAGAACTGCAAGTAGAAGTCTAGAAAAGGTAAAGAGAAGTCCTTATGTACATATATGATAAATTATATTGAATAGTACTATGTATGGCAGTTGTAATACTATTGCTTAAACATTTTCCCTGTTCTGGTGCCAGTTAAGTCAGAGGACTTACTGTGGAGTAATTTGAGTAAATCCACCTTTACAGTTACAGACTAAAGTTATACTTGGGCAATACTCATAGTTATTACTACAGTACAGTTTTGAAGGATACCTTTTATTCAAGGGGAAAAAGAAAGAAAGGGAGCGTATGTACCAGTGTTGTTGATGTTTTTACTTTCTTTGAAATAAATTGCAGGTAGGAGATAAACCTGTTGAAAATCTGTAGGTAACAGGTAATGGTGAAAATCATCTTGAATAATCTTCGTTTTCCTTCTTGTGATTACTGTCAGAGCACAGGAAAGGGTCTGTTCCAGTACCTGTTGAGAAAGATACATGGCAGGAAAGAACCTATTCAACAAGTTCTTGGAGTACCTAACTAAAAATTCTGAAAATAAACATGTTCTAAAATTTAAGACAAAATTAAAAAGACATTAAATGAGATGCAAATGGTGAAGGGCAAAATGATTAATGAAAATGCAGTAACAGGAGACGAATGAGCAAGAAGAGAGTTGGTTGTCTTTGGCTGAACAAAGAGGAAATAAGCTTGAATGCTTGTTTTCACTCTGTCTTTAGCATAGCGGTCAACTTTGATCATATGGTTACATATGATCAGTGACATAGAAGGAAGCATTCAGGTACAGAACAAGCAAACTGGAGACTACTTAGATAAATTAGATGCCTTAAAATCATTTGAACTTGATTGCATTCACTGAAGCATATTAGGGAGTTGGCTAAAGCAGTCCCAGAGACATTACAAAACATTAACAAAATGCTTTAAGAGAATTGTTTGTAATCAAAACTGGAAAGCAGGATTCCTGGGAATCTATTTACTAGTGATCTGGAGAAAACAACAGATTGCCTTTGTTAAATTTGCAGACTAAAAAAATATATGGGTCAGGGAAGGGGAAGATGAAAGAAAAAAAATAAAGAAAAATACAAACTTATGTGTGAAGGTTGCATTTTCACATGCAGTTGTTAAAGTGAAGAGCTGAATGGCTCGCCCTCCTCCCTTCCACTAGCCCATGTTGGAGCTTTTACTGATCTGATTCAGTTTAAATTGTGCAGTTTTGTGCTGGATTGGTAGACTGAGTCAGTTCATAGAAGCTAAAAGCCAGGTCAAGGTAAACAAAATATGTTCACCTTGGGAGATCTGGGGGAAAAAAAGATTATAGTAAGTGGTTTGTATGTCTCTCACAAATTATGAGTTGCACAAACACAAGATGTGAGGTAGCACTTATGCAGCTTAAACTCTAGGAAACATAATAAGTAGAAAGCTGAGAGAAAGGTGATAGTGCCATGCTGTTGAAAAAGACTAAAGTGTACTGTAAAACATAAAATGGACTGTTGTATGCAAGACAGACTCATTTTCTATTCAGCCTGAGCCAGTCTTCAGCCTGAATCCTTTGCCCAGTTTTGGCGATTGCACTTCAAAAAAAGGTACGAGGCGTCTTAAGGGAGCACAGAGGAGAGCAACAAAGGTGACTGATGATCTGGAAAGCATAATATTTGAAGATTGTAGGAGCTGGGGCTGTTTAGTTTAGAGAAGAGATGACTTTGTAAAAGGAGACATATTAATGATAATCAAGAATGTTAAACGCTACCATGGAGAGGAAATTATTCTATGTAATCCCTGTGGAGAGGACAGTAGATAATAGGCTTCAATTGCAGGTAAAGAGATTTAGGTTGAATGTTAGGGAATACTTCCTAAAGCTATGTATTGGAATAGATGACCTACAAAGTGGAACTTTTCAATAGCAAATTAGGTAAATACTCCTTAGAACTGATGTAGAAAAGGTTGATCCTGCCTTTTGGGAGGGATGGGCTTAGATGTTCTGTTTTTCAAGATTCTGTGACGCACAACTTAATCAAAAGAAAGGTAAGATGTGACCTGGGAAAAGGTTTCGATGGAGAGGAGAAACTAAGCATCTTGTGTAATGGTGATAGTAGTTAGGTGGAACCATTACCAAAAGCATTGTATTTACCGTCACTGTGCATCTTTAAATCAAGCAGTTAAAATAAAGGCTTGGTTTTAGGTCTACCAAAATAATTCAGTAAGGCAGTACTCTCTTTACATTTTGCTTTCCTTTCAAATAACTTATTCTGGTTATCTAGCGAGTTATTTTGTGTATACCCTGAAAAGAGAACGTTAATGTCCTAATGATGTTTCCTGTTTTGAGGAAGTCTTGCACAAAGAAATGTAATACACCGTATGATCAAAGGAAGTAAAAAATTTTCTAGTGGTAGAGAATCTACCATTGCGAAATCCGCACCCGAAGAATAAATGTAAAAAACTCATTCAACATATTGATATGGTCTTGAAGGAGAGGAAGCTGTTCCTGTATTTAGCTAGAATGAACATATAGCGCGTGAAGGTGATGACTGAAAGGCAGATGGGGGATTTACTGTATAACTGGAATATAGTTTGGATTATAAAGAATTCTGGATTAAATATAAGAACAGCTTTAATTAAGAGATGAGTTTATGACACCAAACAGTTAAAAGTGATCAAAACACCATTGTGAAATTTCAGAATTTACTGAGCATTACCACATGGTCTTTTCATTAGACATTTAATTGAAAAATACATTAATGATCCTCTGTCTAGCTATGGACGCATATTGACACTGGTAGCATAAAATAGCCATAAAGTTGCCCTAAACACCATCTATTTTGACACCAGGATTTAGTGAAACCAATATAACAAATTTAAAATCATTGAGGCAAATGTAAACAAAATACGTAGGTGTGATCATATTCTCTTCTGTGAATAGCTAGTTTTCCCAAAATGGATGGCCTTGTAGGATAACCACAAATAGTCTTTGGGAAAAGGTTTTGTTTATAAATAAATAAAATTTGTAATCTCCCATTCCTGCTTCTAAGGGATTTCTGTAGTGTCTAATAAAATCCATATATTAATAACTAGGTAAATAATCAAAACTTACTTTTTTGGTTTTCTTCAGCCATGCTGTAATATTTTTTCTACCTTTAAATCCTTTTCCAGCGCTCAGTTTGGATATTTTTTCAGAGTCAGCAGCAATCAAAATAGAACAAGGCAGAGATTCATGCTTAAGTAAATTTTTTTAATCTGTCCTATAAAGTTCAGGAGACAGATTGTCTTTGCTAATTTATCAGGACAACAGCTCACTTGTCAGTATTGCCAAAAATTGAGACTAAGAGGGAGGAATTGCGCTTTTAAATAAAGGAGAGATTTTAAAATATAGGGTAAGTGTCTTTTGCAGCATTTTACAGGTCACATTGTGTATGTCATTTGAAGTTTCATTTACTGGCTTTAGTAAGTAGATTATTTAGTTAGGAAGTAGATTTATTTAGTAAATAAACTTACTGTCTAAATTTGTTTAGTAAGGAAGATTTCTGTCTTTACAGAATCAAGAATAACAATAGCATATTCTGTGCCTTGGGATGCTGGATCCACATCTGTCACATACAGGAAAAACTAAGATTCTAGAAATACATTTTTCATTTTCCAGGGAAAAGGAAAGTGGTTTGTTTTTCTTATTTAAAAGTAAATAAAATGTATCAAAGTATTGGCTACAGCAGAATCCACCTAACCGTTCTCAGTCATTAACACTTGATGATTAAATAACATGCTTAAATTATTTTTAACACAAAAATAATTAGGTGATGAAACTATCGAAATTTTTCCTGTTGGCTACCTTTGTCTGGACTTCAGCTGATGTCAAAAAGTATCAAAATGCTGGCAGCATCAACTGGCACTTGCTAAATATCTCTTCCTATAATGCTGTCTTTCTGATTAGTTACTATGATTTATATGAAGTTTGTTAGCATGAAGTTTAAAATGGTTGATTTTCACTTCTGGATTCTATCCATTACATTTTAGAAATCATTCTCCAGATGTCCTTCACAAGCCTATCTATTTGTTGTCAATTGAATTGTAAAAAATTTCTCATCTGTGTGGAAAGAACAAGTACAGTTGCATGATAGGTACATTTCTGGTAAAGGATGAAAGAACTTGCAGACTTCAAGAATACCTGGGGAAAGTTGAAATTTTAATAGGAATTTTAAGTAAAAGGTTACATCTACATTAGTGTTTTACCGCAGACCAGATGTGCACTTTTGGATGAAGCCATGCTGGAAGATGCATTGCAGGAGCACACCTGATGAGC
Source organism: Phoenicopterus ruber ruber (assembly GCA_009819775.1). NCBI lineage: Eukaryota > Metazoa > Chordata > Aves > Phoenicopteriformes > Phoenicopteridae > Phoenicopterus > Phoenicopterus ruber. The sequence goes on from CM020246.1 coordinate 24,069,379, forward strand.
TCCAACTGGTAGTCTAAAATAGAACAGCCCCTGAAATATATAATGAGTGTATCAGGGCCTCAGCATAACAGTTTTGCTCCTGTTTCATAGTATTGTTGGGTAATGTTGAAGTAGCCAAAGTTTTCCTGTCTTTTGTGAATTTTGGCCTTTAACTAGAGGTGACCCAAAGACACAAAAGTGATCCAGTGCTAACTGCCTAAATTTTTAAAATGTTTGAGTCTGTTTGCACTTACGACTTATTTTCATCATGGTTCATATGGAGCTAAAAGCCGTTTTCTGAAGCTTCCCTTTTTCACTCTAGCCAGATACTCCTTTTTTTTTTATCTCTGAAGTCTGTTGGAACATTTCAGTTCTGAAGCATCAGCTTTGAAGAAGATACAGATTAAAATTAGAATGTATGTTAGAAAGACTGAGTAGCATCTTGTGACTGCTAGCCTAGTAATACTGCTGTCTTGTAGCTATGTTGGAATAGTAATTTAAGAAGCATAATTTCATTCAGCAAAGGCCCCTAAAATTTCTTAATAATATTAATTGTGAAAACACTTAGAGTTGTAAATGTTTGCAAGTTTTTATAAAACTAGCATGGTGTTTTATCTTAAACTTCATTTTGGTCTGTGTAACAACACCTCACTACATTGTACTTTATGGTTGCTGCGTTATCAAAATTGAAACAGGACTGAGTATTTGCACTGGATCTTATGACTATTGGAAAAAACATTATTAGAAAACTATGAATTTATTATTCATCAAGAAACAAAAGTAAAGGTCACTAGATACTGGATTCTAGTACAGGAAGTACTAGATTGGGGGAGGGAAGAAAAGGTGTGGAAAATGTCATTGAAAATAAATTGAGAGTCATGTCGGGATGTTAAAAGGTTATTTCCTTAGTATTAAGGAAAAATAATTTCATGCACAAACTCATAAAATAAAGAAATTGGGAAAGCCACAATAGTGAAAGATATTCAGATTTGAACTAAAAACCAAACTGAACATGAATTTATGTTGTGATGTGGCTGTGATTGTGTGGTCGCTGCTACAAAGGCATTAACCGTAAAAGCACAGTTGTATTATTGCACTCGGTTCCAAGTATTGTACCACCAAAAAAGATGTTCAACAGTTGGATACAAATGTACAAAAAAACACCCCAAACTAGCAGAAGACTAAGTGAACTAATTTATTAGGAGACACTTGAAGATATATCTAATTTAGGTAAGGAGTGGAACAGAAGGGTGGAGTCTTAAGTATTTAAAGATGGTAAGTGAAAGGAATGAAGGATACCTTCACTGTGAAACAGCCGTTTGCAACTGAAGACTAACAGAAGAGACTTTAGAACACTTTAGTTTGAATGTAGTGAAATCTAACAGCAGTAAAACAGTGCTGTACCTGAGCAAGTAGTTTTGCCCCAAAGTTAAAAGCATTTATTATATGTCCCTTAGTTCACTTAGTCATTTTTTGTTTATTGGCTTGAATTTTCATCAATGCAATAGAGCTGTCAACATGCAAGACAGTCTGCTAAATGTATAACAGTTTACTTATTCCACATTAGTTTACATATAAGAAATTGCATGTATGTAAAACAGACTACTATCAGGAAGTGAATGTGTATGTAGCAGGAGATTTTTCCATTGTTCTCTGCCTATCCTCTTGGGGAATGTGGGATGGAGAGTGAGTTGTGTCATGCTGTATCGGGTATGTCTATGCAGATGATGCAGACACTTGCACAGTGTCTGCCTATGCTCTGAGCTGGCTGCATTAGGAAAAAATGCTAGTTCAAAGGCTATGTAACTGCATTAATATGATTCTGTGCTTGATTAATAAATACTGCATCTCAGCCAAAACTTGCAACCATAGCGGGAGAAATTCACTGAAGACCACAGAACTCTGAGAATAAGGCTTAGGTCATACTGGATTTTTTGCGGGATCAGGGCTAATTCTGAGAGGACGCTAATGAACAGGTGGCAGCACGACACATCTATTTCATGTCCACTGGCAGATCTTTATTAGTATTGGTATCACATTTGGTATCACTACTTCTAATTGTTCATGTTACATATTATGCCTACCTAATTTTTTTCTGTATTCAGTGATTAGAGTAATTATGGAAGATTGGGGGGTGAAAATGTAAGTGTTTATATTGTTTCAAGAGGATAGAGAAAAAAACTAATTCCCTCTGTACATGTTTGATTATAACCAGCCTTCCAATTTGTGAATAAGATTGTTGACTATGCCAGACTGCTGTCAAGACCTTACTTTAAATAAGATGTTTTTCTTTCATGTGACATTTGCTGTAGTGATGCCAGAAATTACATCAAACACTATAATTTGAGTGCTCAATTACTTCAGCATTTTGAAGTACTTAATCAAATATTTGAAAAAGATACACTTTTCAAAGTTCTGTAGTGTAAACCTGTGAATATGCTTCAATGAAATTTGCTTTAGACAAATACCATCTGCCCAATTGTTTAACTATATGTTGGTTTTAAATAGTAGTAGTATTTAAGGAGTAGTATTTTAGTTTTTCTTGTTAGAACATTTTCATAAACTGTCTGATAATCTGTGGATGATGAAATTTAATTGTCACAAGTGAGAAAACAGAAAAGCTACAAAGTACTATCTGAGCAGAGAAACCTAACAACTAATGTAAAAACCAACATTCAAGTGTAAGAATTCTACTGAGGCATGAAGTATTTTCTGCTTTGTTTTTAATTGTGGTATGGGAATCAAATGATTGAAGTGTTTAGAAAAGTCTCAAAATCTAGCAAGGATGCCAATTTAAGATGATGTTTTATTTCTGTTTTAAGTTTGGGTAATGGCAGTGGCACTTAAAGATTTAAGTCCTATCTTACACGGAAAGATGCTTTCTTGAGGTCTGAGACTTTAACAGAATTGTGCACCCTTGAGAACATCATGAAAACAACTAAATCCAAATTTTGGTGGTTTGGGAATTACACAGCATAAATACATTAAGTGTGAAGATTTTGCAGTATAGATAGTGTAACTGGATTGTATCAAAGTATGCGTCTTGAATGCATCGCTTTTGCAAACCTTTATGTTTTCTTCCACTCTTTACGTTTTTTTCCTCATAAAATTTGAGATTTTTTAATCTCATAAAATAATACCCAGCATCCCTATTCACTCTCTCCTCTGCTAAAGTGAATGCTTTTTCCTCTTGTCTCTCTGTCTGAAAAGAGGACAAAATCCTCACTGTAAGCCAGCTTTGATTTTAGTAGTAATCTTAAGCATATGCTCAAAATCAACTGACATTAGTCCCGTTTTAGACTGGGACCGTGTGCCTAAAAGCTACTGAAGTTCAGAAAAGATTCACTAGAAACTTCCACTGTTGCATATTAAAGTTTGCACTGTTTTACAAATCAGTGGGCTCTGCTCTTTCAAAGAAATGTTTTGAAGCTCTAGGAATTACTTCTAAGATTTTATTATTTGAGTTGGCTAAATGAACTAGTAAGTTTATTCTAGAACTATTATTTTTTTCACAGTAGCAAACTGAAAATCCAGTAGTCAGTCCAACACTGGAAGCTCATTCTATAAGCAAACCTATTCAGTTATTCACGGTTAGTAAATATTTCCTCACCCTTACCTGACTTGTAAGCAAACAGTGGCTCATCAGGAATTTAGGCAGACCAGAGCTATTGTAACAGTAACTGAATAGTAGTTAAAGGTGCAAAGAAAACCACAAGTAGAATTAGTCCTAAACAAAAACATACTGGAGAGTATGTTATAATTTTTTCATGTTATAAATCTTTCAAGCATAACATTATTTCATATTGTATTTTCTGGTATATTCATTTTTATACTACTTTACAGTAAATTAATAGTTTTATTTTTATAGACATAGTATTTAATGCTGGAGGAAAATATTTTCCTGGATTCTGGAAGAAGTGTGTTATCTGACTTGATCTTAATTATAGAAAGTGGCTTTCTGTTCTCCATCCGTCACTTTTGATAGGAATTCCATTTTAATTCCTGAAATATTAAGGCATATCAGAATTTCTTTTGTAATTCATAAGGATTTTACTTGTTTTGGAACAAAAATAGTTTTTCTTTTCAAGATTTGAATCTGATTAAGATTTTTAAAATCAGTACTGCATATCTCTATAATTCCAGAAGAATGCAATATAAACTGAATATTGATGAATAGCTGAAAGTGGAATGTACTGCACAAATACAGGAATGTGTTTTAGGCCTCTTATTTTAATGCACAAAAACATTCAGTTATAACTTCATTCATTTCAAACAAGGAGTTGTGCAGGGTTTTTCATTTTTTTCTTCTTCCCTTTGGTATTTAGTCTAGCTGTACCACGTATTTCTTGAAATTTCTGTCCAGTAGGTCTTTTGTCATATGAAATGTGTCATCTGAGTTGCTAAACAATGCATTTGAGATACTGACAAAAGTTAATAGGTCCACCTCCTTTAAAACATATACAAACCCTGCTAAATAAACTGGGGTACTTTTTAATACAGATTTGTTTGTGCACTCTCCTTGTTATCTTACCTCAGTTCTGCATGAACTCGTGATTATGTATGTAAAGTGCATTACAAGAGTTAATGGGATTACTTTTGTGAAGTTCAGCATATCAGGAGTATTTTGTAACGTAAGATACTTAAGTCTGTGTAAAAATCTTCATGCAAGCTGTACCTCATCAAAGAAAAAACATAAACCAAAATTCTTTCATTGATCCTTGTCAGCACTGTAGGCTCTTTCTTACAGTGACATTAAACCTTCAGAAACAGCATGTATTTTTCTCTGTCACAATATGTATTGTTTTTATCCTTCTGAAGATTAGTGTGTTTCTGGTAATACTTTCAGCAAACCAAACTGCTTCTTTTTCCAACAAATGTTTTATGCGCAGTTTCATTATCTCTTTCTTAAAAAGGAAACAAAATCTCTAGATTTTATATAGATTCTACCTCCTTTATTACAAGGACAGTCATTATTACAAGGTTTGTCAAGACTAATACAAATAACAAAATGATAAAATAGCAAAGTTTGTACTATGGAAAATTGTATGTATACTGACAGAAATACATTTATCTTGAATTGCACCTTAGCTGTGCCACAATTGGTGTAAATGCTAAGCCAAAGTTACCCCACCTGCAGTGCTCGAAATGAAGCCCAGTCATTAAGGCCAATATGAATGTCAGCAAAAGCAGCGATCGTACTTTTCTGTTCTACCACAGTCAGCAGGCCTAGAACTCTTACTTCTTGGTTTTCATAACGTGGAAGATAAAATTCAGTTGCAGTTTCTGAAATAGAATGTGTCTGATGCAACTTTTGTTGAGTGTTTATTATGCTATTAAATTTACCAGGTGCTTTAGGAATTAAGCTTAAGACTACTTTATCAAGCTTTCTCTTCTGCTCCACTTCCTGTTTAGGGGTTGATCCAAAACCATCCAGACTGCCATTCAGTTCAGTTCAGTTCAACACCCTTGGATCAAGTTCTCATATCTTTGCTATGCTTCTGCAATTTTGTAATTAAAAACTGACATCATTTGCACTGTTCCCAATGCAAGTGTGAGCAACCCTTCTGTATTTTTTTTTTAATTCAATCTCTTCCTTTCTGGTTTAAAGACTTCTGAATCTCCTCCTTAGTTTCAGGCTATCATTGGAAACCATGTCCCAAAACAAAGTTTTAGGTTAGATTACACCATCAGGTTGGCATCTGTTAGTCCTTAAAGGAATACTTCAGGACAGAGGAATATATCTGAAAGAAAATAAATTACCTAAATGCTAAAGTTCTTGTCACAGTAAGATGAAGGATCTCTTGGCACTAACTCAAGCTAGCTGCAGTAAGCAGCAATGTACTTACAAATTCTGTTAAAAGTAGGATGAAGTGTATTTTCAATAAGTAAGGTTGTCTTTTTCTGGGCCTCCCCCCCCCCCCCCCCCCCCCCCCTTCCTTACTGACAGAATGTACACAGCAACTTGTTCAAACTAAGGAAGAAAATCTTTCTTTGCCTGATGCTATTTACACTGTGTGATGAGATGCCTCTAGGGCACGAGTGTGCAAGATCCCTGTAACTTAAACTAGCATCTTCTGCATCCTCCAATATTAAATAAGTCATTTAATTGTTATTTCACTGCTGTGCATCCATGTCATGTTTTATTTATTTTTGTCTGAATAAATCCTCTGGAGCTTAAATATTTTAATACTGATGTAATAATTCTTATACTTTTGCTGAATCAGCAAGCTGGACCTAAGTTTGTCAAGCTTGATGTGAAGGTCAAGTCCATCGTACAGTGCTGTGGTTCCTCCTTTTTCCAACTGTATTGCAAAAGATTTGGAGGGGCTCTGGGATGCTGACTGGAAGATATGAAGTAGTAGTCAGCAATCTATTTTTACATTTTAAATGGGTTTTATACATTTTAAAAGGGTTCTTCCCAACAAATCTCTCTTCCACATGTTTTCTTTTGCTTGCTAACTACCTGAGTTTATTCATACAGACACAAAATATTTTTATCAAAGAATTGCTACTTATCAAAACTGAATATTTTGTTTATATTAAAAAATAGACACTGTTTATGGTTTTGAAGTGGTTGTTCAGAGTCTTCAAAAGTTTTAAAATGTATTAGAAGCCTGTTGACTTAGGGGCTCTTGAAGATCCTTCCTGTTGTATTACTTGCTTTTAATGTGGAGTAATAGGCTCTAATAATGTGGAGTAATAGGTTCTTAATAGGAGAAATACAAGCATGTCTTTAAGTCATTTTAATGAAAGGTGCAGAAATATGATGCATACAAGTGCATAACTGTTTTGGTTGACTCACTCTGAAGTTAGTTCAGGTGGATCTGATTATTTTTTCTCTTACTTACGAAAAGGCTTTCCTAGGAAACAGAGAGAAGGAATTTGAGCATTAGGAAAGCTCTGACAGGCAAACACCCAAGAAAACAATAATCTCAAGAGAAGGCTTAAACTGAAATTTAAATTATTTGCGTTGACAGTAAGTGACAACCATATGAGTGTGACAAAAATACACAAACACACAACTGCAGGGGAATTTAACCTATTTGTATGAGAATTATATTTGAGCTGCAACAGATTAAGCCAAAGTCTTAGTCAAGAGACATGTATGACTAAAGATCGCATCTTCTTTAAATTCAGCATAAGTATATCAAAGTTTGGATCACGGGTTTAAATGTTTATGGCCAGCTTGAGACTGGCATTTTCGTAAGTTTTCAAGAACAATCTTCTCAGGTCTTCTGGTTGTCATAGATGGGCAACTATACTTTTCATTGGGTAAATGGGATTAATTTCAAAGTTGTTTTCTATAAGAAAGCAGGTGATTTTGTAGTTCAAGATATTTCTCTAGAGGCTAAATGTTAGTAAAACAAGGCAGTATGTTGTTTCCACACAGTCAGCAAGTTTGATTGGATACATGCATTTATGCAAAAACTAGTGTTTTGTCTTCACAAGGGGTTCATCTTGAATTAAGAATGGGATTTTTTGTTAGTAGAAGAGACTGAGGTAATAGGGGAAAAGATGGAGTTGAGCCATTATGATTTGTAGTTTCGTACTGTACTTTGTTATTCTCTTCAATTCATCTGATATTATACTGCATGAGATTTTATGGCAGATTTGATTTCATTCATTCAGCTGTTTAATCATCCCTAAGTGTCTGTGTATATGCATTTATCTTTTTTGGTCATTCTAGAAGATAGCCTTTTTCTTTCTTTGTCTTGCTGGTACCTGTAATCCTCTGCTCTTCATAATATCCAACATGTCAACTGGAAAACAGGAAAAAAACAGCTCTGAATGGTATTGTGTATGTTTGATTGTTTTCCCTGATATTTTTTAAATACATACATGCAACATATAAATTAGGATAAAAAAGAAATAAGAGATTTTATTTGTAGAAATATATAAACAAATATTTTATATGCAGATATACCACTACAAATTTATTTCCTCTTATTATGAAATGCTATGTTTATAAACTTTATAGAAAACTTAAGGTGAGAGAGAAATTTAGTTGGGAATCAGAAATTTTCTCTGTATAGCTGTAAGCAGTCATCTAAAAAAAACTGATACAGGGTTTGATTTAGATTTACAGTTCATCAGGCTGTATATCCTGAAATTTGTTGAAACAATTTTGTCCATAAATATTTTCTGTTCATCATTTGCAATGGACATCTGGAGGTTTTATTCTTCTGTTCCTTATCAGGAATAACAATCCTGTAAATATGTGTAAATAAATTTCAAGTATACTAAAACAATATGTGAAATGTCTTAACGCTGTTCAAGAGGAAGAAAATGGGAAAGGATGGTGTGGATCAATTTTCGAATTGAGTTTTTGTCCTGTTAAATTATTAATTTGTCATGGCAGTGGATATTCTACAGAGAAGAAACTGTTAAAAAAGATGAAGGAGAGTAGCTGTTGACTAGTCCAGATATTACTTTGTTACTACAGGGTTTTTTCCCTGATTGACAAGATGGACTCTGTTTACAGTAAAAATGTTATGGATTTTTTCCCTATGGCAAGATCAAGGATTTGATTTGTGGCTGCTTCAGCCTACAAAACAGGAAAACTGTGTATTTGTCTATAGGAACCACTTGTCTATATTTGTCTGCTCTGTAACAAGTAGTCACAAAATATTAATACAACATAACTGTTTGGCTGCTCCAAGAAAGATCTTCAGAAATGAAGGTAAACTTGTTAAAGGAATTGCAACAGTTTTCATTTCTCATCTTCACATTACAGTTTTTATTTCTGTTACCCTGCTTTCCCTGAAATTGAAACAAAAATTTTTGGACTCGCTATCTGCCCAACACAGTGGTGTGTTTTTCATTTCAGCAAGTAACAAATCATTCTACTTGCTGAGAAAGCAATACATCTGAAATATTTCATGGAACTGTTTTGCTTGGTATTTCAGAAGTCACAAATGATCTTCGAAATGATACTAAATCATAAAGCCAAATTTAATTTGTTTAACCAAATATGTTTCTGTATTCAGAGGAGGAACCTGCTCCAAACAGCGTTGTTGAAGAATACCTTCAGGAGAAGAGAAAATATGAAGACAAGCGGAAACAGCAGCCAAAGAAAGGTGTTTCTCGTGAGGATCAGGTAATAATCTGACAACCTGGGGAAAAAAATTACAGAAAAAGTTCTGAAAATGTTTCTCTATTCATTTGTGTAAAAATAAAGTTTTAAAATCCGTTGTTTCATTTTCCATTAAAAGAATCTTATTATTTGTAAAAATAAAGATGTACTCTTTGATCCCCTATTTTGATTACCCAGGTAGACAGGTAAGTGAAGTTTCAATGTGTATTTGAAAGTGCTATCAGGTTAGTCACTAAAATCTTCCAAAAGGAAATGCTACCCAGGTATCCTTGATTACATTTACAAGAGTTTGCATGTCTGTGCAGTGCTTTCCTTGGCTTTGCAGCTTGCCAGAAGATAACGTTGGGACAGAAGTTTGCATACTTGGCATCTGTCCAGGCTGGGTTTTTCAGCATTTTAAATTATGTTTTAAAGAGATTAAATTCATCTGTACCTTTTGGTGTTATGAAATGAACAGAAATAGAAAATAGTTTTTAACTGAACTGTAAAAAGAAAACCCTTTTTAAATATGATGAAAATTATTTTTTGAAATAAGTTAGGGTGTAGGTAGACTTTAGTATGCAAATACGAGCAAAGTAAAGTTTGACATAAATATTTGTTTTTTCTAAAATAGAAAAGTTTGAAACTGTTAAGTATATGAAACTGCCTGTGAAGTGGAAAATACCATTAGCTTAAAATCTGTGCAGTACATCAAACACATTGGTTTATAAGTGCGTGTCAATTCAGCTACGAAGATGTTCATATTTGACTGTTGAAGCTAGAAGAGATTGGAAACTTGAGGCTTAGTAACTTCAAAGCAGTGGTTGGCAAACCTTTATACGTGCAGCAAGCTGATTTAGCTCTAAACTAAGAAGTTTATGGAAACTTTGTACATTCAAAAGCCCATTAACTTTGAATCAGAGTACTAAAGCTCTGTTGGCAATGTGGATCAAGGGACTTAAAACCACTTCTAATGAATTTATATCAGCCCTGACCTGGACATCATAGGAAAACAAGATGAGATGACAGGGATGTATATTTTAGTAAATCTTAATTTTCATTTATGTAACTCTGCCGGGAACTATTCAACAGTAATTAATCAAGTTCTTTGTAATTCATTTCACTTGTGGAGAGCCTCTTCTAGCCTTGCATCCCTCCTACCTGCTCTTACAGCACAATGCCATTTCCCATCCTCTGTACAAGAGTTAAAGAAGAGGGGGAAAGGTATGTGCCTCCTTACAATACTATATGTTGGAAGTCCTAACCTTATAATTCTGCAAGGGCCAATTATAAAGTTATTTGATCCACAGTGTGACATCTAATCACTCACTGCAAAAATGCCTACTAAGATATTTCAAAATTATTTCTATCACCAGGTCTATTCACGGGAATGCTGGCACCAGAGAGAATTAGACAAGACACAAGGAATTTGGCTTTGGTTGGTCACAATTTTGTGTAAAAAGGGTTAGTTTGTTTTCATCAGATGGCCTAGGCAGATATTTGCTGTCTCAGATGTTGCAAGTACGGAATTTGTTTGCAATAGCGTGGGAAGCTATAGAACTTGAATGATTTGCAGGCCCAAATATCTTTGAAATTTTCCTCTCTCCCATCTTAAACAGAAGATTAAACAGAAAATAAAGAAAATAAATGCAAAAAACCTCCAAAACCTGCCTTTGGCAGTGCCAAAATATGTTTTTGAAAGAATTCGAAAGCCAGGAAACTCCTAAAGTTAAGATTGCTCCCAGAAGGAAATTTGATTCCAGTGAACACTTCTGGTATTTCCTATTTCTGTTTTCTGTTCTTGTTTAGTTTTTATTCTTTTAAATTTGAAAAACTTGACTAAACAAAACTAAACAGCCATACAGAGGTGTTTTACAACATAGGTGGCCAACCTATCACCTACAGATCAAATGTAGCCTGCTACATAAATTTAGTCGAGTGCTTATTCCCTGATGCTTTCCTTTCCAGGAATGTCTCAAATATGAGCAAGAAATAAGTTGTGGGCTGTGCAAATTATTCTTATGGTCTGCCCTTTTTTTGAAGAGTCCCCTCTTCCATCACAAGGCTCAGGCATACAATTCTTGTATCATCAAAATCTCATTCCAGGTGATCAGAAACAAGACCTGTGATACAATCTTCAGGTGTCTCCTGAGATTTGGTGACTTCATTGTAGCTGAAAGACCAGGCAATGTCAGCTGGAGAATAAGACACCAAATATAAATCAGTATGAGCTTAATGTAGGCAGCATAAGAACCTGTATCTGTAGAATTAGTTAAGGTGGTTCGTTGTATTTCAGTTAAAAGCTTTGAATTTTTTTCAATGTCAGCACATAATTTAAAAGATCAGCAATGTAAAGTATATAAATATCAATGAAACTGGGTCTTCAAAGCTTGAATGATATGTAATTTATACAATGGATTGCTTTACGAGAAGAAAATAGCAGGTTCAAACAGTAAAATTTGTTGTCAGCAGTGTTGTTTTATCAGCTATTTTATTCTGTAAGTAGCCACAAGTTTTTGTTCCTTAAATATGCATATTGATTTCACTAGATGCCCAGACAGGTACTCTCCTGTGCGGGGCACCCTCCCTGCTTGCTCTTGCTGCTTTAACGTTGCTCACTTGCCTCTCTACAGTGTTTCTTTAAAATTCATAATATGAAAGATCTCTCTTCCATCTCATTGTACTATTTCTCAAAATGATAATAGTTTAAAGATGTATATACCTGTTGTTGCATATAAATATATGTAACTTCTCCAAAACCATGTATTTAATTTCAGACACTGGCGCTGTTGGACCGATTTAAATCAAAGTTAACCCAGGCAATTGAAGAAACTCCTGAAAATGATGTTTCTGAACCTGAAGTAGATAATGATGAAGGATGGTGAGTTTTTTGGAGTTGGATTTCTGTGATTACTGCTGGAAATCCTACTGCACTAACATAGTCTTATTGTTAAGCATAAATTTAAGAAGCAGCAGAAACACCAAATGTGAAGAGAGCTGCTGCAGCAGGAGTCAGCTAAAATGTACTGGTTTAGCACTCTGGAAAATAAGGTGGGAGAATAATGACAAGTTGCTCTGTGTAGTTGTGAGTCCTACTAAAACTCTGTGTTGGTGGTGCTAACTACTTTAAAGACTGATGGTTGAGATGAAGACAGACTGATAGACTCATCTAAAGTGTAGGGTGGCCCCAAGGAAGCGGGGTAGCACTGGGATTGATAAAGCACCGCAGAAGTTATGACCTCAACACCTCCCAGTCAAGGAAGCAAATTGTACCATGTTGTCTTACGTTCATCTTCCATCCAAAGAACCCACCTTAGGTAGGGAAAGGGATAAAAATCAATATGATTTGAAGTGTGATCCTGAAGTCCTACACTGAAAGCTGTTAAATGATAATAAAAATATATACAGAAAATGACTAGAAAAAAGCAAAAAAACATAGCAAAAATGTTTTGTAAGGACAGGTCATCTTTTTTTATAAGGCGAGCAATATAGCTGGTCTAATAAAATAGACTGTCTCTGCCTACAACTTTTTCCGTAGTTAAATGCATGAGCCATCACAGCTACAGCAAAACTACCACTAAAATAAAAACTTTAACAAAGTTCTTGGCAAGTGTTTTAAGAAAACCAATCTTTCTGTAATCTCAGATAACTTAAAGTCATTAAGTGAAAATATGTTAGGTGTACCCTTAAGATCTTCCTTAAGGGTCCCTTCTTGGGAGAGGGAAACAGATAGGATGCCTACCTACCACAAAATCCCCAAACTACCACCAGTAACTAGACCTGAAAAAACCTGAATTACAATAAGGAGAATAACTAAAATGTACAAACACGTACATTAGACACCCTTTTGAAATAGAAAATAAATGATGTAACTAAATGTGATTAAAGCATCCTGCATCTGTTTTGAGAGGACTCATATGAAACTGTAAGATAACCATGTTAATGAATTAGTTTTTCTCAGATGAGAAGACAGTTAGCACTGGTAGGAAATGCAGATTGTCTAAACAATTAAGTTATTTTTACTGTCATTCTACAAATGAAAAAGATTTGCATACTGAAGTGAGAAAAGACACTATAAAAAAGACTATGAGGGATAATATATGGAAGGAAAATTGTTTTTTACATCTTAACTCATTTTTTTTTTCCACATATTACTGTCTGTGAGTTACACATCAAGTTACAGTAAGCTATATTATAATAATGTGGGGGGTTTTATATATTGAATCAGAATATCTTAAGACTATTTGAAGACACATTCCATAAAAATTAAAAAAAAACATAGGTCCTGAAAGGTAAGCTGAATTGCAAATTCTGAGACCAGCTGATGAGACTAAAATTTTAGATCACTCTTAGATAACATTTCCTTTGTTGTTTGTATCATATACGTCATTAATCATTGCATATATTTTAATTTAGTAAGATAAAGCTACACAGATTCTGAAACTTTACCTTCACACCTCCTTGCATTTCACTGAATTGAGCTGAGAGCTCACAAGGGAAATTCTAGGATTTGCAGAAAACTTCAGACACATGTACTGGCAGAAAGACTAACACTAGTAGTATAGCACTTAGCGTAGAATTCTTGCAGTTTATGAAACAACATTTTTACATAAGTAACGTGTAATGAGTGTGTTTATTTTTTCAGTGTTTCTTTGTAGGCATCTTAACAGATGTCTTGGCATTTTTCATCAATGAAAATGTGCTTAAGTGTTACTAAGTAGGCTATTAATAATCCTGTGATTCTTTCAAAACAATAGCAATTCAAACATGTTGCTTTTTATTTTATTGATTGTATTCTTTATTTTAATTTTTTTTCAAGGAAGAACTGAGCATTGCTCATACCTTTAGAATCTACCCAAACCTCCTCCCCACCTCCCTATTTATTTATTTATTTGTGTGTTTATTCATTTTACCTAAGAAAAACAGAATATGTTATTTTCAAATATAAATGCAGGTTAGGTTTCTGAAGTGTAAGTTTTCTTTCTACTTTTAATGTTAATTCCATTATCTGGAATACAGCCTTGCTTTCTTTGCTTATATTCTTTGGCTGTTCTAAGAGATAAATCAAAACACAAACATCTTTGCTTTGGCTTACTGTTTTTGAAACAATAGAGAAAATAATTTCCTAAATCTTGCCCCTTGTTCAGGGTAACTCTTATTACTAACTTGCTATTATTTTAAGTTTTCTCTTGTCACCTTCTATTTGGTTGCTTCTTCCAACCACGTAGTCTCCCTTCATTGTATCTTTTCCTATCTCAGGCTCTTTGAGGATGAGGGATAACATACAGCATAAATTTTGAGGTTGTTGGATTTCACTGATATTTTGAGAGCCTTCTGACCTACCAATGTGCTTCTAAGTTCTTCAAGAATTATCAAATAGACTATTTCAGTTGGAAGGGACCTACAACGATCATCTAGTCCAACTGCCTGACCACTTCAGGGCTGACCAAAAGCTAAAACATGTTATTAAGGGCATTGTCCAAATGCTTCTTAAGCACTGACAGGCTTGGGGCATCGACCACCTCTCAAAGGAAGCCTGTTCCAGTGTTTGACCACCCAGTCGGTAAAGAAATGCTTCCTAATATCCAATCTAAACCTCCCATGTCCAATCTAAACCTCCCTTATGCAGCCTTTCCATGAACCTGAAGGACTGGTCTTCATGTCTGGTATTTTCTTGTCACAGTAATATAACTAGACTTTTAGAGACTTTTATAGAGTCCAATCACTATCTTTCCTGTTCCTTTCTGAGTAACTACTGACATCTAATTGGCAATAATTCTTTTCTCTGTAGGTAGTTCATACTGAGTGAAGAAGAGTGTTGCAATTTCAGATTATGAAATTGTAGTTTTGTTCAGAAAATAATACTGCGTTCAGAATTGCACTAAAATGAAGACTTAGAATAATATGAAACTGCATAACAGACATAATAATTGACTGCATAATTAACACCACATTATTAATTTTGCAGCACAGTAAATATGCATATTTACAGAGAGATGAGACAGTCTATTTTCAAAGAATTTACTCTGAAGCTAAATAAGTTGGAAAATGTACATGTTACACGAATTGGCTATAAACACATACAATATTAACAAAGCAATGAAGTCTTCTAAAAGCTATTCATGATTGTCAGAATCACCTGGAAAGTTAAATATCATATTTTGGGATAAGAGTTTACGTTGTCAGTTTCTTTGTTGTGTTGCAATATTTGGGATAACTATAGTGACTTTACGTTTTTAAATTCTTTCTTAATTCCCATCTAGTCCTCAATAGACAATAATTCTACTTTACTTGATTTATAGGAAATATAATTAGTGTATGGCATATGCATATATGATATGAACAAATTATGCGATTCCTCCAGGCCATTTTGTAGGTCATGGTTGCTGTTTTTATGGGAAGTGAAAGCCTGCCAGTATGCTTTGCTCTACTGTCAGGGTGTGTTATCTGAGGTAAAATGATTGCCTCTAAGACATTTTTATGTGTCCACATGAGTGGCCACACATTGAGGTATAATTTTCATTTTCTGTCAAGATAGAAACCATTACCAATTTGTTATGTTTTCTTTTATTTGGCAAACTTCTCTCTGCATATTTGGCTGAGCTGCTGTATTGGCATGGAGCATAGCAGACATTTGGGCACTTTTCAGCAGCATTCTACTTTTTATGCAAGAAAAAAAGAAGAAATATGACTCTATTGTAAACAGTGTGTATGGTGTTCGATAATTATTACCAGATTTTACAGTCTACGAAGGCATCTGAGGAAGTGTTGTGAAGAGAGCTAAAAAGAAATGCATAATACTAAGTTTTAACATGAAATACCAGTATCTTTGCTGAGACATTCTATTGCAAACTCTACTGCTATGTGAGAACGATTATATGTACCTGTCTGCAGCAATCAAAATCCAATTTCCCCTACAGAATTCAGAAGTATCAAAATAAACATGGTATGTACTGCCAGAAAGGGTACTCATAACAATAAAAATGTCTGCAAACAAGTAGACAGACACATTTTTACAGCAATCTGCATACCTCAGGAGACATGCTTGACCCTAGTTCTTCCAGGCACAAGCATTATTGTCCCTGTGGTTCCATATTGAAAACTATTGCTTATGCTTTTCTTTTAATGATTTGTCAGATGTCTTCAGTACCATTTGATCGTTAGTTTTTCTGTATTTGCTTACAGTCCAAATAAGAGAGAGTCAGGTGTATGACTTCTTCTCTTTCAGAAAGGTTGTGCGGAGTGCAGCAGAGGTAGATAGAGATGATCTGGTGGAACTCGGTTGCTCATTCTGGGCTTAAAGTCTTACCCAAGAAGACTTTTCCCCAGAATGTAGATGAGATGCATCACAGTGGCAGTGAGGTGTCATCTACTTAGAGACTAATAGTATGAAAACCAAATATGTCACAGCAGAAGACCCAGCTGGAATAATTCATCTGCTTGGTACTTCCCATCTGGATTACTGGATAGACTTGAATTTGGAAGTGAAAACACTGCATAGGCTACACTTCATACAGAACACTGCTGCTCCTCATCTTGGTTAGGACTTGAACTGCTGTTTACCTATAGTTGCATGCATGTCACACCCAGTCAGGTTGTAGTGCTACTTCAGGGCTCTCGTTATAATAACAAATAGTTACAGCTATAGTAAACCCCAAATTTCAGTCCAGAAAGTGTTATGGCAGCTGCAGATAATGAAACTGATTATGCAGATCCTGTGAACACGACATAAAATATTTTCCATAGAGAGAATCCATCTATGGGAGGAAAAAATGAGATGTGATCAAGTATATTGAAAGATTGATTGCTTTAGTTAATCTGTGCAAAATATTCCTCTTCAAATAGGATAAGAGTGATACTTAGTACTCTGAAACACCCTCCCATCTAGTAATTCTGAGAGTTCTGAGTGGTTCATCTCTCTTTCAAAGCGTGAAATCCAAGACTAGATACAACACTGAGCTAAGTCTTTGTCAGTGTTGAGTGGAAGGATTACTTTATTTGTCATTGTTTCTTTCACGCCTGGTTTCCAATCCCTTCTAGCCACAAATCTTCTCCTACTGAACAGTTGCCTAACCTATCTCTGTCCTGTACTCATGCTGTTGATTGCTCTTACTGAAATTCAGCCATTGCACTTTTTGAACTGCATCCTATTTTTCATACTACTACTCCTTTTTGCTAAGACCACATAAATTCTAAATACTCCCATAAACTTTCAAAACACTACTTCACAAAACTTCAATATTATACATATGTATATGTCTGTAATTATATTCTTCTCCAGTAAAGTCATAAGTGGAAGTGAACTAACCAACCCTACCACATTAATTTTTTCACTTTGACATTAAACTGTGGCTATCTACTCAAAAAAATAAGGCTCTCCAGCTGAATTTTTACCAGCCTTACATCCTTATGAAATGTAAGAAATACATGTCTACACTTTTCCAAATAGAATACAGGTCTTTGTGGAAAGAACAGATTCTCTGCTATTAAAATCCACCTGTCATATCCTTAACCAAAATTCTGGCCTATCTTCCACTCTTCTCTCTTTGATCTTTGAAAACAAGCAGAGGCTTCCTGAAACTGCTAGATTTATTAACATACTGAAGTATTTCTATTCCTATGAGAAATTTTACAATCCTGACAATTTTTGAGCTGATGGAGTTTTCTGCAGGAAACAACGCACCATTTTCCTTCTTTAAAGTTCATCTGGTTGCCAAGTCAACTTACCATGTATCTATGAAGGGTGTCCATTGTTTGTGCATTCTCACAGATAAAATGCAGAAGAAGGTTTACAAACCAACTCTGGTACCATTCTTGAATTTCAAGTTTAATTGTCACAATCAAGTAACCCAAAACTCAAAAGGGGCAGCACTCCATACCACTAAAAAAACAAAGACATTGCACACTAAACCAATCAAGTTTACAGTACCTTATAAAACCTCGAAGACACATAGGCTAGCAAATCATAGTGATTTTTTTTCGTGGATTGATTGAAAAGATATGCCCATCCATTCACTTCTAAACAAACTAAGTTCTTAGTTGAAGTACATAATAACTAATAGGCAGCGAATACTAGGCGAGCACCAGAAGGTATTGGTATATGAACATTGCATTGAGGCAATATTCTGGTCTTGCTCGAAAACTGTTTCCATGGTGGTAATCTGAGTCCTGATAAGTATGATTTTACATTATTGTTACTTCTTCAGTTTGGATTTGATGGAAGATGCCCAATTCATCCTGCTGGACCTTCAATATTCAGTGTAGAAACTGGAATATTAACATGTGAAAGCTGTTCCTTACCAGATGAACATGATTCTGTGAAGTGCATTTAAACTATTATTGCCACTAGGGAAACAAAGTTTGTCACATCTTCAGTAGAGGGGTTTGATCTGTTACTAATCCCATCAATTCACAAGTCAGGGCTGCAGTAGACCTCCAGTTGATTTCGGAGTTTGTGTTACAGTGGAGACCGGTAATTTTTCCTTCATTCTGCACCCAGCTAGAAGTTTAGGGTTTCTTCTTCTGGATTCAGATCTCATCACTGGCGTCCATCTGCTCTCAGTAATGCACTCTACAGCTGTTTAGAATTTGACTGCGATGCCAGCATGCTACATAGTTCATTTAATTAATAGCATGTGATGCCAGTGCTTCATAATTGAACCACTGCAGTGTTTCCTGGGTGAAATGTAAGGTGTTGGATGTAAGCTACAAAGCTTCTTAATCTTTAAAGAGATCAACTTTTTCCTTCCCCATGGAACGCTGTCATAGCTGTAACTAAGCAACAAATGTAAATGAGACAGTCACTTAAGTATTTTGGGGAGGATGTCTAGACTCTGAAACTTACTCTTTCTTTTGATATGAAATAACATAAATCCATTCAGCTTTCAGATATACTGTGGGACAAGAAAGAATGACTAAAATGGGAATTTGGAATGAGGTGATGGTTTTTCACATGTTTTTTCAGTTTAAAATTCTTATGGTTAGTTACCTTTGTTGAGTCTGAGCTATTCTAAATGTTGGTTGATTTGAGGGATAGGAAAAGTAGGCATTTTTTCAAATCAAAGTGAATAAGTCAATGCCTGAAAATGCCTTTCAACTTACAGTCAAAAGGTTGTTGTGAGAATCATGGGAGTAAAGGTCTTCCATCTCAAACAAAAAGGCATTTCAGATCTTGCTTAATAGATTGTTTCATGTGCATGTTGTGTAATTACTAATGATGGCGTGACTATTGTCATCTTAGTTATTTGTGACAAACCTCATTTTAGATAGCAAGGATTAAAAACAATTCAAGTGGGAATTTAATGGCACTGTTCACTTAAAAAGACTGTTTAAAATCTTGTGGCTCTTCAAAGGCTTTTAAAGGTATCTTCTTCTTGGTCACAAAATATTATTTTGATTTGCACGGTGATGCTTTGCATAGATCTGATCTCCTCATTATAGCAAAAAATAAAGGGAGCAGATCTGGTTTTATTAATTCATTGCTTCTGTGGACAAAAAAACTCACTGAAGTTCAGTGCTAACCATTTAAAGTGCAGCCTGGTTTATGTATGTCAAATTCTGTAATCTGTTCCCAGTTCTGAATTTTGCAAAACTACATCTGAGACCAGTTAAATATTTTGACACATTGGATGCTAATGATAAGACCTTTCTGCCAGGACATTAATTGCAACTTGACTGTATAATTTTTTTACCCAGTTTGTAGAGATAGTTATATTTTACTCCAGAACAAATAAAAAATAAATCTGTATATTCAATGAAGGTATTCTCTATACAGCATGAATAGTTATGTCCTTTATCTTCTTTTAAAAATGTTTTTGTTGTTAGTACAAGGAAAACTTCTCTCAGAATATTCAGCATTGGTTTCAGTGAGAAATCTGGTGCAGTTAGGAGTGGGAACACACAGTATTTCATTTATTTTGTATTCTCCCAGTAAAAGGCTTTATGGCTGAGAGAGATAGATTGGGGTCTAAAAAAAAGTATCAAGGCACTGCCTTTCCAATGTGTGTTGTAGAGAGTAGGCTAGAATTGGTTTGAGTTTGGATTTTTTTTAATTGAAATAGCAATTTCAGAATCAGGTAAATGTTGAAGTTAGCCAGACTGGTTTTATATTGGAAGATTTCATTTATATTAAGAATTAAATCACGATGCACACTGTTAGTATCTACTCCACATAAATTTGATAATGTCTTCCACATTTTATTTCCAGGATTTCCTATTTAATACAGCATCTACTATTAAACTTTGCAGAGTGAAATTCTTCTGGATAAACACCTAAAAATATTGGTTCTATTTCTTTCATAAACCTACCTTTACACACATTTTCTAAAATGTAGTCTCTTTCTTGGCTATAACACCTCAGACTGAGGATTATGAAATATGGCTTCCTCAAGATTAGCACCAGTCTCTGCAGATTCAGTTGCAGAAGCTTAACTGTGACAAACACAGTAAGCTCCTGAAAACTAAGCAGCAGTCTTTTTCACATGCCAATGCTAGCTTGGTGAACGAAAGAAAAAGTGCTGCTGTAATTTATGCCAGTGAGGCACAAAGATGGACTAAAGCCATGTTTGCTCCCCTCCTCCCATCCAGACTTGAGCCAACGTTCCTCCACTAGTCTGGAAAAACTGGCTCTATATTAGGTCTCTCCTGCTAAGGCCATTGATTTACTCAACTACATTTTTAAAAAGTTGACAAAATACTTACTTGATTGTTACAAAGAATAAATGAATGCCAGAGGTCTGTATTAGAAACACATTGGAAAGAGGGGTTTCTTTTCTGTTTGGCAAAAAGTAAGTGTTTGTTTGGGTTTTACTATTGCCACTAACATTTAAAGGAAGAAAGAAAAAAACCCTTCTGCTGTAATGTTTTTTTTCTCCAATTTTCTCTCCACCTTCACCCCTGTACTGCTAGAATGTGGTCAAACCTTGGTATGTAAATGCTAGCTGCTAGCCCACTGCTTCAGTCAGTAATTTTGTATTAACGAATTGTTCTTCTGCTGAAGTTGTATATTTATTGCTTCTAGCTGTTCGGCATGCCTGAGAAACTCAGAGTATTTGGGGTGGGTTTTTTGTTTGTTTATTTTTTGTTAATTCCTTCATGTCTAAGTTTATTTGGACTAGGCATCTGGGCCTGGAATCAACTACTGTTTGACTTAAATTCAGAGATGATCCATGCTTTACTCAAGGGATATCTAGTGTTACATTTACTGTCTGGAAATCTTACATTTTATTTATTGCCAGCAAACCTAGTGAAGAATGAAGAAATAATCTTCTAAATCTTTAATAGCCTTGCTTAAGCTTTGTGCATATTTACACACCTTTTCAAACACCCCAACTTCGTCTCATTCGACGACAGTAAGGGTTTGGACATACTCAGAATGGGGAGAGGGTGGGACAAAAGAGAAGGGAGGGTGTCCAGAGAATGTTGAATGTTATGAAAATCTGAGTATTTTTGTGCTAGAAATGCTCTCCTCTCCTTCCCCTCACTCCAACTCTGTGCCCTGGTGATACAATACTGCCTGACTGTTTGTGTTAACTTAGGGAGGCAATTTGCTGACTTACAGAGTATCAGATATTGTACAAGCTATTGCCAGAGACAGGATGCTAGACTGGATGGATCATTGGTCTATTCCGGTATGGCGGTTCCCATGTCCTTATAGTAAATGCTGTGTAAAGTTTTTCTACACTGGTACACTGTCTGGAACAACATCTGGAATTTGCATTATAGTCTTCCATACCAATCTACTTTACCAGGAGCAGTTGTCTATTTAAAGCACCCAGCTTCTTTCATCAAACTACTTAACATTTTTGTGAAGGGGACAAGGATATAGTGTAAATATACTACATATGAATTGTTACCCAACAGATGCAATATAAAAATAGGATAACTTAATTTTTTATAGAAAAATATTTATTGCTTAAAATTGTAAGTCATCATGGTTTTACATATTTCTAATTCTAATACTATGAGAACTAATCACATTTCCCCCCAGTGCTTTGATTATCTTTTGAATTGGATGAGCTTTTTTGTAGTTAAGTTGGTTTTCCTTTTCTCTTAGAAGGTTACTTACAACTGAATCTTCTTTCAAGAGAAAAAAAAAATGCTTAGTACTATCTTGAACAATGGAAGGATACTCTATTATATTAGTCTTCACTAAGAATAGTTTACTTTGTTGTTAGCTTTGCAAAAACTGAAGTATCTTTTGGCGTTTTTTTAACCTGGATATCCCGTACTAGTGAATCTGTTAGTTTCTTGTTATTTTTGCAGTGAATATTTTTGGGTAAAACTCAGCAGATAGCATTTGAATAGAATATCTCAAAAAAGTATTGTGTTTGAAATATCTGTAGAAGTTCTATTATGATCATTTTATGCTGTAGGTGTACACCAAGAGAAAATATAAACAACTCATTCTTTGACCTATGGAGGGCCCACAACTTGCTGGTTATTCTGAAGAGGTTAAACCAATTTCTTCATCCTTGTAGTACTTGTAACACAATTTCAAAGGGTTAGTCAAAGTTAACAGAAGTGTACAGTCTGACTTTGTATAATATTTTTAAAGCATATTTCTATCAGTTTTGCTTGCTTAGAATTGAGGAGATTTTTGCTCTGTGCAAGAGCAGCAATAATATGTTACCTCCATTGTTAACATCCAAGTGCTGAAATATGGTAGGCTAATAGTGGTTCATTCATCTGAAAGCTAGAAAATACCATTTTGGCGTCTTGCAGAAATGAAATTAACCTCAGGAGAGTGGGGGTGAGGGTATTTATAGCAACAGTGAAATCTTAAATTTCAGTCTAAAATCTGTGCCATGTACCATATTCACTAATATGGATTTTTTGTATTATTTTGATGTAGAATTAAATACTTAACCTGTGAAGTTCACTGCAATATGGCAAATATCTGTATTTATAGCAATTTTCTCAATACTCTTCTAAGCATTTTTTTATATTAGAAACTGCTATGGAATAACTAATGATTTGAATTTGTCTACACCTGAGTAGCAAATCTTATTTCTCTTTTTAAATTGCTGGTTAATAAATTTGAAAAATATAAGGTTTTATGAAAGCACAACGAATTGGAAGGACAAGCGGTCTGATCATTAGGAAAGGAGATGGGGAAGGAGGAACAAAGGAATGTGGAATGGTGGAAACAAGCAGTGAAACAAGAAAGAGTGAAATATCTTAGCAGTAACAATCACAGCAGAGGCCTATGACCACAGATTATTACTAGGAGGCATTACAAACTGCATTAAAGTGAAATCAAACCCAGTTTGGCAAACTAGGCCCAAACAGGAACAGTGTGTGATACAGTGAAATGTTTAAATACCAAGCACTACAGAAGAGTAGAGGCTTTCATTGGTAATTTAGCACAGTCCCGATACTATGAGGTAATGAGACAAAACATACTCAAGGAAGCTTGTTTCCTGCACACATCTATTTGTGATAGCCGTGGCTGTGTGAAACAGTGAGAATTAAAGAGATGAACGCAGAGTTGAGACTGTGTCTGTAGCAGTGCTTATGCTACAACCCTCATTGCTGTAAGAATCAGAACCTACTTCAAGTACTTGGGAAAAAATTATTTTTCTTTTCGTGATTTGTAAGAGAGAGAAACTTGGATTACAGGACTCCTTTGCATGAAAAGAGGGATGATGGGTTCTCTCTTACACAAAAAGAAAAACAAAGCTGGATGGTGAGATAGGGCAGACAGAAACCAGGGAACTTGCCTGCAAGAGTTGTGTTGCACAGAGCACTTAATGATGGATCCTGGTTTCATTAAAGACATAAACATATTTCCTCTCTCCTGCTGCATTGTTTACAAAATTATTTGTAAAGCTCTTGGGCACTCTTATGCAAGGAATGGTGACAGCAGCCTGAGCCAAGAGGCTTGTTTTGGTTGTAGCATCTCCATTCTGAAAAAAGGTGGAAACAAGATTAAATGTTATTAACATATTTCCCCCTTCAAAATTCCCATTGTTTTATGGTTTTGTCATTCTTTTTGTCTTGTTCATACTCTTGTTCCCTTCCCTCGATTCAAAATTTTTGCTTGTTTTCAACTGTCATTTGACATTTTTCTTCATTTTATTTACATTTTGGTCAGTCTCTTTTTCTCTGTTTTTGTTTCTCATTCCTGTCCTTTTTTTAGTCTTTACCTTCCTCAATTTATTTTTCTTTTTGGTCTCTCAACTGTCTCTCAGTGTTTCTCAACTGTCTCTCCTCTTCCTGTGCCACCCGCTACTCTGCTGGAAGTGAAAAGAGTGCCAGTGAGTTCATTCTTCCAGAACAGCCAAAATGTTTTTTCCTTGGGAGAGAGATCTCATTTGCTTTGATCTGTGGATTCACTCATCTGTTTTCTCATCTGTCCGCATGAGCTACATTTCTGTCCACTGCCTACGTACCATGAGGGTGATGGGAGGAAAGTGTATTTTAAACTATGAGCATTAATGTAGGATTTCCTACGTTAATGCTTATAGTTTGACATACACATTTACAATATTTGAAGCAAAGTATTAGTGGTAAATAGAATATGATAGAATAGAATTTTTCTTTTAAATATATGGTGATAATTGAGAAAAGTAGGTAGCATGTAACTTGCAAGCGATGTTGAACTCAGAAACGCATGGTAGTACTAGTAGTTATGGTCCATATTGGTCTCTACTTTCTTTCTTTTTTTAGACAGCCTGTACAACGCAAGAAGAAACACTGAATTTCTTGACACAGATACTTACTCCTGCTTTGTTCATTTTAAGCATCCTGACAGAGAAAACCAATAACTTTCATAAAACGTAGCAATAATTTGCAAAATTCTGATATTGTAAATTTTATAGCAATGTGATTAGTTGCTTAATTCATTTAATATGCATTTAGAAGTTATATGTAATTTTTGCTGATGTTCTGAGCACCAGTTTAGATGTACTGTCTGTAAGTAGTGCATTTTCAGTAACATACAGTTGTGCATCTGGAAACTGAAAAGCTGTGTGTTACTTTTTCTTGGTGCCTACTGATGGCAGAAGCAAAGGATATATCACCAGCTGCCATGTTTTATGCAGACACCTGCGAATGAATCCTGGCTAAAACTGCTTAGGAAGTTACTGCCTCTCTGCCAAAACCTGCTACCCTCACAACAGAGGTGGCAGAACGTAACTTTTGTCCACACCCATTGATGATTTACTGCAAAGCTCAGCTGTTTAAAATGCTGACATAGGTGAGTGCAAGATAACGTCCCAGGCTCTCCACTGAAGTGGCGGAGGCACCAGAGGGTGTGCTGTCTGGAGTCGCTTGTGCAAGGAAGGTTGAATGGGCAGCAGGTGAGCTGGTAACAGCCAACAGCTCCGTCAGTTTGATAAGCAAGTGTGGAATTAAGCAATGCAGCTTTGCGCTTTCATTCAGTTAGTATAAAAATCACTGATGCATGCAGTGCATTTGTATGTAGAGATCTGAGCTTCAGTACTAGTGCAAAAGCATAGCGCTTCTTTGCTCTCGCTGATATTCAAAATGATTCAGGTCACCGACTGCCACTTTGGTTTCTCCCAAAGGGCAGTTCTGGAAGGGCCAGAGCTGTTGTGATACCAAACTTCTCTTTATGCTACGCTTAACATGACTGCCACCTGTCA
The DNA here is from genome assembly GCA_009819775.1 of Phoenicopterus ruber ruber. Taxonomy (NCBI): domain Eukaryota; kingdom Metazoa; phylum Chordata; class Aves; order Phoenicopteriformes; family Phoenicopteridae; genus Phoenicopterus; species Phoenicopterus ruber. The sequence goes on from CM020246.1 coordinate 24,095,038, forward strand.
GCAGCTGGCATATGGTTCAGATCCAGTGCATCGCTCATGCATCTCAAAATCAGAGGGATTACTGTGTATCATATCTCTTCTTACAAGTACCATCTCACTAGAGTAGTTCAAAAAAACATGATCTGTTGCCTGAATAAACTGCCTGGAGAGCACTGTGTAGGTGGGGTTTGTTCTTTGATGCACAGCTGGCAAATACGGTGTTGCCTATGCTAGATTATTGGACACACAGCTTAATCATAGTTCTTGAATGCTTTCTGGTGTGCTGAAGTTTCTTTTTTAGCTTCAGTTGCAGCCAATATTCTCCCACTTGTTACCTCCTAGAAAGTAATCAAACCAATCACCAAGGTAATGTATTAGTTACCACAGTTTAAGGACATATAGGAGCTACTCTGCTAGTAACTGTGAAGCAGCAGTCTTGTTTGCTGACTGTTGCGAAAATTGTTATCTGAGAATATCACTAGGCTAGGAGAGTATCCACATACCTTTGAAATCCTGTGCTGTCTCTGAAACCGTCTTAAATGAATTCAGATATTGCAGTTTGATGTTTCAAGACATTTCATTTTTGGAATACAGCAGAGAGCGAAGTACTGAATGTCTTTCAGTAACACTGAAGGAAAGAAGTGCAGTACAGCAGAATAGCTGCTCCCTTATTACATGGGATAGAACAACAGTTAAACTGTAGGATGCTGTCATCTGGCTGGGGTAAAAATCAACGCTTTCTAGCAATAAAACCGTGCTGGTTATCATAGAATCGTAGAATGGTTTGGGTTGGAAGGGACCTTTAAAGGTCATCTAGTCCAACCCCCCTGCAATAAGGATGGACATCCCCAACGAGAACAGGTTGCTCAGAGCCCCGTCCAACCTGACCTTGAATGTGTCCAGGGATGGGGCTTCTACCACCTCTCTGGTCAACCTGTGCCAGTGTTTCATCACCCTCATTGTAAAAAACTTCTTCCTTATATCTATGGAGGGAGAAAATTAGTAGGGCTAAGGAGAATCTCCCTCCTTTATTGGATGAGGGGGGAAACATAGTGACAAAGGCTGAGGAAAAGGCTGAGGTACTTAATACTTTCTTTGCCTCAGTCTTTAACAGCAAGGGAAGTTGTTCTCTGGGCACCCAGCCCCCTGAGCAGGAAGACGGGGCAGGGGAGCAGAATAAAGCCCCCATAATCCAAGGGGAAATGGTCAGTGACCTGCTATGCCACCTAGACATGCACAAGTCTATGGGGCCGGATGGGATCCACCCAAGGGTACTGAGGGAGCTGGCGGATGTGCTCAGCAAGCCACTTTCCATCATTTATCAGCAGTCCTGGCTAACCAGGGAGGTCCCAGTTGACTGGAGCTCAGCAAATGTGACGCCCATCTACAAGAAGGGCCAGAAGGAGGATCTACAGGCCAGGAGAACTACAGGCCTGTGAGTCTGACCTTGGTGCCAGGGAAGGTTATGGAGCAGATCATGCAACACATACAGGACAACCAGGTGATCAGGCCCAGTCAGCATGGGTTTATGAAGGGTGAGTCCTGCTTGACTAACCTGATCTCCTTCTATGCCAAGGTGACCCGCTTAGTGGATGAGGAAAAGGCTGTGGACATTGTCTACCTAGACTTTAGTAAAGCCTTTGACAGCGTTTCCCACAGCATCCTCCTGGACAAACGGGCTGCTCTTGGCTTGGACGGGCGTACTCTGCGCTGGGTAAAAAACTGGCTGGATGGCCGGGCCCAAGGAGTTGTGGTGAATCCAGTTGGCGGCCGGTCACAAGTGGTGTTCCCCAGGGCTCAGTACTGGGGCCAGTTCTCTTTAACATCTTTATCAATGATCTGAACGAGGAGATCGAGTGCACCCTCAGTAAGTTTGCAGATGACACCAAGTTGGGTGGGAGTGTTGATCTGCTGGAGGGTAAAAGGCTCTACAGCGGGATCTGGACAGGCTGGATCGATGGGCCAAGGCCAATTGTATGAGGTTCAACAAGGCCAAGTGCTGGGTCCTGCACTTGGGTCCCAACAACCCCGGGCAACGCTACAGGCTTGGGGGGGAGTGGCTGGAAAGCTGCCTGGTGGAAAATGACCTGGGGGTGTTGGTCAACAGGCAGCTGAAGATGAGCCAGCAGTGTGCCCAGGTGGCCAAGAAGGCCAACAACATCCTGGCCTGTATCAGAAATAGTGTGGCCAGCAGGAGTAGGGAAGTGATCGTCCCCCTGTACTCGGCACTGGTGAGGCCGCACCTCGAGTACTGTGTTCAGTTTTGGGCCCCTCACTACAAGACAGACATTGAGGTGCTGGAGCATGTCCAGAGAAGGGCAACGAAGCTGGTGAAGGGTCTAGAGCACAAGTCCTGTGAGGAGCAGCTGAGGGAACTGGGGTTGTTTAGCCTGGAGAACAGGAGGCTGAGGGGAGACCTTGTTGCTCTCTACAACTACCTGAAAGGAGGTTGTAGCAAGGTGGGGGTCAGTCTGTTCTCCCAAGTAACAGACAACAGGACAAGAGGAAATGGCCTCAGGTTGCACCAGGGGATGTTTAGATTGGATATTGGGAGAAATTTCTTCACCGAAGGGGTTGTCAGGCCCTGGAACAGGCTGCCCGGGGAAGTGATGGAGTCACCATCCCTGGAGTTATTTAAAAGTCGTGTAGATGCAGAGCTTAGGGACATGGTTTAGTGGTGGACTTGGCAGTGACAGCTTAATGCTTGGACTTGATGATCTTAAGGGTCTTTTCCAACCTAAATGATTCTATGATTCTAAGATAGCTTGTTCTGATTTGCAGCACTATCTTAATAAAAGAGGTTAAGAAAATAATTTTGTGGTTACTTCTTCTTCTAAAGAAAGTCAACAATTTATACACCTAGATACTTTAAACTCAGAATCATCAGTTCTGGCAAACTATTTTATTAAAACTAGTTTTGAGCAAAAAAACCCTAAGCTGCAAAACTTTTTTTTGAGTTTTGCATAGGAGAACTGACAACCTTTCATCCTTTAAATTTTGAAGAAAATGTGTTTTAAATTTGTATGTCTCACTCATTTAAAATGAACTGTCAACAAATGGTGATAAGCACAAGTTAGTAGGTTCCCAAAGACCAGAGATGAAGAGATGAAGTTAGAGCTTTCAGCACAGTGACTGCAGAAGCATGACTGGGCAGCCAGCTCCCCACTGAACCCAGGAGCACGCGGAAGGGAGGAGAGCTACAAGCTGAACAAGGAAAAGTCTCATGCAACCTGTATTTGTGGAATTGCAACCCTAACTCTGCACTTGGAAAATTATGCAAGTGCTAACTTTTTTTGGAGGAGCTTGAGTAAGATTACTGTAAATTCACATAATTCATATAGAAATAATTATTAAATATTTCCCATGTTCCTTAGAAAAGAAAACAATTTGAATTGTTTTTGGAAAATAGTATTAAGTGTGATTTACCATTCACATGGATGCAAAACAGGTCTACCTGTGAAGATGTATGGCTTGCAAAAAATAAGCTTAAACGCACATCAGGAAAATATTTTTTAAAATCTCCACCACAGTCTGTGTTTATTTTGCTTTACCTATGAGATGCTGCATCTGAAATTGATTCTGGGAATATCAAAAAGTTTCTTAATATTGGCTTATTTTTAATCACAGCTGGGAACACCTCAGTGGAAAGTTATGAAGAGGAGTCAGAGACTATGACTTCTTTCAGCTCTTGGAGAGAAGTAAACATTGCTTAATCTGAATCTACTGCATCTAATTTGCAAACTACCTGGGACACAGGATGGCCTGACCCAAGAATTAGAGATGTATTTATTTTTAATTCCTATTAGGTATCCTGCAAGTGTGCTGTGGCATTCTTTGAAAACCTGAGTTGATGAAATGGCTACATACACTCATATAACACACTCTGAAACAACTCACCAAGGGAGGACTCCAGCTCTTTAGGCCTGTATTTTAATTCAGACGAGGATAGTGTGATTTGGTATGTGTCCTTAAAAAAATACTCAAATGCTCATCTTTAATAAGTTGAGAAGAATATGACAAATTCAGAAAGCATGTTAACTAAAATAAATTACTTCAGTCCCTCCACTGTGAGACAATGTTTTTATAATTAAACTACAAATACGCAATCATGAGTCACTCTGATGGTACATTATGTTACTCTGAATTGGAGCTATGACTGAAAAAAAAAGTTTTGATGTTACTAGTGTGTACAGGGTTATAAACTACTGAAGTTTTATACACTGGAAACAACTCTTAAGTATTTCTATAGGACAGGGTAATATGCAGGCATGCTGTACAATGAGAGATTTATGAAACCCACATGTCAAGAATCAATTGTGATGAAAGTCTCAATTTTTGTTTTTAAGATTTTTCTGAAGCATTCAAACAGATCCCATACAGTCTATAGTTTTGAGCTCTGTCTGGTTTCTTTAAGAGTACTATATTGTAATCTACAGTAACTGAGCCTGTCCTCCCTCCCTCCCTTTCTTTATGTATGGCGATTTGCACTTAGCTCTTTGGAAAACCTGTTTAATTCAGGACCTCTTACATGTTGCAAGAGACTGATAAAGCAATATTTCACCGACCACAAAAATTTCATTCTGATACTGACTTTTTTTTCCTGGATTTTCTGTTTCACAAAAGCTGTAGACAAAGACATCTAATGCTATAAAGATTGATATGCTTAGATTCAGTTCAGTATAGTTCTTATTATTTTAAGTTGTCCCATCAAAGTCAAAGACGTTTTTGCAATTGATTAATACAGACTCCAAACACAAGTGGGGTTTTTGCCTAGGCATGTTTGTTTGCACTAAAAAAATCTTTTCATTCCTTTTTGGGTTTTTTTTTAATTGAACATACGAACTTTATGCTTGTTCTCCTTGTTCATAAGTAGCAGCTTCACTATGACTGTATATTTAAAAGTCTTGCTAAATAATCAGGTGGGTTTTTCATTTAAACTATTACAACTGTGGTAAAAAGTGTTAATCCTGTAGGCAGGTTTTGAAAATACCTTTTTTTTTTTTTTTAATTTTAAAATAAAACCGCATCCTGTGATACAGAAAGTAGCTAACTTGTAAGTAAAGATCAATAGGTTTAGTCGGTTAACTTGTAACCATTTTTTGTTTGGTTTTCTTCTCTTTTCCTCCTGCCTTTCTTTTTCTTTAAGTAGAGTAAGTAATTTGTCCTTTTGTTTAAGATTTTGTTTGTCCAAGCTAAAACTCTTAGTTTTCTGACAGCTTCTGTATTAATTCTCACTTGCTAATAAGGCCATAGTTCATAAGCTCCAGGCTTTCCTGCCACTGACTACAGCTAACAAGCAACTTTTGACTCCCGGTTATGGTGGTGATTTCACATTACTGGGAGTTTGCTGAAATGGGGAAATACCTAAGGGGGGCGGGGGGGGGGGATTTCTAATCAACAGTAGAAAAAACATTGGATTGAACAAAGGATTAGTTTAGTCTGATGTTCAAAGAATTAAAAAGCATGATCTGAACTAAGTTAAAGTGGAGCAGCAGGACATGAAGCATTCCCGTTTTGATCTTCTGTGTACCTACTTCAAGCGTTTTCCATGCAAGCTCTTCCCCTCTTTTGCAAAACCCTAATGGTGAAAGGAAGTCTAAAGTGACTAATAGGAAAACTTGAGAAACACTCCCTGTTCCTGGGAAAATTATTCAGTACATTTGGGACGATATGTTAAATAGAAAAAGACAAGAGAGTCCAGTAGAGCAAACTGTATCTGTATTTTTCAAAATGGGTCTTCACAACAGTGGTTACCCTATAATATTAGGGTTTACTAAGAAAGAAAAAAAAAAAAAACCACAAAGAAATAAAAACAACAACAACAAAAAGGCAAAACTTGGATTTTTTTGCTATGCACAAAAAATAAGTCACGGTGCTAAAATCTTGCCATGCATATCATAATTAAAAATCGTAACTTTCCATTCTTTCACTGAGTTTGAGCTATGTTTTATTTTTGTAGGATGTCACATGTACTTCAGTTTGAAGATAGAAGCAGAAAGGTGAAAGATGCAAGCATGCAGGATGAAGACACTTTTGAGATCTATGATCCACGGAATCCTGTAACTAAGAGGAGAAGAGAAGAAAGCAAAAAGATAATGAGAGAAAAAAAGGAAAGGAGATAAAAAGAATGTCAAGCTAGCCAGAGCTGCCTTGAAAAGTGACTGCAATAAAGCACTGGCTCTTTTGCAAGCTGTAGTTCCTAAAAATATCACTGGACAAGTGTGAAAAGGAATCTCTCAAGAACCTGTCATGCAGTTTTGAAGTAGAGCTATCATTTGTTTCTTAAATTGTGCAGTCAAGTGCTCTCAGTGCATTCATTATCCAAGCTCTCTCAAGGTTTTTAGAATTATGTATTTAATAAAACAGCTGACTTGACTTTTGTCTGTACTTTAATTACAACAGTCACCATCAGTGTTTAATTAACATATGGTCATCAAAAAGTTTTCAACATAATGAATGACAATTTGTCTAAGCAAAGGTGAAATTATAAGATAGAAACCCCATCTGCAGGCTTTTAAGATTTTCTGAAAGTATAATTTTAATTATTTTTCTTATTTTTTAACAAGGCATATGAACATTATAGCAGTAAACACTGCCTGCCTGAACCGCTCTGTCGCAGAATTAAGATGATGCCCTTGCAGATCTCAGAATGGTCCCAGCTTTCTTGAAACAAACTAAGTTTAAATTGAGAATTTGATTATTTTCCCCTTCTTTTGAAATACATATTCCAATACAGGTCTCAGCTTGGAAAGCTGAGGTAACACACAATTTGGGGAGTGTTATTTCACCATCTGTACCACATGAACAAGAAGAGAATCTGAATGTACTATAGTGGTTGCTTAAACTGTTGCAATACCAGAAACATCCCTCTGGTAGAGTTTTCACTGTAAAGTAGCTGGTAATGAAGATTGGTTTGTTAATTAGTCCAGTACAGAAACGAAAATAATGTGATCAATCTCATTAAAAACATAACCCCATTTTTAACAATTATTTTACCATCTAAAAACGAACAGCTTCTCAAGTTTCTAGTTTATAGACTTTCCACAGATTCCCCCCTCCCCCGGGTGCTGATATTTTTACAGAAAAATGGGAATTTTCAGTGCTCCTTCTTTACAGCATTTCTGATGCCGCAGAAGCATGGACTACCCATATGGGCAATAGCTGAAGAAGAGTGAGCACAAGTGAGCAAAGGTCGCTAAAAAGTGCGACCAGAGGAGCGTTTTGCTGATGTTGTTTTTAGAACAAGTTCAGTAAGGTATGGTGTCCTTATCAAGCTGCCGCTGCCAAATTTCTTGATAGGGTCTGAGGTGTGAGATACATAAACCTGCATTGGTGGGTTAATATGGCCCAAATGTCAGAGGTTAGATTAATACAGACTATTGCTTTAATGCGCGGTGCAACCTTTGAGATAAGAAGAAAACTTGGAGGTGTGATGTGAGATCCTGTATAAAGCTGTCATTATCCTCCTCTTAGGCTGAGTGAATTATACTGTACCATGGTGTAAAGAAGTTAAGAGGGGTTACATTCTTAAACACGGCCATTCACAAACTAGGGAGTCAAAGTTTTTTAATCATTAAGTCATTTTCTGTTGGGCTGCTATTGGCCAAATCGAGAACATCTAATGTCACATGCTGTTATCTCTATTCGTTTCTTTCTTTGTGGAGAACATTTTAAAACAGTCATTACAGGAAATGAGCACATCAGACTGATGGGGGACGGGAGGGAGGAAGAGAGAGCGGGTGCGGGTGCGCGTGTTGGCAGAGGAGGACAGCATGGGGAAAGTGAGGGCTAGATCTAGAAAGAAACTTGAGCATCAATTCCAGGAGACAGCTACTGCCCCTGTAATAGAAAAATGGTCTAATTACATATTTTTCCTGTAAGCTAAAATAGGATGCATGAGTCAATGAATGGGCAAGTTGACTAACAGCCCTTTTAGCTGAATCTTTTTGCTGACTACCTGCAGCAGCTCTGTGTGTGCTGTATTAAATGATTCCCATCTTTAAGCACTAGACAAGCACAGGGAGAAAAGCTTAACTCGGGGTTTAGGGCTCTGCTCAGTAGGAAGAGGTCTGAAAGGCTGGACCTTGCATACACAGGACTGATAATGTCACAAGAACAAGAGAGTAACTCTGTGCTGGCATTTTCTTGGTAAGAGAAGTGTGTATTGAAAATCAGTAAACATTTTTCCAGCGATAATATATCTTATGTAATTAATGCTACGGCTGAAACCAAATGTGTTGCCTCTTTCAGCTAATTCTAAGTACAACGCTGTTACGTTGTGTGCTCGGAGGGCGCAAGGGCTGGCCCCAGTGGAAGGACGCTTACCCCACACGGCAGTCTTCCCTATGGCTAATGAATATCGCTTCGGGTGTAACGGGCATTTCCTGCGCTAAGCCCAGGTTCCCAGCAGTAAGCTGGCATGTGGTTTGCACTAAGGCTGGCTCTCTGGGTACAAAAAGAGGAAAGCCTTTTGGAAAGGAAGTGGGGTGTGGTTTCAGGGCTTTTTTTTAAATGAGAGTTGGGACCAACTTCCCTCGCAGTTTGCATTTTGCTCTGTACCAAACCTGTACATAAGGGTAAGGATATTGGATTAAAATCCTTCAATTCTATTGTGATTGTGAATGGAAAATCCACTTTACCTTGATGGGGGCAGCTGGAAGTGCCAGGCCCTGGATGCTTTGTGAAGATATTTGGACTACTCGGGTCTAAATCAGTCCTGTGCCACAGGCTCTTGGCACGGAGCCTTGTGCAAGCAGAACTCGCCACGAGGGAACATCAATGAGAAATGCTACAAATAATTCAAGCATTTTTTGATTATCAATTCTATGTGACAAAAATATTTTATAATACTTATTTCCTAGAAACATAGGGCCTCTAGCCAGTTTTTAATAATTACAAGTGATTGTTACAAGTGATACTAGTCTTCAGGGCTAATCAGCCTTGCATAGTATTTCACAGCGTTCATTGAATAAGCTTCTCTCAGAGTTCTCAGTTCACCTGTGTTGATGCCAATCAGTATTTCTTCAAGATAAGAAAAGGATCTGCCTTTATGCCTTCCCTAGGGAAGGAACCAAGCTATACTTGTAGGAAAGAAACCACGCCTACGCGGTAAAGTTACCTTCCATTTTTAAGGAAAGCAATTTTAACAGGCATCCCTGTTCTTACTTTGTCTTCATTCAGCCCAGTGACAAAACTTTCCTAGCACGAAGGACTGAGATACACTACACCATGAGAACATTAGAAACGTGTTAAAACTAGCAGACAGGTGATCTCAGCTAATCAACCAAGAATCACTTAGAAATGGACTAAGGTGTCTAAATTTTATTCATTTCACTACGGCAAAAGTAGTTCTGCATTTCATTTAGGAGACGTCTGGAGCAAAGTTATGAAAAGCTGACGTCAGAAGCACACTATCAAGTAACTGTCCTTAAACCCAACACCAAAGAGTAAGAACCTCGAAGAAAGAGGTTGAAATGATGACAGTTCTCTGAAACAGGTGGTTTGCGGCGTCACAGCTAGCTCCCATACTGCCAGTAACAGGCCTGCCCGTTTCCCATACTGCTAGGCTAGCAGAAGCATCTTTTAACTCACACCTATTTCATTCATCATCTGATGTTACTATAGTTACATGAAAAGTTGAATACTGAATACTGCAGTCCCCTAGTATTTTTTATAAACTATGAAATATGTATGCTCAGAGTTCCACCTTTTATTTGTCACTACTGAAAAGCAAGTGGGAAATGCAGTGTGGGCAGGTGTCCCCTTCTCCGTGACGCAGGAGTCCTGTGCTAGGTTAGTGGCTGAAAACCAAAGGAACCATCAGTTTCGTGGCTGTAGAAAGAATTTGTTCTATGGTAGTGAGATATTTCACTGAATATATTTTCTTCTATCTTTTTATTAGGCAGCTCCCATGTTCCACCCTGGTGGCTGGCACCTCACCCATCTGTATAAACATGTGAGCATAATTTCTACATAGTTGTAACGTACAGCTAGGAACATTTGTCTATGCACTACTAATACAAAAACAGTGTTTTGACACTTACTTATTAAGTTTTCCTTCCTAAAAGATGCTAATTATGTGCACAGATCACCCAGCTTGAAGATGCACACCACAATGCTGGTATGTAAACAATTTCTGTGAAAAAGTCACTGTTTAAAATTGCAGGGTATGTGCCGCTTCCCCGCCACCGCCACCTGCTTTTTTGATTACTCATTTCAATAAGCTAAAAATGGTGTAAGCCCAAACTATAACTGAATTTTGAGTTAGAGCACAAAGGTCAGGGCTACCTATTTTTAGTGGCAGCTAAATTTCAATTTCAATACATTAGCTTTGCTGCCAACACAGTGGGCCACTGTCGACAAACAGTCTGTGAGACAAATAGTCCTTCCAGTCATGCCTGCCTTCCATGTAATGGGGCCTTTCATTCATTAGAGGGCATTTAACTTCCTAAATGAAAAGGAGGAGTGGGGGAAAAGTCTTACATCCCTACACAGAGCATTTTGTTGGTAAAGTTGACATTTTTGTTTCCGGACCAGCTGGATTTCAAGTAGATAAGGTCCTTCTAGGCCACATCTGGTAATAGCAAGAGCCTCCAGAACAGCTTCAGGGCTTGCCTCACGAATCCTGTCGGTGACACCGACGGCTAGTACAATGTGCCTTTTCTGCTTTGGAGCTAAAAAAACCCTGAAGTACAACTGAAGCTGGTTTATTTCTGCCAAACAGCCACTATGCCTATGCTGCCGGGGGTGTAGTCTGCGATGCCACATTACGCAGCTTTCCCTGAGCTGCTGGCTTGCAGCATGAGTAGGTTTGGGAAGAGGTTGTTCCCATACCATCTCCTTCCCCCAGTAGAAGGGTGTCTGAACTCTAATGGTTAAAATAACTGCACAACAATGTTGTGTGCTTTCGTCTAGAGGACCTCGAGTTTGCAGGAGACACAGTTGTTCTGGCAACATAAAAACTAGCCTCAGACAGAACGGATAGCTCCAGACTCTGCCTCATTCTGGCAGAGACATATGTGTCTGTCGTTACTTAAATGATGACAGACTTGGGCCGTTAGACGACGAGGGGACCCCTACGTGTGTATTCTCAGTAAAGATGTGGATATTTGCTTACATCTTGCACTGTAACAAAACATGAGCTGATCTTACAGTGGTTACACTTACAAGGTTCCCGCTGAAGTATACACAGCACAGAGGATGTAAACTGAACAGTGAGACCACATCTCCTGACGTTTCTTATCCTGCTGTAGAGTGCTAGACCAACCAGGAATATCTAGCAAATGTCGCTGATTAAACACAAGAGGCTGAGTGCATTGTATAGGCAGGATGTGCATTGGAAAGAGATCACACTGAAGTTCCTTGAGGAGGACGGGGAGCACCGGTGACAAGTATCCATTGCTACCCTGAAGTGCAGCGTCCAGCTCCTTGCTTCTCCCCGCCGCTTAGCATACACGTGAAGTCGTTCAGGCTGGGTAGGAGGAGCTGCCTTACCGCGGTGCTGTTGCTGCTCCCATGGCCTCCTCTTCCAGCAGCTACGTTACCCAGGCTCAGCTCAGCAGCTAATTTACCTTCCTTCTCAGGCAGCACCTCGGACCAAAAAGCCCCCTGGTGAGTGCATGCTCGTGTCCATCAACTCTCATCCCATTTTTTAATGTAGATGGTCATCCTTTGACAACACACTCCTGCCCTGCCAGTACCATAAGCTCGCCATATCCCAGTCTAATGTCGTAAAGTGATTCCCCTTCAGTTATCCTGGTCAGACATGCCACATTCCAGCTTGCTAGCCACAGATTCCTCATGCAGACAGACAGGAACCTCGTACCCATAGTGGGGATCTCTCATCAATAACCTCTGGTCACAAAACCTGCAAGGCACCCAGGGCAGGCGGCACCCAGCCTGTCAGGGGCCAACAGCCTGTGCACCTCAGCTGCTGTCACAGCAGAGTAACTTTCTGAATTCGTTTTCTTTTTCACATTACTGTGAAACAAATACTTGTTTTTCTTGACAGGATTTCTCTTCCACTTCAGTATCCATCACAGATAGGTTTTTCCATTTGATTTTACACCTTTTTGTTGTTGTTAGAACACTCTCACTTGGCACAAGTTTCATTTATAAGACACGGACTGGAAGAGTATGTTTAAAAAGCTACTGCACACTTGTGCAGGTCTGTCTTATGCATCTCACACAGATGCGTAAGAATTGCTTTTTGCCTCCCCAGACTTCACCGCCACACTCTCTCATCATCATGCCTTCCCTGTCAGCCACTATTACTGAAGGGCCAGAGGAAGGATTTACACCCTCCTCCTCCTCCCCCTTTCGAAACGGGTAGCTGTTGCATTTACAGCTAGGCTCTGCCCCACTGTTCTCTCAAACTATCTTTATGTCTCTGTGTGCTTGGCTTCCCAATGGCGAGCTGGAGAATCTGTACACCCTTAGCAAAGCCACACATAAGCTGAAGCTGCATTTTATTTTATAATGTGCACGTGTAGTTTCTGTACATACTACAAATGCAAAAAAAACTGAAATCAAAGCTTGAGTGAGTCGACTTACAATTGATATTTTATTATGTTTAAAACACTTTCTCTGTATGTCTCACTTTTTAAATTCCTGAAATACATACCAAAATAGCATTGTACCAAAAGTGCTTTCTCTGTTCACTCTTGATCCTACATTTAAGTCATACAAAAAGGATGAAAGCTGGAAGCTGCTAGAAATACCTAATATGCCAGACTGTCACACTAAACTGACATCACTTGACTAAGTATGAAGTGTCTGCTACTCAGAAACATCTGACCACAGAATGAGGATCTTCTGATTGCAACCTGCAATTGGTATCTGGTAGTCCTCCAAAGCAGCACAAAAGTCTGAAAAGACAATTTTTGGGAAAAATATTCAAACCTATCCTTTTCCATTTTTTGAATATAAATTGGTTGCTAGTAACCTTCTACGCCTTAAGAAGAATTAAAAAAAAAAAAAAAACAGGGACCCTACCTTAACGACTCTAAATTTACAGACATGAAATGAGACTACAAACAAGACAGCATCTTCTCAAAAAAAAAACAAACCAAAAAATCTGTTCTTAAACTTCAATGCATCAAAAAAAAGTCACATTTTTATGAATAAACTCTCCAAATCTAAATGAAGGGATTTTGCAGTATGGGGAATGTGGAGGGAAAATGTCCTGTTCTTGACTTAGAAGACCACATGGAAGACAAAACAACTCCTGATATAAAGAGCTTCTGCTATGGTTCCTACTTATAATTTATGAAATGCACTGGCTGTAGAACAGAGCAGGATATGACAGTCATATTCCTCAGTCAACGGGAGTCACAAACTTGACAGTCCAGTCCAATATTCATAAGGTTATTTAAGCTGTACACTTGCTCCCCTTTATGATTTGTTTGTCATAGTAAAAGGGCACAGTTACAGAATAGCCTTAGGATAGCCTTTAGTTTTGGCAGCTTCATTTTGGCAGCAATAAAGCATCAAAAGCTGAAGTTCTTTATATTGAACACAGTCTGGAAGACCACATTTTTGCGGCAACTATTGAAAACTTGGCTCCAAAATCATGTATGCTCTTCTTCAGAAGTAACTTCTGAGTCAAACAGATTTTAATACAACATTACACTCGAAGGACACTTCTTTCACCTGCTTGGACTGAGTGCCTCTCTATGTTCTTGGCAAGCAATGAGAGACACTGATTCACAAGCAACCTTGTATTTTTCCCATTTCTTCTTTTTTGCAGCTTCACTTTGTGAATGGCCCGTATGATCTGTATTATCAGGTATTGCGTCCTTTCGTCTCTAAAGTTATTTCACTGGGATGGCAGAGAATAAGTCAGTATATGTATAGTCATTTTAAAAAAGATTTCCATTACAGCTACACTATACTCTCCCTTACATTTACAGAATATACAAACCCAAAAGTTTACATATTAAGCACAAGAATTATTTCAAATGATAGAGCATGGGTTGGTCCCAATTTGTTCTTACAAACTGGAATAGACTTGACAATGTGGTATAGTAGCATGAACGTCTGAGTAACGATTCAGGGGGATGAGCTGGTAAATGGGATAGTCAACTATAATATCTACCCCTGCCCTACAGACTAGGAAGACAGTTTTTAAGATGATTGACCCTTGAGGGGAAACAGAAATATGTATGTTTTAATAGAGAGCAAGATGCTGTCATCTAGAGCGCACAAACAATCATCTAGTTATCCCTGAATGACACAGAAAAACATTTGAGAGAGCTGTAAAAGAGAGAGCAAAAAATAATCCTGACCCAACTATTCCAGACGTACTTATATTTATAATGTAAGCAGAGTCGTCTCCTTCCAGTGTTTCATATCATTTTATTTTATGGAGACAAAAATCATCAGACGGAAAAACCACAGTAAGCAATGTTTGCCTTGCCAAACAAAGAATTTACATAAATATCTGCAACTAAAAAAAAAGCCCAAACCAGCTTACTTCAGCCTCTAAATCTGATGTACACTACTGTTTTTTGTTTAATTTCAGGTGGTTTCACTGCTACAGGATGAGACCTCATGTACCGGAGGGACCAGAATATACTACCTCACTGTCATATAATTTAGGCTCAGTCATACCTCAGACAATATTTTTACAAGGTCACTTTGCAAAAGTATGTCTAGCCTATCCAAATGACAATATTATTTATGCCAAAGGTTTTGCTTTAGGGATGGAAGTATTCCAACTACTGTTTAATAGGCTATATGGAGAGGCTAAGAAAACATCATTTGTAGCACACACAGCTTATGTATATAATATAGAACTAAAGAGTACAGACTGATCATTGGCAACACGGCCTAAAACTAGCCTCAGTCAAAAAAGCCACAAAAGCAGTGAGCTTTTGAGTTTTCCTCTCTGATATTATTTTTGGAATTCCTGAACTTAACCAGAAATATGAATGCACAAGTGAGAAAGACATCTGAATTCAGTAGCTACCTGGATATTCAAAATGCAAAAGATATTTTTCAAAAGAGAATTTGTGACACAGGCGTATGACTTTTACGAGCAAATAGGACAGCATATTCTCAGCTACAGTCTTAGAACAGGGAACAGACAGGAAAGGAATGGCAGGAACTCCAATAAAAAGCTTTTTAGAAATACTGAGGTGAAGACAATACACTCTCCATAGCCAAAGTAATTAGTACCAGACCAAGTGTTTCAGAAGGCAATTAGAAGGTAAAGTAAAACAAGCACGTTTCTTTGTTCTCAAGCTCTGTCCTTAGAAGACAAACTTCATCCATGGACTTTATTTCTAGTCAATTTGTAACAGTTTTGCTGGTAGTTGGCCAAGGGGCAGGAATCGCTGCTTGGGGATGGGCTATCGATCACCGGGTGGTAAGCAATTGTTTCATTGTGCATCACTTGGTTTTGTATATTCCTTTATCAGTAATATTATTATTATTATTATTAATAATAGTTCCTCTTCCTTTGCTGACCTATTAAACTGTTTTTATCTCAACCCACAAGGTGGGTTTTTTCCGATTCTCTCTCCCATCCCATCTGGGGGGGGGAGGTGAGTGAGCAGCTGTGTGGTGCTTAGTTGCCATCTGGGGCTAAACCACGACACTACACTTCTTCAGAGGCTGAAACCTGCACTGCGAATTCATCATTGTTACTGACTAAAATTACCTTGAGAATGCAGTATATTTTTATGGTGTGAAATCTGTCTAGATATTAGTACCAATTCTTGTAACCTGTGCTGTTTAAAAGGCTAATTTATACAGAAAGTATGGTGTTTTATTGCAATAACAGGAGTTCTCATTGAATACTTACCTATTCATAAAGCTCAACACTTAAAAACTGGAAAAGGAGTTTATTCCTGTGACTCTATCGTTCTTATCAAGGACTTTGGCATTATTCCTTAAAGAATGCCACTTGCCTGCTGTCAGAATCTCTTCAGTGCACCAAGAAGGATCCCAATTCCTATGCTGTAAGTGACTGAGATTACAAAATCCACACCAGACAAGCACTGCCATATGCACCAGAATATTACAGCACTTGAAAATCAACTGGCATCCAAAAAATCCCAGTGCATCAGACTCATTAGGAGAGTGTAAGTAAGATTTGGAGGAACAGAAGCACAAGAGGAGACCCCACAGGTTGAGGAAGGAGCTGGAAAAATACTGCAACTGTGTAAGGATCTTAGCCGGGCAACTGTGGTTCATAGGCATGGGAAGAGGGTGACAGAGCCCTGGCACAGGCTGCCCAGGGAGGGTGTGGAGTCTCCTCCTCTGGAGATATTCAAACCCCGCCTGGACGCAGTCCTGTGCAGCCTGCTCTGGGTGACCCTGCTCTGGCAGGGGGGTTGGACTAGATGATCTCCAGAGGTCCCTTCCAACCCCTACCGTTCTGTGATTCTGTGAAAACCCAGCCAGGCATTTTGAGTAAAAGCGCATGGCATGAGAGGCTTCACAATACATGATATATCCACTACATAATATTCTATGATAGTTCTGCTTTCAATATCAAAAATTAATGTTTATTTACCCTACAGAACTGTGGAATACCTGCCATTCTTCCTCTGTTACTTTGCCATTTAAGTCCATGCTTTTTGTCAGCGCCAAAACATGCAGAAATTTGGGGCTTTTTACCATATGAGGAAAACTGCAGAAGGATAAGCAACCATTTTTTTGGTTTTGAGAATACTTTTTGCGAACTGTTATTCAAATCATCTACATTACTGAGATTGGCAGCAGACAGTGGAGTGTTGCTCTCCCATATCTGGCCACTCTCGTGTTTAGGTCTGGTCTATATTTCCCAAACATCAGTCAGCCTTTCAGTCGTTTGATCACAGGTTTAGTTCAGGTTCCAAACAGGAGGGGGAGAGGCAAGGAAAGAGCTTCGATAGTGACAAACTGTTAGCTATTTCCACAATAATACCATACAGCTTTTGGAGTAGCGGCCCCCTGTGACCACAGAAAACCACAAGCATGCAGATCCATTTGAGCAAGCCAGTATAATATCACACAGCTATGGACAGACAGCGTGTGGCTCCTGGTCACCCTGTGTGGAATGTAGTTTTAGAAGAAAAATATGTTTAACTACTTGGCTGAAGGACAACTCCGAAGATATCTCACACAAAGTCTCAGTGCCTCAAGTTATCTATTGATTTCTACCTTGAATAGCTAAAGTACACAGTTTCTGAATGGTATGACTGCATCTAAAAAGAGAGCTTGGAGGCTGAGGTGGTATTTATTCACAGACTAGTGAATAAACATTCACTATAACCCTCAGAAATAAAGGCAACATTAGGAAGGGAGAATACAGGCAGCAACTTTAATAATGGAAAAAAGGATGATACTGTACAAAGGTCAAACCTGACTGAACAAAAGTTAAGTCTAGACTCATTTAACAGTAGTGAATTAATCAAGAACCTTTAGTACCAGAGCTATATCTACAGCAAGTGGGGCTTCGTATGACACAAATATTCCTGAAGCTTCTCTTTTCATGTTTTATTGGCTCTGTTCTTACATAGAGCACTCTCTTTTTACTGAGTTTTCCAAATAACAATTACATAGCCACTACGCGTGATTTTAGGTCAGAATAGACAAGACATAATCAAATGTACCCACATAATTTAAGAGAAAGGTTTGTCTAACCTCTCTCCCTCAATACTCCACATTTCCCCAACACAGTCTTTTCCAATGCATGACCATTCTTGTCTTCAGAAATATTTTCACAAAATCTTACCGAAATCTCCCTTGCTGTAGTTAAACCTATAACTTATTTTACCACTCTGAATGAATAACCTTCTCCTCTCTGCAGCAATGTTTTACGTATTGGAAGATTTATCATGTCTCCTCAACTTTTTCTTCTCTAGAATAAGCAATATGATTGTCATGGTTTAACCCCAGCCAGCAACTAAGCACCACACAGCTGCTCGCTCACTCTCCCGTGGTAGAATGGGGGAGAAAAACAGAAGAGTAAAAGTGAGAAAACTCGCCAGTTGAGATAAAGACAGTTTAATAGGTAAAGCAAAAGCCATGCGCACAAGCAAAGCAAAGGAATTCATTCGCTATTCACTACTTCCCATCGGCAGGCAGGTATTCAGCCATCTCCAGGAAAGCAGGGCTCCATCATACTTCCCAGTTACTTGGGAAGACAAAATGCTATTGCTCTGAACATCTCCCCCTTCCTTCTTCTTCCCCCAGCTTTATATGCTGAGCATGACATCATATGGTATGGAATATCCCTTTTGTTGGTTGGGGTCAGCTGTCCCGGCTGTGTCCCCTCCCAACTGCTTGTGCACCCCCAGCCTCCTCGCTGGTGGGGTGGGGTGAGAAGCAGAAAAGGCCTTGGCTCTGTGTAAGCGCTGCTCAGCAGTAACAAAAACATCCCTGTATTATCAACACTGTTTTCAGCACAAATCCAGAACATAGCTCCATAGTAGCTACTATGAAGAAAATTAACTCTATCCCAGCCAAAACGAGCAGACCCAAATTTTTAGTTCTTTCCTTACCAGTTATGCTTTGTATATCTCTAAATCATCCCTACTGATCTCCCTGGCTTTTCTCCCAGCTGGCCTGCATTCTTCTTTACCTGTGATACCTAAAGAAGGCTGGACACAGCAGTCTAGCTAAAGCCATGTTAGTGCTGAGAAGAATTAATCTTAACTTACAGCACTCCTGTCTATTCATCGAAGCATGGCCTTTGCTTCCCCCTTCTCCATTGACATCATTTTTTTACTGATGTTCAGTTTGTGAACCATTGTAATTCTCAAATCCTTTGCTAATAACCTACTGGTTAGCAGTTATTTTTTACTTTAGCAGTTGATTATTCCCAAGAGTGGTATTTTGTATTCATCTGTATTGAACTGCACCCTACTTTCTTGAGATGTTTTTTCAATTAGTTGCAATCATTATGAATTCTAGTCTTATTCTCCAGCCTGCTTGCAGGTCCTTCTAGCTGTAGTTTCACCTAGGCAATACTTTGTAGATTGCTTATCGGAATGCCATATGAGACAGATCAAACTATCAAATGATTAAACTTACATTACTTCTCTGCTATCTGCAAGCCCTGGTACCATACACAAGGAGGAAATTAGGTAATCAAAATAAATTCATGCTATCAAAGCTAAATGCAATTTCATCATGTTCTGAAGAATAATAAGAAGTGAAAAAATCTAGTCCTTGGAAGTAAAATATTTGCTGAAATGCAATTTATCCTTAATATGATATAGTCTGTGTAAGATAAAGAATGTTTTTCATAGTTCACTAAATCCAGCAGCATGAACCAAGTTAACACAGAGTTGAGGCTTAAAGCCTGATTAGCCATGCAGTCACAAGCATTTCTTTTCCCCAGGTGTGTCATGAACAGTAGCAATATAACCTCTGGCTGCAAATTGCAAGAATATGCATACCGCAGACCTCAGGTCCTTTAAACTGGCTGGATGAATGTGTGAAGCTGAATCAAAAGCCAGCTCTGTGTCTGAACAGATGGTATGATGGAGGTAAGCACTACCGAGCTTTCTCAATCTTTTTATGTCAGTAAGGGTACAGAGCTCCTTCTGAAAAAAGGGAATCTGCAGAGGCTTCTTCCTTGTGTTGACATGGCAAGTTGTGTCATCTAGACACAGTAACTAAAACAATTTCATTTCCTATATGTCTTCATATGAATGTTTATAACTCCTCTTACTGAGGAAAAAGGTGAAAAGGCAAAGAATTAAAGTGTCAGAACAACTGTTCTCATCTATCATTTGATAACTGATCTGCCATGTCTGCATAAAGGAAGGGAAATGCCTTCAGCAATTGCTTTTAGACTGATTTCCACATGGTTCTTTACATTTTAGTCAAGTGTACTGCCACTGAGAGGAAGCCCACATGCTACAGAGAAGGAAGATAAGGGAGATGCTAAGTGTGTGAAATACTTAGTGGTGACTGTGAATGTAAAACAGCATTGCACATTTGTGAAAGCTAACTAGACATAGGGTGAGATAATGGGATGTTCTCTAAGAAAACCCCCAGCCTTGCACATGAAAATAGAATACGCCAGTGGTCAGGCTAAGGGTGAATCTCTTGTCTTTATCTTCTGAAATATTGGACACATAAGCAGGATGCATCTTCTATTTGAATTGTTGTAACTAAGCAGGTCCAAATATATCTGTCCTGTGCAGTGCAGTCTTTGCTATCATCTAGCCCTTGATTCTGGCACCTTGATTTTTCTCTGCACATCAGTGAGACTTTAGATAGCTTGATTTGGCTATCTTCTCAGGATCAAAGAACATATTTTTGTGAACGGGGCCTGGTAGCTCATTAAACAGAATCCAAGAAAAACAATACATACTGTCTTGAAAAGTCTGTTGAACTCGGAAGCAATTGCCTTTTCTTGTTCCTGCTGGCATACCAGTACAGTTTAGGGGAGTAGTGTTTCCATACACTGCTCTAATCCTGGGAATTAGTAGAGCGATCCATTACAAGGTACAAGTGAAAAAGAGTAACAGTTGTCTCCTGGGAGATATTGGTACTAGAATGTGGTTACTTGTTGGTATCAACACAGTCCTTAATGCTCTGCTATTGATGCTTTCTGTAGGATTATCCCATCCCATGCTCCAAATTTGGACCATTCTTAAATCAGACACTTGTTGAACAGAGCCGCTGTTTTACTCAGACCCAAATATGGTATCATCTGACTAAATGAATACTTCCACATTTCTTCAACAACTTTTTTTCAGTGTGCATTACCTAATCAGAACAGAAGTGGCTATTATAAGAGTAGTTTGTGCCTTAGGTCTCCAAATTTTTGTTCCCAGGATGCATCTCCTAGAAAAGGCACACACTAGGCTCATTTTTCTGAAATAAGATTTTTAACAAGACAAGCAGGGCTGAAACCCTCCACGGGAGGATCCATAGAAAGTAACCTCTTTTCAGGTCTAAAGAGAAAGATTAAATGTTCATCTTTTCATAATTGAATGAAAGCAGTCCTGCATCATGGTTGAATTGGACTCAGACTGTACCACCAGCCTCTTCCCTCCCAAGCAGAGCTTAGAACCTGTCGGGCAAAACATAGCCACGACCAAGCACTGCAGTCTGGGCTGTGCTTCTGAGAAGCACATTACAGAAGCTCAGTCTGTCTTAGCTGGAAACACTCGCAGGCTGCTTCAAACACAGTGCTAACTTATCTCCTCTGTCTACTTGCACCTCATTTCTGCTTTGATGCTGTGCACTGAAAAAAAAAAAAAAGTTTTCTTGTTAGAGCAAAGCACTAGGTGTCAGAAATAATAAGCACTACTTCTTTACACACTGGTTGCACCAAACCAGTTGCTTCTCTTTTACCTAATATGATATTATTTGTATTTGATATTCAAATATTTGATATTAGAAGTTATTGTTACCAAGTAGCTACATTTGTTTTGGGGTTTCTTTTTTTGGCCAAAAACTGTCTTGGAGGAAGACCAAACAGAAAAGCATATTTTAAACCTTCCATCTTATTGCATGGATTTTACTAATGTGACATTTTTCTTTTTACAAGTGTTTTTCCATAGTACCCATGCCAAACTTACTCGTGGGCTGTAGGGAGGCAGAAGACAGACAGGGACAATGCTATTTGAAAGCAGTTCAACTCACCTCCAAAATACAGCAAGCTGTAGTCTCTTGCTACATTGGCCCGAGCTCACAAAAAAAAATTAAATGAAGTGCTTGAAGACAGCACTTCATTACCCTGGAATCCAAAGAGAACATAGCCCTGCTCAGTACTTGGACCCTAGTTGTTTTTTACATCCAGGCAGAACTATGGGAAGTCTCAGGTATTGGGTACTGACCGAGTATTTCAAGGAGACCAGCTCTCAGGCTCAGGGCTTTAGTTTCAGACTAGTTGGAGACATACAAGCAATTCTGAAATACTTGGGAGCTTCAAAACTGACAGAGTCTTGAAAACTGTAAATATTAACATGACATAACTACATAAACATAAAATACATTTTTTAACCTTGAGAAAAAATATAATCATGCATTACGGTGTTGCTTAGAGGTTGTTTTCTGAATTCCCTTTCAACAGAGTTCTGGGAAGATTTTTATGGAGCAAATCCATTTGATACATAAAATGGATGGAATGCAGATACTATTAAAATAGATTAAGATGGATTTGCCTTGTTCACAAAGTACCTGAAAAGTATCATCAAACAGCAAGCTTGAAGATTGGTGAAGAACCAGTCACTGGACAGATTACAGAAAGCTCCTCCTCTCCACAATCAACATAGTATGGCAAGATCACAGAGTTAGTACTCAGCATTGCACAAAAATTAATTTTGAACTGTAAGGCATATGAATGTTTTCTCTCTGAAGTGAAATAAAAGCATGTTTAATAAAATAAAAACATGTTTAAAAGCTAGTGGTACAGAAAAATCCCACTAAGTGCTCACACAATGTGTCCTCATGTACATCAACCTTCCAGCTATATTTGTGCTAAAAAAAGATATTGCTTTTGTAGAAAAGAGTGGTTCCCTCTCTCCATCTTATTAGAAGCTGCTGAATGGAAAGTCAGCTCCCCTCCAAGGAGTCACTGAGGAAAAAAAACTTCATTCCTAGCCTTTAAACATAATTACTGCATGAAATAAAAAAATTGCCATATGAAATAAGTCTTAGTCATTCTTGCAAAATAATTGTCATCAAACTCTCAATTCTGGAGTCATTACTGGATTTCTTTACAGTATAAAAGGTCTATTTGGAGTTATATATAGCACTCAGAAGCAAGAAAAGGAACCAATATGAGGGAAAAAAACCCAAATAGATTACACAGTTCAGTTTCTCCCTCATTTTCTCTCTACTCTTCCACCTTTCTAGATTTTCTTTAAAAGCCACTTTCTCCTCAGTCTTCTTTATTTTCAAATAGGTTTCTTCTGTTTCTTCTTTGAGCCACTTTCCATCATTTATCAGCAGTCCGGGCTAACCAGGGAGGTCCCGGTTGACTGCAGGTTAGAAATTGTGATGCCCATCTACAAGAAGGGCTGGAACTACAGGCCTGTTGGCCTGACCTTGGTGCCATGAAGGTTATGGAGCAGATCATCTTGAGTGCTGTTATGTGGCAGGTACAGGACAACCAGGTGATCAGGCCCAGTCAGCATGGGTTTATGAAAGGCAGGTCCTGCTTGACTAACCTGATCTCCTCCTATGACAAGGTGACCTGCTTAGTGGATGAGGGAAAGGCTGTGGACATTGTGTACCTGGACTTTAGTAAAGCCTTTGACAGCGTTTCCCACAGCATTCTCCTGGACAAACTGGCTGCTCTTGGCTTGGATGGGCATACTCTGTGCTGGGTAAAAAACTGGCTGGATGGCCGGGCCCAAGGAGTTGTGGTGAATGGAGTTAAATTCAGTTGGCGGCCGATCACAAGTGGTGTTCCCCAGGGCTCAGTATCGGGGCCAGTTCTCTTTAACATCTTTATCAATGATCTGGACAAGGAGATCGAGTGCACCCTCAGTAAGTTTGCAGACGACACCAAGTTGGGTGGGAGTGTTGATCTGCTGGAGGGTAAAAGGCTCTACAGAGGGATCTGGACAGGCTGGATCGATGGGCCAAGGCCAATTGTATGAGGTTCAACAAGACTAAGTGCCGGGTCCTGCACTTGGGTCCCAACAACCCCAGGCAACGCTACAGGCTTGGGGAGGAGTGGCTGGAAAGCTGCCTGGCGGAAAAGGTCGACAGCTGCCTGAAGATGAGCCGGCAGTGTGCCCAGGTGGCCAAGAAGGCCAATAGCATCCTTTCTTCACCAAAAGGGTTGTCAAGCACTGGAACAGGCTGCCCAGGAAAATGGTTGAGTCACCATCCCTGGAGGTACTTAAAAGATGTGTAGACATAGCGCTGAGGGACATGGTTTAGTGGTGGACTTGGTAGTGTTAGGTTAACAGTTGGACTTGATCTTAAGGGTTTTTTCCAACCTAAATGATTCTATGATTCTATGATTCTATCCTTTCTCTTTGCAAAGCTACATACTTGTCTTCTCTTGCCACAGTTAAATATAAGCAGTCTATTCCACCTGACTTCTGTGACTGCTCTGTACCTTCCTCTTTGCCTCATTGCTAAGAGTCTTTTACATTTGGCTGCAAAGGTAGGAAACCTCTTTCTTCGTCACCTTAAAAAAAAAGGTAAAAAAATCCCAGGACACTGCTGGAGCAAGCAACAAGCCTTTGCTAATCATAACTGCATTCCCATATCCCACCTCACCATCTGTCAGACCTTCTTCCTTAGTTATATCACCACTGTAGCTCCTGGCCAGGGACTGTTTCTTAAGGACAAGCCAGCCAATACATTGCACACTACTGAAAAGGCCAAGTAAAGACCTCTGGACATTTACCCTTCCCCTGCCTCCTTGGCATACAGCCTCAGCTGGCTTCTCTTCTATGGGAGGCTCCAGGCTTGCTCCCAATTTGGAGACAAGACTAGTTGGATGATACACCTGTCAGAGTACAAACTTATTCAGCTTTCCTTCAAGAGAATTAAGACAAGAAATCAGACACACATTTGCACTTCAGTATGTACTATTTTCCAAATTGTTTAGTGCAAGCTAGTGGCAAAGGCCTCACATGAGCAGCTACTGTCAAGGCAGATATAATACCATTCTATAAATTTTGTTTTTAAAACAGACAAATCAGGACATTTTGTATTATTTACAGCCCCACCTTCTCATTAATACTAGTTCACACTGGTCAGAGTAGCACCAAAATGCATAAGGATAGGCCAGTTTCCTTCTGGTTAAGCTATTTCAAAATGGGAAGAATTCACAGCTAGTCATCATTCTTAGGAGGACCATCCTGGCTTATGAGGACCAACTCAGGTTAGGTACAGTGCAGTCGCATGCACTGAGAGAAAGGTGTGTTTTGATCAGATCATCTACAATCCTTCATCATCCATCCAGAATAAAGGACCTCTACAGCCCCCCTAATGGATTTGGCCGTGGGAGATGACTCAGAAAGGACACAGAACATAAACAAGGACCATTAGACACATATGAGAAATAAAAGATGCCCCTTTAACACTAAATGTACTACAGAAGTACAATAAACCAGTCAGGGTCAAAAGCCCTTTTTGCTTTTTAACTACGAATCTCAAATCCAGATAATGGGCTGTCTGCCCGGGAGCTCAATGAAACCTGATCATTATCACAGTCTCCAGAGTGATATAAACAAGGCATTCCACTTTTGGCGAGGGGAGGGGGCAACTTCTTTTGAAGAATAGAAAGCCACAAAAAAAGGAGACATAACCTCCTGTCCCTTAGTGCTTCTGCAGGTTTCTACAACAAGCAGCTACTTGCTCCCACCATCTGCAGACACCAGTCCAGTCACTTCACCCAGTCTCTCCTGGACTGACATAATGGATGCAGTAGGTGCCTTCTTCTCAGCTAGCCTGACTGGGTTTCCAAGTGTCAATGCTGGTAGGACAACTCACCCTTTTGGCTGCTCACAGGAGCATGAACCCAAAAACGGGAGGGTGGGACAGCTCTCCGGAAGAAGAATGCTTGCATTTGACCCTCTGCTCCCACTCCTGGGTAGTTCTTGCATTCCTCCTGCAATCTTTGGGGAAGCAGCAGAGTTTCTAGATGTAATGCTTAGCACAGGTTTTCTCCCTCAGAAAGAGACCATCAACCACAGTCCAGCTGACACAAGCTCCTTGGAGTGGTCTAAAAGATGACTCTGAAGAAAACACGGAAGAAGTCTGTGTTGCTGATTTTACTACTGTGCCCCTCTGGCCAAAGGGCCTTCCTGCACACACATGCAGTTGCTTGGAAAGGTAGTTTGCTGAAATGTATAGATGGTCAGCACTTCCCATGGTGGTGGCCCTGTCCTGTACTTTGTCCCTGCCCTAATGCCCAGCGGCTGATGAAGGTCACTGTGAAGTTCAATTCCAGGCCTAACCTCAAAACAGCATCTCCCCTGTCTGGGCTACAGCAGGATCCTTGGACTCCCCACTAAAACTCCCCAAACATCCCATGGCAGACGCCTGACAAATACAATGGGAGTCTGAGTGCTCACAGAGCGAGTAATGCCTGCTGCCAGACAGCCTTAAAGGAGGGCCCTGTGAGTCTCGCTAGTACCTGGAGGGCAGTAACCCATACCAAACACACTTAATTGGAAGAGAGGCCATCCTACCACCACCACAGAGTAATCTTAACACAATCAGGTCACCAGCCTGGCTAAGAGGCAGCAGCAAGCCACACCATCATCCATGCTGGAGGCAGCATGAGGATGGAGGCATGGATGTTCGCTTTGAGCTGCTTTTCCTCCCCTCCTCAGCAGGTGACAAGGGATTTTTCTCACCCCACGAGGATGGTGTTTTTCAGAGTCACAGGGTGAGCAGTGATGTTCTTCCTCCAGCCCTCCTGATGCCATCTCAAGTCTAGGAGAAGGGCAATAAGATGCCTACCTTGGCAATAAGATTCTCTACCTTGGAAAGACTGTTCAGCCGTTCATTTTAGACTTTTTTTTTTCCAACAAAGTGGTCTCCAGTCCTAGCTGGGCCCTCTGGGCAGTGGTCTACATGCCTTCCTGAAATTGTATACTTGCTCTGTATGGGGCCACGCTGTGCCTTTCTTTTCTCCTCACCAAGCAGGAAGTGCATGAACACAACAGGATGGGCACTTCAGTACCATATTAACCAAAGAAGAGGCCTCTGCATTATCTCTGTGCCACTGACTTTGAAGAGGCGCGCTATGAAGTGCTGGCAACACAACATGTGAGTGTGCTGGTGCAAACAACCACACGTACAGTACTCTGTCAATACAGGGAGCTCTCCAGCAAAGGCTGGACAAACTGTACGTGGGTAGGCTCGGCAAGCACAGCCTGGTTGCCAAAGCTTCATCCTTGCTCCATCCAAGCATACAGGTGCTCTCACAGTGTCCTAAGGTTGGGACAGGATAAACAGACAGGAAGATTAAACCTCTGGGAGGCCATGTCAGTGGCTTCACAGGACAGTTCACCCATGGTCAGACTTAGGTCTCTCTTGAAGAAGTGTATAAGGATTTTAGGATGTCAGTCCAAAGAGGAGTATGATTACAAAAAAATCGCAATAGAGGCTGGAAAAGCAAACTCTGAAACGGTGCAGAACGTATGTAGATACTAAGCACTTATGAAAGGGGATATGTTACTGAAAGTGTCTGGAAATCAAATCATTTTGTTTCATCTGCAAGTGACAGATTACTGTTCATCTCTTGATAGATCTCAGAGGCAAAGGGCAAGGATAACTAAACCTTTTACAATTCATGCTTTTACCTATAGTTCATTTTCATATGCCTAAATTGGATCTGATCATTTAGATTGATTTTGCATTTCCCAGTCTCCCGTGGGATTCATTTGCACTCAGCCAATTTTCATTCCATTCCCCCTCCCAGATCGAGTAATGTGCTACTACACACACAAAAAAGCAGCAATGCCATTGTAAAATTAAAAAATAACTCCAAAACCCCCAAATCAAACAAAACACACCACACACCAACTTTAGAGCATGCAGTGAGAGCTTTTAAAATTCCAAGCAATAGGATTGTCTTTTTGTTTGGATAGTGATAGGAACAATAGGATTTTTGCCTAAGCCCTACAGTTTTAGGCAATCGGTAAAGAAAGATTTTAAAACATAGCAACAATATTCACTTGGCAAGGAAATGCATATTTAGAATTACTGAAATAGCTACAGGTGAAATTTTATAGATTCCCATTTAGTTGCACGAGTTGCCTTTATGTATGCTATTTTGCAAAAAACCACCATGCAGCAGTGAAACATAAAATTCTGGATAAAAGCAGAATCTGCAGGATGAGCAAGGCAGAAGGGGATCAGGTTGTCAGAAATTCGTATTTCCCAGGAAAGGAAAGGAATAAAGAGATACGGGACAAAACCAAAACAATGAAACGTCAATAAAGACAGTGCCTAAATGGAAAAACAAGGGGGGGGGGGGGGTGAAAAAGAAAAATTTAAAAAAGCATGCTATGAAAACAAATAGAAAAGATACAGGAGGAATACTAGACGATCAAAGAAGAAAACTAGTGATAGATGGTTAATATGGTGCAGGTCTAAATTATTTTTTCACAACAGTACCCACAAAAGGAAAAAAGATAACATCCTAGAGACTGAGACATGTTTTCCTAGGCTTGGGGGAGTGAATCGTTGAAAGGCTTTACCCTCATCATAAAACAGATAAGAAGGCAATTAGAACTACTGAGAGCCAACAAAGCACTAGACCCAGATGACTTAAATCCCCAAATTATGAAAGCGGAAGAAAGGGGAACTGGAAACCTTATAGAAAAGATTTATGACAGTTTACTGAGAACAGGGTATTACTAAAGGGCTGGAGAAAGAATTGATGCAGTTACCACACTTAATAGAGGAAAGAAGGAGCCAGGGAACAAATGTGTTCAGCAGTAGGCACAGATATAGGAAATGCTCACTAGGAAAGATAAAAAATTTGTATGAGGCTGAGATGAGATATGAAAATAATAAGGAAAAAGGGAGGACAGGAAACATACATTTGCAAAACTCATTATTTTTGGTTCCTTTGGATATCTGTTCGCCTTCAGTATTGATCACTTAACACTAGGCAAGGGCATATGTAGTAATGGCCATTTATCTGGGTTTAAGGCAAGACTGTAATGTGCAGCCCGAGACAGTCTCCCCCCGATCTGCATTCATGGTTGTTAGTTGAAGAGCACAGTTCTTCCTGATAAAGGATCCAGCACCGGCAGCTGCATAAGTCAGCAGAGCATAAACGTGTTCATTCCAGCAGCAGGCTCCAACCTCGCAGAAGCAGAAGTTAATTGAATAACCTGGCAGACACACCTGACCACTTAAGAGCACTTTCAAAAGTGCCACAAGGCATGAAGACATGTAAATAATCCTTTAGAGACTACAGAGCAGCAGCAGAACACCACTGAAAGACATATGAGTCACAACTCAACACTGAAGGGACACTTTCAGAAGTGCCCTTAATAAGTAAGTGTTTTTATAAGTGCAGACATCACAATTTGAAATTATTTGCATGGTCAAGGCAAGATATAAGGGGAAAACATTAAAGAGATTAATTTGATTTAAGGTCAAAACACAAAAAGCAGTAAGTGGATGCTTGTAATCCCTTCCCTTTCTCCCTCAAAACACTCTGCCAATTTCATCCCTCTAAATTATGCTGTTAATTTACTCTGGACATTAATTTGTACTTTTAATTTGTACTTTCTATTTCTAAAGAATTACTAGCTTCAGAAAAAGCAATATCTCTAGGATCAGAAGGTCAAAAATGCCTACATACACCTTTCTATTCATACATTTAGTATCTTGAGGGCAAAATCAGAGCTGCCAAATTTAAAAATAACCCAAACAAATTTTCTTGCCATAGTGTGATTTGGCACACAGAGCTGAGAGTCAGGTAGTCAATTAGCCCACTAACTCCTTTAAAGACCTTCTCACATACCACTTCACATTACAAGTTGAGCAAAGTACTATACAATCAATACACCAAGGATATTTTTCAAAACCAGAAGTATGAACACTTCCAACAAAATGAAGCTTATAAAAGCATAACCACAGCTATGGGAAAAGGCAGAGCCACAAGACAGCCTTTATACTTAAATAAATGTACAATCTTCAAAGGCCTTCACCTTTCTTATCAGCAAGCCTGTGCACACTCTTGTCCAGAGTTTGTCACACGATTTATCTTTCCTAAGGGGGGAAAGAGTTTCTGTGGGAAGTACTGTTAAAACACTGGTGCACTTCATCAGTGTGAAACAATTTAAAGAAATACTACTATTTTTAGTTTCAGTGAGGTGTTTAGTTCATTAAGTGGCACTTCTAGCTGTTCTAATCACCATGTCTACCTCTTCTTATGGCCAACATTTCTGATCATCAGAAAACTAAAATAAGCTTGTGACATATACATCATCCTCAGAGTAACAACAGGGATGAGAAAAGGCTGGATTCACTGAGGAAAAGACAATCCAAAACCAAAGAAAGATTTACCATGCAGCTCAAAATGCTCATGCAAGCACCAACAAATTAGAATTTGGTACCACATTGGAGTCAGACATCATGTTTTATTTGTCTGCTAAAAAGTGCCTCAAGTATTTGTGTACTAAATCCATATACCAAGATCACAGCAAGAGATTTCATAATAAAGTCACACATCAATTAACACACAAAATCAGCAGAACTACATTTACCAAAAAGAATTCTTGAAATATAGGATAGCAAAAGCAGCATTGGAAAAGGATTAAATGCACCAAATAAGGAAAGTTGGGACACAAGGGTAAGAGGAATGTTGGAACTTCAAAACAACTAATTTTAAAATGTAAAAGCTGTGAGAAGAGCAACAAAAAAATAGCCATATTAACATCTCCAATATTTTATAAGGACAGCTCTTTGTAGCTCCATTCTGAATAGTCATCATCTGTCATTTTATATCTGTGTATTCACAACTACACAGTTAACCTTACTAGAAGCTAAGAAGCTAAGGACTGGCTCTCCACTCTTTATTCACACCATTTTCTCACTGCCTTTCAAAGCATTGATTGGACAAAGAAATTTACACAGGTGGCATTAAAAGTGCTACACAACAGTCAGGAGCACACTTGCTGGTTATATACAATAAGATCAAAACCAAATAAGAGCTGTGATGCTTTTTGACTCAACACAGACTAGTTAGCTGCTAATTCAACTTCTGACACATATTCTCTGCACAGGCAATTTTTCTTTGCTCTTTTGTTTTTTACCTGATATTTTGACTTTTCATTTTACCAGGTCAGATCGTATCATCTCGGACAGCCTCAGGGGCTTCTGAGCAATCAATGGCACAGAGTACAAAGGCTGAAAAAGCGACTGCAGGTGCAAACTCTGCTATCTCTGATCCCATTTGGTGCACTGTAATCATCCATTGCTTAAGGCTTCAAAAACTCCAAAGCTGACCTTGTGCTTTATAAATCATGCTACTTTTACAGAACTATCCCCTTCAGCTATTAAATGAATTGTTTTGTATAAACATGCATTAGATCTTATTGTTCCTTTCCAAGCTTCCAAAGTGCGTAGCTTACCCCAGAGGAGAGAGAGGCTGAGAGAGACTTGGAAGATCATAACCAAAAAAAAAAAAAAAAATTAAAAAGAAACAAAAGAAAAAAACCCTAGCTACTATATTCTGGCTAGTCAAAAACTATACAAAACAATGTTTATCTTCAGGATTTATCCCTGTTAAAACAGTTTCTGGCATTATTTGAATGCAGCATAAGTTTCCCAACAACACTCAGCTCTCCAATACAGTAAAACAGATTTTTTTTCTCATTCATAATCTCATTTAATTAGCATAAGCACAGGAAAGTGCTATAAAGCTAACCTTCAGGCAAACAAACAGAAGTATTTTATGGCTACTATCAGGGCAGGGGAAGTCAATATATTAGGCTCATAAGGAAGCTCAAGACTTGCATCCATTTAGATACCCATCAAAACCTAGTTCCTGAACCCCCCCCACCTATGCCTGTAAATAACTAGTCAGCAAAGTTACTAAGAAACTGCACTTAGGTTTAGATATGTACCTAAATGCATACCACTTCAGATGCACTAGGCAGAGGGGGGCTAAGTTATTCCTTATTCACCAAATAGAGATGTTAAATCTTTCTCACTTGTGGGTATATGCGCTCAGACTACATATATGTCCAAACAAGACACAAAGGAAATATCATCATTATGTGCTACCCTGTGATTAAGACTGTCATCCAGGATGTGGGAGACCAGGGTTCAGCGCCCTTGTCTGCCTTGGGGATTAGAATCCATACCTCATCTATGCTTCCCTCCCCCCGCCAAACACCAAGCTATGGGATACCTTAAGCAAGTGGTGAAGGTAGATATCCCATTACACTGACACAACATCCTCTTGTGCATCTAGCCATTACACACTCTTGGAAATTCCCCCCATAGCATTTGTTTACATGGCATTTTGCAGGCAGGCACATGAAAATTCCAGCCAAACTCTGAGCCAGCAGGATACATGCCAGCTCTGAATGAAAAGCCATACTGTTGCATTTAGCACATCATTGAGCCTCAAATGATAAACTCTGCTCAGCAGTAAGCAACTTTAAGTCCTGGCATTTCTTAACTTTTCACTATTTAACTATATTAAAACCAAAAACGCCTGCTTGCAATATATTAAGTAGCAAGATTAGGAATTTTCCTCTGTAGCACTTCCCTAGGACTTGAGCTAATGGTAGTAATAAAAGACTGGCTTTCATTTTGTGGCCCTATCTGTAGGGGGAAAAGACACACACCTTGCCAATTTGTTTTACAGCTAAAAAGCAAGACAGTAATGCAATATGAGATCCGGGAGGAGCGGTTCTGCAGGCAAGCAGGCCATAGTTAATGTGCCAGTCAAAATGATCTAGCTGCTTCCGAGAAAAAGGTTAGAAAAAATGCAAAGCTTAAAAAAAAATCATGATCTTAATGAAAATATTTATCGTCTTTGACTTCCCTGTTCCCTTGCTAACAACAAGATCTATGAAAACCACTGCTAAAACATCCAAGATTCACACAGAGGACAGCTGCCAATTACTTGCTTACTTCAAAGGATTTGCTTCTATATGATAGACCAAAGATTTCAGTCTATTTAGAACCAAAAAAGCACCTTAAAGAAAGTAGTATGATTTTTAAAATCAAGCACTCAAGAGTAACAAAGAAATGAAACTAAGACCTGCTTATGCAACATTAATTCAACTACCTACTTACATATGCTCAGGTCAGACCTAACAGGGAAGGCAGTTAAAAGGACACTAGCCTTTTGCAAAGACATTTCTCAAAGCCAGGGCTAGTAATACTCACTCCAAAATTATTTCCATCCAGAAAGTTACTTACGACCATTCTGTCTAGTTTCGTTTAAGAAGTAGCAATGGTTTGTGAATGCTTTTGGAATTTTCAGTTTGTCTATATGAAAAATAGGTTTCAGTGCAATTATCCATGCACTTAGAGCCAAATCCCAAACCACCAGTCCAACATTCCCCTCACAGTAGGTTAACAGTTTGTATATATTTCAGCAGCAGGGCAGTCATTAAAAATTTCTGCTTACTGTTGGGAGTCTGAGCCTTGCCCAAGGGACTTTCTAGTTTAAGGCAGGTAGGGGTTGTGAACCAGCAGCAGTGTGAAGCCTGACATTAAATTCTGAATGTTGTTGTATTAGTAAGAGAGGGGGCTGAATCTGAATAAAACCTCAGGAGAAGTTCAGTATTACATGTATCATGTTATATCCAAGACAGATTTTGCAAGAGGATTGAATCTTAGTCTTAATGTGAAGTATGAAAGTCCTCACCAGAGGAAAGAAGAAAAAATCCTTCAGGGGTTTGTCTAAGTTAACCTCGTAACTATGGAGTTAATACTGAGTTAATACTGAGGTTGGGTAAATAGCTATTTACTTACTTGTCTAACATTTTCTTGTGTAAATGTTGAATTCAGTCTAAGAGACCAAACACCACTGCATTCCTTTCCTGTGAACGTGGCAATTCCTAAAACTGAGAGAAGTACAGCATTTCAGCAGGGAGAGCCTGAACCTCAGGACACTCCCTATGAGTCTGCAACACTCCCTCACTCCCCTCATCTGTCCATGATGTTATGTTGCATACTTTAATGATCACAAAACAATTTTTCTTGAACGACCTCTGCCCCATTCTGTAAGTTCCAGACTTGGAGAGTGAATCAAGGCTGCACATGCAGTACAAAAGGCTGTCTTCTGCAAGTACTCAGTTTGGCCAGAAAGCTGGAAGAAAAATTTGAATGAAGCCAGAACTGCAGAAAGAAGAGTATGGTTTCATAGTCAAGGCTGATAAGTGATAATCTGGAGCATGATAATCTGGAACATTTTTTTCTGGACGTGTCCCTGTCATAACACTTTTCTTTTAGTTTTAGTTAGTACTATACAATGCTAAGTACTTGGGGGGGGGGATAGAAAAAAAAATCATTCCAAGGCTTCTGAAGTTTTGAATTGCAATTCTTGTAGCATTGAATTGCAAGATTTAATTCTAATCTATTAAATTGTGAAATATGGGGCCTTTTAACCTGCTAAAAGTGTTCTGAAAATATTAGTCATACCTGACTAATATTTGAGAATGCTTAGATACCGTCGTGGCAACGTCCACATAAGAAACCATTAGGAAGTTAATAAATCTGTTTACTTAGCATAATTTTAAGAAAGGACAGTAAATATGGTCAAATTTAGACATTGAATTGCTTGTTATTTCATCATCAGTTATGGTATACAGAAGTAGCACAGCAAATAAAGGTAGCGTAATATATTTGGCCCTATATACAAAACTAGTAGACATTGCATTAAGAACCTGTTTAAAAATGTTGAGTTTTGTTAACAACAATCCAGAATTCTGAACAGTTTTGCTGTTGCCACAGTCATCCCAATTAGGCATGCTTAAATTTCAAAAATAGAAAAGCAACAGCAGATGTGGGGACAAAGGTCTTATTTTTTATACTATCATTAACAAACAAAGTGTTAAAGGAAGATAAGAAAGAGACCCTTTTCTCTTATTCTGTGCAAAGCTTCTGAAACTCTGAAGCATCTAAGATGATGTTGTTTAACATAGAGAACTACATACACATTTTTACATCTTGTTGTAGAACTTCATTAATGAAGTTGCTCACACTAAGGAAATACTACTTACAGGCCTGTTTCTTTTCCAAGGATTCACAGAAAAAGTCTTTAAAACTTTCTAAACTGTAAAACTTTTTTAAAAAGTAATGTTAAATAGAAGGAATTCAGCAGTTTGCAGTAAAGCTTATTTCTCAGGACAGAAAGTACATTCCTTCTTCGTGGCCTGTAAAATACAGAGTACCCTATTACAGAAATTGACAAGTAATTACAAGGTCAAAAGAAGATTTTGTTGTTTGTTTGTTATAAACTGCCTTCAGCTGATACTGATTTGACCACAGGACTTCAGGCTACATATATTCCAAAATAATTTCAAAATACTAAACAATTAACTTGTGATTTTTCTTCTCTTCACAGACAAACTGTGGTTTTCCTACATGGATTAGTCTTAAAATGAATTGGTTTCTTCTCCTGTTATGCTTACTTGACGACTTCATACCTTCCTTGCTTTGTTTTTTGGACTCGATCTGGGAGAAAGAAAGTTTCCTCTCTAACACTGAACTGTAGGCTGCCCATAATTCAGAAAACTCTTCCTAAAAATTGAGGGAAAGTGAAGTGTGTCTTGTTTGGTTTTGTTACTATGCCTGCTAGTGGTAACGTTTAAGATTCTGAGAAGCTTCTTGCTGAGTCTAGACTGAAGTACATCCTAATTACCATAATCTTAACAGGCAGTAAAAAAAAATCAAGCCTCCATATCTGTGGTCAAGAGGAACAATTTGATACATATAAGGCACATCAATTACTTTTTCTGTGTCAATATCATTGTTATGGCTTAGATTAAGAGAAAAAAGTTCTTTTAGACTGCAGATAATGGCAAACTTGTTCCAAGATTTACGAGATTATTTACTATTTAAGATGTTTCTTCATTGCTCAGAAGTTATTATCATATACTCAGAAGCCTTTAAGCATATGCTGAAATAAGACACTTAACATGATAGTATTTAACTGGCATATATCCATATTTCGTATTCGAAAGTATCTTATTTGTAATCGTCTTTTGAAGATCTCAGGTTAGATTTGGCTTTCTAGGCAAATGGCTATGCACATCAATTTTTTTTATTATTTCCAGAAAAATCCATTACAAATTCCATGTTACATATAAATTTGCTTTGAAAAAACAAATCCATTGTGTTTGTACAGATAAACTATGCACAGATCTGTAATCCTGTTTCACGTCAGCAAAAGGAGACATTTTAACCATAGCATGGAAATATTTTGCAGGTGCTGAGAGTGAAGTATAATGGAATAGTTTAACTGTTGGAAAGATCCCATTAAAAATTCAAGCAAATTAATATTAAGAAAAATAATATTCTATCCCATTTAAGATTTTGTATAGTCTTTTTAGTTTTTGCCCACATGTGTTGTCAGGAGAGGATTCTTACCATTACACAAAAAGATATTCTCAGCTTCTTCAAACTTCTTTCCATTTACTGTGTAGCAAGAATAGTCAGCAATTCAAGAATGTAACCTGTGTGGCGTATTTTGGTGGACATACCCTGAGGCTGCAATTCTGTAAGTGATTAACAGAAAGGAAACAAATGCCTCGTTGTTATCTATTGGCTGAAGCAATCACCATCATGACTGTCAAAGAAAGCAGCAGAAGTTACTGAAAGGAAGACAAAATGAGCATCCCTCTGGGCATCAAGTTTACAGCACTAGGCTATTTCACTGCAATATACAGAGTAATTCAAAATCAGATAAGTCTTCACAGCATGACCAACTGTATAGAATAACTTTGCACACTAAAAGGATATTAAAAATTTCCATAAAGTAGTATGTAATCCCTTTTTTTTTCCTAAAGTAAAGAATACTGTTGAGAAGAGTCTATCATTAACTAGCAGGTGATCACACACATGTTCTTTTGTGACTGTTGAAAACAGAAAGGAAATGCAATTCGTCATCAGAATACTGTCCCAATTATTGGTACTGACCCTTTAAAAAAATACTGACAAATCAAATGAAACATCAACAGAAAAACAATGTGAAAGGAGTTCACTTTGTGAGGGAAGATTAGAAGAGCTACAGATTGCAATCTCCCTTTCCACACCTCTCAAGTGGATGGACCACAAGACAGGGACTGGGGGAGCAAAGTCCCTCCCACTCTAAGAGAAGATCAGGTTCATGACCACCTGAGGAACCTGAACATACATAAGTCTATGGGACCAGATGAGATGCATCCCAGAGTCCTGAGGGAACTGGCTGATGTAGTTCCCAAGCCACTCTCCATGATATTTGAAAAGTCATGGTGGTCAGGTGAAGTCCCTGGGGACTGGAAAAAGGGAAACATTGCACCCATTTTTAAAAAGGGTAGGAAGGAGGACCCTGGGAACTAACGACCTGTCAGCCTCACCTCTGTGCCTGGGAAGATCATGCAACAGATCCTCCTAGAATCTATGCTGAGGCACATGGAGGACAGGGAGGTGATTGGAGACAGCCAGCATGGCTTCACCAAGGGAAAGTCCTGCCTGACCCACCTAGTGGCCTTCTACGATGGAGTGACTATATCAGTGGATGAGGGAAGAGCTACAGGTGTCATCTATCTGGACTTCTGTAAGGCCTTTGACACGGTCCCCCACAATATCCTTCTCTCTAAATTGGAGAGAGATGGATTTGATGGGTGGACTGTTTGGTGGATGAGGAATTGGTTGGATGGTCGCATCCAGAGAGTAGTGGTCGATGGCTCAATGTCTGGATGGAGATCAGTGACAAGTGATGTCCCTCAGGGGTCCGTATTGGGACCCCTGAGGTACTGTTTAATATCTTCATCAGTGACATAGACAGTGGGATCGAGTGCACCCTCAGCAAGTTTGCAGAAGACACCCAGCTGAGGGGTGCAGTGGACACCCTTGAGGGAAGGGATGCCATTCAGAGGGACCTGGACAAGCTTGAGAATCGGGCCCACGTGAACCTCATGAGGTTCAACAAGGCCAAGTGCAAGGTCCTGCACCTGGGTTGGGGCAACCCCCAGTATCAACACAGGCTGGGGGATGAAGGGATTGAGAGCAGCCCTGCTGAGAAGGACTTGGGGGTACTGGTGGATGAAAAGCTGGACATGAGCCAGTAATGTGCGCTCACAGCCCAGAAGGCCAACCGTATCCTGGGCTGCATCAAAAGCAGCGTGGCCAGCAGGTCGAGGGAGGTGATTCTGCCCCTCTACTTGCTCTGGTGAGACCTGACCTGGAGTACTGCGTTGAGCTCTGGAGCCCTCAGCACAAGAAAGACATGGAGTGAGTTGGAGCAGGTCCAGAGGAGGGCCACAAAAATGATCAGAGGGCTGGAGCACCTCTCCTATGAGGCAAGGCTGAGACGGTTGGGGTTGCTCTCTACAACTACCTAAAGGAGGTTGTACCAAGGCAGATGTCAGTCTCTTTTCCCAGGTGAGAAGGATGAGAGGAAACAGCCTCAAGTTGTGCCAGGGAAGTTTAGATTGGATATTAGGAAAAATTTCTCCACTGAATTTTCCAACCCTTCCCTGGCCGGCCTGTTCCAATGCTTGACAAGCCTTTCAGGGATGACTACTCTCAGGTAGTTGTAGAGAGCGATAAGGTCTCCCCTCAGCCTCCTTTTCTCCAGGCTAAACAACCCCAGTTCCCTCAGCCGCTCCTCAAAGAACTTGTGCTCTAGACCCTTCACCAGCTTCGTTGCCCTTCTCTGGACATGCTCCAGCACCTCAATGTCTGTCTTGTAGTGAGGGGCCGAAACTGAACACGGTATTCAAGGTGCGGCCTCACCAGCGCCGAGTACGGGGGGACAATCACTCCCCTAGTCCTGCTGGCCACACTATTTCTGATACAAGCCAGGATGTTATTGGCCTTCTTGGCCACCTGGGCACACTGCTGGCTCATCTTCAGGCAGTGTCAACCTCTTCTGCCAGGCAGCTTTCTAGCCACTCTTCCACAAGCCTGTAGTGTTGCCTGGGGTTGTTGTGACCCAAGTGCAGGACCCGGAACTTAGTCTTGTTGAACCTCATACAGTTGGCCTTGGCCCATCGATCCAGCCTGTCCAGATCCCTCTGTAGAGCCTTCCTATGCTCCAGCAGATCAACACTCCTGCCCAACTTGGTGTTGTCTGCAAACTTACTGAAGGTGCACTCGATCCCATCATCCAGATCATTGATAAAGATGTTAAAGAGAACTGGCCCCAATACTGAGCCCTGGGGAACACCACTTGTGACCGGCCGCCAACTGGATTTAACTCCATTTACCACAACTTTTTGGGCCCGGCCATCCAGACAGTTTCTTACTCACTCAGCGCAGAGCACACCCATCCAAGCCATGAGCAGCCAGTTTCTCCAGGAGGATGCTGTGGGAAACCGTGTCAAAGGCTTTACTAAAGTCCAGGTAAACAATATCCACAGCCTTTCCCTCATCCACTAAGCAGGTCACCTTGTCATAGGAGGAGATCAGGTTAGTCAAGCAGGACCTGCCTTTCATAAACTGGGCCTGACTGATTGCCTCATTGTCCTGTACATGCCACATGATGGCATTCAAGATGATCTGCTCCATAACCTTCCCCAGCACCAAGGTCAGGCTGGCAGGCCTGTTCCCCAGATCTTCCTTCTGGCCCTGCTTGTAGATGGGTCTTCCAGGTCTTCAAGGGATCTTAGGAGGCTTTTTCCACATGATGCAACACTTTTTGAGATTTCTAAACATCCCATAGCAAGAGTGAATGTTTTTCTAACTTCCTGCGCCCAAGACTCTGCTTATCAAAGATTAGATAGAGACCATGAGATGCAATTAAGTGGAACAGACAGGCCAACCAAATGGAAAAAGAAGTGTAGACAATCATCTGTTACTGTTGTACAACTACTTCCACTCCCACTCTTCCTTCCTTTCCTACTTTACTTTCTCGATTTATAAAAGAAGTAGCATAGGAAGAGTAGGAATAGGAAAAGTTTGTCATACATTCAGTTACCTCCAGTGGCTTACGCAGGACAGCATCTAGCAAATGAACAGTGATACATTTTTGTCTGTACCCTCAAGCTCTCTGAAGGTAATAATAAAAAAGCTTGTTCTTATTTTTTTTCTTCCATTTTAGCTTAAGTATTACCTAAATCCTCTTGCTAAAGAGACATGACTATCTAATCATCTCAGAGGTGACAGTAAGAGCCAAGCTGGTGTATCAATAAAGAAATCTGGATCCAGGATTTTTTCTCCTTTTCAAAAATAGCAAAGTCATTGACTATCCAAATTAGACCTGAAATTCAGGTTTTATTTAAATAAAAGGTACAATAAATTAAATAATAGTTTCTTTAAAATGTGAAAGTTTGATCACACAACTACAACATCCTGTGCTAATCTAAAAACAGGAGGGTAGACCTATTCAAAAAGTGAAGATTGCCAAGTCTCAAAGCATGGAATACAGTTTGTGTACAGACTTTGAGCAAAAATATTAAATCAAGTGATAAGTTCGTTCTTCCTTACTCTCTTTACAGTTCAAATTTCGTATAACCATTGAAAGAGCTTGTGCCACCTGATGCATGCTTAATGCAGGCACTTCCAAAACCAGTATTTTTATATGACTGCACTTTACAGAACTTCAAAAGCTGTTTAATTACAAAGACCTTTGTTGACTCATTATAATCTCATTGACAGTTACAGAGTATTATTTTCTTTATTAGTCAAAGTCTCAAATTGCTAGAATGTGTATATATGATCAAAAATAAATCAGTATAGTTAAAGAACACATTTCACTTGTGCCAGGCTAGGATGGAGGAAGAAAACATCTTGCAGTCTAGACTTTAGAGATACTGAAAAGAAGATTCTCTGTTATAATGCCCTTATTTTGAATAACAACAGAACCTAATTGTACTAGTCCTTTTCTATCCATTAGCTTACTTTGGGATACTACAGCCAGAGCAAAGAAAGAGAAGAGATGGGTCAATACTGTTTAAAGAGGAACAGAGAAATCTCTACAGTGTTGTTTGCTCAGACCAGGTGGGATATATAGGAGACCTTTAAGGTCATTTGGGGAAGGAGTGTTCTTGGCTATTTTAGGTGCTGACATTGTTTTTCTACTAACAAGATGATTGAGGTTGGTTAGCTGGAGTACTGAATAGTTTCAGTAAAGAGCTAAATAAATGTAATGTGCATTGATTACACCTCAAAAACTAAAAGAGCCATCAGATACTGACTTCTAGTCTGCGCAGAGCTTAAAAGTCATTTGGTATTGGTATATTTTAAACTTCACCTTTACATCAAAAGACAGATATAAAAACTGGGATGTTTTACTTGGGTACCTTAAGCCTCTGGATTAAAATATAGGTTAGTTCTTCAATTTTGGTGGTATACAAAACTTGTACAAAGCATCCCTGACTAAGACATGGCTCTTCATCTCTCAATTTTGCATGCTTTGGTAATTGGTTTTAATCACAGGACTGTGTTTTATCTGCAGATGTCACTTCACAGCATGGAGGTAAACATCTGGCTAATAGGGTTGTACTGGACTCCTTTTTTGTTCCCTCCAATTCCTCAAAACCTACGTATCTATGTTTGACAGTGGGCTGCCTCTCTTCCTCAAGGCATAGGAAGGAAACATAGTAAACAAATCCAGGTGGCTAGTTCCGAATGTAGAAAGCAATAAATGCTCCTTAAACGGAAGCTTTCTCCGTGTTGGCAACATCAGCAATGCTACTGCTTTAACTTATGGAGAACAGTTCTAAAATATATGGTAGACAGATCATTTACAGATGTTCAGTCCCAAAGTATATCTTGATTTATAACACAGTGTAGTATGCTATAGAAGTATTCATCTAGGTCCAAGGTAAACAAGAAGTACAAAATAGGTACAATATTTGTCACCCATTAAGAGTATCTGCCTATATGAATCACAAGGTAAAGAGAAATAAAATAAAAATAATTTTGATCAAGTTTTGGTCTTTCATTTATGAATGAAGTAATAATATTGCTACTTCATCATCCTTATCCTGGGCATATTAGCACAGCTTATTTCTCCCTAAACTAGAAACCAAAGATCAAGAGACAATGCTAGACCCAGATTTACAGAGATTATATCCCACCTAAATTCTTGTGACATATTTCTCACTGGCTAGGTGACTATCAAGGCCACACAGTTGATCAAAGGCTTACAAGTGCCAGGTACAGGCATCTAGGTGGAACACTTAGGTAGAAAACTAGGTAGGCATGTAGGCATTTAGGTAGAAGCCAGATGAATCTGCGCCCAAGAATCATATTCAAACAGATCTCGTCTTGCAAGGGAGCCACCTTTTTATGAGAAAGCTGTTGAAAACACACCTTTGTCTAATTTTCGCAGCTCTGAAATTTTAAAAAACTCCCCCTCCAGTTTAAACTAACATAAGAGAACCTGTTTAGCAGAAGCTTATTAATACTGCAGATTTCCACTTCATCCGGGATAATCCAGAAAAGTCCTGTTTTTCTGTCTG
Organism: Phoenicopterus ruber ruber; assembly: GCA_009819775.1. Taxonomy (NCBI): domain Eukaryota; kingdom Metazoa; phylum Chordata; class Aves; order Phoenicopteriformes; family Phoenicopteridae; genus Phoenicopterus; species Phoenicopterus ruber. The sequence continues at coordinate 24,137,040 of CM020246.1, forward strand.
CCATGTCTGAACATGGAAAGTTGTATCAAGCCAAACCACACTGTCAGACTACTCCTTACATAGTTCTGGTCCTCCCTTTCCACTTCATTTTTTCCATTTTTTGGGAGGAGACCAGACAAGGTGGTCATTCCTCAGGAGTCCTTGATTTGGGTTCCTGCCTGCCATTGTGCGTCTCTGAGGTCCTCTGGGCTTGTGCAGATGGGCCTTTAGCAAGCTGCTGGCTCCTGTGATGGACTTGGCAGGATATTATTTGGCCTCTCCCTCCTACCATCATCTCTCTGAGCTCCTTTGTGGCTGTTTTATCACATAACCTACCACTTTTAGATTTAAAAATAAAGAAATAGGCAAAGAATTTTGGAAAAAAAGTCATTTTTAAGGATGTTATTCAGAGTGATAAGACATCTAGAAAATGGCTATTTGTAATTTAAGCTTTCCATTTATCCTTACAGTCTTAAGCTGTAATGACTGACAGTTACAAAAGCACTGGTAGAACCAAAGGAAGTAAAGTAGAGATAAAATAGTACTTAAAAACGAAAGTTGCAGCTGGTTTTGCACCTTTCTTTCTTTCTTTTTTGATCTCATCATAGTTCTGCCTTGCTTGGCAGATCTTAGAAGATTTATATTTTGAACACACTCTGAGCTACATTTCTCCTGAGCTTATCTTATGCTTAGCTTCATCTTTTCATAAAGCTTCTGCCTGTTTCAACATCACATAGCAAGTGACAGATACATGGTGATAAGTACTAGCATTAGATGGGATAAATACACATTCTGACTGTGGGTTTCAAATACTACCATTGTGAAACCACACTTGGATACAGAGAGTCTGATTAGAGCCAAGTGTTTAATTTTTTTTCTAGAGCTTACAGGTTCTGGCATAAACAGCAGGTACCTCTGCTTCTTCTACTGCTTTTAGAATAAGAAAAAGTTCAGTAACACAGTATAAATTCAGTAAATATAATACCAAAGGATTTTTGGTTTCATATTAATAGGGAGGCCAATGAACAGATTATGAACAGGCAAGGAGGGGAATCTCACTTTACTGACTTTGGCCTAAGATTCCCTGAGATAGGGAAAAGAGAAACCATAATTGCTCTTTTCTAACCAACACAGCATAAGCTTGACTGGTGGCAATGCTTGTTGTTAAGATTACTAGATTTTCTCTTTTATAACGACCTGCTCCTCAAGTGATTAGCTACTCAGCAAGACAGCAGCTTTAAATACTTTTCAGTTTCTTTTTACCACCTGGGCTTGCAGCATCTATAATTCTTTGACCACCAAGAATCCGATAACTGAGATTAAAGCTAGCAACATTCAAGCTGCTGCTGTTTCAATTTATTACCAGCTGTTCAAAAACCAGTAATTTAATACCTACATGAAAGCAGACAATTAATAGAGTTTCTGTCTCTCTGTCCTTGCTAACAGGGCTCGAAATAGCTAATCACACAAATGCAGGACCTAATTCTCCTAGGCTGTTACAAAGCTCAGTGATGACCATTTGAATTGCCTCTTCATGTGCACACATGCCAGAGCAGTGCTTGATTTCAAAGCAACGATTCAGTCAGATTGACACTATATTTTCTGAAAGCAGGCACGCATCATCAGATCTAGTTAGGTCAAGAGATCAAATCTCTACTTATTCTTACCCTGGTAGTGTCTGCATGAGCTACAATCTCTGAAAGGTACATTTTCACAGAATTACCACATACCAAACACTTGTTGCTTCTCACAGCAGTGAAGTGATCTCCTTTGCCACCCTGCAAAGCAACATCAGTAAAATTGCACTCATCTACCTGAAAACCAAGAGTATCTCAGCTCTAATCACTGTAGTGCCAAAGGAGTTGTTGGCTCTGACTGCTTTGGCACCATCAGCACTGAAGATCTTCTGACTGCTGGCAGGCTCAGTAATGAGTTCCCAGTACTAGGGGATTATCAGACCAGGCCTGTTTTACTACCTTTTTGTTCTAAGCAGAAATCTAAGAAACAATTACCTTGCTAGGGAAAAAGTGTTACTCTCCATCAGTGATAAAGAACTTTTTCTTCTAGCCTTTGAACGGGATTACAAACAGCAACCATCCCCTACATCTTAACCCTTTATTGAATTCCCCACAGGGTAAGAGATTAATAGTTAAAATTTTACATATATCTCTCTCATAGGCTATAAGAGTCAGTGACACCATGGCCAGCCTGGGATCTGTCTGTGTGCCTTCCTATTTGCCCTCATGCAACTTAACTGAGTAATACAGAATGTCTAGAATTGACTAAACGCGATCACTTGCTCCACACAAATCCTCATGAGCTCCATGCATTTGCTGTTCTTCACAGCTCCAGATATTAGGCATCCCTTGGGAAATCCAAGCATCCTTATGGATCACTTTATCACTTCAAGAAATCAACTCATGAGTGCAGCACAAAGACTTCCTGAAAAAGATTTGGGAGCAACTTCCTATTCACTAGAATTGTATGCTCCAGCCCTAAGTCACAGCAGCACCATCAAGAGGTTCAGCTTTCCTTTAGACAGAATTGCTCCAGCAGCAACTCCAGAAACACCCTTCCGAACCACAAAGGAAGCATCAAAGAGCCTATTGACAACCCTCCTTAACCTCCTCTTCAGAAGCCTCCCAAGGGGAAAAGCCACCTAAAGGCAGTTTTGAGAGGAACTGTAAGAGCCGTGGATCAACCCACTTCACAGTCTGACAGCTACTTCTATTAGTTTTAGAAAGTGCCTGGGGTTACCTAGGACTAATGGTTTCTCAAAACTCTCACCAAAGGGTTCACAGACAATTTCCAAACTCTTTCAAGCCTCTCTGCGTTTCCAGTGCCTAGCTGGAGAATGAGTGATGATGAAGAAGTCAGTTCCCTAATACACCCGAAGAGGAAGCACGTACAGGACCTCAGGGGGACGAAATCTAACTCTACTTCTGCTGCACAAGCATTTTGGAGTCTCTCATTTCCAAATGTACAAGTACTTGACTTTGTTTGTATACAGTCCAAAATCTATCTGTATATCGCATTTCTCACGGCTGCGATGACAGCACCAAACCAGCCAGAGTAATACATCAGAGGGACTCAGTGCAACATCTTAAGTGTTTATAAATTAAGCAAACACAGTACTGCACCTCACATGTAATATCAATTTGCCTCCTATATGCCTTTTGGGTTAGTCACAGAATTACTACTTCAGAGCTTCATGAAACAGGAGAAGTGGTTTTGTGCTGAAACCTCTCCACTGCAAGCCAATTCAGCAAGTGCATTCCCTCCTTTCTGTGGCATCACTGCCCCTGTGTCTGCCTCTGCCGACTCCCATACATAAGGAACACAGAACAAATGTAAGAGTTATGTCTTGCGCAGAGCAGGTTCTTCATAAAGGTAACAGAGGAGTTGCTGTGGATTACAGGGAACAGGAAGGTGATTGCAGTATTGATCCTTACCCCCATCACTTCTTCAACTGCTGCCTATCAGAAAAGTATATTTACTCTGTAATGACATGGTAGGTTGCAAAAGAATCTGAAGCAGAAGAAAAAGGAGACAAAATACATAGTTTGGGAAAGATCTCTGTCAGTTTGTAACTAACAACACTGAAGGAAACTCAATCTTTTATCTAACGCATTCACATATAAGATGAAGTGTTCAATATATTCCTTTTTATTAAATTTTCAGAAAAATATAACCGCAAATAAGCCTTCCAACTATTTGTTAATTATTTTGGTTGAATCACAGGAGCACCCAGATACCATCATATCAGCATAGTCCTTCATCAAATGCTTACATATGAAAATGGGTCAGACTATCCACCCAGAAAAATCATACTCTTCCTTGTATGTTTACTTCAACATTGTTATGTACTTATATGGAATTGTTAAACTAATCATACTTTTGCCAAACTAGCTATAACATAATCCACCTACAACTGACCAACTACAGAATCAAAATTAAACAAACATTTTGCTGTTGTTAAACTTTTTTTTTCTGTGGGTTTGAGCTTCTGAAGCCAGAAGGTCACTTGGATTATGTATACAATGTTGGTAATTGCATTCCTTAAATCTACAAAATGCCACGAAGCTCACTATTTTCCAAAATAGCTTTGCAAACAATGACAATTACTGCCCAGACATTTTCAAACACAGCAGGTTATTGGCTTAGGCAGTGATGGAAACCCTAAAAAGAAGATAAATATTTTGAAATGCACTGTAAATCAAATTTGTGCACTGGACTAAGAATGGATTATCTGCCTCTAAACAGCAAAAGATGTTTTAGTTTGAGGGGCTTTTTCCATGCTGATTTACTAGCAATGATTTTAAATTGTGTCTTTGTGATTTTTTTTTTATTTTCTGAAGATTTTTAGCAGTTGCATTGTCATAAATAGTCTACTATAATTAGTTATACATACTTTACTCATTACATTTAATGATGTCCAAGAATTCACTGTTTCTCAATATTTTAATAAAAAGTACATTTTTCAGATTAAAAATTGATTGGGAACAATGCTATGTCGGCTTCATGCTGCTCTGCAAGTATTTATAGCAGATGTATCTACAGTCTCAACTGGGCAAATTTCTATGATGTAATTAACCGAGTCCTTGACTAAGAATAAGTCTGTGAGGAGGATTATTATATTGTGATGTACTATATTCTGATACTGTAGTACCAAGACAAAGGCAGCCACCTTTTGCATCCTTCATTTCAGAAAGTATCTGGACAAGAAAAAAAGGCAGCCCAAAAGGGAATTCATACAGTTGACTGTTCAAGCAGCTTTGGCTAGGATCAATAGAGAGGCAACATCAGGAAGCCAAAGGCACTGGTTTTATGTATGTGCACTCAAAGCTGGTTATGAATTATCAGGTTTCTGACCTTGTGCCAGATTCACATTCTCTGGCAGAGCAAGACTGTTGTAGGATGAAGACAACATTACCTTCGTACTCTCCAAGGAGTCCTTCAGCAGACCACAAGTTCAGGTTCACTGGGCACCTTCATGAAAGAGGTGATGTAAGTAGGACAGGATGCTGCTGGATTGTTGCTGAGGGTTTACTAATTAGTATGGAGCTGGTATTGCACTCTTCTCTTTCCTAGCAGATCACAGATGTTAGACACAAAGAGAATGTGCGCAGAATACCACTGGGCTCTGGCAGTTCCCAGCTGGAAGACAATCCCTTGAAATGACCCAGAAGGAAGCAGCATTCCGCTAAGTCAGGTCATTATTTTTATAAAATGAAGATCAAAGCTTAAAATTTTATAAAACAGTTGCCTTCACTGAGAAAGACAACTGATACTTCCTAAAAAGTGTAGTGAGCATTCCACTCTCAATCAGAATGGGATATTTATCTTTCCAGCCCTTGTAATTTTATAATGTCTGAAAGTATTTGTGTTTTCTACTGAAAGACGGCTGCAATGATGTGAATCCAGCTGTTGAGTTTCCTACTTTTCTTCTTACCCTTAAAGAATTAATTTTCTAGCTTTGCTCAGTATACTGAGAGGGAAAAATGTGAAACAAGTAAACCATAGGGCTTTAAAAAAGGCTAATAAGAGAATAGTAACTCAGAAGTTTGGGTTTGGTTTGGTGGGTTTTTTTCCCCAAAGATAGTTTCATTATTTTTTTCAAATTCTGGCTCAAGACTTTTGAGCAGTAGGGCTGACTGTTCATCTGTGCATCCTTTTCCAAACCGCCATAGACTAAGTTCAGGTAAGTAAGGGCCATTAAAAGCAACCTCCAAGAACAGCATGAACTTGATCAAAATAAAGATAAACCTACACCGTTGAATGACACACAAGGAAAACACAAGCAAAACCAAGCTGACATTTTACACGTAACCACAGCAGTCCATTGCACAACTCTGGACACCCTATGCAAGGTGACTGCTTTTGTAATCAAGTTGCTCAAGCCACAGAGGAATGATCAAAATTTCAGTCCAAAGTTTACCAAAACATGTCACCACTCTCTTACCCTTTTATATTTAAAGGAGATTCAAGGTTTATGGTGTTGAAGGCTTTAAGTCTCAGACTGTTAACAAGCAACATACCTCTTGGCAGCTCTTCACTATCCTGATGACCAGCTGAGAGTCAACACACGCTGTAAGCGTTTGTTCATCAGCTCAGCAGAATTACACGGGACTCAGCAAGCATCTGGCATTCGAGAACACTGCTGTCTTTGCGGCAGGCAGATTTATAGACATCATTTTTGCAACTGCTACTTTTCGTGATCATTTGCAGTTCACTCATCTGCTAAATGCAGCATGGCCAATTAAAACAGGCTATCCAAAGAGGTATAGAGTTCAGCTCACTGCTGCAAGTCACCAAGAGAGTCACAGCTTCTTTCTTTTAATAGTATATATATGGCATTTCAGGAGTTCACTGAAGGGATTAATCTGCCCAAGGGTGTCTCTGTCTCTGCAGTCCCTGCATGGGCCCTCCACTCTCCATCCTGAGGACTGAGCTGCTGCAAGGGAAGTCCCCTGGCCCTCTCCGATCTCCCAGCTTTTCTACAAGTTTCTCGCAAGCTCCATCTACCCACAGCAGCCATCTCCTTTTCGCTGTAGGGGCACCTCTGGCCAGGACCTGTGGTCTCCACCAGTTCATCCAACCCTTGCCCTGGGATCCCCTCGCTACCCGAGATTCCCTCAGCCCCTCACGCCCTCCCAGCTCCCCTACTCCATGTCATGGCCTCGCGCTCTCTCCCCACCCCCCGGCCCCTCGGCAGCTCTCCCAGCCCGGCGGCGTCCCGCTCTCACTGAGCAGGCCCGACGATACGCACACCCCAGAGCTGCGGCCCCACCGTGGCTCCCCCAGCCCCACCATTGGCCTTCTGCCTCAGCTCGAGCCCTCCCGCTCACGTGCAGGGACTTCTCCCTTTGGAGCTGTGTGGCTGCTCGCTGTGGTGTCCCCTTCACTTCTCCAGGCGAGGAGGCAGCTGCGGGGAGCTGGTGCCCGGGCGGCGGTTACTGCTCAGCCCGGCCCACACAGCCGGCGAGGACCATGGGCGCTCCTTACCCAGGGCACTCCCCAGACCCGTGGCTTCCCAGCGTGAAGCTGACCCACGCCCAGCTCTCGGCCTCCCCTCGGGTGCCAGCTGCTGGTGGAGCAGACCTGTCACAGCTGGGACCTCAGCAGCTCTCCACACCACACACGAGCGACTGGGGCAAGCCCCAGCCCCGGCCGGGCACCGTGACAGGCTTGTGCCCACCAGCAGCCTGTGCTGGCTGCGGCTCTGAGCTGCCACAGGCCACAGGGCTCGGCTCCCGAAGAGCGCTGAGGGACACCCGGTGCTGTAGGCAGGAAGGCCAAGAGGAGGCTGCTGGCTGAATTTGAAAGATGCCCTGGTAAGAGCGTGGTTTTGAGTGCAGCCCGTCCCCACCACGTGTGCCGGGTGATGGGAAGGCCACGTCCCATTGGAAACCGATTTGACGCGGTGCTGTCCCAGCCGCCGCAGACAGAGGCACCTGCAATGTCTGAAGCCACAACCACCGGTTTCACCGAGCATCTGCCCACAGCCTGGGAGGGCTGGGGAGCAGCCACCGAGCCCATGGTGCCAGAAATGTGTCGTGCTCGTACTGGGGGAAAAAGGGCCACATGGCAGAGTTTTCCATCTAGAGGAGAAAGGGAGTGAGGGGACACATCCAGAGCCGTGGAACCAAGGCCCCAAACCCATAGTTCTCAGTGCTTTTTCTTTCATTAAAATTTGTGATCATCACAACTGCAAGAAGTGGCAAAAACAGCGTCGCAACTTCACAAATCTGCGCGGGGGAATACTTTACAGAAGGATGTTTGTCTTAGCGCTTGAGACCTTTCTTACGCTGATTAGGACAAGAAAGTGTTTTTAAAAAAAAATCCATGTTAATAGAATTCAGGCCATCTTCCTTTAGCTTTATAAACAGGATTGTAGTGAGCAACCAAAGCTGAGTCAACTGCTTAGACCTCACTGAAAATCCCGGAATGGAATACTCTTCCCTCATATTTTCCCTTTGTTGCTGGTGCAAAATGCAACTTAAATTCTTTTCCCCTTTTATTTAAATAGACTGTTCTGCACTCTATTTCATAAGGACTATGAGCAAGCTATAGTTAATTGATACGTGTAATTATAGCCTCCCCTCCTCCCTAGAAGCTCAGTTACCAGCCCTATCCTTGACAAAACGCTTGTGAAGAATAATATGTCTGAAGTCAAATGTTATCTGCTAATTGACAGGATGGTTTCAACAATGTAACCTTACCTTAGGTAAACAAACTTCTAAGGAAACTTTGAGCCAGAAAGGCCAAATGAGATGTTTGAGATTCCTTTTTGCTGCAGAAGGTCCTGTTTTGATAGTGCATTTCAATAGCAACGGCTAAATGTGAAATAGAATCTGAGAGACCAAAAGACAGGCTCAGTTCCTTCTGTTTATATTTGCTCCTAACTCAGTGTTTTTCATAATGGGAAAAAGCACCTTGAAGGGGTCTTTAATTATTGCAGTAGAAAAAATGTGAAAAATTGTCTTTATCTCATATCTTATTTGAAAAAAAAAATTAATGAATCTCTAGCATTTGTTTCTTTAAATGCTTACTTAGATTTTATATTCATTTTTACACTTCAATAAATAACTCGCAAAACTAGCCTAAAATTAGCATTTTTAACATACAATAGTGCTAAGTTACAGACATGAAAACTCTTAATAATGTTCACATTAAAATATTAGCTCAAAGACAGCAGTACTGTACACCAAATACGAGATCCACAGATGTGTGAAAGCAGTGAGAAAGGGAGAAGCAGTCACCAGGGGGGGAGAAGATGATGGAGGGAAGAGAAGTCCTCTCCCAGTGTGTGGATTCTGAGGAATGAAAGAGAGCATTCGGGAAAGGGACTGCAAACTTTTCAAACACACGTTGTCGCGTGCGCGCGAGGCCCTGACCCTGTCTCTGATCAGTATTGAAAGATGTTAGAAGGCAGTGACCCTATTAAGTGCACTGCACTTCTGTAAAATTATTTGCTTTATAAAGCATAGCTGACTTCAGAACAAATGGAGCAATAATGACTTAAAATGCACTCTCAACTTAAGTTCATCTCCTGAAATTCCAGTTAATTTTAGGGTCTGTGTCTTTCCATAAAGATATAACTGGAAGACTACGTGCAGAACTGTTACCTCAGCTTACTTGCACACGAAGCATTACTCAGCACCAATCTGTTCCAAGGGGAGGGAGATCTCGAATCCTACACAGAAGACTGATCATCTTTGCAGAAGCTAAATCATATTGCGAGATGGGTTTTCAAAGAATATGAACGATAATTTTGTTATGTTATAAACATTGCAAGAGTGTGTACGGTTATGAAGACTTTGATGTCAAGGGGGGGGGTAGGGAGAAGAGTAAACAAATACACTGATTTAGATGTGCTTAGCACTGAAGAAATCCAATTTCCAAAAGCCGTGGCTTATCCCTTATCAGCCAGGCCAAATCTGATCTGTCTGGGTGGTCATAGCAACCAAAGCTTGCAAGCACTCTCTGGCTGAGCCTTCACTTCTAGCTTCCAAAACACTTCCTTTTCTATCTCAAGCTGTGATCTGATGTATTTGTTCCAAACAGGACTACTAAAGAAGTGAGATTATTTATCTTGTGATCTTGCTAGGTCTTCTCTAAAAATGCCTTGCTGTTTATAGAAATGGCATCTTCCCACTCTTTATGTAGAAATACATACTTATATCCTTTCCAGGTCAGATTTCAGTAACTTTCTGACGGGCAGCTATACGACCTCTGAGCATAAACTATGTGTCCTGTAGCCTGTCCAGCTCAATGAAAATGTCAGTCCTGTGCAGAAAGGAGAAGAAAGAAGAAAACGAATGACGCGTGGTGCTTAGGTGATATGCCAGTTTAAGGGACACAGTATCCTTAAATGCACACCACACCGCATTCTGAGTCGCTTGGTTTCTTAAACTGGACAGGAACTCCCCCTTTAGCTGGGCCAAATATACTTGGGAAACTACCGAGTCACTAGTGCTGTAGTGAACCTTGTTCTGTGGCTGACTGAGCCCTTACAAATCTGTTTGGGATTCCATCCTGATTACTGCATGCAAACGCTCTTACACCATTCTGTCTAGGACAAAGATTGGAGGGACCACACAGAAGCAATGATCCATCCCTTCCACCTAATTGTTGTTTGTGGTGAAGGGAAGACGGCCAGATAGGGTGTCACTGCTCGCAGAATGACAGCCTCAGCTTAGTAATGGCCTTCTCTTAAGACTTTTAGATTGATGACTGACTGACTCCAGATGAGGCTCACAGGACTCATCCAAAGTCTGTTGCAGTAAACCTCCACAGAAGAGCCCTGGATCTTAGTTCCTAGTAATAAAAACCAATAATAATAAAAAAGTCAGCAAAATAACCAAGGCCTGTTCAGCATTCTGCAGAGGATATTTAAAAGTCCTTCTTGTAGATCAGATAGCTTGAGAGAGAACAGGGAGTTTACTGATGAAGGAACAGTTGTGGGGTATAGCAAAGGAAATCACAGAAAGGAAAAGCAAGTATCTCAGGTAAAAACGGTGTCCATTTACTCAAGAAATACACTGAAAAAGTGTAACAGAGAATTATAATAGCAGGGTTGGCTCCAGAAGTAAGTTCAGGCGCAGGAAGAGTGCATTTTAAGATGACTGAAGGGAATTTTGTGTGCCAGGAATGCTATAGTCAGCATGGATGATGTTAGGTTTAGGGTAGCAGGAGGAGGAAAAGAGAGGGAAACACAACAGCATCTGTTTCAGTGTACCCAGTTTGTCATTATAATCCAAACACAAACGCTCCGGGGGGAAGAATAATACTCAAAACTGAACAATAGTGGGAAACCTATCAGGTAATAACTTGTAGTGTGAATGTATGGGAGGAAAGTCAACAGAGTTTTGGAATGACAGAGAAAACTGTTTATTAGACTGTGCTATTTGCTAAGACTACTCCATCTTTAACTTCTTATCTGTACGGCAATAAAACTTTGTGATAGAGCACAGGTAGAAATACCCATACCTTTAAAACAGGTAATTGTTTCTTGAATCCTTATTTGTAAATAGAGTAAAAAAAGAATAACCAAAGTTAGTAACTGCCTTGTCAAAATATTTAAAGTTCTCTGTTCTTTAACATCTTACTCGTAATAGTAGAGTGATTATTTTCATTAAACCAGAAACCAGATTTTAACTGAGAAACAAGAAGTATTTCATAGGACTTGATCAGAGATTTTCATACAAGACAATTTTACTGTACCAGGTAAGAAAACAAGTATCTCTCAGCAACAGTGACCTAAGCACTAAGTCTTCTGAAACGACTTTCTTCTTTGTATTTAAAAACATCATGGCTTCAGATAAACTTCAGATAAAACCTTAAAAGCTCAATGCAAGAAGGACATTTTATTGTTATTGTTATTATTGACTGGCTGTTAATGAAATAATTCCAAGAAGTACAGGATATTTTTGCTGCCATTAATTTCATTCTTGATCTACATTATTGCTTAGGCTAAAATATTATCTAATAATGTACATGACCATGTTCTTGACTTTTGCCTTTTTCTTATTGTTTTGCTTATATATGACAAACATTGCTGCTGCCAAGGACAGGATTCTGGCATAACATATAGATGTTACTTAAATGAAAACATCTTATATATATTTTGATGCCGAAGCAAATGTTAAGCATACAGAATTCTTGTAACTGTAAGTCAGGGAATAGACAACTGTACCATGGGTATCATTCGTAAAAGCTGCAGTTTTATTTTACTAAATTATCTATGTTAAAAACAAATCTGTGCCTGGTGTGGAATTTCACTGCATCAAGTGTTACAATATTTTTGTTTTCATTACAAGCAGAAGAATGCATGTAGAACAAGTGTTAAGAAACATGACAATAAATTAGAATATAATTTACAAAAGCAAAAATAATAATAATAAAGTAACAGTGTACCACATTAATACTGAGTATAAAATAATAAGCAACTAATCACAATAATACAAAGGTAATTTCAGTCTGTATTATTAAGGATATCTATGTGACATTCACTCCATTACAAAGTTCCTAACGAAATGGACTATTTTTGGGTGTATACACCTTGAGGGGTTAATCTCTAGATTGTTCTTTCTGTTTTGATCTTCTTCAGCTGACAGTATTGCTCAGTGGAAGTACTGGCACCAGATTGATTTCTGCATTTCGCATTCTACTATTTGATTCTAGGCCCGTCATATTTATAGCCTATACAAATAGTCCTATTGTCACTATTTAGGAATATAACACTATTTAGCTTAGATTATATAGATGGCTACAGTGTAGCAGCAGCAATGAACTGTGCTGTAGAAACCAATTATTTTTCTTTGAATTAGGTTTCATTTTTCGGTCTTAGTCTGAAGCGTTGCTTAGTTTGTAAATCCACATACATTCTGTGCTTTGTTCCCTTTAACAATACAATTCAACGTTGCTCAGGGAGTTCTTTAAATTCCAACCTCAGTGCTGTTATGTTGCAGAGTAAACATCGGACTCCCTAGTGTTCTAGCACCAGTAAGAGAGCAAAATGTGTCTTTGGAAACACTCCTTACAACTTTAATGTCCTAAGTGAGGTAAAAGAAAAAAAAAAAAAGAAAAAGGTTTCTTTTGAATACATAGAAAACCCTTTTCTTATTAGTTGAAAAGACACATTAGCTGATAAACAAAATCATGCCCTGTAGAAAAACGGACCCTGATACAAAGAGGCCTCTTGCTTAGGGAATGCCATGGCAACCCCTTTCCCTTTTATCGTATTTTTGACCTAGCCAGGGCATGCTAGCACCAAGGTGTTTTGTCAAAAGGATATAGAAAGTCGATTCACTTAACAGAGAAGGACTACATACTGCCCTTAATCCCTATGTGCAACTCCCAAAGATTGGGGTTTTTTTATCCACTGGTGTCAGTTTTAACAGGAGTTGTTTACATGGTGATGAGAGCAGCAGATAAGCATATGTGAATACACACAAGCCAACTGAAAATGAATTCCACTGGTCACAGGCGTACAGAAGTGGAAATATTGGCAAGAGGTAGCAGATGACAGGCATTTGATGGTCATGAATACGTGGGCTACACAAAACCCCCCAGACAGATTGTCAATATGTTGGGGGGATTTCATAGTATGAGTCCTGTTAACAATATCTGTTGTTCCATGTTAATTCACATTAGTAAATAGTGTGCAACACATTTGGCTTGTTATTGGTAAAATACACTGGTACACTTCAATCTCATGACATTTTGAAATTATTTTTCACTGAAAAGAGTACTTTCTTTAAAAAGTGCTATTTGAGTTAGAATTTGTAACACGGTATTGTTCACATAATTTTAATTGCACTACAACAAAGGAGGCATAGTTGGAGACAAAAGCACATTCATCAAGTACCTGCTGCAAAATGCAAGTGTTCAAGTACAACATATTAATATAAACAAGTACCTACTTTCCTTATCTCCTTGTTGAGTCTGTTACTGAAAAATGAAGGGGAAGAGGAGCATGACAATTAACTTTTTTATGGTAGAGTCTTGAACATGACTTGCCTAAGTAGTTTGGTTTCACATTAAAAATGCAAAGTATTTGGTGAATACTAAAAATACGGCAACATGAAGTAAATGGAGTACGGCAGCAGAATAGTTGAGGGATGTAGCTACTAATTAATCCAGAGGCATGAGTTTGTTCCAGTCTCATGCTGAAAGCTGCCCCTAGCTTTAAATATGGTCCAGCTTTAAATACATACCTGGCCATTTAGGTGAAGGTGGCCAGAATTCATTCTAGCCACCCCTTTTCCAGTGTGCCTTACTCCTGATAGTCCAACAGGCCTCTTGGCTCAAGCACACTTTTGACCTCTCATTTGAACAGAACCTAGATACCTCCACGAGTCGCTTATTCTTTGGTTGTACTCCTTGCCCACTCGGATGTGGTCTCCTGAACTGCACATTCACTTATTCTTTCTCATAAACAAGTGCCCTTCTGCTACGGTATCAAAGAAGGGAACATCTGGAATCCATTTTAACTTCCAGCTTTGCAAAGGATTGTTGCTATTACACAGTAGGCTTATCTTTTGCACTGGAATTCCTTAGTTTTGGAGAATCATATGTAACATGTAAACCAGATCTAGATGCCCACAAAGCTGTTTCTCCTTTGTGGCTGGTGTTGTAAACAAAAGTGAGCTGGAGTCGAAGTGTAAGTTCTAAGCAACCTGTACAGTAGTAGTGAAGGAGCTGGCAATACGGTCTTCACCACTGTTGGAGTCTGCCTCCTCCATGATACTGAAATATGTTCCCTTTCAGTGGAAGTCTCAGCTTCACTTGTACAATGGTAAGATGGCTATAAACCTGCAACACAGATTTCATTTTGTTTCATAGCACGCTTGTATTTCATGCACCACTGCAATAACTGTTGCACCTCTTAAAACTAAGTCCCTCATGGTTGTTCTATTTAGTATAGCTTTATATATGGCTCACAGCAGTGTTCAGGAAATATGGATTACTCCAAAGGGAATTAGGTGGAATGAAGGAAAAATACATTTTTTTTTTAAAATTTCTGCTCCTTAAATAACATTTCCAAGCTCATTTTATAATTTAAATTGTGGTGCTGTGTCGTGAGATAAAATAGTTAACATTTTTAAGCTATGACTTAACATTTTTTTTGATTCTCTTTACTTCCATAGTAGACCAAGTCATAACAGCTACATTTTAAACAGTTTTAAATACAAATGGATTCAGTGTCATTGCTAAGTCCATAATAAAAATTATTTTAATGGTCCAAGGAGGTAAACAGACTATTGGATTTAGTCAAAAGAACACAAATGTTCCACAGTAAGCTATTCTATATGTGTTGTGTGGATCTTTCCAATTTGGCATGCCCTCCTTATACTGTGTCCAGCACTTTGGATTAATAAATCCCACTTCACAGAAGTTAAAATAATATTGAAATCCTGTCAGCTGGGGCTGACCAGTGGTTACGTTTTCCACAGGGTAATGCATTTGCAAGGACGTCAATCTCATTCCGCTGTGTGGCTCTCTTCGATGGACACTCTTCCACAATGATAGTAACAAGGCACATTCTTGTGCTTTCTGTGGGTCAGTGTCCTTGGCAGGTCTTGCAGCACATCTGTCTGAAGTATGCTCGACTGCAGAACTTGAACTTCAGCACCAGTGGGCAATATGCCACTTTGTTCACATCTTTGCACTCTAATAATTAATAGTGTTGAAGAGAAAAAATTAGAAATAAAAATTAAAGTACAAAGACAATTTGACATTTAACATGCTGCTTCTCTATCCATCCACCTTGCCCTCTTTGTAACTACTCTTTCTAGTCCAGCCCAGTGCACAGAATATATTTTAAAAAGCCATAAAAATGTTTGCAGGGCTTCTCTCCCAGACATTTACAAGTGTGTCCACTTTGTCTTGGAAGAATTATCACTTATTGGGATAAATGATCACTTTAGACAGCTAGGAAATGTGAGTCATTTTTCTTACAATACTTTTATTGCTTCTTTCTCAGGAGTTGTTTTATCCACCCGTGAGAGGTTATCCAAAATCTAACACAATTCACACTATTTGGTACCATGCCTCTGCATTTATAAGAATCCTTGAAATAGAATGTGCGTTGCAGCTAACAGGGATGGAGAAAACGAGGAGTGTAATGAATAAAGGCACCAACAGTGTGAGTTCAGTGACTGGACTGAATGGTGGATTATACTTTAGGTTTGGTTCCACACATCCACTATTTCTTTTATGTAGGGGGAAAAGCCATTTTTATGCCTGAAATAGACATGTAAGAGCTTTTTTTCATAGCTGTGTTTCCCCTGTATACTGGGCTTACTGCCTCAGCAGCCCTTATGCTGGCAGGTAACTGTCCCAGGAAAGGAGAACAAGAGCTCAACCATGCGGAGGAAGGATTCCTTCTTTTCCATCCCACGCAGGTTGTATCTAAAGTGACTTGTGGGGGTACATTACAGGAGCACTGCTGGAATATGCCGTGGTTCTCTGCTGGCTTAGTTTATTTTCTGCAGAAAGAAGGTGGGAATAGGGAATGGAATAGTTTGGTCCACGTCCAGTTCTTATTCTGGTATATCTGGAGATAAAGCTGTATCTGAGAGCTCAGGGGTACACTCAGGTTCTACAGCTCAGATGTTGCTACTGCAGATTTCCTTCGCGAGTGAATATTGTGACAGGTGCCTGATAAGGGATTTTTAGTTAAAAGCATTTGCACAGTTCCTTCCAGACTCATATTAAAATAGGACTTTGGCAAGGAACCTTGCTTCACGTGTAGGAAGATGCAGGAGATGTACATGGGAAAAAAGTAAACCCCACAAGTTTGAATTACAAAAATTAAGTCATGGGAACAATGAAATTAGATGCATTTCTCAGAAAACAATTTGTCTCCAAAGAATACTGTAAGTTTTTACTCTTGTAAGGTTGCATTTGATACTCCTACAATCTTTCTCAAATTACAACAGCTATAAAGAAAATGTGAATAAAAAGGAGATGAACTAGCAGAACTTTGACCATTATCATATTGTGTATTGATTTATATCTAGAAGTGAAGCCTGGAGGCCAGGATGCTGTTGCTCCAAGGCCTGACAGAACAGCAGTCCTTGACTCCAAGATGTCTGTAAGCCAGATATGAAAGAGACAACAGCCACACCAAACAGGTGAGAAAATAAAAGAGTAATAGTGAAACAAACACAATCAGCATTTACAATCATTCACCTACTCCTATTTGTCTTCCTTCTACATACAATCTCCTAGTACATTATTTTTGCTCTGGAACAGGTAGTTACGGACAGTGTGTTCATGCTGCAAGAATAGTGTAGCAGCAAGTTAAGTGCAGATGAGAATCTTTAGTATTTGAACCTAGGAAAGCATCAGTGAGGCTGAACCTCAGGGTCTGTACTGAAGGGTATTTCTGATAATGGCAATATGCATGCTTTTAGCTAGATAAGTAGAGGTCATGAAATGATTTAAACTTTCATTTCATTAACACAGGTATAGTGCTTTCATTGCAATTTTTTACTCTACCTACCCAGTATTTTATGTACTATTTTTCTCATTTTTTAATTCTCAATTTGGAAACAGAGTTGGATGCCAGGAGAAAATACATTGGGGGTAGCTGGTTGAAACAGACGTATTTGTCTATCAGCAACAGCACATGGTCACTGTGTTTCACTAAGTTTCAAAAACTCTTCCCAAAAAGAGGTCAAATATCTTCCAGAAGTATTTCAGATCCTTGTGTTTGTGGAGACTGGGAGTATAGGAGACACAGATGGTGAATTATAAACGAAATGAGGAATAAAAAGGTTCACTTGATCTTGACAAGATGTAAAAAGTTCACTCAATTCCAAAAATAACCCTCATACACATTGTATTTAGTTAAACACAGGTAAAGCCACTAACTGCATTTTTCCTAAAAGTAGGATTTGAAATTACCCTATTTCATGTTTCTTTAAGTTATTCTTCCTCTTGACTAAAACTGGACCCTGTTCAGCCAATGCCATTTGGACAGCAGTGAGACAATATTCTGGAAGTTGCCCACAACTTCTGTTTTAAAAATCAGTTTTGAAATAGATATGGTGGCTGATGAAGTAGCCTATTCTTCATAGGACTGTGGTTGAATGGAAGAGGTTTAGCAGAGCTCTTTTTGTTCCTAGTAACTACTGTTAATAAGTTTCAGTAAGCTACACACATTAAACTCTCCTTTCCTGATCTTTGTGGCTAGATCAGACAATATTATGGTATTAAGTATCACATTACAGTAATAAAATCACAGAATGTCACTGTGCCTTCAGCTAAAGAGACTGCGAAGACGTATCACCCAAAATACAAGGAGAA
Organism: Phoenicopterus ruber ruber; assembly: GCA_009819775.1. Lineage (NCBI taxonomy): Eukaryota > Metazoa > Chordata > Aves > Phoenicopteriformes > Phoenicopteridae > Phoenicopterus > Phoenicopterus ruber. Next base: position 24,154,839 of record CM020246.1, read on the forward strand.
CTGAAATAACATAAAAATAGATAAAATATTTTTCCAGGTAAAGTTTCACATGACCTTTAGCAGTCTAGATTCAGCAGACATATATATACTTCAGAGAGTAAAAAAATTCTGAATACATTTCAAATTGTGTGGTACATGCTGCCTGAAGTTCACTTCCAGCAGCAAATGTAATGTTACCCTCATCAGTGGCAGCCTGTCAAAACCCCATCTACAATATTCTAAATCACAAATGAACAGTTTAAAGAAAACAAAGAGCTAAAGCAGATGTAAAATGTGACGAGATGTAGCATAACTTTTTTTTTTTTTACTATTTCTGTATTTTATGTAAACAACCCATACTTTCCCCAAGAAAGCGCTTCCAAACTTTACCAACTTGATCATTACATTGCACAGTGGCTCACGCTTCCTCAAAAACATGTATGTTCTTATCTCGGATTAGCAAAATTAAATTGTCCAGAAATTGCTAAATGGGTTCCATCGGCTGCAAGCACCAGCGTTTGGCAAGTGAAGGGAATCAGGAGGTTTGCTGGGGTTTGAAATGGGAAGGAATCCCCTCAGCTAGCCTGACCCTGCTGCAAACCAACGACCTGTTGCCGAAGTTGCTTTTGCCCCACAGTGGGGCCCCAAGACACGAGGCAGTGCTGCTAGGTGGCCTGTGGACAAAGCCTCCGCGTGCGAGCAGGTATGTGCTGCCACGCACACGGACTGCCACGGGGCAGAGCCCTCCCTCTGGGAGACCCGACTCCTTCCCTGAAACCCAAATACCGATACACGGTTCCACTGCACCTGGAGAGAGACAGAAGCGAGCGCACAGGCACAGTATGTCCCTCTCACAAATACATGCACAAGGAAATACCAGAACTCAAATATTTCTTTCTTAGAAAGTATTATCTTTCCAAAAATAGTTGTGCTCTTTAGGATTAGTTAGTTCTTGAAATCTTACAAGCTTTCCATCATCTCTAGGATGCTGAAAAAGATATGCCTCCCTCTTTAAAGGCTAACACTTTACTAACAAGAGATGTCAGCTCCTCTTGTGTCCAAGAGGATTTTCTTAAGGCAGAAAATGTGCAATACATGCACGTTATTCTGCAAATCCTCAGTTTGCGCTTCTCATATTCAGTATTTAATAGCATCTCTGAAATGTGTATAAATTAGAATATATTTTTAAGAAATACTTGCAAAAGTATTGAAAACATACCTTGAAGACAAAATTTTTGTCTAATTTTGGGATAGGGCACCTTTAGTAATTTCATGGATTGTAGTGAGGTTTTAAGCCATTTGAGCCCCTTAATCACTTACAAATAATCACTGATTTCCAGGAAACACCTTCAATGTGGCACATAAACAAAAATGGGGTGCTAAGTGGCAACGTGTTGGGAACTGTAACTGTGGGAACGTATTGTGCTATATCTTTTTCCCCTCGACTCTTCCTAACTGCGCTAATGAGGCTGCATGGCTGTCAGTAAGGAGCTGGCTCATGCCTGCCCAACTCAGAGTGCAGGCCAAAGAGTTGAAGTCCATCTGGAATACTACGTAAGCGGTTTTCAACATTTTCTATTTGTGGATCCCAAAAATTTTCCAGTGAAGGTGTAGGTCCCTGAAAAACACCATTACCAACAGGCTTACTTCTCATGGTTACCGTGCACAGTTCTACTGTAAAGGAGTCCATGGCCACCCAGTGTGCACAGATCACACACAGAAAACTCCTGATTGTATTCATCTATAGGAGATTAGCATATTTTCCTGATAATATTGAAGAATTACTAATGTAATGACTATAAATAACAACACGACCATGTCATCTTGAAATTAAGAGGAGACTGGGACCAAATCATGCCCACTTCTAAGTACTTTATTACCTTCCTTACTTTGCAGAAAGTCAACATCTGTGTTTGGAAATAAAATATCATCTAGCCTTTGAGCTTTAAAGGGCAGAAAGTTTCCTAGATTGATAATCATCACGTAGAGGTTATTTGAGAGCACTAAACATAAAAACGGGAATTAAGATAACCAAGGAAAATTCTATTATGAAGATGACATTTTTCAAATGACATGGGATGATAAGCCTCTATTTAAAATTAAAACTTCCAAGCAGTAAATTACACTGCTCATACACTGAATCATCAGTGTATTTCTGGAAAGATTTTAATATGCTCCCATTTCATCACAGACATCTCCATTTGACAGACTTTTATGACAATTTGGAATTTATGGCGTGAACCTGAATGGATACAGTAGTATTGAATGAACACCGAATCAGTGTACACTGTAGCATAAATTTGCCTTTTAAAAAAAAAATTTAAAATCAGAGTATTTGTTCCATACAAATAGAATATTAAACTCTAATGTAGTTGGAAAACCTGTGTAAAAGATTCTCCATTATATACTGCACAGAGATTAGGTATGTTAAAAAAAGCAGTGTTAGTGACATTGCGGTCAAGTACTCAAAATTTAGGGAATATCAAAATTTAGGCAATACCTGTTTTAAGAGAACTATTATTGCTGTGCAATCTTTCTTGATTTCTGGACATGTATGTTTTGGTAATTTTTTATTCCTTTTCCCCTTCCACACAAAATGAAATGCACTCATCTGGTGAGCAACTATTCTAAATTTTTACAATCAATGAGGAATCTTTTTTTTTTTTTACTGCGTAGCATACCAATTCTACTTTGCAGACAATTTCCAAATAGGTTGGCTTGGACAATCTATGAGTTCAGATCTGGAGACTTTCCTAAATATTAAGCAGCTTATTTTGACATTGTTATCTAATATATCCTCCGGCAAAAATATGTTATCATGAAGCTAGTTAGTAGTCTGATTCAATTAGACTGTATCATGTAAAAAATACTGTAATTATTTCAAACAGGCATTATAAATCCAAGAAATTAAAAGTTAATTAGAAGTAGTTGACAAGTAAGTCAAAGTGTAAGAACAGCCTTGTAGCAACGTGTAGCATTAAACCTGCGGTCCCAGTCTTCCCATGTACATGTAATTTATAATGTAGTGGCAAAAATAGTTATGTTAACCACTGATAGAGCAGGTAGAAGGTCAGTGGATGAGAAGTATATCATGCTCCCCCTGCTATTACAGACATTTCCATTGAACCAATGAAGAGACTGGAAAATTAACGACACAGAACAATACTATTTTGTCCATGACTTAGGCTATATATTTTTAAGAGTGTTTTTTTAAACAGAGAACCTGTACTTAGGTTTTTACTGACTTCACCTTTGAACTACAATGACTAATTAGAAAATAATTGTAAAAAATCCATTCACAGTCTGAGAGATGATGTCATGTAGACTTTTACTAATAAATTAATGCAGTAATACTGACTATATGTCACTTTACTCTTTCCAGAATAAATTACATTAAGATGGCAAACTTACCTTCTGTGTTGGAAATGGGAGTACTGTCACATTTACTTTCACACTGCTGCATTGATGGAGGTCTAAGTGTTTCTGGACACTCGCTGGATGCTTGTCCGGTGTATGAGAGGCACTGTACTGTTCTCATCTGTTGCCCGAGACCACACTGTGCAGAACACTAAAAATAAGAAAGACAAAAAAAGTAAAACAACTTGGATCCAATTTTTAAATACAAAACAAGATACCAGGGAAGCTAACAGGAACAGTACACATGCACAAATCTTAAAGAAAACAGGCATATAAAGAGATTTGGTTAATAAAGAAAATAATTTTCATAAAATCGTTTAGAATTTTTTTTTGACAGTATATGCGAGCACTTGTCTTCCAAAGAAAATAAAACACAATGCAATGTTGGCTCCCTGAACAGTTCAGATTTGACATATAAGAATATAATTTAAACTACTTCATATATCATGTCTGAATTTAAGTGCAAGTTTTCAAGAGAGAAATAATCACTTTAGGATAAAGAAGAAATACCAAGGGGAACAAGAATTCCAATCTGCTAGAGGTATTTTTTTAAGGAAAAAGGAAACTATCTTTCAAACAAAAATACTTTGCTATTTCAAAACATTTTTTAATTTCTATAACTAAACAGTGGGTTTAGTACAATATCAATTTAAGATAAATGCACATCTGAATCACTACCATAAAAGAAAAGCCAATTAGACTGTAATACCACAAGTGATTGTCCCCTGGTTAGTTAAGCTAAAGGGTTTTATTTTCATTAGTGGCAAATTACTCAGCAAACTTAGAAACTGAAATATCCGTTTGTTACTTTAAAAACAAGTCATTGATCATAATTGACATGCAAAAATATAAAGAAAGATGGAAACTCAGTATATCATATTTTGAAACACTGCATAATGGCAACACCATTCAGCCTACCCTGTAACAATTTAGCTCCCTGTCTGGTAATTCAGTGTATTTTAAGTAAATTACATAGAACTCCAAGTTTTTTTGGTGGCGCGCAAGCGGTCTTTCTCTCTCTCTCTCACTAAAATAGGAATTGGCTTTTTATTTCCATCATGTTTCTCAAGGAAATTAAATGTGTTTTAAAAATACTAAACCTCGCAACATTGCTGTATCCCAAAATCCACTTCCAAACAAACTGTAATAAGGGCTATTTTTTTTTTAAAAAAAAATGCATATAGAAAAACATCCTGTAGAAACTAGATTGCTGTCAGCAAATCCTTTATAGTTCAGCAGACAACTATCATTCAGAATCACATTTCAATCTGGGACAAACAGGGGAGAAGCTTTTGTTTCAGTCATGGTAACCATCTCAGCCATTTCCAGCAACATCTTACACGTAGAAGGTGCTACTGTGTAGGAGACCAACAGCGATAAATACTCACATGAACTATCTTACCTGTCCCCAGTCTCCAGTAACCCAGCGAGGAGGAGGACATCGGCCTAAACTACAGCGGATGCGGACTGGCGGCTTGCTTTCCTCTTGGCATTGCGCGGCTGGAAAAGTTTTTAGAAGATCGCTGCTTTTGCACAAAACAATTCGGTGTTTGAATCCTGGGCCACACTTTGGTGTGCACTGAAATAATATTGATATAAATAAATAATGAAAATCTCAGTAAAAAGTCAATAGAAGTGTCAGAAATGTTATTATGGAAAATAGGAGAATATATTTATGGTCTTACAATTAAACTATAATAACAATTTTCCCAAGATGATAATTTTAAAATGTTCAGAAACACAAACAAGCTGATCGATGACTGTTTTATTACATTCAAGTTTTTATAAGTTTTAATTTGATAAAAGTAGATTTCCTTTGCTATTTATATTTAGGCTATGGTGTTACTATTTACTTTTATATAAAAGAGCCTTTAGCTTAGGTTTAAGAAAAGCACTTTGCTGCATAGTAGAAAGGTCTGTCACATGTAGCACTACTATGAAACAAACTTGAGTGTGCATTTCAGAAACTAAAAGTAGAACTCTCTGCTTCATATGACCTTAGTACAGTCTTTCTCCATGTCATTTACAGACTACTGAGCTACAATGAACACATTTTCTTCAATAAACATATGGGAAGATAAATGCTTTACTGGACTCCACAGAAACCAGACTATTCAGATAGAAATACTGTTCCCTCTCCTACAATGCATGCTTTTTTCTCCTTTCCTATTTAAATTCTGTTTTCACACAGTTCTTGTTTTTCCTCCTTTTATCACGCCTCTGCTTGTTCTAACAGCAAGCAGATAATAAAACAGTAATTTGAAAAGAAGCAGGTCTCATAGCCTCTGCTTTTCCTCTTCTTTCTTCATATTGTTTCCCTCCCTCCTCCTTCCTTTTTGCTACTATTAACTGTCATTTACATTAGCACAACTCCAGAATGGGGAAGAGACAAGTGCTAACAAAACTAAAACTCAGGACCTTCCCCATGTAAGTCCCTCTTTAACATCTGACCAGGAGATTTTGCAAGCACAGTTTTAGAATTCCCTAGTGGCACGTTGACCTTTATCCCATAAGCATATCTGCAGTATTTGGACCACAATCAGTTTCTGATAGCATAAATCTTACATACAGATTATGCTAAACCTGTCAAGAGTGGAACTGCCTTTCATATGAAAGCAGCTGTAGGGACAAAACATTATCTGGGAAATACTACTATGTGGAACTGAAGCAATATTCAAGAGGTCGCACACCAAAGGACTTCCACACATCCAAAACAGGTCAGTATATAACTGGGGAAAAAAGAAAAACCCCCAAGATTCATTTTCCAAAAAAATGACTTGAGTGATCCAAACTTTACTGTTGTATGCCTAATTCTGAAGCATCTCTGCCCAACTTAAAGAAATTTTAAAACAGTTCCATACCTCAAAACAAGATCTTCAAGAAAATGTCTCAGTGGGAGCCACCTAAACTAGTCAATACAGAATGGATACATTTATCCTAAATCTTACCTCCACTTAGATTTAGGATCTTAAACTGGGCTGCAAAGAGATGGGTCCTCCATTTGGAGCTTATAATCCAGAACTGCAATATGGGTATATAATCACTTTCCTTAAAATTTAACCTAACCTTTCCTTCCCTATCCTATTCTATCCTTTCCTATCAGGGTACTGCCTACTTATCTACAGTAGTTCAGTGTTCAGAATTCTGATACAGAATAGCCAGGTTCAGTCATCCTCATACTGAAGGGGCTTTAACCCTAAATCTTGTCTACCCTAAGTACCTGCCTACTAGAAAACTAGGGGAAGGAGGGAAGTAAAAGAAGAAAGACCTGTGTGTGTCTGGCTGAACTGCAAAAAGAATATTAATGCTAAATAGAGACCAAAAAAGAATGATAATGAATATGTGAGGTCTTCAGCATCATGATCATGACTCCTCAGTTCTGGTCCAAATTCCATGGAACGTTGCACGTATTTTGTCCCACAAATATTTCATGTAAAATGCATGACTTTTAAGCAGGAACTAGAAGCAAGTGCCCCTTCCTAGCTGAGTGCTTAAAAAGCACTTGGGCTCAATCTCTTCTTCCCAGTGACTGAGCATGCTGTCAAAAACAAACAGAAAATAGAAAAGGTTGAAAGGACCTTGTCAAAAGTGTCAAAACCCAATGTGCCTATGCTGTTTCATAATCTCTGGAATATGTTAGCAAATAAGCAAGTGTTTGAGGATCAAAATCTGAGTTTAGGTGCATCCATTTTCTAGTCCTGCTTGAAGACACGTTCTTTTATCTATGTCTAAGATGCCATCTGAGAAAAATCTTCTTGCAGCTACTGGTACCAGAAAACAGTGTCCCTTAAAAAACCACCTTTTTGGAGCCATAGTGAAAATTCCACTAAATAAGATGAGCTACACCCTGTCCCCAGAAATTAAAGTAAGTAAGGAAATAGGTTGCCTACAATGATACTGAATCACCAAAAATAAAAAGCATCAGTAGAATTTAACAAAAAAATGTATGTCTCCAAAGCAAATGCAAGACAAAATACCCAGACAAACAAAAAGAGGAAACAGTGTCTTCCATTACTACATGCTTCTAGAATTTGACTCACTCAGTGGAAGTCATGACTAACAGTAATATGAATACAAAGGAAATGTGCTTGTCCGAGAAGGCTCTTCTCAAGAAATCCCTAGATTATTTTTTGCTGGTTTATTTTGTTATCTGCGAAAATATAAAAGAAGTAATTTACAGTGGGCAGAATGATTCAGTCCAAGCTCAACTATCGCGAAGTGTGAAAAATTTTATGGCAAAACTTGCATTACCTGAGAATGACTACATTCTGCTGTGCAAGACACTGTTAGCTTTAATTACTATTTGATAAAAGCACTCTTCCATTCTTCTAAGGACTTTATTTAATCTCTATGTTTTCAAAATGTTTTTGTTTCTCTGACCAAAAAGATACAGAATTTCTTGTTAAATATCATTGAAGACTATTAAAAAAAGGTGTAACTATACTGATGCTCAACACGTGCATTAGCATATAAAAGAGCTCTATAATTGTTCAATTTGTATCACATATTGCTTGTTTTGAGGATGAAAACAAAACTTTAGAACTTGCATTCCAGAGAAAAGTAGAAAAGCTTGCCATTGGCTTCAATGGAAGCAGTATTCAACTCTTCCTTCACTTTTTGAGTTCACTCTTGTTTTCATTTTCATGCTTCTGTCAGAAGTTGTTCAAGCTTCTTATGAGGGTGGCAATGTTGATAGCTCTAAGGTCGATGTATTAGTGAGCAATGTCTCAAGGAGGTAGTTAAAGGAGAATAGTATATAGACAACATATATCTATGGCTCTGTAACCTGTCATATGGATACTATTATTTGTCAGTACTGAGATGATGCCTAGATATTGCGATCAAAAATAAAGTACTGCGATAATGGATGCAAAGAACTTAGAAACTATCAATGCCACAGATGATGTGGCATTGATAGTGTCTTCAATTGAACATCCCTTCCCACTCAGCCATTCCTTCCTTCTCACTCCTTTCCTTTCTGCTCCAAGTCAGATTCATTTTCAAAGGGCTGGAATACAATGTACCTTTTCAGGTAGGGACAAGGACCATTAATACCTTTTCTACCTTGATTTTGGTGCCCTACTTCTTGTGTAAAATGTTGGCTAACAGTGGGGTAAAAAAATACTTTTCTGCATGTAGAACACCACACACTAAGGTTCACTGTGCCATTTCTAGGTTTCGTGAGGTCCTGATCTAAACTGAGAAAAGCTGCTGAAAGAAACTGCTTTTCTACAGGTTTCAGGATATAAAGCTGACAACTTTTTATAGAACCGATTCCAAAAAGTATCTGTTATCTTAAACTGAATAGAACTAGAGACAGATTGAGATATAGTCTGGGAATGACTATTTGTTTTATGATAATGGAGTATTAACAAAACCTGGTGCAAAACCCAGGAGATTCAGAATATAAGCAAAAGCATCTGTCTGATAAATTAATGAAAATAAAAAAAATTTAGAAGTTCATATTATATTTTAGAAGATTTTTTAATATAAAAGCTCACTAAAATGGCATTTCATTCATAATTCCTTACCAAAAAACCCACAGTTGAATGGTACAGCAAATTGACACTTTTCTTTTGTTCAAAGAAAAACAACATGTATAATAATAATTAAAAAAGAATTGTCTACATAAGTAGTTTCTTCAGCTAAGAAGAACAGATGGAGATTATACAAGTGTGAAATTCAGACAGCAAGGAGATGAACAACAACAGCTTCCATGGCAGCTCAAAGCACTGTAATTTAACATGCAGATATTACTACTTTTAAGTACTGTCATAATGCTTAGACTATTACTAACTAATAGTGGATGGAGTCTCCATCCTTGGAGATATCGAAAAGCTGTCTGGATATGGTCCTGGGTAACTGGCTCTAGGTGGCCCTGCTTGAGCAGGGGAGGGTTGGACGAGATGACTTCCAGAGGTCCCCTCCAACATCAACCATTCTGTGATTTATTGAACTGTATTATCTGTATTAACAAATTATGGTAAGAGCTGTTCTGTACCACTTCTATAGGTGCTCACAGTGAGGCTAGTAGGCTTCCTTCTTTACGCTTTGAATTTCCAGAGACTGTAACAACTCTTGGAGCTAAAAGTATCTGTGCATAGAAGAGATCTGTGCAACTACAAGCACATCAACCTTCTTTATAGTATCCAGTGATTGATCATTAACTGTGAACGAAAGACTGTTTAAAGGCAAGCAAGTACACAGAAAATGGGATACAAGGAATCATGGGTATATCATTGGTAGATCATTCCAGTTTATTCTAATAGTCTCCTTTCATTTTTTTAGGCAAAGAAAGTAGAACAGTTCTAACCTGCCTGGGCTTCAGAAAAGTATTTGAAAGGGGGATGACAACTGGGTGAAGTTTAGGATTTGAGACATGCTACCTGCAAAGACCTTCTTGGATCATCATAGGACTGATTTGATTCGTATTTCTTTCCAGTCTATTTAATGGCGTTCATACAAAAGTAGTTTCAGTTGTTCAGTGTTTCTGAAATTACTGAAACTAGCGGATAGCACAGTTTGTAGCACAACTGACCTTGATGCTACAAAGGTATGCTCTACAGAAAGAACTGGACAACTATGAAGATGTTAATAATTGAAATGAAGCGAATTTTGGCACTATGACATGCAAGAGCATGCATTTAAAAAAAAAAAAAACAACAACAAACCCCACCACCAACAAACCCAAGAGTCTCTATTTAAACTGGGAGATCACTAACTGAAATGAAAAAAGGAGGATAAAGATCTGGATATATTAGCAGAGTGTAAGATGACTTTACGTAATCAGTATGTGATAGCTGTGTAACAGAAGTAGCTTATTTAAGGTATACTGATACACTGCAGGTTATGTGTATTTTCAGTAGAGGCAGGAAACAAAAGAATGAGGCACATGTGAAACCTCCTCTGGGATAATATATACATTTAACTCTAGTCATCCATTCCCAAAAAGACAACTTCAAACTGAAACACGAAAGCAGAATGTGATCAAGATTAATTCCTTTCTGATGAATAATAGCTGGAAAGGAAGAAGGGCTGTTTCAGATAACTAAAGCAAACAGGTATAAACTGGCATGGAACTAGAACATTAGAACATTAGAGATGGGGACAAACTTTTAGCAGGGCCAGTTGTGATAGGACAAGGGGTAATGGTTTTAAACTAAAGGAGGGGAGATTTAGACTAGACATAAGGAAGAAGTTTTTCACAATGAGGGAGGTGAAGCACTGGAACAGGTTGCCCAGAGAGGTGGTAGAAGCCCCATCCCTGGAAGCATTCAAGGTCAGGCTGGATGGGGCTCTGAGCAACCTGATCTAGTTGAAGATGTCACTGCTCATTGCAGGGGGCTGGACTAGATGACACTTAAATGTCCCTTCCACCCGAACTATTCTATGACTCTATGATTCTATAACACTTCTTGCAATTCAAAGACGGAAGTTCAGGAATAGTTTTCCAAGAAGCAGTGGGACAAACCCCCAAATAAACTAATTTTAAAACATAGTTTAATCAATTTATGACAGCAATTGTATGATACAGCTGCATTGACAGCAAGGACACAGACATGGAAACTCAGGAAATCCTAACTTGTAAGTACTCCAAAGAGCACTTTGAGATAAAAAGTGAGGTGAGATAGGAGTCCAGGATAGCAAGGATCTGAAAAAGTATACAGACATTTTTGCACTCTGATTTGCATGGGATGTAGTCCCATTCAAATGCATCTGCCTTTCCTTTCAGCTGCACTGGTTCACATTCTTCAAATTTAATACCTGAATCCAGTATAAGGTATAGTATAAGCTTGGCTTATACTTTAACAGCTATCACCATACTTAATGGAAGATGTTCTTTAATAAAGAGAATACCAATTTTCAGGTCTGCTTCTTGAGGCACGTTGCTAAGAAAGGTGATGCTTTACATCAGCATGGTTACTTCAGGGGAAAAAAAAAAAGGCAGTTTATTCTGGCTTCCAATATTGTAAAGTTATCATCTCTACTCTCCAGCTATTTGCCTCTTCAAAAAACAATGGAAATGGAAATTGCTTTTTTCTTTAAGACAATTCTCTCATACCAAACGGCTACTCTACGGTTTTTTTGTTTCACTGGAGTTTTTTCACTACTTTACTATTCTATTTTTCTGTTTTTCTACTATGATTAATAAAACCAGGTCATAATTGTTTGATAAAACAACAGACCTGACAACATAGAAGGAAAGAAAAAAGAAAAACCTGCTTCAATACTAAATCTGTGAAGTTTTGAATTTCTTATTAATCCTATACTTAGCAAGGAGCGATAGAAAATGTACTAATATCCAGTGGTCAGTTCTTGTCTCCACTATCACCAATGAGCTAACACAGCACAATTTCCTTACTTCTGACCAGTCCAAAGCGACCCACTGGGGGGGACAGGACTGATTATTACAGGGCTCTTTTTCAATAGGCCGGTGTGTTAAACAGTTGGTATTGTCCAGTGTCTCCTCCTCAGAAGGTCCAATCTTTCTGATACAGAGAACTGTCCGTGAACGCATTCCTCCATCACAGGTCTTGCTGCATTCTGACCAATCTCCTATAAACCATCTGGATAGAAAAAGTTAGGAGACTAAGTTAATGCGTTTCAGAAACAGAGTAGATAATTGCACAAATGCAGAATCCAAATAGTTTAAATTACTAAACCTAAATCATTGTTAACAATTTGATCTCAAAATTGGGCTGAGAGTTAATTCTCATCTGATTATGAAACATTTGTAAACTTGTTTATAAAAGGCTATACTGAAATGCAAAATATTCCTATTTATTAAAGTAAAGCAAACACTAGTCAAATGTGAATTCATCACCTAAAAAAATGACGTCAACAAATATTTAAAAAATTTAAAGCACTGCATGATAGCTGCTAGAGGGAACTTCTGAGTGTTTGCATGTACATAGTAAAAGTCAGGAGTTGTACAGTATATTTAGATTACTTTGTGTTGCTGCAGAGATTAAAGCAGCTGTTAATGTGACTGTAATGTTATTTATTTTTTTATTCTACTGATGAATGGTTAATGCAGCTCAATTCACTGGAAATATCTCTTAATGTTGTCAAGCACATTTAGTCTTCAATTTTTCATATGTTGATTAGATACACTTGCCTGAATCATCCTTGCAAAGGATAAAGGTGAAGTCTAGTATGCTATCACATGTTGCCAACATGCCAAAAATGGCAGGCATGTCAGTCACTGTGGATGTTCCTGAAGGTACACTTGGAGCTGCCTCATAAGATTTGTCATTTTCTGAAGCCTCTGTCAAAAAAATGTGCTGCTATCCTGTCTTGTGTTACAGAATGTGTAATATATTGTAATATGAACCTAGATCAATGCAGACATACAAACAAATATGCCATATTCTGTCATTAATTTCCCAGCGAAAGAGAATTAATTCGTGATTCTTCGCCACCAAATTTATGCTTTTACCACAGTAGGGAGAATTAGAGGCTCTTCAGAGCTTTGAAGAGGCTGAAGTGTTAATTTTTAGTTGGTACTATGATTTGCTCAAGTCCATTCTCAGGTACCTTTTATGTTTATACTGTATGACAAGATAGTACTATTCATAGATCATAGAACTGTGAGAGCTACCTGTATCATTTCTTAAAATATGGAACTTTAGGAGTTACTTATTGTAATAACAAACAAAATATCGTGAACAAACATAGTCTTTGCTGCTGTGCTCAGGGACCTCAAGTATAATGTAACTGGCATTCAGTTAGAATGAGTAACATTTTCATAACTTTTGGTATACATCATAAGGAAAGCAGAATTGTGTTAATTAAAAAAGGAAATATTTGGCCATTCTATGTAAAGAGTAAGTCTTACTGGGTGATAAATCTTCCATCCAAAAGGGCTAAATTTCTTTGGGTAAATATCTGTTATTTCACAAGCCCTCTTCTAGACTCCTTACAGGATCAGGAATCAAGAACCCTTCCTTTAGGAGTCTGGCACTTTGTATTCACCATGTGGGGAACATCAGAATGAAGGCAGATGGGGGCTGGATTGCTCTGACATATTCAAGCAGATGCTGATTAATACACACTACCCACTTTCTGAATCTTGATGACTTGAGTTTCACCATGTTCATCAATGTCCCTGCTGTACTGGATGGAGAATCCAGAAGTGTCCCGCTTCATGGGTTGGGGTTTTTTTCTTGTTTTTGTTTTTTAAATAATTCCAGTGCAAAAAATTAAAATTGACTAGTTTGGAACAACTATGTTAACACTACTTTTTAACGTGCTAATTTGTTAACAGTTAAGCCACACAAAGAAAGGGATAGGGATGGTAGAAAGGAACTGACCAAACACGACGACTTCCCAAGTTCTGCTCTCAGGTACGTGGTGTGAGAGCTTAGTTAGCGCACTTACAGTGATGCTAAACAGTGTTATCCAAACACAATCCAAGTGCATATCCTTACAGGGTAAACATATATTTACACATAGACTGTGGGGACGATGATTTAGACCTACTTTAGACCTGTCTGTGAGACAGCACATTCACATTCAAACACACTCAAGGTGCGAGCAGTGTAATGGCTTCACTTCTGTTTATGTCAAATGAGTATGGTACATGACACAGGGGGAGTAAGTGTCAAAGACATTGCTCTGCCATCCTGCAACCAGTCACCACACCCCGGGAAGCAGTTGATACTCTAGGAGGAAACTGCCTTCATGAAGAACCTGTTGGGATTTTAATGCATTATAGTCTTGTCTCATTCCCCCTGGTGTCCTTCATGCTACAATTTTACAGTTTCTAAGAGACATTTGAAAGAGACCACAGTATTTCTTTACTGTGTGATATCTACATTTAATCAGCATTAATGATTTTCACGCCCAATTAGAATATAGCTACAGATTACCACCAAACTTAAACTAACCACAGCTTGTGAATCAATAAACTGTTGTATCTCTTCCATTTTTTTTCCACAAGTTTTATTTGTCTCAAAACAGAAGAAGGAGCTGTTGTGCATATGCTGAAATTATTTTCTAGTGCAAAATACCACAACTGTTTCTAAACAGCATTTGTAGTAAGATTAAGCTATGCTACAGGTCCTCGCCAAATTTCATTTTTGAACAAATGAGCTGCTGTGTTTTTAATTATCTTTTCAATATATAGCATACAGCTATCTTTAAAAATAAAACTAAACAGACGTAACCAAGTAGGCACCTAATCCTAAAGGCACATAGCATTACAGTACAACACTGAGTATCCTGGAGAGACAGTTGTTTGACAAAACTATTATCAGTAAATGGTTTGGTCTACTAAGCAGTTTCTATGTTTGCCGTTCCTCATGTGAACACTTCAATCCAAACTTTAATACAACATACTTAAAAATATGGCGAACATTTAGTATGTACTATAAGCATCTATGGCAAAGTTAGTCTCACCTCAAGATTCTTCCGTCATTATTGCCTTAAGAATGGTCGCCAGTTCTACTCTGAGCACTATTCACCACATCTGACATACCCTAAGAAACGGCTTGGCTAGTATCTTTTTACTTATGACATCTGAGCTGCTTTGTGTAGTTCCTCAGCCACTGTTCCTCAGCCAAATCAGGCCTCCTCTAGGTCAAAGTATGTATTTTCCACTATTGATTTCAGAGGAACAAGAAACCATGACCAAAACTCAAAACCAAATATCGTGTCTGATAAGACAGGACCCTAACACTAGATCAGAATTTTATACACATTTGGTCAAAAGGATTTATTATAGATTACATTGTCTATGCAAAACACACGTCCATCTTAGTGATTAATGACTTACTCGGGTGGGCAAGGCTCAGTGTTGCAGGCTCTTTGGTTTTCTGGAGGCTTACTGTCAGGGTCACAGTAGTTGTTTTGTACAATGGAGTTGTCATCCAGCCTTTTACACACCACCTCTTGTTTCTGCACACCTTGGGATGAAATGAAACACCATTAATTAACCATTCTTGCTCTTCTACTTGTTGAGTAAAAGTATATTTCACTTATCGATTATTAATCCTACCGCCCAACTTTAATTGGCTGAATGCTGCAGGGGTG
This sequence comes from Phoenicopterus ruber ruber, assembly GCA_009819775.1. Classification (NCBI taxonomy): domain Eukaryota; kingdom Metazoa; phylum Chordata; class Aves; order Phoenicopteriformes; family Phoenicopteridae; genus Phoenicopterus; species Phoenicopterus ruber. Next base: position 24,170,268 of record CM020246.1, read on the forward strand.
TGAATTCCAATTGACTGAACACCCCCTAACCACACTAAATCTTTCATTTTCCTTCAATTTGAGGCCACCCCGCTGAGAGAGGATTTTAAATTGCTGTTGTTTTCTAAAACAAAGGGAATACATTTATAGATTTACTAACAGATTGTTTTTATTTGTATACTGCACAAAATCCATTTTCTGTCTACCCTCCTCTTCTAGTAAAAGACACTTAAATTTCCAAAGAAAACATCACCAAATAGAATGTGGTCACACTTCAATGAAGAATTATTGTTTATGTCCTCTGGTTTAAAATAAACCAGCAAACAGTGTTGCATTTTTATACATGTCATCCTATAAACGTCTTACTCATTAAAATAATAGAAGTATTATTCATTCTGAAAGATGCAGTTTGTCTCTGTGAATGCTCATTTTGTCTGGCACTCCCAGCTCCTCCTTCACTGTTAACCATCAACAGGCAGTTTAGAATTGATCATTATTCCCAAAACATTATGACGTATCACCGCCAAGGCAACATTATACGGTAGCGTATTAAGCAGATTTTCTGATTTTTAAAAAATAGGATCTAAAAAAAGGCATTAAAGAAGCATTGATATGACAATAGTGCAGCTCCAAGTACTGTTGCAAAGAGTAGTACACACAGCCGCCTCCTCTCGTTTTAGAACAAGCTGTATGATGTTTGCTAGCATGAAAAGACTGTGGATCTGCAATTCATGTGCAGTTCCTTCTGAACATGAGTAGTCATAATACTGAAATAATAGGATTATATTTGTATGATAAAAGTTGCAAAAAGCCCTGAACCCTTCTTAAAACCAGAAGCAATTCTTTAACTTTTTCGAAAATGTGAAATGCATACAATTAAATAGGGATTAAAACATCCTGGCTTCAAGTATCTGCCAAATTTACTTTACAGCCCTCTCTTTTATTTTAAGACAAGCTTTTTATAGGAAGTAGACATGCAGTAATAAAATTAATTATATAAATATGTTTTTCAGACACTAAACATCCCACTAAAAACATGGGATTTCTTTCATCGAATATTTGTAGTCCTTTTGCTCATTTTAAACAAGCTAAACAACTTACCTTGCAATTGCTTCTTTTGTTATTCATTATGGACAAGAAACAAATCTCCTACTTTGGTTCCTAAGATGTGACCTATACAGAATTCAGCTATTTAATTCCAACAGTGAGTCAAGCCTAGCCTTGAGATGTGTAAAGTTCGGCCCACAAAGCATTCTGCTTGGCTATGAACAGAAGTCTCCTGGTCTGCACACGGAACCATGTGAAATGTCTTCATGACGTTATGTGCAAAGGGCCTGGGGAAAATGGTAACCTCCTTTTTCATGAGTCTTGAGGATGGCGTGCACTCCCCCATTAGGCTGCAGATGCAGGAGTAGGTATGATCCCTTCTCACCCTGGGAGGATTCCTAATTCCCATAAGCACACCGTTAACTTCTGTGACTTAGTGGTTAATTTAGCTAAGGTGGTAAGACTGTGGTTTCTGGTCTGCAGATTATTTCTAGTTTTTATTCAATTACAGTCTGATGTAAAATGTCTAAACCATCTTGAGAGCAAGGATGAAAATCCATACCTGCCTGTTCTAGATGAATGTCTTATTTTCTGGTTAGAGATCAAATGCCTTTCTTGTCTTCCTGCCATGGGCCCCATGAATCTTGCATTCGCGGCTGCACTGTGGCCCAGAATGCTTGTTAAAAAAAAATCATCTTTTTCCCTACCCTCTTAAGACTCCTCAACTTTCTATGGCACACAATTAAGAGTACTCTTCTGGAGATGTACTCCCAGCTGAAATTTCTTCACTCTGCAGTAGGGAATCGCTATTTAATAGATAACCGTCATGGCATCCTGCAAAACATGGGTATTATCCCTCATGTAAAAATAGAGCCTTGTTAATTCAAATACTCTTAGGAAGATCCAGCAGTCTGGATCCTAAGCACGTAAAAATGTTCCATGTGTCCTCAAGTCTAACATTCATGTTTCCTGACAACCAGGAAAGGAGTTAGATTCATCACTCAACATACCATTTCTTACAGGCTGCCTGTTTAGCAGGTAAGAATTTTGTATCAACCCTCAAAACTCACCTGCCTCCTCACCTCAAAATCATTAACCAAACATGCCTAATGCTGTAGTCTTCACTCTACTGCAGTACCTAAATCCAGAGTCCAGAGCTTTGCTGCTGGGATATCTCCTTTTTGATTACAGCTACACATAACCTTCACAAAGTAGGCCCTTTAAATCAGGTTGTAAATCATTTCACACATCTGACATCTCAGGTTATCCATAAACATCACAATAATTTTAAAGTAAGCTTTATTTATGAAAAAGATACTGATTAATATGAGACATATGCATTACAGATGAGCCAGGTAAACCAACCAGCTTCTTCCATTTGCTCTTCTTTCTACATGTATCTGGACACCGCATTAGACAGCAGTGGGTACCACTAAACGGCACAGAAGGCTGCCAGACTGTTTTCCAAGTGTATCCTACATACACAAATCTACATGAACAAGCTAAAAAGAAAATAGCATTTTTGAACAGTATTCAAACACCATTTGAACAGTATTCCATTTTTTTGCTAATTTTCAATTTATGTGCTTTACATGTTAGAAAAAAATAATTTTGCTAGATAGTTAGGTCCAGATGGAACTGAGAAAAATCTCCAACCATTAGCATGGGGGACCCTCAAGGGCCTGAAGCACATGCCTCCACAGCTGTTGGTTGATTGTGTTAACACACAGATATTCTCTTTCAGATATTCACCCATCAGGTATCAAAGATTTTAGAGCTTCACATAAAGATGTTCCATTTATAGCATTCTCAGCAGCTAATATGTCAATTACATGAAATTATATAAAGCTGAAATTCAGTAAGATCTTGCACTATAAGGGCAATTAAATAACCTTGGAACACAGGAACTTGGAACATACAACTAGAAGCAACACCCTTCTATTGCTGGGAACCACTCTATGTAACCCCTTTCATAAACTGATCAAGCTCCACTTTAAACCCACGTACATTTTTCTTCTCTGAACTTCACACCTGTGACTACTATAAGCATTCCAATTGCCATTCTAGATGAGTTAATTTTCAATTTATTTTTTTAAAGTCAAAACAGTCTTTCAGTTTAAGTAACTTCATTGTGTTAACCAAGTCAACCCTTGCAGTATTTGTATTGTTAGATACACCATTCCTTTAGTCAGCCTCACAACCCTTCTGTGCTCACGCATGAGTTTATTACAGCCACAACACGAACTGTGCCCAGTACTGCAGAGGGATTTTACTTGTGCCTTATCCAGTGTCATTAATACTTTTAAATAAATACATCCTAAAAATCAAGTCTGCCTTTATCATGACCACAACATATCTCAGTCTTCCCCATACGTCTCCTAGAGCTGCACTGTCAGCAAATTTCATCAGAGCTTTGTACTTTTTATGCTGCCATCAGAACAAGAAAAACTGAAGTCTCATGATTCGTGTGAAAGGTCTTTAAGAAGCCCACTAGGCTAAAAGACACATTAATTGCAGCATGAAAGAGAAAAAAATGTTTACCAGATTAGTCTCTCCTTTATAATCTCTTCCTTTGGTTCTTGACAAATAAGTGGAAGATCTAAATATTTGAGAAGCTGTGACAAGATGATCCACTTTAAATTTTATAATCTATGCAAACACTGCCAACAGACGAGAATAATTAAAATCAGATCTGACAACCTGAGTAGGAGTATTTCTCTTGCAACTTTCTACTCAAACTTCACCATGACGAGAAATAGTATTTAAAAGGTTTAGTCAAACAGCAATGCTAGTAACATTGCGCTGCTAGTTGACATACAATTTGTGTTCGTCTCTGACTGATGAATAATCATTTATCCTTTCATCACAAGTTGCCTTAATTCTCTTGGTGGCTGATAAAATAGGCTGAATGTTACCTTCAGAATGATATTTCCCTCAAATATAATTGCTTAAAAATAATAATTTATGCACACTTTAGAATTAAGCATTTTAATGATGCATACCATTCTTGCAAATACATTCATGGGATAGCATAGATATTAATATTATGTTTTCACTGAATTTCCTACTGGCATCAGACACATTTCTTTCTAGGCTTTGGCTAAAAATTGGCAGCCTCAGTAAATTAATTTCTGAGGAGCTATGTAATAAGAAAGTATTCTGAAGTACTATGAAGACAAAGTGTCATTGTGCTCAGTTTTCAAAAAAAATTTAAGTCAGACACCTTACTTATTAAACGTTGGTCAGGTAGCGTATCACCTGTAACACAGTATTCACCACTATTCACTCACACAGTGAAGAATCTTTAATCCATGCCAGGAGATACATAAATCCAGTTTTAAGATGTTCTGCAGCAACTTGCCACATAGTATGTAAACTTCACATCATTGCTGTCTAATTACAGTATTATTTAAAATAAAGTATCAGAAACAAAATTCAGAGTCTAACTTCTAACAAGAAGAAGAAATAGAAAAAGCTAGAAGTGCAGTTTTTACCCAGACAACAGCTACAACTTGGTTAAGCCGTGTGGGCCTTGAAAAAAATCTTTTTAAATTATCAACTCTTCCCTGAGTATATGGTCTCTCTTAAAATAATCTAAAAAGCACAGCTAAACAAGTTCATTTAAACTCTTGGGGGAATAATTACAAGCAGTTAGACAGAAACAGTCTGCTTTCAAATCTACAGATTTATAGTTTATAATAAAAGACATAAAATGTCCTCATGACTGGTCAATGCAATTCTAATAGAAAACAAAACTCCAGTGGTTTAGTGACCATAATCTCCAGAGAACTGAGATGTTTTGCAGATTTCAATTCACAAATAGTCTGCATGACTTTCAGCAGCCAAATTTTAAATGACACGGAGCACATTTTATTCTTAAATTAAAATTGCAGGCATGTAAATGCTATATCTATTTTTAAAAGCAATCCCAAAAATTGTGGTTTGTGATTGCAACAGTTAATTATAAAGATGCCAGTACCAACACATAGTGAATCCTGCATCACTAAAACTAGTGCATGCTGGTTAACCCAGACATACTTTCTGAGCTCACTCATCAGATCACAAGATGTTCATCACAGAGCCAAACTTACATTTTCCTTGATGAGGACAAGTATGTTTTACTTGTCTAAAGACAGTTTCATAATTCATCTGAGGGCATGAAAGAAAAACATAGTAGGCACCACTCTACAAGAGTGATGAGCAGCAAAGAAAACTGGACGGCAATCAATTTACTTGTAATAGTAGACTGACTGTCTGTTTCTTAAAAAAAACATGAATATCTAAGACATTTAACTCATCTGGAGATGAACTCTAATAGAATGAATGAAATTAAAATCAATGCTTAGGATACCCGGTAAATTCGATGATATATGCTGTTATTTGTGGCCATTTACTGTTAGAGTTTATTAAGCATGGAAGAAATTTTAGAAAGTGGAGTATGCACTTATTGGAGTTTATTTTTAAATGTCTACACAAGTAAAAACACACAGAAGGGTTTGGGTTTTTTTTTTCCTTTGTTGGATTTTTTGAAACAATACCACCAGCAGTCCACTTCCTTATTAAGAATACAGATCTGGACAAAGTCAGACATACACTTGCCCTTGGAAAGCTACAAGATAACATATAAGGAAAGACAGGCATTACAGTAAAACTTCAATTCTGTGATCTGTAAGTGATACACATCACCCTTTCCAATTTTAGCACTTTCTTTTTCTCTTTCCAGCCCTGATTTTATTGTTTTACTTCCTATTTCTGCATATTAGCTTTCCCTTTCTCAGACTCTCTCATTAAATAATCAGGTCCTTAAAGAAAATCTTCTGTTGTTGTCATCAGTTTTTTCTGAATTCCAGTGAACTGTTCATCCATCCATCCCTTCTTTATTCCCCATGTTCTCTCCTCTCCCACTCTTCTCTGTATAGATAAACTTGCACTGTACATTCTGATACCCTCTGGCATTGTTCTCCTGTAGTCTTGACCATGTCTGCCACCAGCTATAAAGACCTATATGACATAGTAACAAACTTTCCTTCTGAAAACTCTTGACTCAGAGTAGAACAGTTAACAGTGAACTTTCAGGAAAAAAGGGAATTAATATAGAGAATACATGTAGCTCAGTTGAGGAAGAACTACGTTAGATACTATAAATTTGTATTTTAAAGAAAAGTTTTTGAATATAGAAAATATTGGTTCTAGTGTACAAAAAGAAAAGCTGCAATTCTGGATTTCCAAGCCTAAGAACAGATACTAAGAGGTATTAAAAATGAATGAAATTATATTCTCATCCTACATATGAGTACATGAATACAGGAAAATAAGAAAGTTGTCTGCTACCAGGCAAACCTTTTTAACTACCTGGTAAATCTGAAGAACCTATTTTTAGAAAAAACTTAAGAAAATACCACAATAAACCTCAGATTCTGGAGACTTGATTTCTACTTGGTTCACTGTACAGAACATGATGCTTACCAGCAGAGAAACTATGGAATATTTTGTTCTTTTCTCCTCTAACATTAGTGACACTAATAAATACACAGTTTACAATCTCTCATGAAAGAAAGACTAATTTCCTTCTACTTTTTAGAGGCAATTTAAACATGTAACTCTGTTTCACAAACTTTAATTTATCTCCTAGACCGCTCTATGAAGAATACAGGGGTAGAAGAGGTATAATGTTTACCGTGGAAGGAGTCCACTGATTTCAGGTACCTGGCTGAGTTTTCAGAATACTTTGCTTTACACACACTTCATGCAATGATGAAATTCATTGCATGCTTCAGAGGTCAGACATTCCAGAGAGGTACTCATATAATGAGTCTTACTAGCAAGTAAGACTGTAATATATGCTTTGAGTTACTCAGTATCACATGAGAACCACACAAGGGAGGCAGGAATGGAATGCAAAGCTCTGGCACCACATTGAGCTGTAGTTAGCAGGAAACCCTGCTTCTCCTTCCTACCATTCCATTTACCATGCTCTTCCTATTCCGCAAAACTGAGACAGGCCCTAGGGCAGAGGTCCTGTTTGAAAAGTTAAAGCACTTTTACTGATCAGATGTGACTCATCAGCACAGCAAAGATGAACATAAGATAGAAGTCCAGTGGAAAAGACAGCACATTACCATCTAATTAAAGATTGTAGGTTGCTCCTAGCTTGCTCTTAGCCTGCTCCTTGGCTCCTGACTGCTCTCGTTATCCTTCTCCAAGACAAGGCCTATAAGCAGCTCTAGGAACAGCTGAATGCAGTGGATTGCTCTCAAAATACTATGAAGAAGAGATAGCACAAAGATCGGACACTTCTGCAATATACAATACTCCAAAACTATTTGAACTTCGCACTGCCAAAATGCTGCTCTAGCCTTTGTGCTCTACTTCATGACATTTAACACATATCCTCAAGTCCACAATACAGAAACATCACTTTGGTGGGTTGTAATGCAGTTCTCACTTTTTATTTTTTAGATTCTTTGAATTAAAAAACATACATCAATTAATAACAATGTTTTAAGAGTCACAGACTTGGTCAAATGGTGTGTAATGCAGATACAGTCAGTCTGATGCAGAGAGAACTAGACTTAAGTAGTGTGGAGTGGACATGAGCTAGCTTGTGACACACCCTCAGAGAATGACCCCTGCTCAACTGGTCTCTGTTTCACAGAACAGCCACCACTACAGAAAACAACTTGAGATTTCATAGTCATCCTTAATTCTGTCATTTTCTGGCTTCCAAATACTTGCAAATTTGATGCTCTTTTAAAACAGCTTTTTAAGTGTTACATACACCTAGACAGAAAGACATAATATTAAAATACAGACATGTTCAGAGATGGACAGAAGTTAAATGTGTGGATTAGCATTTAGATTTGCCTACAGCTTTGATATAAAGCCTATGCTTTGATACAAAAGTGTATCTGGCTCTATGTCATCTAGAGCTTTCCTGGATCAACATGGAATATTGTATGATCAAACTTTGATCAGTCCATCACCACTACAGGTGAGCTACTACAACTACAGTAAGAGGCAGGAAAATGTTGATGCCTTTAACTTGTTCAGTCTGTCCCAAAGTCACTATAAAATTTTTTTAACCTCGTAAGTAGAAAATAATTTCCATAATAATATTCCTCACACATGTTTATTGTCCTTTTTTTTTCCCACTTTCAGTGAGAAATTCTTTAACTATTTTATAATCTTTGACGTAGAGCAAACTGTCTCTTCTAAAGACAGTTCAAGCAAATAGAACTTCAATAATGGACTTCATAATGAATCCTATAGAAATAAACAAAGCCATGCAGACGTTTCATTTCTAAGTTTTCTCAACACTTTGTATTTATATTAGCCAAATTTTCCAGTTACGGTCTCTGTCTCTACAACCTTTTTCTCCCTTTTCTTTTTCCCTGACTCGGCTCCTTTTTAGAATTGTGTCTTCTTTTGGCATATGGCAAAAGGTGTTTCATAAACTGGGGGGAATAGCAGGTACTCATATGGAGAAAGCAGATATAGTTTTTAACATGAATTATAGCTACAATGAAATATTCATTCCCTGAGCACAGTGCTCAGTGAAAATAAGTGACCATAGTATATCCTCATACTAAGCTGAAAGAAAGGAGAGAAAAGTGCCTGGTTTAACCACCGTAAGCTACCAAAGAGAATCTTTCACCTCCAAAAAAAGTTTAAAATGAATAAATGTATGCAGTTTTCAGGGATTCACAAATCGTCCCTTAAAAGTTAATTAAGTCAGAATGTTTTAATCTAGAGAAGTGCCTACTCCTTCAGAGCCAATTATTTTTTCCACTGTATATTGTCAAATCTGTGAAATGACAATGACCTGCATGACAGAAGATCCATGGCTAAAATCTTGTCTCTACCTAAATCAATGGGAGTTTTCCCATGACTTCAAAAAACTCATAAACTCCTTGCCATCATAAAAGTAAGATTTGGAACTTGTAAGGTTCTGATACTTGGAACTGTCTTTTGCTATGAGCTAGGCACTTCCCCTCTTTATACTTCTTCTTTAAAATGTTCCTTTCCCTACCAGACTTACCATTACTAAAATAGTAGTTAAAAAAGCAATCTGTCACCCAGGAATCCAACAAATGAACAATAAAAATATTGGAGAAAGTTGGCACTTTCCTCTATTTTGTTTCAAGACCTTCTCTATTTAGCTGCGCAGAAGGCAGTATGTGCTGTCCTTTGTGTATTACATATGGCTACGCAAACAGCTGTACAACTAGCAACAGCCACAGCAGGTTCCAGCAGAAAGATGAGTCAAGATGGTTCTAAACATGAATACCTCCAGAATCAGAAAAAAAAGAAAAGGACAAATATTTGATCCAAAGGTTATTTAAAAAGATATGGTGTCTTCCTCTTGCTATGGGCAGTGCATAGTGCAGTAGAAAACTGAAATTCTGAGGTCGATTTAAAGCACTCTCCCATATCTTCTGAAACTGAGGTATGTTGGGGAGATGATGCATTCAGTCTCCAGAGAGAAGAAAGATACTGCTCACACAGCACTTCTACTCACCAGTCCTTGCAGCAGCAATGGTGTTGGCTTTGAAGGAAGCCAACTGTCCTGCTCTCCCAGCCAGAGGTAAAGAATTGCATTGGTGGCCACTAGAGGGAGGATTAGGAATATAGTAAATTGTGGGCAAAAGGCACCCATGATGAATCACATGGGACAACCTACAAATCCCCCACCGCTGCCAAAGGGCAACAATTCTTAGATACTGCTATGGGCTGGGAAGTACAATCCAATTCTGCTACAGAGGAGCTGCCAGTATGCATCCTAAACTTTGGTGGCTGGAGGATAGGAGGGCTGACTAGGATCATGTGAAGCATACCTACAAACACACAAAGACACATCCCTTTATTTACAGTTCCCTTATTTGCCTTCTGGTTTTTAATCTCCTTACTTAAAACTTCTGATGTCCTTTATCAAGAAAGCTCCTGTGAAAAGCAAACATACCAGCTTCAAGAGAATCTCAGAAAAAGCATCAGCAGAGACATACACACTGTGGCAAGATACACTGTATTTCACAAAAACATCTGAACATATTAAACGTACTTGAAAACAACAAAATCCGCTGTGATAAAATAAATGTTTTTTCACTAAATTAAGGTTTGAGGCATGTCTGAAAGAAATGTTTTCAACTGGTTACCTAGACAATTATGTAGTAAAGTGTATCTTGCAATTCAGTTTACCCTGTAGCTTGACTGCCTGGTGTCTTACCTCCAGCACAAGTGGCAGAACATTCTGACCAAGGCAGATGATTCCATGCAAAGCCAACTTCATTGTCTCCACTGCCAGTGCGAGAGATGGGAACATTGAATTTATACCTTATACCCAAATTTTGTTCCTGTAGCAGAATCTGTAGTTGAAAACAACTGGTTATACCATTAAAACAGGCAAGCAGAGGGCAACTACAGTGACATTTAATCTAGGTATGTGTTATGTCCTGTGGAAGGGAAAAAAGTAATAAAGGAAGCCATAGTAGTTCTTTTAGGTATTCCCAAAAGAATCTGGACTAACTTTTAAAACATATACAAAAGTATTATTGTCTAAGGTGAGTTCTGTGGGTTTCCCCCCTTAATACAACTTTATAATTTCTGTCAGTTCTTTATTCTTGACATAATTGTTCTAAAAAGCAAGTTTTCATAAAATTAGTATCTTAATGGAAATTAACTTGACAGCTGAATAATTATGTGAGGTCAAAGTTGGTTAAGGATATTACTGTGCAAAGGTGCAGCAGTCCTCACTGAAATCTTGTGAGGAGCTACCCACATAGCAGTTATGAACCTAGCTCTGCCCTTGTTTGCACTTCTAGTGACTGTAATAATAGTAATAATAGTAACAGCAACAAACATTGTTTTCCCCTAATGCAATAGCTAACAGCATTAGCTCCTTTAAAGGAGTATCAAAACTCTTGCTGCAGACATATCACTACAGGTGATATAGATGGAAGTGCAACAATCACCATGAGTTTTTGTCTACCCTCACTGTTGAACTGCATTTCCTCATACTATCTGTCCAACATTAGCCCTTGACTCTCTACCAAACTACTTCTTTCTGTTGCTAATAATGTGTATCATGTTAGATGCAGCAATCTGACACATCTTAGAGCTACTCCTTATCCCCTTCTACCTTCTGTGATATTTTGCAGAGGCATACCTGCCTATCTCCATTGGACAAAAGAGCAGAGAACTTTCAGTATGAAAGTCAGTGGCACTGACTGAATGAGAAAAGGCAATACAATCATTGTGTAACTCATTCTGTATGGACTCTCTAGCTTATCCACACCTGCAGCAGAAAAAACAGGATTCAGGTGTTTGAAAATGGTGCCTGAAACGTGAATATCCAGGCAACAATCATTCTATACACAAAAACATCCCATCTGGCTCAAGCAATGCCTGAACTGCAAATCTGGCAGCTGACAGAATATACTGGGCAAGTATCACCTTGTTCTTATACTCCTCCTCAGCACAGTAGTGCAACAGTAGGCTCACTATTGCCTGCTGTCAGAGACAGGGTATCAAGATCCTGGTCACGTTTTCTGTTACGTTCTCATATTTTGTACAATCTGTTCAGAGCAATGTACATCACAGCAACACACTTTAACACAGGTCAAATCATGATACTCTTGCTGTGGTAAGAGTGTATTTCACGCTCAGGCCAGGCTTAAAACCACTGACATCTACAGAACTGTCATGCTATATCTCAACATTTCCATGTATCAGCAGTAGGCGGAGAAACAATATATGCCTCATTTACAATTTCGGCTACCATTATTCTGAACCACATTTAACAGAGATGGGGCATTTTCTGTGAGATTTCCTGGGGCTCTTCTGACTTTATCCCTGTTTCATCACAATGTCTGCCAGTCAGTTTTGAAAGGTAAGAAAGCTGTGTTAAAACACAAACGCCAAGTCCTAGCTAGGCAAGCTGTATACTCTTTGAAAACACAATCTATTTTGATTTCATTCATGGCCTTGTCTTTTCTCAGAACACAAACACATATTTCAGATTTCAGAAATGTATTAATTATAACTTTACCATGACTATGAGATTTTCTGAAGTAGGGCCTAGTGCTTCCAAAGACTCTGGTTCATCTGTTGGCCTCTTGTAATGGAAAGCTGTTCCAGCAACATCAAACTTTCTTGGCCAGTCAATAGTCCAGGCACCATTAATATAGTAGTCATCCTCTTCAGATTTTAAAGCTTAAAAAAAAATACAAGCCACCTAAAAATTGGAAGCAGCATTTATAATGGAGAAGCCATTGCAAATTAATCTACTAATCTGTTAGAAGTATGCGAGCTTCAGCTCAATATTACTACTTTTTCAAGCAATAGAAAGCCTTTCCTTTAGCCCTAGTCAAAATATCCTTCATGCAGTTTGACAATATTGCCTCTGCAATAATGTTCAATGTGCAGGTGTACTTTGCAGATTTCAACATGCAGATGCTATACAGAACAAAACGGAATGCCTCACGCAACTTGCAATATATCTTCAACTTTAAAACTGAGCCCAATGGGTGCAATGTATGCCATTCTATGTAAGATATATGTAGGTCTCAAATGTATAATCAATTATCAATCTAATCTTTAGATTAAGAAGCTGGGGCATGGGATTGGTATCTCAGACAATGTGCAGAGGAAAAAAAGAGAAGGAACATTGAGTCTGATGGATGATGCCAATCAGCTCTTGCTTTGTTGCCTTTGTTCACTGTTTTGTTTTTTCCTTCTTAAAGCATAAACGCAAGATATTTCTACTACAAACCCAAACACTACCTACTTAATCTGATATTTTATTATTCCTAATTTACAGCCCTAAAACACAAAAGTATTGTAGATAAAACCAATTTCTTAGCTAACCAACCAATTAGGCTGGACAAGCACATATTATTCAGGGATTTATATTTGATATTTTATCAATAATATTAGATTGAGCTTCTAAATATGAAACTGACTTTGTATCTTAAGGTGAATATTCTGTTAATGAGATACTGACTTCTTGACTTGAGGTGAAGCTTACCAAGTAATTCAGCATTCATTTACTTTAAATTAAATATGTTCTTAAAGGCAAAATGATGGTTGGAAAAATATGATCAAACAGCCATGTCATTTTTTTGTTGAGACAAATAACTGATTTTACTAGATAGGGAACAAAGTCACATCGCAATCATAAGGAATAAGACAATTTACAACCAAGTTTTAGTCTCAACTACATCTGTGTGCACAGATGGTTTACCTTCAACAGTTAGGGAAAATGTCTCGATGCTCAAATTTTCTAAAACAGATCAGAGAGCATTCATATGAGCAGGAGATAGCTGGAGAGGCAATAATGTTCTGTTGGCGACAGCCATGTTCAGCCAGGATTAGTAACCATTTCCATCAGCACCATAAGGTCTGAAAAGAAATGTCTTTCCATAGCATAAATCTGATTCCATTGACTTCCTTGGATTTACTTTGGAACACTCATGTGCTTTGAGTGAATAAACTAGCTCTGACACATTCACTTATCCGGAACTCTCAGAGTAATTCAGATTCCTATTGTCTATATAGATTTTGTAGTACAAGAAGGAGATGGTAAAAAAAGTGAGCATAGGAAAACAAGATAAATTTCAAGCAGTACTGTACTAAAAGAAAGGAACAGTACTTCACTATCTATTTCAGGTGGGTATATGAAATAACTCTGTCACAGCTGAACATTAGTATTTTGTTTTATCAGTGGTCCTATTTCCACATAGCCAAAATTTCTATTCATCCTGCTTTTACAAAATCTAGCTTAATTAAAAGAAGGTCGCAAGGTCTCCCAAAGCTATCGAGACATATTAAAGTCTCTCTTACTGTGCCACTCAATCCCAAATATTTTCTTGTCAGTATGTTTAGTATCTACTAGGAGTAAATAATGAAGTGAATTATTTACTTATATAAGACATATGAACAGCAACAACTGAGACATATAAATGAACACAAGAGAAAAAACTTTCTCATACATGCTTACATAATTAGTAATTCTGAAATTATATGCTATTAATTGTATGTATGCTATATACACTTAAACTAATGTATATCCAGAAGCAAAGCAGTTCATTTTATACCTGTTTGACTGCCAGCGAAAAATGTATTTGCATTCTGTAAACAGATTTACCTAATGTCAGTTGTTACGCATAGGTGAAGGCCACACAGTTGTGAATAGTATTCCAATAATATCATTACATGACAATGATGACGCAGTGGCATAATACTATTAGCATATGAGACACAAGGAACAAGTTAATGTCCTAACCAAATCATTTATGAGAACCTGAGAATGCAGGCAGCCTACAGAAAATTAGCACACAACATCCTGTTGCATAAGGGGAACATAAGGGAAGATGTCACCCTGGATTAGCCATTTAAGCAAAGATAACAGCATTACTAAACACACATTTTTTCAGCAGCTCTGAAAACAAGTAATTTTGTTGTTGCTGGGTTATTTGTTGGACAGATCAGTTTAAAATACTGAATTATTTATGCAGCTGCAGAAACGTGCTTTTGCTATCACAACACTAGGAGCGATATTGTTGCAGAAATGATCAGCCAGAGACAGGGGGAGGGAGAACAGGTGCTGACTGAGCTAACCAAATTGCCAAATGTCTAACTGCAGCCTAAATTTGAAGAACTGAAGAAGAACTGGATCTTAGTTTAAGGAACCATGGGATGTTTGTTTCAAGTTAGTCTGAAAGCCTGCTAACTGAAATGAACAAAGAAGAAACTTTGAAGCCAGTGTGACAGCTACAGAGGAAGAGGGTTTTACTTTTTCCTTTTTTTGTACAGTTCCAAACGGAGAAATTGATTTCGTGACTGTGGTCACATATTTGGTAGCAGTGCACATAAAACAAAATATAGTGATATGTGTAAATGGTTATTTTCAGCTCAATCAGTTCTCTAATCTGGTTCATGGTGTGGCCACACAAACAGCTGTCCTGGAACAACAGCGGGAAGGAACTCCATAAAGTCAGGGAAGAAGCTGCGAAGTTGACACTGCCACTAAAGAAATATCCATAAAACAATACATTGAGGTATGTATTTTAACATAATAAACTAATTTTTAACTACCATTGTGCTTGTATAGTTCTTTTAAGGGAGCAGACAAATTAGAAGCCTTCCTTTCCCCAGAAACTGGTGATCCTAAAATAGTGATCTGGTTCGTACTCACAGAACAAAACATCTCATCACAAAATGAAATGGCCCCTGTGACTTAGTAAGATTATCTTTCATTGGATATAATGGCACCTTTGACAGCTGGAAACACAAGAAACTAGTGAAGGAGAGGAATCCCCCATTTGTGTAGTCAGGGCTTCTGCGGCATGAAGCAAGGTAGTGAGGAGAGAGCCTGAAACTCAGGAAACCCCTCGAAATTGTGACAAGCACATAAAAAAAGTGTTTATGTACCACTTTACATTTTTAGATCTGTCAGATCAAATACCAATGAAGTTGTCTGTATTTAAGCCAAAAAATTTACATTTTTTATTCATTTTATACAGATGGTGCCAATCTAAATGCTTTTCCAGATCACCTTCCTCTGCTTATAAATTAGAGGAATAACAAAGTTAATTGTAGTAGCTAAGAGTTATCTTCTTTGTTCTGATTTTCAGCTGCCCATAGAATACTTCTTTGCAGAAAACGACCATGATAGGGTGCATTGTATGCCTCTCTCCCATCAACTCTGTTTGAAATGTCACTATAGGATATATGAGCAACCTTACCCACAGTATATTTTGACGTGGTGTAGGGGCCACAGGGAGTGTGATGCTGAAAGAATAATAAGCAGTCTACTGCTGGAGTAGTGGTGTTATTACTCCTGCAGAATGGAGGGAGATTGATTATCTGCTGAATTACAGAAGGGTGAAGGCAGGGAGAAAGAAAAGTAGGCATCCAACAGTAAAAGGTACCATTATTATCAATATAATCAATTTAGGAATTAATGTATCTAGGAGGATAATTGCCCTTCTAACTCATACTTACAGGCATCACAATTCTTTCCAACATGTTAGTGTTATATCAACTACATGAAGTACAGACTGACAAAAGTAGCTGCCTCAGCTGCTGTTCAGCCTAAACAGGTAATAGCTTTTGGTTGTGTTAATCTGTTACTTTGCTGTACAACTGATCAGATCTCTAATCTATTTTTGACTAAGAAATGGGTGTTCTTGCACTACTGTGAACTGACTGCTGTGCAAATCAGGGTACAGAGACTTTCAGAAATGCATGTGGTTTTGAGTTCGACGAAGCCAGATTTGTACATATCACTATTAAAAAAAACAGAAAGCATAACAGAGTCTTTAAAGAAAGGAATAATAATCTGGGAATTTGAATTTAATTCTGTGCTTCACAACAGGTTTTCTGAATGATCTCAACTAAGCACCTAGTTTTGCTGCACTTCATTTTCCTTATCTATAACATAGGGATGGCATCTAGTCCCTACAACACGGCAACACTGTGGAATTAATACATGAAAGTGCCTTAAGATAAGGAGATGGTATCGTTAGCATTTAAGTAACTATGGCTGTTGATGAATCATCATTCCAAGAATAAAATCATGTTTTAAACCAGCATAATCCCCCAAGATCAGAGACTTCCCAGCTGGAAGACACTACCTCAGAGTGGGACAGGAGGTCATTTAAGTGTTCCTCATCCACTTCAGTTCAAGTCTAACACTGTAACTATAGTGAAGTTGACCTAGTTTTGCACAGAGATGACAAGAAGGAATCACATGATGTATTTCATTAGCTCCATTCAAGAGAATACATCCTAACCAACTGCTGCAACTATCTGATCACAACCTAATATTAAGAGCTAACAATTCTCTCTGTTGCTTCTACTATGCGTATGACTTGGCCAAACCAGAAAATGTACCTTCAAATTACAACATAAACTCTGACTTAATAACAGTCTGCTATTTAAACCATGCTCTTACCAATGTAGTTCTTTGACATTGCCACTTCTCTTATTTCAATATGCACAGAACCTCTTGGAATTTGAATCACTTCCATATAGCCTATAAGACAAAGGTAAATTTTATTTATTGTTGCTTACGTTAATTAGTCATGAAACTAACCATTAATAAATTATTTACTACTGAAAATTAGTATGAGATATGGGATTCAAATGTACTTGGAACATTTTCTTTCATGTGATATAAAGAAAAACTCTTTAAATTTCAAACAAAAAGTTGGAAGTGATAGCAAGAACTTACCATGTAGTCAGGAATTCCTTTTTTTTTTAAAGTGCTAATAAAGTCTTTTCAACAGTGTATCACAAGTAATTAACATATAAAATGACGTTAGGATCACAGGATAATTCAGGTTGGAGAGGACCTCAGTCAGTCATTTAGTCCAACTTCGGGCTACAAGCAGGGTCAGCTAGGAGATCAGACCAAGTTACTCAGCACTTTATCCTGCTGGGTTGTGAAAAACTCCAAAGATGGAAACTCTACAGCCTTTCTGGGCAACCTGATCCACTGCTGGACTGTCCTCCTGGGGAAAAAACTTTTCCTTCCATTTGGTCAGCACCTGTCTTGTTTCAAATTTATAGCCATTGTCTCCTCTCCCACCATGTACCTACCACTGTGAAGAGCCTGGCTCCATCTTCTTCATAACCTCCTCAGATGTATTGGAAGGCTGATACTAGGTCCCCACAAACCTCCTCTTCTCCAGGCTAAATAAACCCAGTTCTCTTAGTCTCTCCTCACAGAGAGGTAAGCGCTCCAGACACCAATAATCTTAGTGGTCCCTCACTGAACCGAACTCACTCCAGTGCATCAATCCTTTTCCTGTATTTGGGAGCCCAAAACTGGTAACGCTAAGATTGCAACACTAATATTGTCTTTTTTGAGCTAAGCTTTAAACTAATTGCCCATATACATTTCCTAAGTTCTTAATAAGGTGAACTTAAGAGACATTTCTGAATTCTTTCTATTCTAAAATTTCATGTATGACTAAGTATCAGATTCTACCATACACATTAAAATCATACACAACATTACTCTTACTCTACCACCATAACTAAATAATAATAAAAAATTCCCCACCCACTTCTTTTTAAGTGCATTAAAGACCATGAGAACTAAGTATTCAGTAATGAAACATACTGTTGTATTTGACATAAATCCAAACTAATACAGAAAAAGGAAACAATGAGGCAAAAGGAGTCATAGTGAATGACCAGCAGCAATGCCATGCTGGAAATCAATGCAGCACTGTTACTTGCTAAAGAGTCATCTGAACGCATTGTGCAATAGAATGGACATATATGTGCATACCTCCTCTAGGCAATGAATCATTGAAGAATCCTTCAATGGCTTCACATGTACTCCCATCTCCTCCACAAACACGGCATCTATCTTCCTTAGCATCAGACCCCAAAATATTATCACAACCTACATGCTGACAACAGATAAGAACAAGTATTTTAACAGGATGATGGTTTCTTGCACCACTATCTTCATTGGTTTTTTGAAGTGTTTCTCTCAAGTTTGAGATATTCAGTTCTTCTTTGTAACTACTCTGTTTTTGATAGCTGCTACTGTAAGTGGGTTTTCACTTACCAGAGAATGAAAATAAAAAAGGAGAACAATCCACATTTGGGTTGTTACCAAATCTTGATTAATAAGTACTTTGTATTTCTACTATGACTTTCAGAAAGGGATCTCACAGCGTTTTACAAACAATGTAAGTATTACAGTTATTAATAAATGATTAGTGATGTTTTTATTTACTATTAAAACAGCTAACTGTGTTCCATCTATATTGCTTTGTTAAGGAAAATATTTGCTGTGTGTTTCTTAAACATTTATGCAGCATAAATAGTATTGTTGTTCCTAAAGGCATTTACAGCTTCATAGACTGTATTTGCACATCCTCCAGGCAAAACTTGCAATTATTTTCATAGGTTTGAATGTAAAGTGTAAATGGCTTCACTGTAAGAATGAATGCAGAATGAAACTTAGTGGAAGGCTGAATTATGTGCTGTATTAGAGAGGATTCAAAAGTCTTTGGAAAAAAGAGGTGTCTATAACCAATTATAAAAAGTACCTCACATTTCTGATTATCTACTTGAGAAATCTATGTACAGTGAACAATGATTAACTCCCTGTAACTATTGATTCAACCCTATTACAAAGCTAATGAAAATAGAGACAGCTGGATCCTTTACAAAAAAAAAAAGAGAATGAAGAAGTAGGACGTAAATGGAATGAACATTGCAGCTGGCCAATTTTTTCTGGGATTTATACAAAAAAGGAGACAGCTACATAACTTTGTTTACTGTCCAGCAATATTATCTACCAACTTGTAAACAGGTAATATAGATCATAAGTTAAAATACTTTAAATAATTGACAAAATAGTATTATTCTAACCATTTACATTTCAACTTTCTGATTCACCAAGAAGACAGAGGCCCAACTTTATTATATAGCTCATTCTCAACTCGAGATTTAGTCTGATTATTAGTTTTAAAATATTTCTCAAAACTACTAAAATCTTCTTACGTATAAAGTACACCAGAATTCCGCAGGTTATTTCTTGTGCTTTTTTGTTGTTCTTGTTAGTTAGCTAATACATGGCAAATGCTTTTGATCTTATCATGTTATTCAATAAACATACATCTTAAGCCCTCAATTTAGCAATGAACTTAAGCATTGCATTAAGCTTTAGTTATGTTAGTGGTTTCATAGAAACCAAGTAATTTTTAGAGTCACCAGCACTGTTCAGATGCCTAGACTTAAGTACATAATTAAAAGCTTTGCTAAACTGAAGAAGCAGTGGGATGTATATAATCAAAAATATGGCATAGACCTCCAATTCCATTCAAATTCATATAATGCAGTTCTATAGGAATCTTAAAAGATAATCAGATTTTTAGTAAATGGCAAATACTTGCATAATTATACACTTTTTCCTAAACTACAGAGCAATAGTGACAACCTTCTGTTTCAATTACATTAACAGCAGAATTGTTTGAAACAGGATTAACTAGTTAAACAGATTAATATGTTCACATTTACTGTTTTTCAGCCAGAGTGGTGTTCTAACTGGAATGATGGAACAGGCCTTGGAACAGTGCAAGGAATCTGTTCATGTCCTGTTGCCCATTCCACCGATTCTTCAGCAGAAACCAAAAAGCAAGAAAAAAGAAGACAAAATGAAGGATCCTATGAACGTCTGTGAGAAGCTACTGAAACTCAAATGATTTGTCTAATTTATGCAATACCTTTTTTATCTTTTTATCTCACTCCTTCATTAACAACTTGACCTGTCAACACACTCATTTCATGTAAGTAACAGACAAGTACCGTAATTAAATGTAGGAGATAGCAGACACAACAAAGTAACCTGTAAGTACTTTATAAAACATTTGTAACCTTGCATTCCCCATTGATACAGATATCCAGTGAATCAGCATTGCACTGAGTCCCATCTATTACTGCAGGAGCACGTTCAGTGTAAAAATTATAACCTTCAGCCAAGCAGTTTAATGCACATGGTTTAACCCCACCTGGACAACAAAAACAAATGAAAAAACCAACAGAAATCTTGAAAAGTTAACAATTAGTTAAAAATACATATGCATAAACAGATGCGAAATTTATAATCTTATCTCATACCTGATACATATAATGTATACACTTTATTTAATTTCCCTTTATTGATTTCTCTACTTGACTCTCCTTTCTTGCAAAAAAGATTATTTCATGTAGTAAGATATGGCAAGGTTGGCTGGCTCCATAACAATGCCATTATGTTAATACAATCCTAATGATTATTGAACAATTTAAAACAATAAGGATACCACTTCAACATTTGAAAAACGAGAATAACAAAAGAATGTAGTGCTAGAAGTATATCAGGGTAAATTTCAAAACCAAGATCGGACTATTTCAATTAGGAATTTAGTCCTCTTGAATTACACTACAGCTCAGACCATGTGATCCCAATGATCCTTTTTAGGCTTTTAATCTAAAAAACTAACAGTAAAATCATTCAAGTCAATGAAATACAAAAATATAAGGGGGAATGTGGACTTAGTCACTCAGGGTTTAGAATAGGACAACCCAAAATAATAAAAGAGCAATCTACAAACTTTGAACAATGACAGAAATGTAACTAAATTTGATTAAACTGTCTCAAAAAGAAATTACATCCCTCTTTCCTGCTACAAAATACCCTTTTATTGCATAGTGCAATTATTTATAATTCAGTTATTGAAGTAGTCTTTAGAGACTCTTATAAATGCTTTTACTTCTTTCTCCTTTTTCTAATATTCTGACCTTAAGAAAGGAAAACTTACTGTGAGATTTTTTTATACTGAACTCATCACTGTAGCATGAAAGGCACTTACAGAGCACCTCTGGAATCTCTAATTCTATTGCAACTGCAGGTGGAGGAAGGCTCCATATTTTTGAAGTGGAGTCCCTACAATGATGCGCACTCCCCTCCACAGTAAAACAAAACTCTGCTAGAATAGAGATGGCTCTTCTGCAACATTTTCAGGAATTGACAAAAGTTCAAACTTAGCCAACTTAGCTCGTTGTATTTTGCTCAAAACATTCTATTTACAAACATTACTATCTATGTAACATTTATACAATTTTGAAGACTTCACATATGATAACATTTTTGCAAAGCTAACCATTACCTCCAGTGTAGGGTTTCCAGTTATAATACTTTCCCCGGAAAGGCATATTGTCAAAATCCGCACATTGCTTTTCTCGAAAATCACGAGCCCCTGAAGGACACGGCTAAAATAATAAAGACAAAAAAAGGTTAATTTCTTCCAAATATCAACATAAAAGGAAATGTTTATATGCTTATGTTGCAAACATAATCATGCAAGAGACTAGGAGGTGGTTCCCTGCTTTATCTTGTGGCTCTGATTCTGAAACTTGCTTTATATTGCTTTACAGTTGAAGTGTCTATTTTGCAAGCTTAGGCTGGCATGAAGTAACTGAAGTAATTTAAACAAAGGTAAGTGTTACATAACTTGGAACACCTGTGGAACACCTGTGGAACACCTGTTCCATCATTCAGCCCTGTGCAGCCTGCTCTGGGTGACCCTGCTCTGGCAGGGGGGTTGGACGAGATGATCTCCAGAGGTCCCTTCCAACCCCTACCGTTCTGTGGTTCTGTGATAACAGTTTCCATAAAACTGGACAATCAGAATCACGTCAAACCATGCTTCATAATCAATCCATCAGCTACCTCCTTATAAACACACATTAAAAACATCTGAAAAAATTAAAACAAAATCATTTTGGTAAAAGCTGTAGGCTCAGTTATACCATACTAAGCAGCTGTACTGAGACATGTTATTAAGACATCAAGAAAAAAATTAAAACACTTTCTAGAGAGCTGTACCACCTCTGCTTACTTGTAGCCTTGACAAAGGCAGTGTGTTAAGGCTGAGAATAAGAATAGGTATCATGTTTGACTCTGATTTTTACCAGTCTCCAAGCACGAAGAAATAAAAACTGCTTTCATTTAAATTTTCATTACTTTGCATTACCAATTACAAAACTGTAAAGTATCTTTTTTACTTGGAATAAGGGTAGATGTAAGTGAAATTCATCTCAGAAAGAATTATAGGAGAAACAGAATTCTTCGCTATTTCTCATATTTTTCATCAGCAGGTTCAAAATAATAATGACAACTAATCTTAAATACACCGAGAATTTAGACAGCACGGTAAACATTGTTATCAATGTTTAAGTACGTGCTGAAATTGCAAGCTTCATCAGACAAAGTATTTGAAATGCAGACTAAAATAACTTTTAGACTGAAAGAGAAAAGAATTTGTTTGACAGAAATCAGAGGTGTTAATAAATATTACTATTTTATGAGCAACAGAAGAGGCCATTTTCTGGCAGTTTTATTTGTCTTCCTATGTATCTAAGCCAGTTAGCATTGTTCAGGAATCTGAAATGCATTGAAGTGAAAAGGTCTCTATAAACACTGTTGATAAAAATTTACTGCATAATGCAAATATTAACAAAATAATTATGATTCTCAGTGTACATTAATCAAGCTCCTATAACAGCCAGCCCACTGCAATATGATTCAGAAACCAGAAAATTTTTCTCCAATTTTGAAGCTGTCGCGATATAAATTAAAATAGTGGACATTAGACAGTATTTAAAATTTAAATTTTCTCTATAAATCACTCTATTATCTCCTTCTAATTAAAAAGACATTTTTGAATATAATACATTTACTGGTGAAAAAAAACCAGTGTAGCTGCTTTAATTCAATAATCCTTCAGATGATAACAGTGAGAATAAAAAATAACTATGTAAATAAAATAATAAGATTTTTTGAAAGTTTTTTTAACAGTAACACAAATTAAATTTGCCTCTTTGCATCATATTCTCCAAGTGGTAGAAGAATCACTCTTGACCCACCTCAAAGCTCAAGTCCAAATCTCTCTGACACTGGTTACTACACCCTATTCTTCAGTCCCACTTGCTTGGGTACTAATTTACGTGGCTAGTATTTCAATTGCACCAAGTTCCCCTTACAAGTTAATTAAATCACCCCCCCCAATGAAATCCTTTTTCTAAATAGTTATACTAGGACAAAACAATAAAATATGAAGATTAGTAAAGAAGGATCAAGACTTCCATATTTACACCCTTAAAAAAAATTCTCACAATCTGATCTTTGAGTTGTGGTCTTACTTCTCTTGTTTGATGGTGATCTTGCATGTATTTTGAGGCAACAGTATCACTTCATGAATGATCTGGATAATGGGGAAGAATGTACCCTCAACAAGTTTGCTGGTAACACAAAACAGGGAAGAGTGGTTGATACACCAGAGGGCTGTGCTGTCGTCCAGAGGGACCTTGACAGGCTGGAAAATGGGCCCACAGGAACCTCATGAGGTTCAACAAGAAGTCTCAGGTCCTGCACCAGGGGAGGAACAACCCCATGCCCCAATACATACTGGGGGCCACCCAGCTGGAAAGGAGCTTTGCAGAAAAGGCCCTGGGGGCCCTGATGGACACCAAGTTGAACATCAGCCAGCAATGTGCTCTTGTGGCAAAGGCGGCTAACAGTATGCTGGGCTGCAATAGGAGTGTCCTTCTCCTCTACTCAGCATTGGCGAGGTCACACCTACAGTACTGTGTTCAGTTCTGGGCTCCTCAGTACAAAAGAGACATGGCCATACTGGAGACAATCCAATGAAGGGCCTGGAAGGGTGCTTGGAAGGGCCTTCGTACCATCTCTCATATGAGGAAAGGCTGAGAGACCTGGGACTGTTCAAGCCTGGAGAAGACAAGGCTCAGGGGGGGATCTCAATGTGTACAAATATTTGAAGGGAGAGTGTAAAGAGGATGGAGCCAGGTTCTTTCCAGTGGTGCCCAGTGACAGGACTGGAGGCAAAGGGCACAAATGGAAACACAGGTTCCTCCTGAACATCACAAAACATTTCTTTACTGTAAGGGTGACCAAGCTCCTGTACAGGTTGCTCAAAGAGATGGTGGAATCTCCCTCCTTGGAGATAGTCAAAAGCCTACTGGACACAGTCTTGGGCAATCTATTTGAGGTTTGAGCAAGAGGGGCTGTACAAAATGACATCCAGAGGACCCCTTGTAAGCAAAGCAGTCTTTCTTTTATCCTATTAAATATCGATTCAGTTTTTGCCACAATTTAAACTGCTAAAATCATTGTTTGTATCCTCTTTTCTTCTTGAACACAGCTCTGGCAGTCTGACAGGAAACCAGCAACACACAAGTATGCATAGCCTGCAATCTCACTGCTGACAAGAACAGCAGACAAGGCTGGGAAAACCTGGGAGCAGTAAAGGAACTGTGGGAGCAAAGCCTCTCATACAATGTTCCTGCTTTCTTGATATTTTATCTAGTTTTCGTAGTCCTGCAGATTAGATCCTGGTTTCCTATACTGCAAATACTGTCAAATTAATTTCACAAACTAGTATATCAGTGATATCAAAGCTTTTACATAACCCAGTGTCTTTGGCTCTAAAAATGCAAATCCATCAATCCATGGGCAGATTTGGTGACATTTGCAATAAGGTAAGTCTCCATTTTAGTGGCTAAGTCCTCTCAGTGAATACTGACAAGTGCTAGCCCTCATCTCAAGACCTTGCTCTTCATCCAAATCATTAGTCTGAATCCAGCTTTCAGGTGGATTCAGTAAAGTTATCAGGCAGTCCTTCTGAAGACTGCAGTTACCAAACGATAGCCTGAAACCTGCAACATTCTGTAATCTGAAGCATAAAATGCAACTTGTAAATTTGGTGTTGTTGCATAATTTTCCTATCTTTTTTAGTTATCTCACCAATACCTGAGATGAAGTAAAACTGAAGTCTATGACCTCAAGAAATGCATTCAAAATCGTGCTTGACAAACCTGCTCGCCTTCTACAACAAAGTAACCTGCTCGGTTGATGTGAGACGAGCAGTGGACATTGTCTACCTGGACTTCTCCAAGGCTTTCGATACGATTTCCCACAGCCTCCTCTTAGAGAAACTGATGTGTTATGGTCTAGACAAGTGGTCTGTGCAGTGGGTGGGGAACTGGCTGACTGGCCGCACCCAGAGGGTGGTGGTAAATAACTTCTTTTCAAACTGGCAACCTGTCACAAGTGGTGTCCCCCAGGGATCAATATTGTGCCCAACGCTGTTTAATATCTTCAGAAGTGATCTGGATGATGGGATCAAGTGTACCCTGATGAAGTTTGCTGATGATACCAAAGCGAGTGGAGAAATGGACACTTCAGAAGGGAGAGCCACCCTGCAAGAAGACCTGGATAGGCTGGAAGAGTGGGCTAGAGAACCTTACGAAGTTCAACAAAGACAAATGTGAGATCTTGCACCTCGGAAAACATAATCCAAAAGTGCAGCCCAGGCTGGGATCTACCTGGCTGGGGAGCAGCTCTGTGGAAAGGGACGTGGGGGCCTTGGTGGACAAGCAGCTCAATATGAGTGAACAGTGTGCTGCTGCGGCAAAGAAAGACAACAGGATGCTGGGTTGCATCCACAAGGGCATCACCAGCAGAGATAAAGAAGTCATTATCCCACTCTACTAAGTGCTTGTCAGGCCACACCTGGAATACTGTGTTTAGTTTTGGTCCTCGCTATACAAAAAAAGATGTGGACAGGCTGGAGAGGGTCCAGAGAAGGGCCACAATGATGATCAAAGGACTGGGAAGCCTGCCATTAAGAGGAAAGGCTGAGAGAACTGGGCTTGTTCAGCCTTGAGAAAAGGCTTAGGGGAGACCTTATCACCATGTTCCAGTATTTAAAGGCTGGCTACAGAGAAGATGGAGACTCCCTTTTTACAAGGAGTCACATGGAAAAGACAAGGGGTAATGGGTACAAGTTACTCCTGGGGAGATTCTGATTGGACACAAGAGGAAAATTTTTCACAGTGACAACGATCAGCCACTGGAATAACTTCCTCAGGGAAGTGGTGGATTCCCCAACATTGGACACTTTTAAGACTCAGATGGACAGGTTGCTGGGCCATCTTGTCGAGGCCATGCTTTTGCCAAGAAAGGCTGGACCAGATGATCCTTGAGGTCCCTTCCAATCTGTTATTCTATGGTTCTATGAAAATCATAGGTATAGAAATGCAAAAACATTTCTGCATTGTAGCTTACTGCAAGGTAAGCTACAATATACATTTGCAAAATGTCAGCTCTTTGGCACTGTCTCTTTGTGTATGTACTCCTTTCCCAAAGCAAATGTGCAATAACTGCTTGTCTTTACTGGGTAAGATATTTCACTTTTTTCATGCAGTTACAATACATGGATAACTCTTGTCAAGCAACAAGCTGCTTGCGTTTCCAAATGCTCTTTTAGAAGACTGCAAATCGTGAGGTAGGAATCTAACAAGTGTATAAGAACTTAAAATTAGGTCTGAAGAAGGTCCTGAGAAGAAGATGATGAAATAATTAAAATTTAAAAAGGCATTGACTTTAATAAGAAAATAAAAAATTTTAAAACTGAAGCAAAAACATATCATCTAAAGAGTGTTAACAAATCATTGAACCAACATTGACACAACACCAAACACCTTATCTCACAGAAATCTATTTATCTTAGAGCTTAAAGTCAGGCAGACTTCAGTAATTGAACTCACTGTGTTTCCTACTAACAAAGGGCTATACTACAGACAATGAGTTACTTTAACTGAGTAATTATATGCCTTGCAATTCTATTAGCATTTTGTATTTTTTTTTAATTAAAAATACTTTGGTTGGAAAAATACATATATTTTTTAGAGAGAGTGTGGTTGGTGGTAGAAAATAAATTTCTGATGAGTGTGTTCTTTCTACCACCCTTTTGTTTCCAGAACTCATTAGCTAATGTTCTTTTCTGCTGATCTCAATGTTTCCATTAGCAGATGCCTTTTGAATTAAGAAGTCATATATGGCTTTGGAAGTGTTTGATGAGAAATAAGCCTAGTAGGAGTGTGTACACTATTTCCAAAGAATTAAAATGGTCAAAAGAAAGGGCAACAGAACTAACTCATCTCTGAAAGAAAAATGAAGTCAAAATGAGGGGTTTTTTTGGTTTATGAATAGTAGGAGCTTTAGGGAGTGCTACATTGAAAATTACAGATGGGCACTGAATGTTGACACTGCAAAATAAACTTCAACAGAAAAGATGTACAAACAACACATTTTTCATAAAAACAATGACAGATTTGCATGCTCTTAACGCTTACATTAATCAAACATACCATTCCATTAAAAATGTCAAGCACTAAGGACTATCATAAATCTTGAAACAAAATCTACTAGTCTCAGCAATTCTTAGTTATGTAAAACCCTAAATATTACTACAGAAGAAATAGACTACAATTGTCAAAACCATTAAGGCAGTAAATTTAAACTTCTGTAAGTACCAATATGTTTATGCACTGGAAAACCATACCCCAAAAATATGCTAAAAAAATGATTCACAGTCAAACTGTAAGAACAGCATTTCCACATTGCCTGGCCCGAGTCTGCAATTGTTCAAGATTTGGTTTTAAGACCTAGATAATGAAATGCAAAGTTTCCTTTCCAATATCTTGTTTAAATTATTGATTGAAATCTGAGTATAAGTAGGGAACAAACATTTTGGAATAGAGGACTATAATTTTTTAAAAGATTTTGATAAATTGGAGCAGTGGTTTGAAATAAAGCAATGGATGCAAATTACTAGAGTAGGAACAATCAACTGTGCAAGTACAAGCTGAAGAATGACTTCCTTAACAGCAGCTCATAAGGAAGGGACTTGCGCATTACAGATCAACAGAGACTACATAAATATTGTCACTCCTGTAAGAAAAATGAACACAATACTGAAATGAATAAATGGAATCCCATCACTAAGATGACAGACTAAGTTCGAAGTTATACTTACCTCTGACAGGCCTCAGCTAGAATCCTGTGCAGAGGTTTGGGCACCACGCTTCAAGAAGATGTGCGCTACTGGGATCCCAAAGGCTATTAACACAGAGACTGTCTAGTGTAAAGAAGACTAAGAAGAGACATGATAGTAGTCTGCAAACACAGGAAAGGCTCCCATAGAGGGAATATTATCAGCTGTCTTCTTACTGGGGAAAAAGTAAGGGTCTTAAAGGATGGAAAAACATACACTATATTTTATGAAAACTGTCCTGACTCTAAGGATATTGAAGAATCCTAATGATATCTCCCAGACTGGAAGTATTTCAAAACAGGTCATCTGCCTAACCATCTGTTAAGAACAACTTAATGACAGTTGATTTTGCCTTTGAGCCAAGGGATAGCCTGAATGGCCTCCTCAGATACCTTCTAGATGTTCCTTCTGTGACCCTATAAGCTTCCTTTCAGTAATGAACAAATAAAGAGAGAATAAAGGAAGCAAAACCAACTAAGAATAAAACCGTCTGAAAAACATCTGACAATAAGAAATAAAATATAAGAATAAAACAAATCCTAGCAACATTCCAACAGCACCACTAGGTAGCTATAGTACAATTGTTAATAATAAAAAGGCATTAAAAAATTGTTGTATATTTGCGAGGGAGCAGGACTATGTATTATGTAAACTTTCTTGTATACTAGTTACTGTGGCAGATGCTAAATAACATCTATTGAAGATAAAACATTTTAAATAAGACTGCCTGGACAATTACTCACAAGAGTCCTCAAAGAGTTAAGGGAGGAGGGCTCCAGTGTGCCAACGTGAATTTTTTAACAAATCTTAGACTGTGTGTACAAACTGAAATAGTGCTAATGTAAAAAGGTCATTATTTGAAAAGGACAAACAGAATATTCTAGGTTACAGTTTGCCTGATATCAATCCCAAATAAACAAAAAAGTTGGCAGAGTCTTGACTGATACAGGTTTAAAAGAAAGATAAATAATAATACAAATCAGTATTATGTATAAGAATAGGTTTCATCAACTAAAACTTTTTACAATTCCTGGTTAAACTAAAAGGACAATGGAATATGCTTACAATTTTATAAGGCACTTAACAGTACACAGCATCCTGACTGAAAAAAATAGAAACAAAGCTGTACTAGTTCAGTAAAGCATACATTAAATTTATTAAATATTGACTGACAGATTTCAACAGACAGATTTCAGTAAGGAATCATCACTCGGTGAATTCGTAGGTGAATTTCCCTATCAACTGTAAAATAAGAAACACACTCAGTGTTACTCGACATTTTCATTTGTGAATTGGAACTATGAAAAAATTTCTAGCTTATGAAGTCTTCCAATTACAGAAAGACTATCTGAGTGAAAATCAAGAAGAAGGTAAATTAATTACAGTGGATCATCTGATAAGCTGGATCCATTCAAATGAAAATTGCACAAAGACAGACAAGCTCAAAGATACATGTCTACAGAAAAAAATAAGATGGTCAAAGTTTCAGAATGGGGCACTCTAATTTGGAAGGTTGTACAGCTCCCACTGGTCAAGCAGCTGCGCTCCAGTTTCTCTTACAACACTGTGGCCAAAAGGCCTAACACACTTTTTGGCTGTGTGAACAGAGCAGCTGTGATTAGCAGTAAGAAAGTAGTTTTTAATTTGGAAATTTGTAATACTGCTTAATAATGAGAATAACCTCCACAGAGAAGTTTGCAGAACTAATACTTATGACAATCACTAACAATCATAAAAAAAAATTTTTTTCAAGGAATCAGCATATTAACTATTGTATCTTTTCCTGAAATATATCAAAAGATAAATAGGTGAAACACCTGGGATTCTCCCACTGTTATAAACTTTCTTGATTTAAGAAGAAAATTAAGAAGAATTTGAAGCTAAAATAATATGAAAGCCTGCTTATGTTTGTAGTGGTACTGACTTGGAAACTTAGTAGTGAAATCCTTTATTGGTGTGTACTTTTTTCTCATTCAATTTTTAACTTACTTGAACTTGTAATTCAGGTTCATAATTTGATTTTATACATTTATAATCTGCCCCACTACCTTGGTGGTAGTTAATTATTTGATGGGCTCAGCTCTGAAATAAAACCTTATGATCATTCTGGTAATACAAGAATGATTGGATACCTAATGGCAAAACAGCAGGTTTAAAACACACCAAAAGAAATACATTTTCACAGAACATATAAAGAGGATTGTGTAACACACTAGCACCGGAAGTTATAAAGGTATAAAAAGGGTAAGAGGTTTTAAAAGTGGATTCATGGCGGATACTTCCATTTGTGGCAGTTAATGTGATACAGATAGGATATGGAGCTCAAGAAATCTTTAGACACCCTGCTTCTGGAAACTCATACAGTATATCCACGGAAAAGTCATGCTTTGGCTGCCAAAAGTTTATAATTTTTCCCTAAACACTTGTTATTGGCCACTGATGGAAGGCAAGACAGTGGGCTAGACAGACCTTTGCTCTGATGTGGAATGCTCCTTGTTCACCTTTAACATGGATGCACAAGTTGAACTCACTCCAGGCCTTAATACGAAGGCATCAGCTGGACATCACATTGAGATAGGGATCCTAACATTTAGCAGAACATGTAGGGTGCCTGCAATATAGAAGTGCCCTACAGCACTGTTTGACAACAAAATGCAGAATTCACAGCTTTTCTGAACTGGGAAAAACCGCATCCATTGCTGCTAAAATGTAAAACAGACAAACTGATTATACTTTTACAGTGGAACAAAATTTACTTACATCAGTATTACAGGAGCGATACCGCTTCCTTTCTCCAAGACAATATTTGCCTCCACCTGAAGGCCTGGAAAAACATGTTTTATGTGTTAGTATATGTATTAACACCAGCACAAGTTCATGGGATATAGTAATGCTTTATTAGTATAAATATAAGTCCAAGAGATATATGTTATAAAAATACATAGAAGTTTTAAGGTGAGATTTTAAAATATGTTATTTTATAGGAATTGTAGCATTGACTTGAATTGGAGCAGATACAAAACAATACTGGGTCCTTGGAAATAGTCACTCATATAGTATTCATCTAGTTTGCACAGATCCCAAGCAATACAGTTTAATTGTATTCTGAACATACTAAAAAGGCACTGTTTTCAATTATTTGCTTGCTTTGTAAAAGTAGAATGAGAAACGTGTAAATAACATACGTGACACTTTTTTTTTTAATCTTCTGATGTTACACTTGAAAATATAACAAAATGAAGAAACATTGCCTGCTAAATACTGGAGCCAGCAAAGACTGCATTTTCTAGTTCAAGAATCCGATTCTGATTTGAATTAAGCAGTATTAAATCTGAGGGAACTCCAGAGTAAGCAAGTTTCTATTAGAGTGAATAAGACATTGGCTCTTGAATTCCCAAACTGTTCAAGAACCTTATCTATCTTCCACAGAGGTCAAATAATGAATTAACATTGACTTAAACAGAAGATTAATCAGACATCAGCTCTTTGGCTCATAACTTGAAAGCAGAAAAGAAAAACACTTGGTGTTGGTTTTATAATAAAGAAATAAAAGGATTTACAATTAACTAAAAAGAAATCAATACTATTTTTCACATTATAGATACTAAACCAGGCAACACTATCCTTGAACCAAAAGGATTTTTTTCCTAATGCAGACATACCCCCCCCAAACGCATTTGCTTGCTGTACCGTTAAACATTTAAAATTTAATCACCTTTCAACATACCAACCAATATACTTGGTGACAGGAGTCGTTAAAGAAATCTTAGGAAATTACTCATGCTCCCAACAAAAATTTCACTAGCATTTTTACATACTGCTGTGAAAAAAATAATAAATTTAAATGAATATTCCCTCAGTAACATAGTCCCACATGTTATCAATCCATATGGATAATTTTGCCTTTGAATCCATTCAGTAAGTACTGCTATTTGCCAGATTTGATAGTTATTGCTAATAATAGGAGGTGAATAGACCGCCTTAAGCAGCAGTAATGTGACATTATGGTGTCTGTCTTGCAGGGCGCAGTGGAAAGCTGATGTACAGCCTGGCTTGCAAAACACGGACACAAGCAACAAAGAACCTAAGTGTACAGAGAGAAAAAGATACAAAGGAGTGACAAAAGCCACAGAATGGATTTTCATGAAAGAAGCACAAGAGCTTAATGTTTTCACGAAAAAGTGGTCTTAAAAACTAATAGTGGCAATGGAAATAGCAATTATGGGACATGACAAGAACAAAGTATGGAGTAATAAAACTATCCTTCTGCAAAGACCTGTAGCTGTGATGAGGTAACCAGAGCAGGGTAAGTAGCAACAGAAAAAAAGCAGTGATTCATTCAAAGAACAGCAATGGAAATAAGTAAGCATTTCTCATCTGAGAAGCGGTAGTGACAGAGAAAGGAGCACTTACCTGACGGACCTTCTCCGCAACAGTGCTCAGAACATTGGAAAGCAGAAAGATGACAGAACTAGTACAGATACACACAACAGATCAAGCTGGAGTGAAGAAGCTGGCCCCTCTTGAGAGAGCGTAGATGGACCAATAGGGAGCAGTGGCAAGGAGAGAAGTTGCTGAATTGTTTTAAGAGTCAGTGGGAAGTCACAACTAAGTGTTGGACATGACAGCATATAAATGTATTGTAAGCAACATAATATTACTTACTATGGTTTACATGTAAGCAGTTGTATGCAAAAGCTTGGAAATACTGTGTTGTTTTTTTTAAAAAAAACTGGCAATAGTGATTTTATAACCTAGACAAGCATTAGAGATAGTATGTCTTAAGAAGGAAATCTAAGGCATAATTTAAATATAGTTTGCATGAACAGCAAGTTGCAGAAAGAAAACCATTCTGGTTATTGCTAAATATAAATCCAGCTATCTTTACAGTACATAAGATACATTAAAAATGTTAAAAGTATGTCTAGTGAACTTCTCCTGTTTAAGTGTTTCTGTCTGCTATTTTGAAGACAAATTTTGGCAAACTAGCAAAACATTTTTACAGATAACATGTGAAACCACAGTTTTGAATAATTTCCAAATGTGTCTTTTTGTTGGCTCCGGCTTACTTTAGCTACTTACGCTGGACTGTCACAGTGTCTTATAGATGAGGAGACTCCTCCCCCGCAGGTCCTGCTGCATTCTCCCCATATTGACCACGGACCCCAATCCCCATCTATGCTCTGGGGCCAAGTGCCAAAAGGTACACACTCTCCCTGATAACACCACTGAAAGATTTCACAAAAAACCACAAAATTAGCTTCCAGGCTGACAGAGTTATCGGGACAGAAAAATATAAGGGTCAGACAATGACCAATTATAGGCATCAGCATTCTCTGTATAGATAACAAGACTAATATTTTACTTTTTCTAGCCATGTTTAGACATTGGTGAGGGTGTGTGTGATTTGTTAATTGTCTTCACTAAGTCCTGAATTATAGGTCCCTAACACACACCAGAAGTTAAAGCAAGCTTAAAACAGAGATT
Source organism: Phoenicopterus ruber ruber (assembly GCA_009819775.1). NCBI lineage: Eukaryota > Metazoa > Chordata > Aves > Phoenicopteriformes > Phoenicopteridae > Phoenicopterus > Phoenicopterus ruber. The sequence goes on from CM020246.1 coordinate 24,204,206, forward strand.
TTCTTTTTTTGCTTCATACATCCTTCTTAATGTTTCACATTAAAGGCACTGCAAGTTGCTCACATTCTTTTAAACACTAAGATCCATTTCTAAGATGAGTTTAGTAAAACACCCTCCACTTAGGATGCATGTAGGGGCTTCATTACACAAAATGAAAAATTCCCCCCGACAGTATTTTTAAGAAAGTATTCCCTTACATTTTAAAAAAGAAAATCTGGATGAGGTTACAATGGAAGAAGAATTTGTTGCAGTACTTCATTTATGCTAACCCTACAGACATAATAAAAGTAGTGCCAAAGCATTAGACATGGTACAGAAAAACATTATATAACAGTGACTTGCCACTTGTTCGGGGACCAAACGAACATGAGTACTTCATTCATGCAAATACTTAAACTTTGCAGTATTGTTACTTACTTCAGACATACAAAATGACAGTCAATTCACACAAATGGCTAATTGTTAAAATAAGTTTATAATTTCCTTAGTCCAAAACCTTTTTTAAACCATTCAGAAATAAACCTGGAGCCCATAGTTTGACCCACATTCTGGTGTCTACTGCATCACTGAGAATCTGGAGGAGCTTGGTTAGACAAGCCTTTCCCACCATTATTGGCTTAGGCGACAGAGTAGAGCACGGCCTCGGGTCTACTGTGACCTGAATCTGCACATTTCATTTCCAAAAGGCGGGCATCTGCTGTTTAACTCCCTTGGATTCCCGTAACAGACACAGTATTGACCCTTTCCAAAAAGAAACCCAGACAACTTCTGTGTCCAAAATCAGTCATATGAATTTGACAAAATGCACTGAGACAGGCACAGAAGACATGGACAGACAGACATATCCCTGACCACCCATTAGCACTACTGGAAGACTCAGTGTTGACTTTATACTAATAGGTACAGCAAAGCCAAGTTCTCTCTTCTCCTGAGTCCTAAGACTCACCTAAGGCCTCAGTCCCAGCAATGTGGGAGATAACGTAAATACAGCCATTCACAATGACCTGAATCACTCTAGATTTTTCTGAAAGCAACTGAAAAGAGAATTTAATCCTCAGTCATTAATCGGGGTGGGGGGTTGGGGGGGTGAAGAATGAATAGGAGTTTGATATGAATAAGGTGTTGTAGAGTGTGAGAAGAAAATGAATAAAAATCCTTATTTTTTCATTAGAAACTTCATTTTGAATAAAAGGTACTTCTAGACTGTCAAACATGTCAGAGTAAGTGTGCAGCTCTCAAGAATGTACATTAAAATGATCTATTAATATTAAAATGTGTAGCTTATCATCAGCAAATGCACCTAGATACATCATTTTGCATACAAACACATGCTACCATTTAATACATTTCCTTATTATCACATATTATTTCCTTGTTATTTCCACATTAATAAGTGAAACCTGCAACATTATTTTTCTAGCCACATTCATTGTTTCCTCTCTCAAAATATTTTTATCCTCCATGATCTCTTTTTTCTCTGTATGTGCTGTAACTGTTTTAAAACACAGCTGTTATAATCCAGCACATTTCTGCTTATAAGCCTCATTCTCTGTCAGTTAGAGAAACAAAAAACAAGCATTAGTGTGTCTACAGAAAAATAAAGCAGACTATTTTAAATCTCAAGTTCAAAATGCATTGCCTTTTCTACCAGGTCTGGCTGGGACAGAGTTTTCCTCATAGCAGCCCGTATGGTGCTGTGTTTTATGTTTGTGACCAGTGTGGATAACGCACTGATGTGTCAGCTGTTGCTGAACAGTGCTTGCAGACCAACGAGGCTTTCTCAGTTTCTCAATCAGCCACCCAAGTGAGTATGCTGGGGGTGCACAAGAAGTTGGGAGGTGACACAGCTGGGACAGCTGACCCCAACTGACCAAAGGGATATTCCATACCATATGACGTCATGCTCAGCAGTGAAACTGGGGGTGTGGTTGTTTCCAAAGTAGCTACTGTTCAGAGACTGGCTGGGCAACAGTCTGCTGGTGGGAGGTAGTGAGTGATTGCCTTTGATCTCATTTGCTTTTTCTTTCTTCTCCTCTCACTTACTAAACTGTCTTTATCTCAGCCCAAAAGTTTTTCTCACTTTTGCCTTTCTGATTCTCTTCCCCATCCTGAGGAGAGGTAGAGGGGGCCTAGCTGCGGATAGGTTCAACCCACCACACCTTTCTTGGGGGGGGGAGGGGACAGGGACACGACAGGACCAAAAAGACACAAGGTCTCATGGAGTTGTACTGAGGAAAGGAGGGTTTATACTTCTCGGAGTTTTAAATTTACAAATTGGAGGTTTAACCAATAAGCAGGTATCCATCAGAGAAACGTACCCTTCACACGGAGCTTCTCTTAAAGCCAGACTATCACTGAATGTCTGCATAACATGTAATGCAGTCCGTATAGTGAACTCACATTTTTAGCTAGTATAGATATATCCATATGGCACAGTGTTTTGCAATGCCTCTCATGCTACATATATGATGGAGAATGAAGAATTTATGTGAATTATACATAAGAGATTAAAATCTTCTGGTTTTCTTCTGATTCTAATGATAATGAATATAATGAAGATCAAAGAAAGTGTACCCCACCAATGAGCAGGACTAGCAAACTGGTAACAACGGACGAGGAGAAGGCTGAGGTACTCAATGACTTTTTTGCCTCAGTCTTCACCAGCAACCTCTCTTCCCACACCTCACGAGTGGATGGACCGCAAGACAGGGACTGGGGGAGCAAAGTCCCTCCCACTCTAAGAGAAGATCAGGCTCGTGACCACCTGAGGAACCTGAACATACATAAGTCTATGGGACCAGAGGAGATGCAGCCCAGAGTCCTGAGGGAACTGGCTGATGTAGTTCCCAAGCCACTCTCCATGATATTTGAAAAGTCATGGTGGTCAGGTGAAGTCCCTGGGGACTGGAAAAAGGGAAACATTGCACCCATTTTTAAAAAGGGTAGGAAGGAGGACCCTGGGAACTACCGACCTGTCAGCCTCACCTCTGTGCCTGGGAAGATCATGGAACAGATCTTCCTAGAAGCTGTGCTGAGGCACATGGAAGACAGGGAGGTGACTGGGGACAGCCAGCAGGGCTTCACCAAGGGCAAGTCCTGCCTGACCAACCCAGTGGCCTTCTACAATGGAGTGACTACATCAGCGGATGAGGGAAGAGCTAAAGATGTCATCTATCTGGACTTCTGCAAGGCCTTTGACACGGTCCCCCACAACATCCTTCTCTCTAAATTGGAGAGAGATGGATTTGATGGGTGGACTGTTCGGTGGATGAGGAATTGGTTGCATGGTCACATCCAGAGGGTAGTGGTCAATGGCTCAATGTCCAGATGGAGATCGGTGTCAAGTGGTGTCCCTCTGAGGTCCATATTGGGACTAGTACTGTTTAATATCTTCATCAGTGACATTGACAGTGGGATCGAGTGCACCCTGAGCAAATTTAACCTGAGTGGTGCAGTGGACACGCCTGAGGGACGGGATGCCATCCAGAGGGACCTGGACAAGCTCAAGAGGTGGGCCCAGGTGAACATCATGAGGTTCAACAAGGACAAATGCAAGGTCCTGCACCTGGGTCGGAGCAACCCCCAGTATCAATACAGGCTGGGGGATGAAGGGACTGAGAGCAGCCCTGCCAAGAAGGACTTGGGGGTACTGGAGGAGGAAAAGCTGGACATGAGCCAGCAATGTGCACTCGCAGCCCAGAAAGACAACCATATCCTGGGCTGCATCAAAAGAAGCATGGCCAGCAGGTTGAGGGAGGGGATTCTGCCCCTCTACTCTGCTCTGGTGAGACCCCACCTGGAGTCCTGCATCCAGCTCTGGAGCCCTCAGCACAAGAAAGACATGGACCTGCTGCAGCGGGTCCAGAGGAGGGCCACAAAAATGATCAGAGGGCTGGAGCACCTCTCCTATGAAGACAGACTGAGAGAGCTGGGCTTGTTCAGCCTGGAGAAGAGAAGGCTCCGGGGAGACCTTATTGCAGCCTTCCAGTACTTAAAGGGGGCTTATAGGAAAGATGGGGAAAAACTTTTTAGCAGGGCCTGCTGTGATAGGACAAGGGGTAATGGTTTTAAACTAAAGGAGGGGAGATATATGCTAGACATAAGGAAGAAATTTTTCACAATGAGGGTGGTGAAGCACTGGAACAGGTTGCCCAGAGAGGTGGTAGAAGCCCCATCCCTGGAAACATTCAAGGTCAGGTTGGATGGGGCTCTGGGCAACCTGATCTAGTTGAGGATGTCCCTGCTCATTGCAGGGGAGTTGGACTAGATGACCCTTAAAGGTCCCTTCCAGCCCAAACTATTCTATGGTTCTATGATTCTATAAATTAACTGATAATGATTTTATTAACTAAAGACAATAATGTCCTTGCAGCATTCTATTAAAGATGCCACAGGAGTACATGAATAGTTATCTAATGCTAAAGTCAAAAGCTAAAAATTAAAATGCTTCTAAGAGTAAAAATGTATGCTGATAATTTAATTAAAAATACATTATATATATTACAAATACGTCAAAATTAGAGTTAAGAAATGAATGACACTCCGAGTTAAAGTTAAACCCACAAGAATACCACATATGCAAAACAGAACATGCCAGTCATCCTAGATCTATACTATTATGACTGTACACAATAGGCAGGTGTATTTTACCTGCTTTATTTTTCCAAAGCTGTGTGAAATCCCTGTACTCTGTAATTTCCTCTGTCATGCAAATACTGTCTTCCACATTCCCATATTCCCCTTAAAAACCCCTTAAATGATGGGTTTTCTCCTCTACTGAAGTTAAATCTAAGGACTTACTGCTCACCTCAGTGTCTCTTCTTAATTTTCTAGTGAAAATTTATCTTTCACCAGAAGCCAGTGATGCATAGAATCTCTGTCAGAGTAATTCAGAATGACCAAAATCTTCATTATTTCTAATGGGACTAAAGAAATATGCTTCCTCCACAAATTGTAGCAACATTATCTGCTATAATGAGGTAAGGACTATTGAGTAACCAGTATATGAAGAAACAAGAGGAGATGACAGCTATTTTAAAAGAACAATTCTTAATGAAAGGTTTAGAACTGAAATGTTAATTCTTCTCTAACACTGAATAAGTAACTTTCAATGAGTTCAACTAGAAAGACAGTGGTGATGCATTTGAATATGTATAAAATGTGTAAATAACCTCTGTGCATAATGTAAGCAGTCTGAAATTTTTCTTGTAGAGATCATTAACAATAAAATAAAACATGGTATTGTGGCACATTTGAGATCACTTTTATATGAATATTAGCTGTTTAACAAAACTAAGATTTACAATAGTATGCTTTTAGAAAACCCACACAGCAAGTACTCCAATATTGAGGAAAACTGATTTCATCTTTTGTAGGGGGTTAAAAAAAAAGATTAATTCAATTTAAGTTTGCCATCTCAATTTTAACAACATATTTTCAATCATTGCTTCTACAATTATTTTGCAAGGAAACTTAATGTCCAATAATAACTTAAATTTACCCTATCTTAATGTCCAATAGGAACTTAAATCATCACACAATCTAGCTATTTAAACTGTCCTTTCAGCACACTGTGTTTTCACTTTTTGCACATTTGCCGTTCATCTACATCCCTAGCATGGATCTAAACAACAATGTTAGAAAAGGCTACTTTTTTATTACTTTAAATTCAAAGACAAAAGAAATATTCGTATCAGTTTTGTCTGTTTTATACGCACCATTTCCTCATCAGAGTCTTTTTAAAAGTCTATCAGTTAGTTTACCTTCACAAACATATCTCTGGGTATACCAGAGAGAAACTTCATGTATATTTAAAATTATTATTACAAATTAGGAAAAAGTGTACCTTTTTTAAACCAGCCAATACATAAAACCCTTCACCAAAGCATGAACATATTTAAGCTTCAAACCAGAACAGATGTACAAGTTCTATCATTAGCAAAAAACCACTGTATTCTCTTCCCCTGTATGCAGAAAACAGCTGAGTTACTCTTAAGGAAAACACGCTAAAAACCTTCAGGTGTAGTCAGACATGTACTGTGGAAAATTTCAACCCAAAGAGTTAAAGTTTGGCAGGTTTATATAAGCAAATGGAAGAGTGTTTTATAATAGAGTATTAGGCCATTTTAATTGTAGAAATCCCTCCCAGCTCTGCCAATAAGATATTAATGTGCATTGCATCAAATTTTGCTTTGAGTTAATAGTTACACCGAATTTACATCAGTGTAACCAAAAGCAGAAATTGACCCTCCAAACATGATGAAGTACTCTGAGATCTTGTTACGCCTTTAGAGCACAGAACGTCATTTATTATGTATTTGGACAGAGCCCAGCAAAATAGAGCCTAATTTGATTGTGGCCTTTAGGTGTGACTGCAATGTAAGTGTAGTAGCAGTAGTAGTAGTAGCAGTAGTAACAATAATAATGATGATAATAATAATAATAATAATGAAGTGTTATAGAATTGTAACCTATTATTTTCTCCTTAGCATGTGGTGAAGAGAACTACATATTTGGAAAGAGCTCGTGTTTTCTGTTTTTTTATTATCAGGAACTATTAATTTACAAGAACCTTTGAAGCTGCAGTTTACAGATACAATTCTCTGCTGTTAACAGGCATGAACAGTTTACCTTTGTAAAACAGTATGGATTCTCTCATTTCCCTCTAAAATCTAATGATGGAACAAGATACTGATGACTGGAAAAAGATGTTTTGTAGAGAGCAAACTGATTAAAGTCTCTGGCAAATGGACACAGCAACAGTGTCTTAAAGCATCTCAACTTGTTCATTGTAGTCTCATGGTTTAAAAAATATAAATTGAGGTAAATTGCTCCTTGTCATTGACAAGAAGTGGTGGTTCCAAAATAAACCTAGACTGTTGATTTAAGAGTAGGGCTTCTAACATTTTCTATTACTCTAATAAAAGGTAACATTTTTGGTAGTATGCGAAGGTCTCTATTTTCATTGGCCAACTCTAAGCACTCTATTTTTTTAAATGACCCCTTCAATGAATTTATTTAACATGGTTTACCAATATTTCCAAACTCAGCATGGAAAAGCCATCAGAACGATGATAGGTCATGGGCCCTGAATGAAGCCATCAACAAGAATTAATAAACTGTGACAGCTGCCCAAAAGCTTTCATTCTTTTTGTTTAAACATCAGATTGCAAGTCAAAATGCAGTCTTTGTTGAAACTAGCCCAGCTAGCATGGCAAAAGTCAGAATGAGAATAGATGTCAGTAGTCACTGTTAGGAAAAAAATCCAATCTGGAGCAGTAAATCTTACGGACAGATGCAGCAACTCTTGGACAGATATCGGAAATAACAAGCTTTCTTCACTTTGTACAAACCTGCATAAAATATTTTATCTTGAAAAAAGGAATATGGAATTCACTTTTTTCCCAGTACGTGTCCTGTAAATTAATAATTAAAGTATTTTTCTCTCTTCTTTAAGATCTGTATAGACTTTGCTTTGTAATGGAGAAACATCCTTTTACTATTCTTAATCTAAAACTTAAGTTTCAGAACTTTGTCTGAAGCTACTGACACACAGACATCGTTTTAAAATCAAAATTCACATGTTAACTCTGGTGCTACTGTATCTGTCAGATCTATTGCGGCATTGACTTTCCGTACTTTTCTGTTAGGTAGAAGAGCTTATCAGACTGCTCAGCAAAGTCCTTCAAAGTTAAACAGTTATGCAAGTATAACTGAATACTAAAATAATTCTTCAAAGTCAAAACAGAAAGGTCATTGGAAAACATGGGCTTTTAGAAAACCCTTTTATTATTAAGGTAACAGTTTTTCTATATGCGCGTATGATTCACCTTATATCTGAAGGAATAAAGATTTTTTTATCTTCTAACAAAATAACAGTTCAGGCTCTGGAACTATGTTACATATTTTCAAATTTCATGACATACCTAGAGTTGTAACAGTCCTTTATGGAAGAGTGCTATAAAATTTAATAAAGATTAAACTAAAGAGTTTTTACTAAAATTACTCAACAAATATAAAAAGAGTATGTAATGGGGGTGGAGTGGGGTGGTGGGTGATCCAGGCTATAGAATTTTATAGTGAGGGTAAATGTTTTATTAAATTACATCTATAAAATAATTGTGAAATAATTCTGTAGGACACTTCCATTAGGATGCAAATCTATTCTGAAATAATAAGTCTTTTTTTCAACTCTTATAGTTGCTCATAAATACTTTAATTTTCTGGGTCTTTCTTCCTGTAGTCTTTAAACAATAAATTCCTTCTTCAAATAATAAATTATTTGTACTCACCCCCTTTTCAATGCTCCCCGTTTGGCAAAGAGTACCTTCAGCTGCTGGAATGCTGTTGGTAACACAGCGGTTACTTTTGCTGAGGCACCAGAGCTCTCTACACACTTCCTAGGAAAGAAGGCAGATGCACGTTGATCAGAATAACAGCCTAAGATTGCTTTCAGTCCTCATACACACACGTATGCACAAATTTGTTTTGAACAGAGACTATTAAGAACTCGGCTGGAGAGATAAAGCTATAGATGGTTGTGAAATATTCTGGATCAATTTCAAAGCCACTATATTTTACCTAAGAATATTCTGCCAGAAAAAATTCTGGAAGCATCAAATTGTAGACTACAAGAATGTGTTTTTCACACCTGCCATGCAAGTAATGTTTTATAGTTGCTTTTTTCTTGATTAGTGATAATACTGGGCTTAGTATATTTTAGTGTTGCTGTAAAAGTAGTCTTCAGATGTCCTGTAATATCTCCATTACTGTCATTATCTGCCTCAAAATTACATGATAAAAGGATACTATTGATTTTGAAATATGAAACAGCAATAATTTTTTTTGTTTCCTTTAGTTAAAACCAGTTTCTGAGCTCAGACTAATGCACTCCTCTTCTGTAACACTTGCTAAAACAGTGCATGTGTATTTAGTATTAATTGAGCTATGTGCTAAAATATTTCCTTTAGGCTTTAGATTTGCAGCTGATATTTCATAAATGATATAGCCTATCCTATTCCTCTATGTTGTCAGTGTTAAACAAACACAGTTTTTCTGATCATTTTTTTTCCTACCATATTTTCTCATTTGGTTTTGCACATTTACTCATTTAAATGAAACCAGTTCTGTTGACATTGGAGATTCATTGTTAAAACTATCTAAGGGTTGAAATTCATAATGTGGGCATGATCCAAAGTTGGCTGAACACTGGAAATCTTCATAGTTGCTTCAGTTGCACTTGGATTCGGCTATGTATGCAGAATGGAATCAGAAGTGTTTTGCTTTAACAGTAAATGACTTACATGATAATCTTTGTTGTATTACTTTGAGATCTGTGCAAGAGTTCACAACCCGCTTATATATATTTTCTATTTTCACGTATTTTTCTAAATTTGAAAGATCTTTAAAATGATCTTATGATAGTCATTACTATTGCATTTTATTTAACTGCTGCTTGAAATCATATCCTACAAATAATTCTTGTATAGATTCTATGGCTGAACCTTGGTACAAAGAGCAAAAAGGAAAATGCAGTGTAAGTAAATTAAAGTTTTTAGGTGCCCCCCACAAAGTTCATTTTTTTCTCTCAGGAAATGAATGAGTATCTGGCACGTAGACTATCTTTTCTATACACATCAACAGGAACAACTGTTAAGTTTTACCATAAGATTCATGTTTCTTGCATTGTACTGCATATACAAATCGATTTATTTATACATTATTCCCTAGCAGCTGCAGTAACAGTTCAACAGTACAAGCTTTTCTTGACTAATGCAAAATTCTTTTCCAAATTTAAAATCAGCTGGTGCCATTCTTGCAGGATTGTTAATACAGTGTATTTAGTTTCATGATTGGTAGAAGCAAGGTATCTTTTTAAAAATCCATTAAAAACACACCATATTAGAATGGTCTGAAATGATGAGAAATGAGTACCGATGATTTCTGGAGTTTCCATGCAATTTTTGACAATTAGGCCTGAGCTAGTTCATCCTACTTGGTGGGTGGCTCTATGAAAAGCGAATTGTTGAGCCTCCTTTTAGGATAAATATTGCCACTTGTAAAAGCATACCTGCAGCCAGCGTAGAACTATCTTACCTTTCAGATTAGAATTTTTCATTGAAGAAATGCAAACAGTATAAATATTTACTAAGTTAAATCTCTGAATAAAACACTTGCTTTTGCCACTCAGCTTTTCAGATTAAGATACACACAAATAAATATACGGTTTAAAATATGAACTAGAACAAGGAAAGAACAGAAGATATATCAAAAAGATTCTCGAAAAATCTAACTAGATTACAAATTTCACAGCCATTAAGGTGCTAAAATTCAACACTAAATCAAATTCACTTCTAAATCAACCATGAATCCAAACTTCAATACAGTATGGATTTCAAAGTGAAAACCTAAATTGGCTCCTTTCAGACACTGTATGAGGTCCTCCTGTAATAATCCTGCCTTATTTACTTTTAATTTACTTGCTCATTTTGTTGAGCAAAATTAGTGTAATTTACTTGCTCATGTTTCATGTGTGGTTTACATTGTCAAGTTATAATAGAGTTATAAAAGCGTCAGACTGTGATGATTCTACTTGTGACCTTGTGTTTATTTTGCATCTGATCAAGTTCAAATGTTTAAATTAATAGCTGTGCTGACTTTGTGAAGTTTGGTTCAATGGTCTGAAAAGCCAAAAATTCAATTGCATTAAGAAACAAAGATTTCAACCATTCCAATATAGAGAGAAGCAAAAAATCAGATCTGGATAACAGTCTGGAATTCAAAAACATCTATATTTCAGGGTGATTTGAATCCAGAGTTCTGGTTTGTGCTCCAGAGTTTACGTGAAGAATTTCACTTTTGATATGCCTACACAAGTATACCACCTATATATTAACATACATGGGGAAATAATAATTAAAACATGAATTTCACTGCCAGGCTAACATATCCACAAATGTGGATGGAGAGTATTTAACAATTTATGGAGAGTATTTAACAATTTCCTTCCAATAGGATTCTTTCTATATACTCAGGCTTCTTCGTAGCACTACACTCCTCCAAATTCACTGAACTAACATCACCCAGACATTTTAATTTCAAACAAATAATCAGCTGAACTGCGTGAATTAAAGGATACAGCACTCCAAAACTATTTTAGTCATTTATCTGTTTGCAGGATGATTCTAAGCATGTCAGCTCACCTCCCCACTCCACAAAATTAGAAAAATATTTTCCTTCTTCCTAAAATGCTTTGGGAGACAGAATTAAAACCACTATTTCAAAACTAGATATTACTACTGACATAGTCTGGTAGTCCTTATTCAGACCTTGCCTCAGTAAATCCCTAAAGACAAAATGAAAGTAATGTAAAATTTCTATGGGTTGTATCATACTATTAATATTTGAGCAAAATCTCTGCATAAATCAGAACGGAGTTCCATTTGAGACAGACACACAATATCCCAAAATCAACAGAGTATTTCCTTATGGAAAACTATGTGAAACATAGAGGATTTATGAACTAAAATAACACATGTATCAATTTGTAGAAGTAATTTATATTAAAAACAAGAAATTATTTTTATAATTTCTTTTAAATATAGCCAAACTTCTTAAACAAGTTGTTTATTTTCCCCTGCTGTTTTGCATTTAAAAGAAAGATAGAATCTGAAGTACGTTCTCCATCACCCTGTATATGAAATGAAAAATAACATTAATAGTAGTTTGAAAACAAATCTCATATCTAAAAAGAAGTGGAAAATCCATCTGTGCTGTTATTCCATTAAATGAAAATGGAATTATACCAGGTACTACTATGGCTATGTCTTCTTTATTTTCAGCTGATTTTGGAAAGTTAACAGAGAAATTCTAAGGTGCATAAAGCTTTCTGTTCTCCAGCTCAACCCTATACCTGGTACTACCTTAGTTTCACAGTTATTGATTTGTGCTATTTCCTTACTACCACCATCCTATCTGTAACATCTCTAAGCAACTGTTTTTAATAAGCCAGCCTTAAAAACGTATGAGGAACTCCTCTGGAAAGGTCAGGCCCAAAATCAGTAGCAGAGAGTATACTGCTTTTTTTCACACACTAACACGCACACAGGCATGCAATGCACACCCACCCACCCACACCCACCCACCAACATAAGGTGACCCTTTGGGGTAGCCTTTTCTTCATTGCTGGACATAGGATGAAGCTAACATATCTTTTGCCAACATTAAATTTGTGTGAATAACTTAATGAAATTAATAGAAAGAAGCATAATCTGAAAATTAACCAATGACCTCAAAGTCAGTCTCCAAATGTGTGGATTTAATAACTATTAATTTGTAAAGCAAACAGGGAAAGTGTTTGAAAAATCCAGGAAACATAAACTGAAGCTGAGGCCTTTCACAAGATCAAGACAAGATAGATGACAACCTGTAACGGTGTATCTTAGGGCTCCATGACTTCAGTTTGGAATTCGGATGCTTGTATTTGCAGTAAATTAAACAAAGCTGAACCCATCTAGAGAAAAAAAACAGCAAATCAAATTATCTTCCTTTTGCCTAAGTGTTATCAAGGATGGAGCCTCTTTCTGTTGTGTCATGCAGTGTTACATATAGGCATTTCAAGTTATGTAACATCTAAGCATCCTACTTCATAATCAGCATAAATGGTAACAATACAGCACAATGAAAACTCAGTAATATGAGCAAAGATCAAATTGCTGTGCTGTTCTTAATGTTTTCAACACTAATGAAAGCCTCCAACAAAAGTCAGCATTTTGGCCCATAATATTAAAAAAAGTAAGATGGGAAATACATTCACAATGCATATTAAACTATGATAATTTGGGAGTTTCAATTTTTGTTCATAAAATTTTAAAATGTTAATTAGGATTTTATGTTACTTCAGCATGTTTAATCTATAATATGCTGCACCTCTTGATGAGCATTTGCTAAAATAGAGCATAAAAACAATTAGCTTGAATTGTAACTTACAATTCAGATCTGAAAAGCATCAACCTAGAGTATTTTCAGCCTCACTGCTGAAATACTGCTGACAACATGATTAAAACTAGAAGACTATAATTATGGGTGAACTTCAGAAGGTTCAAAGTTTAGTTCAGATAAGCACCCAAAAATTACCATTTCAGTGCTTCACTACCAAATGCTCATTAAGTGGTGCAGCATGCTATGAATCACAACATGCTGAAAGAATGTGAAATAGAACCCGAAGCTTAAGTCGTACATTCGTATTACGTTAGCAGCATTCTTTCCTAAATATTGGGTGCTTATGTGAACCTTATGGAAACTACAGAAGCCCCACAAGGTCAATCACATCCAAGTAGCATCTTCCCTTTCAAACCCATGCAACCAATCCCATCTTTATTCAAACCACATTGTGGTATCTGGAATCTCATTACTGCTTCTACTATCATCTAATGCACTCCTCCTGCTTTGATCACTGGCTTCCCCTTGCACTTTTTAAACAGCTTTCATAAGATCCAGGCACACTGGTTTTACGTCTGTGTCTCTTGTGAAAGAGAGAGAAAGAGAAGGGGGGGGGGGGGGGGGGGGGGGGTGCAGTGTTGGACACAAGATATTCCTAGGAAATAAGAAAGAGGACTACAAGAACATGTTAAAAAAAGATACAAAAAGGATATAGAACTCCTTTAGGATTCAGAAAGAGGAAAACTTCTGGGATTTCCCTTGGCTATACACATCCTAATCTTAAAAAAAAGAGGGAACAAAATTCACTTTAAGAATAAAGCTGGAAGCGTTTCAAACATTCTTAATTACAGCACGATCCTGTAAGTCCTTACACAAGAAAAGCTCAAAACTTTAACGCAAAAGGCCTGCACAATAGTGGTGAGAAGTTTTGCACTTGACAGGCAAGACCTTATGAAATAAAAAATAATGGAAGGTTTGATAAAAATGACAAAGTAGAATACTAAGATCTTCAGTTCCTCTCTTCGCCTAGACATACTTTTATCACCAATTTGTGAGCAACGTAATATAAATCTATCTGATCAAACTACTTATCCTCTGCTAACAAACACCAAGTATAAAGCGACTTAGCCACCGTATTACGTATGAAGCTAGGGGGAAAAAAAGTCACTTTTCAGTGAGTTACTAAGTACTATGTACAGATTCAACTGAATGCACAATCCCAGTCATAGTATCAACGGCTGAAGGAACAAAAGGGATAGTTCTGGTGCAAATATATACCAGTGGCTTCTCTCCCTTTCCTTCTGAAAAAACAGCTTCCAGAATCTGCTTCCACCTTCCTATAAAACCCCTACATCAAGCTTAATACCTCTCTTTATTTAACTGGAGTAAATCACATCAGTGTTTCATGAAAAAAGTGACAGTTTAATTCACTAACATTAAAGCCTGTATCACCTGATTACAAGGGTCAATTATAATTCAGGCTATTTTACCCTAGAAGACATATTGTAGAACTGCTGTGCATAGCAATTTGTTTACTCTCCTGGATTTGAAAGTTAGCTGACCAACACTGCTTTGTTTTGGTCATTACTAACTAATTCAGTTAAACTATTCTGTCTCTGAATTGGCATGTGGGAAACTAGGAAGCAGTGAAGGATTGATAACTGCATGTCCTCTGTTTCTGTAGTTGACACTCCCAGCAACTTTTCATTAATTGTAATTAGCTTTATGGGCACTCCCTATAACTCATTAAAAACCTCCTAGAGACAATTAACACAAGGGAGCTACTGAAGGCAGCAGGAAGACTCCTTCTTCTGAGAATGTGTGTTCATTCTGCCTGTTTGCAAGCAGTACGTTCATAGCTTCAACTCTATTTGTCCTCCAAAATGCACTAACAAAATGTGAATAAAAACTGGTATTTGAGTTTTAAGTTATTTTCATTGGCAAACTAACTGGAGAACTTAATTGCAAACATAAGACCATGACAAATAAGAGAGTTACCTGTCATCAGCTAAAATACATTACGTGATGTGTTAAATTCTAGCATGAAATACAAAGAGTGGTCCTGCTGATTTCAGTGAAGCCATACATGCAAAGGAAAGGAGAGTTTGTCCCCTTTTCCCCCTACTCAAAGTATTTACTGACACCAATGACGGTGGAAAAGCATAAAATGCAAAAAAATATACCAAAGAATTGTAAGTCACTATCTCTGAAACCCATGCTAGCAGCCAACAGCCTCACAGATCATAAAATGCACCACAGCAATATCAACCATATGCATAAAGTATTAACTGCTATTAAAATGTCTGAGGTTTTAGCCTCTGTCCTAAAAATGTGAGGACCAGCTCTAAAGCAAAGCCTTATTTTGAACCACAAAATCTGTAAGTTACAGTCAGGCATATTCCAGGTATTATTTAAACTCCTAAAACAGAGAAATTCAAAGTCAAGACTGGAATTCTTTCCTGAGTTAACCCAGAGACAGCCTATAGCCAACCGTTATTAGGTAGATGCTCAAAGGTTAAGGAGGTAAGGAGTCAATGAAAAAAGTTCTCCTTACACTCACCTAACCAAAAGGACTGAAAAAGGTTCTGACCTATCAGGGGAACTGATGTACAAACAGAGCAAAGAACCGAGCCACACTTGACAATCAGCAGAAGAGAATTCACACTGCATCATCCTAGAAGATGCAGCATATCCAGTAGCCACATAAATGAACAGGAACTAGCACTGTTCCTAACAACCTCAAAATCTCCCACTGCAGCAAATTCAGTAAGATACCTAAAAGCATGTATTGCCTTTAGGAAAAACCTATGTGTCAGTATTATATGGTGAAATTTTCACCATTACAATTTGGCTCACTGTAAGTCATAAATTCAATGTTCTCTTGAATCTGAAAGCATACCCTAAAAATTAAATATTTTAAGTAGCTTGAGACATTGCCTCAATTCTTTATTCACAGTATCTATTTCTTCACTTAAATGCTCTAAAATTGCCCCTGTATCAGAAATGGTGGAAAGTATAGTATAAAGAACAATGTACATGTTACATTAGAAGGATCACTGTCTACTTGCTAACATGTAGCTTTATTTTTTCAGCTCAAAGAGCTAAAGCATCTCTTTGAATTCTTGTCTGACTTAATGAGCTGAACAATACAGGGAAATCTGACCAATAGCCACAATGCTTTTGCTGGAACAGTTCTGTCCATAAGTGACTAAACAGTTTAATTAGGTCTAGTACTTAGACTAGTATCAAAACAACTACCAAAGAGTGCCTTTTAAGGTCAAATCGGCTCCTCGTCAGTAAACACACAGACAGAAAGGCAGAAACTTGCAGCCCCTTTAGTATTTTAGTTCTGATGCCTTTCAGACAATTATTCGAACACCTTTCCATGTATTTAACCTCAAGAGTCTAAGTGAGAAAGGTTTCAGGTACTTAAATGTGCAATATTCGTTGCAGGATTAGGACATGACCTATGATCAAAAGCAACCAACAGTTTAAAATAAACATAGAGAGGGAATGGATGAGGAAATATGGGAGAAAAGGCAATGAACACAGACTAACACTAAAGCTACATGGTTGAAAGAGGTAATTTTTCTAAAGGTTAATAAGACATTACGACAGAATTCCAAAGTAGAAAGAACATGAAGATTTTTTCCAAGTTACTTTAAAAACACCAACTATCTCGACAGCTACATCAGAGCCCAAAGGAGACTTGTAATTTTTTGGCCTTTGATTTGAGAGTTCGATTGTTTCTCTTGTCATGCCTCACCATCACAAGTCAGTAAAGAGCATGAGCAAGAGAAAAAGGCAAGCAATTTTCTCTGAGATTTCCCTTTGGTTTAGAATTTATTTCCTTCTCAGTCACTAAACCCCATGGTGGAAAACCTGCTCTACCCCTTTTTTACCAGGCATTTCAAAGAAAAAGGTCTAAAGAAGTGCTAGAAAGAAGTTAGTACATGAACTAGGTCCACTATTAGTTAGAGATTTTTACTACGTTTTTCCATCCATAGTTGCACGTGTTTGTCAGAATAAGACCAATGAACTATTAATGGCATCTTCATGTGAATAGTACATCAAATAGAAATATCCAAAGCACTGACTGTTTACTTTTGATAATGAAAGAGTTAGGCAGAGTATTCAACTTAGCTTTTCCTGGTATTTAGATCTAGTTCCACTAATCAGTCCTAAAAACCCTTTCATATATGAATCGGACTTTCTTGTGTGGATATTTTCCATCTGCACTACCAACTTCCAACTGGTAATGCCACATGAAGACGTAACTTCTTTTAACTATTGCCTCAATTAAGCATTGACCTCTTTTTTGTAACAATAAGGGAATCCCAACAAAAACTTTAAAACAAAAAAGAAAACAGAAGGCAGAAAGCCAAGATTACCTACACATCTTCATTACTTCCAATTGTTTGTGGTTTAGAAACCACTTTAAGAAACAAAGTGTACTGTGCAGTGTGATCATCACAACAATGATTACATAGTTGAACAGTGTTTGAAAAAAATAACATACATGTGGAAAAGCCAGGTTTTGCACATTATTAACTTTCTAGTTTAATTTAAAATGCAGTATATCTCCAAAGGCTGTGCTATAAATCATGGATTAAATACCTGCAGATTTCCTTAGTCTGAAAATAGAAGAGTACATGTGGTGAGAATTTGTAAGAAAAAAAGAAAAAAAGAAAAAAAGGTATGGCTTAGGTGTAGTGACAGGAAATAGGACCCTTGAAGAACAGTGGTGGGAAGCGAGAACTTAAAGAGAAACAATAAAGGCCAAAAGAGGTTTGATGAGGGATCACGAGTGGAAGACCCAATGAGCTAGTCAGCCAGCTACATACAGCTTTTAAATCCTTTGCACAATGCGATCTGCCAAAGAGGCATCCCAAGAATAATATTATATTTACCATCACAGGGATATTAAAAATGGACTTTCTTTGTAGCTAGCCTTTAAAGAAGTAAATAGAGTACAAATTCAATGACTATATTGTTTTATTTGAATTATCTAAAAATTAAAATATTATTAAAACTATTTACTTTTAAACCACTAGATAAGTTTTCAAGGTTTATTTAATTTAGTCTCAGCTGATTATTTGATGACAAGCACAGCAGAATGCATCCTTTTACTACATACTTTGGGCTGCAAGATTTTAAGTATTTATAAATTTATTGCATCACGGCCTAAGTGTGCAGGTTTTTACTTCTACTGTAAATTTATTTACCTTATTGCACACTGGTACTTGCAGCCAAAGCTTGGCTAGTTTTTTGCTATTCAGTATTCTATTCAGCTATCTAGCTTCGTGTTCCGCTGTTCCCAAAATTGTAATTCATCTTTCCAAAAAGAGATCTAACAACATGAAAAACAATAAACTCAATGTCAGGGGGAAAAAAACAAAAAAAAAACAAAACAAAAAAACCCCACCAGACCTGACAAATCAATACAAGTACAAAAGTAATATCGAAATGTAGCTTTAAATTGAAAAGTTAAAGCCAACACAACAGATTTCATGTTTCAAGATTTATACAACATGAACCTGATCTCGTTTAACTGAAATCAGGGAAAATTCTGTAGTACACTCTACAAGCAGCAGGATCAAGTGTTCTGGGCTCATTTTTCTCCAAAAATTAAAGAATGCTTTCCCCAGCTCATTGTTACCCACACATTTTGGTGTACAGTACACACAAATGACTCAAGCAAAAGATGCAGCATAAGGATTAAAATGTACCCTTTGCTTACGTATGATGGCACCAGACATGCTATCGGAAATCTGTAACCCACTACTGCATCTAACTAAAGTTTTATGTTATAGAGGAATATATACAAATGACTAAGAGAACACTCAGCATAAGGATTAAGACTTCTTACCCCATATTTACATTGGCGGGATGTTGCTCCATACTGGAAGCGACACTGTTCATCAGCATCATACACCTGACCTGGGGCCACAGCTGGATAAAGAAAGTCACGCTTGGGAGGCTCATTATCAAGGCAAGTACCACGGCCCGAACTGTTCAACATAAAGGACCAAATCAATTAGGAATTCTACTGACTGTAAATCACAGTAATGATATCATGTATCTAGCTCTTACTTTTAACAGCACTGGGTGTGAAACAAATATGATTGCAATAAACAAACAGTAAGATGGTACACCCATAGTAAAAAGGAAAATTAATTAGAGGGAATTAAGAGATTAAAATAATTTTTCATCATTAACAAAAATGCTTATTTTAGATTGTGAAATAGATTTCATATATTATCCTTTTTTAAAGTGCGATAATTTCTGAGCCACACAAGACTGATTTTCATTTTTGTTTTAAGATTCCTATTTGTTTTCACTGAAGAATAGCTACATTTGGTCATAGAATGAAAAATAAACAAATTAAGCAAATAAAAGAAATTCAGTTTACAACTCTTAATAACACCTCTGATCGTTCGAACAGCTAAGTACAATCTTATAGATATGAGCAGCTCAATTGGTTTATATAAAAGTAAAACACACTTAAATTTCAGTATGACTAAATGTTTATAGGATTAGGACCTTAACGTGCATGCTTTTCTTCAATTTGAGTGAACAAAATAGTTATAGTGTTAAAATTCTGTAGGACCTTCAAATTTACCTATACTAGGCTGACTGAATATTTAGTCTTAAAAATTTTATGTTAGAACTAAGATCATCATCTTTGAATTGTTTTTTTTTTTATTCAATGTTTTTTTTGGTGGTTGGTGGGGTTTCTTCCAAAATATGCCCATATTCATCCACTATATTTTAGTGTAGTGGAATAAATAACAAAGCCAAATGCAGACAGAGTTCTGTTTAAAAAACTTTGTACTTTGTGAAATATAATTATTCAGTTTTATTTAGTCAGTGTGCATAAAAGAGGACAGATGCTTTTTTTATTTTCATTTCACATGCTGAATAAGTGAGGATTTTTAAAGAATTCTTATGCCAACACTTTAAATTTTTTTCCGACATTCCTACAAATTTTGCCAGCACTTATGGTTTTTTTAACAAATCTTTTCCATGCACCTTGCCAAAGGAACATAATTTCAGAAGTGAATGTTCTACACTGTTTTTTGGAGATCTCCAATTTTCTGTACTTTTCATCTGCAGATTAAAAAAACAGCAAAAAGCCCCCTTTAACTACACATTTTATGTTTTCATTTTAACTCTATTTTATTCAATTATTTGAAATACTACAATAAACCCTTTGGAAAAAACAGAAACAAACAACTGCCGACCATTTCAGAAGAAGGCAAACAGCAACTAAGGCAATAATCAGGTAAATACAGAAAACAATATAATATTCAGTTACTAATCCCAATGAATTTAATGTGATTCACCTGCACACACCCCCCCGCCCCTCCCACCCCCCCACCCCCCACCCCCAAGCTGAAATCTACCTTTAAAATATCAAATTTGTGGTTCTGGCATAAAAAGAATAATGTACTTGCCCCTTTATTCCAGTTTTAATTACTGCAAGCATATATATTTTCTAATAGCAGAAGCTGGGAAACTACCCTACGTTATTTTGAATCTAAGTATTTCAGTGTTGCATTTTGTGTGTATGAGGAGTACATGTTAATAATTCCAATATGAAAATAACCCAAATACAATCTGATTTTTCTGCATTGTCTGGACCAAACTACAGATAGGAACTTTCCTTAAACAAGCAGTGGAAAGCTTAGCATGTGACATCAGTTTGAGCTAGTATTGTATACGTTGGGAACATTTCCATAGATTCCAACAGTGCAGAGTTTGGTCTGTAAACTGTGATCCTGTAAACACACAGCCAAAGGCACAGCATTTAAAACCCCTCATTACCTTTGGTGACTCTCCCCATAGGCATATGTACCCCTGCACCGATTAGATTACAGAATCAGATCTAAATCTTTAAATTCACCAAACTTGTAAATTAAAGTCTATACCTAGTCTACAAGACAGATATTGCAGAATTGTAAGTCAAAATCCTTGCAGTAAATACAAAAATATGCCTCTTCTGCTCTACTGACAAGATTTTCACCATAATGAAATATTGTTGTAGTAGTAAAAGAGCAAGAAAATGACTACTAAGCAGTCATTCACTTACTAACTACATTACATCACCACCTCTCAGACTGAAAATTTGTTTCTCTCATTCCTCCTGCTTCAGTTCTATTATTTCTCTTAAGTAGTTGAACAAAATTGACACATTTTGCAAACTTAGTGGGAGAACCTGATACTGTATTGTGTGAATTGAAGTATTTTGGAAAAGAAACAGCATGTGTTATAAAACACATTAATAAAACCAGGGACTTTCCATTGGTAATGAACGGTTTCACCAAAGCTGTGCAAAGGATGAATACAGGCTGAGGATCATATAACCTTTCCAGACAACTTCTACTGAACTCAGGAATGGTATAAAACTCTTGAGTCTATGTCCTTGTTCTTCTCTCTTTCTCTTTGCTCCAACAAATCAAAATCCAGATACTTGAGAAAAAAATTCTGCTAAATCTAGGGGAATGAACCAAACAGGTGCAATAAGAATAACAGTATCAGCGCACTTTATAAACAGAGATCAAATAGTTATTATCAGGCCTACAAAACTGAAAAAAGCCCTTTGCATAGATGTAAAAAGGATCATAGGAAGGAAAAGAATCCCCAAATACCTTAATCTCTGCAATTTTAGAAAATTTCTACTCACAATCACTTTTGTGCTTTCTGATTTTATCTTCTATAGGAAGTGTATTTAAAGTCAAAAAACCTACAGGATATCCCTGCAGAGTATTTACATTTTTGAACAGGGAGTGGATATCTCTTCAGTGTCTGCAAGAGAAGTAAGATGATCTCACACTCACCATACATTCTGTTTACTCCACAAGATACTAGTACTCAAAGACTTTCTCATTTTCCTAATTTAGGTTAATTTCATGAGGTTTTATGGGACATCGTGGGACTGGTTTCAGTTATAAAATAGTTAAGCTTGATGTCATTTCATCCCAGTATTCCAGTACAGTGTCTCAAGAGATCTTTGTAAAACACTCTACAATGTAATTTAAACATTGGTTTGTATTTTAATACTACAGGATAGCAAATTAATCCTCTTTTTGGAAGGATATCAAGTATACTAGAGCATTATCTGAAAGCTTAAGATCTCAGACATGCTATCACTGCTAACTACTTGATCAAAATAACAGCAACCAGGGATTCAATGTTAGAATCTTTACAGACTGAGCAATACAAAACTGAGGATCATCACCTCTGTACAGACATCACTGTTGTATACAAGAGAAAAAGCAAAAACCATGGATGTAGAACTTCCAGCATTTACGCTCCTATTACAGTATCCACTCCCAAATTTCTCAGCAACGTACACAGTACAACACAACTCCTTCAATGGCTGAACAAAATATCCTGGAACACTGGCACTGAAAATAGGTTTTAAATGTTACAGAATTGGCTCATTCGTAATAAGGATGTGGACTATAATGCAAGCTATGATTAACAATCATAAATTAAATGCATTATAAATATTTGTAATTATCTGTTATAGCTAAACAATCATATACATAAATATATAGTATACATAATATTTTATTTAATTCTGTTACTAAATTACCCATAAAAATATGGGAAAAAACAATAGTACAATTTATTAACTATAAACACAGTGCATTTTATACATATACATACACATAAAAACATTAATTATTTACATGCCTATATATAACATTTGGCTCCTAACAGGATCCTTACATCATATTTATTACATACATTTCCTGAGTAAAAACTGATTTTTAGAGAGCAACAGGATGTATTTCTGTACAGGTTACAAAAGCTGCTTAACTTGACATTAATGAATATACACTGCAGATTGCTTAATAGTCTACAGATAATAAATATTTGCAGAATCAGGGCATAAGTAATGGAAGTGTGATATGGAATGGTATGTTTAAAATTAAAATGAACCAGAACAGGATTTCCAAATGAAAACATTCTTGAATGTTAGAAAAATTCAGATATTGATGTGGATTTACTGCTCAGTTGCATGATAAATTCTATTTCTTTCCAATCTTTTATGCAAGGCTGGCGCTATGCCTTACTATCTATTTCATAGCAAAGACTCCCTAATTTTGCACAATCTTTTTTCATAATACTCATTTTTTCTTTTTTTGGGGGTTGTAATTTGCTATTTCTTTAATGTATACTTTCCTTCACAATACGGTCTGTGTTCCAAAGCATTCTTTTATTCATTTGAGTAATTATCCAGCAGCCGTATTAGAAAAAAAAAAATCTATTGGTCCATCTATGAAAATCATCAACCTACCAAAATGATTGGACTCAATGACCTTGGAGGTCTCTTCCAACCAGAACGATCCTATGATTCTATGAAAACCTACTGGTATCTGGCCTTGAGAATTTGGAAGATACTAAGCTATAAAATATCAGGCCAATTTGTTGTTCTATATTTATTTCATCAAACATTCTACAGATAAGTTAATGGGAATCTGCTGCTAATTCTGCCCTTTACAATTTCTTTAAACTTAAATGACCCAAGAGACAGACAAAGAGTAATACTTGCAAAGTCAACACTGAAAAACATATTGCCAGCCTATGATTACAGAAAATGGTTCTCTCTTTTTTTTTAACTGGGTAGCCTTTTAAGCAAAACATAAGACTTTCAAAGTTTCAGAAATCTACAATAATTGGGGACATATGTTTTTTATTCAACTATCTGTTAGCTAAAAAAAAAAAAAAAAATCTAGTAAACTTCAAAGAAAGAAGCAGCAAATTATAATCCAAACTGTAGGTCAACACATAATACTGAATGTAAATTTTCTCTATCGATTTGTAGAGAGATATATGAAATTTTGATATGATTATTTGGTATGATTATCTTTCAACACTAGTCTTGGCTTGTACTTTTTTTAAAAGTGCATTTAGATTTCTGGAGTACCAGAGGACTGGCCGATCTGCCATAGATAGCATATGAGGCATATACAGACATATCCTATATTTACATTGCGTATCCACTTGTATGTCCAAGATTCTTGGGTAGATGATGCCTGGGCCCAAACATTGGACTATTTTTTTATCTTGTCTACACAGGCTTGCTAGGACCAAGGTAGTTTTGGCTCTTTTCCAGAGTTAGAAAGGGGTAGTCTCAGATCTAAATCCTGCTGTATGGCAATCCTAGAGACTCTCCAAGAATTTCCTGTGATAGATCTTACTTATTCAAATACTTTAAAGACTCTTGGTTCTTCTCTATTCATCTTCAAAAGACAATCCTACCTTTGAAAGACAGAGTTGGCCATCTGGCTTCTTCTAACATGTTCTCCTATCTGATACTGAAAAGATTAATCAACTATGATTCCAGAAATCACACAGATTTTGTTATTACAAAACATAAAAGTAACTGAATAAAGAATTCTAAGCAGAAAGTTCTCTTCTTTATGTCTAGGTATCTGCATGGCTCTATAGGCACACTGTATAAATATATGTTGGATATAATGAAACTTGCATGTTATATAAATATTTTTTTTAATATATATACACACATGCTGCATAGAATGAAATTTATACTAATTGGTTTTCAGTCACAGACAGTATTTTTAGGGTTGGTTCATTTTTCCTATGAACAGGTATTAAAGGTTTCTACCTTTCTCACAGGAATCTCTGTTCTCTGACACTGCTCTCCAACGCTTCAATTCTCAGTGAGTATTCCTGCATTTAATTCCATAAAAGGTTAGTGAAATTTAAATCCATTGTAAAGCACTTCCGAAAAATTCAGCTGATAAACTGAATTCAGTCAATCTTTCACTCTAACATAGAACTTGACAGACAACAGCTATTACGTGCTAGAAGGAATGTTTTGCCCAGAAAAAAAAGATTTTCTTTGGCTGTTTCAGAGCCTGTGCTGGCTGGCCATCCTTCTTGAGAGTTTTGACAGATCTATTAGCAATACATATCTTTGCTTTGTCTTATTCTCATCCTTTGAGCCATGTTCATCCTCTATCTGGCCATCCTGCAAAATAAATTGATTTCCCAACTAGTGCCTGACTGAATCAATACCTTCGAGTGATACTTAATGGCTATTCCTCAGTAGCCTCAAGTTTCTGGATGTAGTTTTAAGAAAAGTCTTGAGAAAGAGAAGGATGAAGGTGAGGCTCTACTTTGTGTGCCACCAGGATGACTTCTCTTTCAAAATGCTTCTGCCTGATGATAAAGGACAATGTAGTATCTGCACTACAAAATAGCACACAGTGCAAAACTGCTGTAGCAAGTGGTTACCCAAGCTGGCAAACTAGTAAATCCATATTAATCTACCTTGCCATACAATACTGTGAGCACGTAATGAGCCGCTAGCAAAATTCATTCCAGCTGCATTATCCTGGTGCCATGACAGCCCAGCCCAAACTTGTATCCAGATCCAAGCCAATAAACCTAAAAGGTGTTGTGGTATGTCATACAGACTCACAGCCTCAGGTTTCTGCTTGGGTATCTGCATTTCATCCCACCATGCTCTTATCTTTCTTGTTAGACATAGCTAAATGAATCCTAAACTAGCCATACTCACTAAGCACAGAAAAAAACACTTGTCTTCCTTGTTTGTAGTCTGCTGGGTCCTGTCCCAGCTGTTTTCCCATTCTTGATGAAAAATGGAAAGAAAGGGGGCAGAATCTAATCTGGAACAAACATCTGGAGACACAGATGACATCTTGAGGCTTTGCCTCTAAAGCTCTAAATCAGCATTTTCCTCATCTGTTGCTATGTTATGAAGAAGTATTAGAAAAAAAATGGAATAATTTTTCCTCTTACAGGAGCAGTCAAGGAATTGCTGCCACATGAAACTCACTATTTTTCTTTGCTTCTTGCTCACTGATCATTACTTGCAACAGAAAAGAATCTGCTCTTAAAGCTGCTCTGCCTTAAGGAAAGCTGTGAATGGGTAAAAAGAAGTTACCTAGGCTTCTGATAGCTGTCCTGCAGGTACCTGTGTAACTCTATCTCAACAGCATCCTGCTGTCATTGAGAAATGACATGAAAACCTGGGGAGAAAACTAGAAACTGGAGAAAAACCCTACAGTTTTACAGACTATTCTACTTCATGAAATAATAAAACAACCATTTTAAGGAAAAAAGTATCAATTCATTTATAGGATATTAGAACCACAAACAGTAAGAAGCATAGATTTATAATGAACAGATCATGTCTAAGGAATCTGACATTTTTTAAAATAGATTGCAAAATTAGTAGATAAAGGAGAAGTTATCTTTGGCTCTTAGTACTTATTTAACACAGTATCGTATACACTTGGAAAATGTATTCATAATTGCAATGTGTAATATACTGTTTACCCAAGATGGTTTTAAAAAAAATAACATCTACATTCCAGGTTACAAAAATACAGCTAAAATATTATAAAAGATAATTTATTATTGAAGCTGCTACGTGTAGATTTTTTTTTTTTACTCTAGCTCAAATATCACTTAGTATCTTCAGTGATGATTCTTTATGAAATTCACAGATGGTAGTAATTCGAGTAGACTTGCAAACACTGGACATGATATAGCAGTATCTCAAAAAACCTGCAGAGATTAGAACTATGGGAACAGATTCACCAGAGTACTATTCCGGCTTTATGCTAACATAACTACAATTTCACTGGCATCCCGCAGACTTAAAAATGAAACTCAGCAGTGAATCAAACCTAAGGAATGGCAAAGAAAATGGAGGTGCTAACAGTAAATAATAAAATAAATGTAAAAAATTAAACGTAAAGTAGAGGAGGCACAAGCTAAACATGTTTTTTTAACTGGTAGTAAAAGTTTGGAAGATCACTGCATACATATCAAGTAAAGAAACACGAAAGTTTGTTCAGGCTGAAATTTAAAACTGTGTGGGAACATTATGAACAAATGTTCAGCTCTATCACATTTGCAGCGTAACACAAGCCACAGAATTTTACAATGTTTCTTTCTCTAAACCCATAAATAAGAAATGACTGCTTAGCTATCTGTTGAACCATGTCTTCATCAACAGACAATTTATTGTCAGGACAATTATGGGATCAAAATGGAGGTCAGAGAAGAGCAACAAATAGAAGTAAATGAGACAGAGAATAGTAAAACTGTAACAGCAAGAAACAAATCCCCAAATGCTACACGAAAATACCTGAACTGTAAGCTGACAGTCAGAACTACTAAGATGTGAAATAATCTCTCAGAAGAGATGCAAAAACCGCATTCTTTGTCATAGTTAAAACTAGGATGCATGGCATACTGTCGGGAACAGTGTTGAATTAACAGAAATGATTGGTAATGATAAAACAAAACTACCCTGTATTTTTTTTTTTTATAATGGTAGTGTTAAATGAATACATATATCTCTCTCCTGAGGAAATCAATTTATATTGTGAGAAACCTGTATCACACATATATGTAAGGAGAACTTATTCAGTGTGCTTTAGTTTAGACACTCATCTTAAATACTCTAGTACATAAACTTGGGTAGGTGCACAGGTCAGCGGGTTGATACGAAGTGCCTTAACCTGATACAGTAACTGAAGAGAAGGTTTCTTTCCCCTGAACAGCACCAGCATTAAAAGTCTGTCTCTGCCCACTGACTCTATAGAGACCTCAAACACCTCTTCAGACCAATTCAGTGATCCTGTACAATGTGTGAGAAGCTACATTTGAACCAACCTAAAGAAAATATATCAGTCTGGATGGGTCCCTTTAGGAAAGATTCGGATACAGCACCTTATTCTGAGGTTAGATCCCTGAAAGAGGAGGAGAAGCCTATTTTGTTCTTAGTAGTCTCATGGTTAGACCACTTGATTGGTTTAAGTCCATCTCCTAAAATACAGTAAGTGTCTAAATTATTGAACCACCTTTATTTCTTAAAGGAATGATAGCACTGATGACACTGAACCTGCTAACCAACTGCCATTTGCTCCCATAAAGCCCATCTTACGCCATTTAAAAAAAATCCTGTTGTTAATCTGTTCTCAGTGAACTCACAGTTCTGTGTTTGTCTTCCACAATTTAAAACACATACAAAGGTTTCATTATGTATCATGTATACCAATGTATACATTGATATGAGCATATTTTTGAGACTAACATATTTTGACTTTTTCAATTTTTTCACACAGAAGTAAAATTTCAGGTAGCAATTACTTATGGAAAAAAATCACCACAGAAGTATAGGGTTAGCACAATTTTAAGGTATTACTGTGAAGATCTATGACATCCTCTCCTATAATCTTTATATTCTCATCAATAGTACCAAAGAACATTGGTAGATAAAAAACCTACAAGACTGCATGAAAAAAATCTGGAGAATAAAATGTACAAGGAACAGGGCTACAACCTTGTTCCCTTCATTAGATTAGCATCACATTATGCACGTATTTAAAAAAAAAACACTTCCTATCATTCATAGACAAATTTCACCCTTCTCTATTTCTCACCCTCAGATTAATGAAGTACCGAGATATGATCAGCACCTCAAAATATTTTAAGCAGATTAAAAATGAGAACTGGGGAATGGAGCAGAAGAAGCTTTTGCCGCTACACAGAAAAAGTGCTCTACAAAATCAAAATCTTAAGTGACTTGCTATACTTCTGTCTGTTCATTCTAAAAATGTAAACCACCAGAATAGGTCACTGTATCTCTACTATTTATCCTGAAAGGTGTCAATTTTTTGAAGTCTTGTGATTTTTCTTGAGAGATTACTTACTCTAAAAAACTGGTGATGTAATCCCGACTGCAGGCTGACCAAGAGAAAGGGTTGGTGTTTGCTGTAATATGAGCTGCCATTAGCTTTGCTGCTTCATGACCTTTGGTCCCACAGGAATTTCCAATTCCATCATGATTCATACCAAAACTGCCCAAAAAAGGAGGAGAGAAACAGCCCATTATTTTTCTACAGCATCAGACATCTCTTAAAACTTAATGTCACCTTTACAGAAATCATATTGGACCTAAAAGAACACACATAGTACAGGAGAACTCTTAAGCAGATAATCAGGCTCAGTTAAGTTCTGTTTAGTTTATTTAGATCTCAGAATACTGCACAATTACATAACTTTATTTTCTCCCACAGACATTTGAAAGCATTTTACTTATTTTCTAAAGCTTTTAAAGAAAATTTAACAATATTCTTGCAAGATAAATACAGAACACTCAGTCCTTATGTGGTATTGTACCTGGATGAGCAATATACACTGTAGCACTGACACTTGGATTAGTAAACAAGAACAGAGAATAGATGTTGTTGCTGTAACAATACAGTATAGGTACACAGCAGCCAATGATAATTCAAGTAGACCATGGGGTTTGCAATTCCCAGGGCCATGTTGTATGCATACTCCCTCTCTGTATCCACCACTCACAG
Source organism: Phoenicopterus ruber ruber (assembly GCA_009819775.1). Lineage (NCBI taxonomy): Eukaryota > Metazoa > Chordata > Aves > Phoenicopteriformes > Phoenicopteridae > Phoenicopterus > Phoenicopterus ruber. The sequence continues at coordinate 24,233,530 of CM020246.1, forward strand.
AGTGTCGTTGAGCCCTTCTACTAAAGCTCTGCTTTGTCATGCAACGTCGGAATGAAGACAAGTAAAAATCAGCAGAAAATACAGTAAGAAACCTCTGGGTGGCACTTGGCCAACAGAGATTTCCAGGCAACAAATTAATTAATTTTCAACAAAGATGATTATGACTCTGGAAAAAGAAATATGGCAAAAAATGCTTACGCCTTAGAAATCCTGCACTACTGAAATACACCCTTGGAGCTACAGATCGCCAACGCAGCCATCAAATTAAAACTAGAAGTAAATGCACAGAGCATCTATTTGAAAATACTTTCATTATAGTTAAATTATTACTGGTATTCCTAAACAATCAACAACGTAGACCTGACCAGCCTGAAATAAATGGAGCACATGAAGAGAATATTTCTTAATAGTATACACTTTTCCAAAACTCCATTTTCTTAGTTTGCCTTTGATTCATTTCCGTTCAATCACTTGGGGGGAAAAACTTATTTCTTTAAATATTAACCTTTGGTCAAATTCATTCCTCCTTCCCAAACATGGGACAAGGCTTACGAAATCAGAGGCACAGGTAGTGAGATACACAGGAGCCTCCCTGACCATGAGACAGAGTAGTAGTTAAAGGGAACGCCAAAACTGAGCTTCTGCACACTCAGAGCAGCGAAACTGTCTCTTCTTGGTGTATCATACAAAGAGGTCAGTCTTTGGAGCCTTCTGCATTACAAATGCTAAAAAGACTGACTCCCTGTTTTCTTACTCATCATTCAGAAACACAAATGTGTTAAGGCACTCCATTTTGCTTTTCTAGAAACTTTTAGGACTGACTGCCAAAAGATACAAATGTTAGTAGATTAGAGGCTGGCCATTTATCTACTCACCATACCACTTCATACCAGTTCATGCCACTTTCTTTACTGAAAACAGTGATAGTGGTGTTATATTAACCTGTACATATTGCTCCAGAATGGGGTATAAAAATACAAGACCTTCATGTTACTCTAAGCTTCAATACACTGGGTGCTGTTTCACCTCTTCAGCTGATCATAACAACCTACAAGCACAAGATACAGCTAACCATTCCTCCCAAACCCCATTAATTGCATGGATACAAGAAAAGGAACATCAGTGAATGATGGATGTTTCCTACAGGCTGAGGAAGGACTACATCATCAAAAAAGCATCGCTTCCTCGCCTATGGGATATCTCCCTATGGAACACCTAGTCTGTAGCAATGCCTGCATGTATCTAGTTCAGTGTGTGATATCTCATAAATGCAGAAAACCATTTGCTACATTATACATGGGAAAGGTCTGACTGACACCTTAGATTATTATATCATCAAATGAAGAATACCCCTTGCATATACAAAATACAGCTTTAAAAACAACTCATCTGAGCAATGTACATATTATAATGAAACTCTCAGACTACTGTCATTTATTATGATCCGTATTCAACAGCGATATATATTTTGGGAGGGAAGAACTTGGATGTCCAATGCAACAAACCGAACCAGAATTTTACAATAAAAAATGCGCTTTATTGACCCAGTTGTCAACTGCTGTAGTATCTTAGATTTAGGGGCACTTCAAATAGAAACATTTCCTTTTGAATTGCCTCTGTACAATTTCTTAAAATAGAAAAACTTCGTTTTTAATAATCTCTGCGAGTGACTCCTTTATAGAAATGGGCATTTGGGTATGTGATAAAGAGCTGAATCGGATCATGCTGACTATACCTGATACCCATCTTATCTCTAGTTAGTGTATTGAATTTGTCAAAGAAATTACAGACTTCAACTGTCTGGGAAATGAAATTTGTCTCTTTTGGGCCTATAAAAAAAGAACAAACTTTGTAGTTTAATAGCTTTCATTCTTCTACCAGCTCTCCTTGCAAAAAAGATGATGTTGCTGATGGTGGCAGTGGTATGTCTGATAAAAAGCATGTCTGTGAATGGAAGTTGCAATTCCTGATGCACACAGCAATTCAATGCCTTTTGATGAGCCGATAGCATTCTCATTTTTTATAAAAATTCATTCACCTAAATCATATATCCCCTTCCAAGAAGGCTCTTCTACTTGCCCCTGCTTCTGAATTTAGGAGGAAACTGATCATGAGGTGCAGGTAATTTTTTATGATGCTTGGAAAGGGGTTTTGCAACTACTGTCATCTATTTCCAAAGATGGTAGTGGCAGCATGCCATTACAGCCTAGTAATTTGCACTCCTAGGGCCAGGATTGCAGATGAAAACACATTTCTGTCCAAAGTACCAGTTTTATTTCCATCAGAACATGTTGGCTGTATTTGGCCATCATTACATTAAGGCTATGTCTTTTACAAAAGCATGTTTGCAATTAGATTGGGGTGGGAAGGCAGGGAAGAAATGAAGAAACATAAAATACTTCTGGTGGAGCCACTGTTACAACTTACTTACCTTTTTCAAACTCACTAAACAGATGCAGACTGTATTTCTTCCACTGGCTTAAAAAGCCTGTCTGAAACTACCCGTATAATTCTGTCTTTAAAAGAACAGCCAGATGAGTGAGGAGAGAGTGAAAAGTCTTGTGAGGTGACACAGGAGTTTTTTTGTGAAGTTACCTTTCCACCTACCATCTCAAGGAAAGATGTTTAACCCAGCAGCTCTTTTTTTTCCAAGCATTATGGATCCTCTTCCCAAGACAGCATCTACATTACATTTAAGAACTGTGCAAAGCAGCAACGCTAAGAACTTTAAGATCATAATTGAAACTCTCCTGTAATTTCTCTATAGCTTGTATACTTCTTAAAAAATACTAAGAAAGCAGCACATCTGACTAGTGGTCTGTGCCTGTTTCATTTACCTGTTTCATTTACTAACATCTGTAATGGAGCAGATTCTTCTTCCCTTGGAAATCTTTTTCCTGAAAAACTTTTCCGAGGGAATTATTTATAATACACATCCAACTTAAGATCTGACCTCAAAATTCACAGGGGAGACAACTAGTCTCAGCTGCACTGAATAAAACAGCAATAGATAACCAGAGACCCTGGAGTCTAAGCAGAGGGAAGGATGGGAATGTAAACTTGTCTACCTTTCCTTTGTCTTGCGAAGGAACAATACTGCAGGTCCCTACAATTTCATTTGTATTTAAGATGAGGCTACTGATTTGTTGGGTGGTTCTAAACTATGATGGTAATGGTTGCCAAAACAGTTATTGCTGATGTATGTGAAATGACAGCAGTTATTTTTGTGAGACAGCCCGGATGCTTCCATCCTGATTTATTATCCAAACACTTAAGATTCAGAGAAGACAGATCCAAACCAATCTGAATGCTCCTCAGTACTGCTCACTGAGGTTTATTTTGTATACCATGTACTTTCATAGCACTGAAGTTATCTGAAATGTGCTACTGAACTGCTTTTTCTCATTAACAATCAATTCTCTCTGCTTTCCAACTGTAGTACTAATGACATGCATTATCAAACCATTTCCTAGCTTTCCTAGAGTTTGGAGCGTTCAGAACTGCAGACAATGCCAATGTTTCCTTTCTCTAAATACAACAGAGTACGTTCATTTTTTGGTCACTTACCAATTCAAGAGTTATATGAATTTGACCTAATTCTTCTAAGGCAGTGACTCTTACTTTGCTCTGCCACTTGCTTAACAGCATAAGGAAGCATACCAGAGACCAAGAACCTTGAGTCAGGTGAGGGAACAAAGTTACAGGAACACAAACAAGAGAAATACTGTAAAATCAAGCACTTGATCTTCTTGTCCATTATCTCAGCCTGATTTACAGCTGCATAGCTACATGTAACTCTTTAGGAAAAATAAACCTTTCTTTCTAAGAGAGAAAAGAAACTTTAACCTTAAGAAGTTTTATTATACTAATTATTTGCACTAGGAGACACAAAATAAACATACATACTAAGAGTGAAATGCGTCATTTTCAAGCTAAGTATCTTGACCAGGTACATCGCTAGAATTTCCTCCAGTGCCTCAGCATGTTAATTAGACATGCTGCTCTCCCAACATTCATGGAGAACGAAGAGAAGGGCAGGGAAGGGTCATTAAGTGCACCAGTGAAGAATACTTTAAAAATTTCTAACAGTAAATCTCTACTACAGTGAGAAGATGGAAGGCATGCTTGAACAAGTATTCTTGTATTAGCTATAAGACCTAAAGGGTGAATTATAATTTGCTTGTCAAAGCTGCCAGTTTATTATACTAGATACCAACTTTTTCATAAACTTTGTATTCATTTATTTTTTGTAGTATGTTGTACTTATTCTCATAATTATTAAAAAGGTGTCATTTAAATCTATGTATGTATTTCATATAGCTTAGAATGTCTATTTACAGCCTACATTGAAAAAATAGGAAAACTGTCAGCTTACCTATATCTGTAAATGTTACCATAGCTTTAAATTGCCTTTTCTTAGTGACATTAGAATATGTACAGGGAGGGAAGAAAGGGAAAACTAGCATGTTTCAGCATTACTTTGCTCAACAAAACATGCATGAATGTGAACATAATCTGCTATTAAAGAATGAAAGATTTTTTTTTTCCCCTACAATATCAAAGCTATGAACCACATTTAACAAAGCACAATTTCTGTGTGGACATACATGGTAATTTTCTTAATTATTGTCATGTCTACTAGCAGTGAAATATGTGTCGATTGATATGATGTTACGGTAAATTTTTGGAGAAGACACAATCTTCATATTTTATGGTTTTTATAGCAATAGAAGGTCAGCGCTTTTTCTTTACTTTTTTAACCATATCCCCCATACCATGTCATAAGAGAAAGTTCTCCTCTTTCTGTGCAGCTCTCCATATATTTCTAGATGATGTTATAGAAGTATTGATTATAGCTTCATAGCAGCACGCAAACTGCAACTCACCCTCAAATGACATTACAAATAAAAGAAAAAGGAACTAAAAAGTATGGCCTTGAAAAATCAGTTTATATTCATTTAGGATCACAAATATTGATAACATTTATTGAAACTACCTGATATTGTATTGTTCCCCTCAAGGGAGGAATCAAGGTTAACTAGTTACTTCACTATTTCCATGTCTTAATGTGGATTTGAACCTTAAATGCTGATTTCCTGCATTTGGTGACCATTAAATGGTTTGGAGCATCCCTAATCCTTTATTCTGAAGTAATGCACAATTTAAAACTTTGACTTTGGTGAAACGTATTACTTCCCTGAAAACTTGGGAAATAAACTAATCGAATAATGGTAGCCTTACAACAAGCATACCTGCCATGAAATTCAACATAATTTTAGCATACTTTTATCATAATTTTTTTTCCATTTACTTCCTAAGTGTCATTTTTCTTTGAGTTATGTCTGATAATCAAACACCCCATCAAATACAATTCTTGTATATTAGCATAATTTAGTGTTAAATAACATATGAAGCTCTTAAAAGCACAGCAAATTCTAATTTACTAAAAAAATGCAGCCTATTCAGAAACCTGAACTTTCTTATGAGGAAATGACAGACTTCTATGGGAATATTAGGAAAAGTAGAGCACAAACTTCTCCTCCTCGTTTACATTGCCATAGCTATCCAGCTTTCATGCCACAAGAGTAACATCAAGTAAGGTTTGTGTTCTACACAACTCCAGAGTATGAATGCATGAGGTCTCTACATCACAGGTCAAACAGGCAAGTATTGGCTCTAATCAGGAAGCAAACTTCTGAGCTCAGATTTCCTTTTGAAATTCATGATGCCCTGAAGGTTATGATAACCTTCCTCTTCACCCCCATTTAATCTTCTACACTTCTGTTAAGATCCGTGAAGTGTTGTTACATTCCTTTTCCTTGATTAGAATGCTTTACTGTTAGACAAATTATTTTAGTATTGTAAATTCTAAATGTCAAATCATATTTCACAGATATTTAGACACAAGTCTTTTTCATATTGTAAATATGAACACGTCACAGAAACCAGAATTGTTTTTCTAACCTTACGTTTATGACATTTCATTTTATATGCACAAAACATCACTAAAATTGAAGTCCCAATGAAGACTTTTTAATAGAAGTTGCGTGCTTTTATACCTGCAATGTAACAAAGGCAGATGTAAAACAATGTTCCTTTAACAAAAAGGACCGGAGGGTGGGAGAGTGGGGGGTGGGGTTGGGAGAGGTGGGGGGTGGGGGTGGGAGCAGGCGGGGCAAGAGAGTGAGAATATGATTATGTATTGTCTTATGTGGCTGGTCCAGCCAGAAACTGGACACATTTTGGGTTAGGGTTTTTTTAGCTAAAAAAAAGTTACTTAAATGTCCCTAAAAAATTAAGGCATTGTTCTCAGTCAATCCTAGGCACCTAGCAGGACCCTAGGCATCTAGCAGGGACAAGTTTTAACTTGTTCTGGCTGGTGTTGAGGTGTTCACACAGTGTAGATTTGAGACGGTCTATCAGCCCTGCTAAAGTTGAAGATAGAAGATACCATCGTCATCATAGATAAAACAATGATGACAGTATCAACTGCAGATCTGTTCATGGGAGAGCTGACAGGAAGTGGTGTTAGTACAATTCATCCTAGTTGTGTTTCAACTATTTTTGAAAGCTATTTTGAAGTTTGGTATATGTGCCCCTATTACCTTAGATTGGAGTATTTTCCTTCTAGTTGTATGACACATACATTCCTTGACCTGCATTTCTTCTAGAAAACATCTCACTCAAACTCAGGTCCTATAATGCAGCTGTGGTTTGACTAATCGAACATGAAGCTCACTGACCACTGAAGAATGAGGAAAAGACAACCAGCTTCTGAAAGTACCTCTAGGATTTCCTAGATTAGAAATTTCTACTCCAGCTCTGAAGGCCCTTTTTCTAATATGGGAAGAGGGGTATTTATGCTACTTTTCTACTTTGCATACAGACTAAAAAAAAGACTTCTAAAAAGTGCTAGAATTGCAGGCACATTTTAGCTGTATAAATGAATTCAGAACTAAACACATGCTTGAAAATATTGTTGTTCTTCATCTTGAAGCCAATTTACTCCATTAGACTAGAATCTATCTCCTTATTATTTCTTACACCTTTTTTTCATCAAGATATGACTGCCAAATTCCTCTGAATTTCACTTCATTACATCTTCTATAAGTGAAGACAATTCTGACTTTTCAGGAATTACTTTAGCCACCAGCCTATTCTCCCAGCTCCTTCCATACAGCCCTCAATAGCTGTCACTGGTAAATTATTTTCTTGCTCCAAGTTTTATGGGCAGCTCTCTGTCCTAACCCTAGCTCGCTATCTTCATGTTTTGACATTTCCTTTTTTTTTTTCCCCCTTTTATTTGTTCTTTTTCACTTTGTTATTTAGTTTCCGGATCTCAGCTAACTCCATAGGATTGCAATAATGAATGGCACAATGCCTTTCTTTTAGGGATATACTCCTTTCAATGGAACCTGGAATTCCTTATCAGTTCAACTAAGCATCCTGTACAGCATGCATGGGGCAAACTAGGCATTTTAGAAAGTATCCAAATTAAAAAGCGTAGAGCAGAAAGCCACCTATAGCTCAGTTGGCAGGGAAACAGAAAGTGGGACTGGATCTTAAATCTCACAGCTTGTCTGAGCATAAGAGTATATTCAAGACTGAAAATAGTTCCTTTCTTCACTAAGAAGAAAAAGTCAAACTTTGCTTGACAATGCAGGGGATACGCATTCAGTTCTCACTCCTACCACAAGAAATCACTGGTTGTGATTTTTGCTTACCAGAAATCTTACGCATTTCTTCGGTGTGAAATACATAATGGTAGGAAAGTAAGCATTCTGTAAATCAAGCATCATAAATCAGCTTTCTAGAGACATTATCCTGAAGGCTAAAGGGCCCACTCCTAATTTTATCTGATCCACGCAAGTATTAAGAGTAATACAAGGCTTTTCTCAGAACCATGCATAGGGAGAAGCAACCATAAAACTGTTAGTCTAACACCATTCTTTATGCCCTCAAGAAAGAAACAGAGTTAATCACAGTGTATGGTCATCTTCAATAAAAACAGCTGGTTATGAGTTACTGCACACAGCTTATCTGCACCAAAACTGGGATATACACATATAAAAACTACAAGTGGTAAGGAACAGAAGCCAAAAAAATATTTAAAAAAATACTTATAAATATTTAACAGAAAGTATGACTGACCATAATAATCACACTCACGCTCTCAGTCTCTTTAAGTCTTCAAGACTAAGTGCTTTTCTGGATAATATTCTTCAACCAAATGGAAGTTACTTGGATCAATACAAGGTTAAATGAGTTAAATATAATACACTATGATGTACAGAAAGCCAGACTGAATGATCTAATGACTTCTTATCACTATAATTTAAGAAACTACTTGAAACTAACAACAAGTTGAGCCATATTTCCATCAGGGAATCTTACAAATCCAATTTTGGAGAAACTGTGAATAATCTATCAAAATATATGCATTATCATTACTGTTCTCTTTTAATCACAAGAGAATTTTATTCCTCAGTTCAACCTCTTTTTAAAAAACTCAGTATTCCATGGCAACGATATAATTAATAAAAACATGATCTTTCAAAGCGCAATCCTCCCATTCTAATTTAATTGAGTGCTTTTTTGTTGTATGTTATATATTCAGTGTAGACATGTCCCTTAAATGCTTCAATTTTTCATTTGACAATGAAGCCAATTTCCTATTTCATATATATGTCTGAAGAGAAAAACAATCATCGTGGTACAGCCAAAGAAAAAAGTTTACAAGGCTCCCTGAAATGATTATTTCACTCACATATGCAAATACCTTCTAGTAGGTACTAGGAAGCTGGAATTTGAGAGGAAATAACAACTTCCTTGATTTAGTAATAGAGGCATTCAGTCACAGTGTGGGTGAATGGGAGGTGATGCGTGGATAGCACAAAACATTATAAACCTTGAAGATTTTTTGCCCACATATTCTTCCCAGCTTTTACTGAAAGCATGTTCATGTTTACATTGAATGTTCATTTTTAACATCAAACTTTCAGTGCAACTTTCTTTAATCACTGTGCATTGGATAAAGGTAAAGGAATATGATTTCTACTTCCTTTTCAAACCAGCATTTGACATATCATGCCAGTTGCAGGAAGAGGTGAAAGCCTCAAAGAGCTGGGATTTCAGAATTTTAAAAGACCTTACATATAAGAAGCCAAAAGATATGGAATGTAGAAAACACTAGTGATTAAAAAAACTCCTGTGATCACAGGATATATGTTATCGCTATATTGTTTTTCTCCAACTCTAACCGAAGTATAATCTCTTCAAATCAATTCTTCTCATCGTGCCAGCTTTGCATTATAAAATGGCTGCATACATTTAAATTATTTTCATGTATCTGTGGAATAACCTGCATGTAGGTGCATGACATCTGGATTAGAATGAAGATGTGGCATTGACAGATTTTTTTTCTTGTTGAACATGACAAATTCACAGTAAGGTCACCTATTACTATAAGAGATGTTATTAACAAGAATTTCAGAACTCTAAGTGACTTGGAGGAACTCTTTCCTCAACAGTGGAAATATATTTTCCTTTACCCCTATCTTTTTCAACTCATGCAAGTGAAGGAAAAGGAGGAAGAAAATGAAGATGAGGAGAATTACCTGTGTTTTAAATTATTTTTGTTCAGATCTTATACAATTGCTTTTGGATTCTAAAATTCATCTACTTCAGTACAACTACAGTGTTTTTTTCATACAGAATATAAATGAGATAATACTTGCCCAGTGATTATCTCGCACAATAGGTGGGCTGGAAATAACTGTTTACTTCCAACTCCTTTTTTTGATCAGCACATTGATAGCTTCCACTTCAGTCTGCATTGGAACTTTTAGCAGTTGCATCAGCTAATGATTGGAAAAGCATGTCATCCATAACTCCGTGTTGCTCAACCCATGTAAACAAAGAAGGAAACCTCTTGATAATAGAAGGTGCCTACTCTTCTTAGAGTCATCACAATGTAGTAACAATGCTGTCTTTTGAAGGGAGACATGAAGTATTTCCAGACCAAACTCTACTCAGATCTTATCAGTCTCATAACATCATGCTCTTTAAAATGATATGCTGATGCTTAAAATATAACAAGTGATGCTATGACTGCTCTATGACTGTTTTATATAGTCTCTGCTTGAGCGAAAGATGACTCAAAGTATATGAATATTGACAACAGAATCAATGTTTTAATGAAAATAGTTTGAATTACATTTAAGACAAAATAAAAAAAGCAAAATATTACCTTTTAACCTTTGCTTCATAAAGAAAGGTAGACAAAAGTAAGAGGGGTGGAGAAAAGAAAATTTTCAAAGCCAAATATTTAAAAATATGAAACAGAGTAGGAAGGTTGTGAGCCAAATCTCAAAAGCACAGATTAACTAGAATCTGAAATAAAACAGTAAACAATGAGTCTTCAGTGCTAAATTTAAAGCCCTTGGTAACATACACTAAATAAAATGTACTGCCACTCATGAATATTATATACAGAAACACTGAGCACCAGAATAGAGATGGTACAGCCATGCAGAAAAGAAAAAAAAATCTATTATTAAACTAATATTAAAAACGTGATACATTAAAACATATTCTTTTTGTAAACTCACTCACTTGTGACCAATCTCATGTGCAATGGTAAAAGCTGAACCTAGGCCAATGTCTTCATTAATGCTGCAGCTCCTTTCAGGCTCACACATTCCAGCCACAGAGGCCAAGCCTGAATAAACAGAAGGAGACACAAAGGGTCATGCCAAGGTGTTTCAGTCTTAAAAGCCCTAGTTATAAATGCCTGGATTCTTTTTAATAACCTCTATGCACAGAAGGAGCAGTTGGCAAAAGGTTAACTTTCTAGTCATTTGCAAAATCACTGGGGGGAATTTCACTTTGCCGGCTAGACATTAATATTTTTTGAACTGCAGTCAGTGCTGGAAAATGTCTAGACTAGGGGTTAGATTTATAAATTTTACTTCTGGTAACTTGGGACCACCTAGTAACTTGAGCCAGGAGAGGGAATTCAAGAAAGCATTTCTATTTTAACATTCTTGAGCCTGAAGAAAGCAAAATGTATCCACATTATTTTTCTAAAGAAATCTGTTTAAGTTTAGTGGGTTCATAAAAACATACAAGCAACTTTTTTAGCTATGAGAAGCCCCACATGCTATGTTAAAAAAATTTAAAAACCAAAACTGAATGCATCAATGAAGAGAGAGGAGACATGTTAATAACAAGCATTCATTTAACCATGGAAGTCTTTTCCATTTATCACCCATCATCTTCTGGAATTAAAACCTTATTGTATTACAAGTGCTTTTAGAAACTTTCTTTAGAGAGAGAAAGCCACTGGCATTCAGAGAATATGGCTCTTCCATATCTTACACATTCTTCAGCAACAGATTATCACACAACATACTGCAGTCATAATTTAGTGCCACTAGAGAAAGCTCTAAACATCGGATTTATTTAATGTATTCCTCCCTAGAGCTTCTTATCTGAAAGAAGCAGTAATCCTTTCTTCAAGGAAATTATCTGCTCAGTTAACTACACTGTAACAAAAAAATAACTGGAAAAAGTGTAACTTTGGTTGGGGGATGGGGGGAATGGGGCAGGGAGGGGGGAAGAGAGAAATCATACTCTTTGTATGAGCAGGCACTTCAAATTGTTCTGTTTGGACTAACAGTAAGCAAGTAGTAAGATGACAAGTGCTTCCTGGCTGTGTCGACATTAGCAAGTAATTTGGAGCCATAGGAGTCGGTCAGCAGAGTGAAGCACTGATACTGAGGCTCCTCACATATCTTCGTATGTGGGTTGAACACTCTACTTTGGACTAGTTTAATCCCATAGGCTGAACATATTCACACTAGTGGTTCAAAGCTTTCTAAAGGAAAAAAAAACACTACAGGATATCACAAGAATACAGTCCACGTAGTGATTTAGACACTAATGTCTCCCATAGGCACATATGGAGCATTTGGGGAGTATGTGTTCTGACTTAGTTTTCTCCAAAACAGATCTAGTCCGCACACACCAAAACTAATCTGATAACTAAACTGACATGGGCAAAAGGCGACAATGTGTGTCTGTAGAATTTGCATTAAAACAGCACTACTGCTATAAACATATCATTGGTGTAGACACACCCACTGAGGACAGGATAAAACATCAGAAGAAAAAAAAGACTATCCATGGAGAAAAATCTGTGTATTTTTTGCAGTGTGCAACCTGTAGAAAATACAATAATTACAGTTCACCTATGCTATTCTAATTGAGTAGGACATTCTGAAGACATTATGGCAATACTTATATACCGTCATGTTCCCCTGCAAAGTCCATCACATTTGAGCATTGAAGTCATCTCTACCTTAAGATTTTATAACTGAGAACTTGCTTCAGTGACTTACAGGACCAGATTAACGTAATTCCATAACATGCTTGCAGAAAGCAACAGAGATCAAATCAAGACCACAGTCTGTGGCTCAGACTTTAAAAAGGAGTTGTCCTTCACCGGAGTCACAGACATGCTGTAAAGACATCTGAGGTCCATCTTTTCTAAGAGGTTCCATGAAAGACTTCCTGTTTGAGGAAGCTGGAATAGAGATGTCTATGCCACACGAAATCCTTTACTTCTGTTTTCTCCTAGAATACCAATGATTCAGGTTTCTTTTGACCTTTCGAGACCTCTCTGAGACTTTTGTTCACAGACTCCTTAAATATATGCTTAATTTTAGTTACAGGAGGTCAGTGGGACTAAAGTATACTAAATGCCTCGCAAAAGAAGGCCACAGGGCCTTGTCTCTTCTCCAATTCAATGCCTATAATGCAAATAAATTGTCATGGTTGTGTTGCCAAGGGTCCTGTAACACTGAGTTGGAACTGATACCATATGTGATTATTTTTTTCTTTTTAAAAAATCAAGCCTTTTGTTAAATAAAACATTTGCCAAAGTCTATCCCCTGTTACACCGGATTCAAGTGAAGCAGAATTTGCCTTTATGCCAAAGTCTGATACAGTAAGAACTAGTACAGTAATGATCTGTGTTAAAAATATCAGGTAAAGATATCAAATAGTTCGTGCGTGAATGTACGCTCTTTCAAACTTTCTTCTTTTAACACTTGCAAAGACAATTCTATGACATCAATATAGACAGTCTCTTCAGTTTTGTCTCCTCTACACACATGTCAAAGAAAATCAGTTACATTTAGAAATCCATCAGCATCATTTGCCTTTTACTAAAACATGTTGTGGATATTGTTTATATTTACAACAGGCAAAATTCTGGTACCTTTCCCCATGTAAACTACATCCATGTGCCAGAAGCATCCTGCTGACTTGAGCGGGACTTGTAGAAAAATTAGTATGAGTTAAGGCTATCAAAGCACAGTCATGCAGGGAAAGACAAAGCAAATACAATTATGAGCTTTGATTGAGAAAAGTATTAATAATCTGAACTAGCCAAATTAGAACTGTATCTTTAATTACTTCTGAGAAAGACGTCTATGAAAGGATGCAAATTAAAAAAAAAAAAAAAAGAAAGAAATGTTACATTAGTCTTTTAATAATGTTTCTTTCATACATTAAAGCACTACTAAAGGTAATAGCTATACTATAGTAAGTAACTTTTGGTGACAAATTTAGGTATTGAGAGAACAATAGCTCTCTAACCCACACCTTAGGTTGCTATGTGTGCTTTTCCATTGTCAAAGCATTGTTTTAAGGAGTTTCAATGTTACTGTAATTTATATCACTGCGGTATTTTTCTCCAAGTCTGTGAAAGGAACAATCTGAAGCTGTACTCCCTGTGTACAACAGAGCAATAGTGTAAACCTCAAAGCTGGTTTCTTTTGTAAAGGGTTTTTGTTGTTTGGTAGGTTTGTTTTTTAACTTTCCTGAGGTCTTTTACTTGTATTTTTTTAAGTAGATCATGGAGACAGGTTAAATGGAAATAAACAGCAAGTTCTCTTAGGAGACATTTCTTCACTGGAAGGGTTGTCGGGCACTGGAACAGGCTGCCCAGGGAAGTGGTGGAGTCACCATCCCTGGAGGTATTTAAAAGACGTGTAGATGTGGACATGGGACATGGTTTAGTGGTGGACTTGGCAGTGACAGGTTAACGGTTGGACTTGATGATCTTAAAGGTCTCTTCCAGCCTAAATGATTCTATGATTTTCTTCTGTAAGTTTGAGTCATCTGCTAGGTTTTTTCAGAACTACAGCTGCCAGAGAAGAAATACACAGCAGCAGGTCACTTAATTTAAACTTCCAGCAATGTATCAAAGCCAAAACCCACCTAGGATACCTTTTACTGTTCATGTTTATAAAACTGCAAAATTTTGAAAGAATAAACTTAAAAAGATCTAATCAGTCAATAAATCAATAGCTGAGTATGAAGCAAGGAAACAGCAAATACAAGCTGAAATTTATCTTTATAATCTTACCGAGTGTTCCACAAGGCTTGTTTTTGTAAGTGCAGATATCATATCTGTTAAAGAGAAAAAAAGTAGATAAAAAATGTCAGAGAATCAAATTTGTAAGATATTTTGTATATTTATCACATAACTGTATCATAGTTCAAGTTGTCAGACCGCAATCAGCTTAATTATGTGCAGCCAGCTGGTGTTGGCATTTTCTACACTCTGGTGTAAACCACAAGCTGCAGTACACTCACAGCCGCTGGCCTCAGGCCAGTGGGACACCTGCCAGTAAGAAAAAAATGGTTAAAGTGGATCTTTGTAATCACCGGCTCCATAAAGCAGTCTACCATGCTGTTACGAAGTTACAGCAGCAGGTCTATAGACTGCTACTGATTCAAAACACTTAACTTTTACTTTTTGAACATAATTGGAATACTCTTACAGTCTCACACTTACCAACTAAACAATATTAATTGTAACTCCTATTATTTAAACTTTGATTCTAATTAAAAACTGTAACTCTCAATTATTATATCAACAATTATATATATTAAAAAAAAAATCTTATGAACTGCCATTATAGTTCCCTTCTCATTATTTTCCAATGATTATATGTGTCTTAAGAGTATACCATAATAAACTAAAATGGAAAACATTTCTGTGAAAAGCTAAATAATATCTTTAAATGAGAATTTTCATCATTTTAGATACAATCCTGCAAATACAGAAGCTCAATGAGTTTTTGTGTAGGTAACATACAAGTATCTGGAGCTGAAAATGGAATTAAAATGTTTTCTGTGGCATAGCTAATAGTAATAGCAGTGGTCATGCAGCAGTCAATTCATTAGTTACACCTTCAAATTTTTAATATGATATGGCTAGTCATATGAGAACATTCCTACAATGCCTTTGATTTTCAAGGATTTATACCGATTTCCTTGCAGTATGTTTCAGAGTAATTTCTATTCTTTTGAATGGTGAGTGAAAATAAAGATGAAAAGATACCATCTGTATACTTTAATTTTAAACCCAAATAGTTCCTAATTTCAGGCTACCAGACATTTCTGTTAAAAATGTTAAAAACCAAAGGACTATTATCATGTAGGAGTCTGATCACAAGATATATACCTTTCAGTGCTAAAAGAGTTAAGGTCTGTCTGTATAGCAAATCCATGGACAAAATAACAAAGCTTAAAATTTGGAACAAATCCAGTAAACTCGCTATGCATGTAGACTGCTGTGACCACATGGAATTCCTGTGATTTTTAAAGGTACTAAGTGTGGAGCAGTTCGTGGGATTAAGGTCTAATTTGGAACTCAAATGTTCATATGTACTGATCTCATCAAGTTGGTTCAAACTCTGCCATCCTATATGCACATAAAGTTCTCACCAATCTCCTATTTGCTGTTTGGAGAGAGGGAGGTAATCAAATTTGCATTCTTACATACAATGTGTTTGAATATAATCAGGTTTTGTATGTCACAAAGCTTTAAGATGACCCAGATACAGAGAGAAAGAAAGATTTTTACTGAGTATTGCCTGCCTTTTACATATTTAAGGAAGCAAAACTTACTTCTGTATTTAGGACAGAGCATGAACCTAATCCTATTGAAGTTCACGCAAAATTATTCCTCAAAGAAAGCAGACACGGCTCAGGCTTATTTAGTGAGAAAAACAACACTTGCTTGAATTCTTTTAAATGTAGTTTAGAACTGAACACAATGACGTCTGTGCAATACACAGGAAGTATTGGTCTTCTAATGTTTTTTAATATCCAATGCTAACAGGAAAAAACCAACTAAAGACATACATCTTTAGATAATATGGATGTTTAAGAAGAAAGCCAGTTCCACTAAACTCAAGCAAAATGTTGTCACAGATTTCAGCAGAGCTGAAAATTTGCCATTATGGCCTGAATCTGCTTACTCTCATACAGGTATGAACCTGAAGTTACTCCTCTCCTTCAGTTCAGTTTCACAATGAACTGTGATAGGAGAGAATTATATGAATCAAGTCCCCTGTTCCTGTTATAGCTTTGAAAAACAAAGACCATGGTATCCTTCTGGTTATGCTGGGTAGTACATATTCTTCATTACGCATAGGCTAGCATTTGTAAGAAAACATGATGACAATGAAACTTAAATTAGATAAGAAAACTAAGAAAACATAATTTTATTTTCCAATACACTAATTATTTTTGCAAGAACATACCCAGGTAGTAATGTATTCTAATTATGGCATCATTAAATATTCAAATTTTATAGGCAATAATTAATTTCCTGTAAGGAGCATGCATAAACTCTCTTATGCCTCCGTTTAACAGAAAAAACTCAGTTTTCAATGTCCAATTACTTACTTTACCTATACCATCTTGAAGCTCCATTTTTTTCTTTTTTTTTTCTCCTTTCATATGGGTCGTTTCTGGTTGTTTGTTTGAAAGCTCCTATCATTTTTATGTACCAAACTGCTCAGCTCCATCATTTGCTTCTCTATATGATTTAACTAAATCAGCCTAACTTGTCTTTTTCATTTTTGACACCACTTCCTCTAACTTTATTTTGAATTTCCAAGGAATCCATTTAACCCAGAGATGCTGGGTTCTAAAATGCAGAAGGCTACGGAGTCAATACTTGCCAGATAGTAGCTTCAAGCCAAGAAACGCCTGAAATGACAAATCATCCAGATTATCCATGAGATTTGATAGGTCTAATTGCTACTTAAAAAACCAAAACCAAACAAGAAACCCCCAAAACCACCACAAAGGTGAAGATGGGCCATAGTTGTCACCAAGACCTTAGTAAATAATTCAGGAGCCAAAGACAACCAAAAGGTCAATTCTCAAGCAAACAATTATCTGAACCAAACATTAAAAATGATAACAAGGGTCATGAGAGCTATGCAAAAATGCAGTTTGCAAGATATGAATATATCTTTTTTTTGATTCACTGACAGAATGTGTAGGAGGGCCACCACACAAAATTTGAATATAAGAATACAGATATGCAGGTTGCAAAAAACCTCAGGATAAGATGACAGCCTGATCATTTTGAGACAGCCAAGGAAATCCTTTGCCCCAGTTGGAAAAGAAGATCATGTGCCTCCTAATAAAGGAGGTGCATATATCCCTGAAATGTGACCAGGCTGGGGAAGTGGAATGTGGAAAGAGGTATGAGGCAAGATTGTTGATGTCCATTCCCACCCTGAATGGATCAGTAGTCATTTGTTGAGGCAGATGGGGAAGAGGTCTGGGACTTCTGAGCACACCTGCAGGGCTGCTGAAGAGCCACATCAGACAGGTGGGAAAGGCATGATGGATGTACAGCTGTCACTGACAACTCTGACTGACACATCAGCCAGAAGGAAATTGCAGAGATAGATTATGATCAGTTCAACGGGATGGTCAAGAATTGGAGTGGCAATAGCCTCCTTTCATACCATGAATCAAACAGGAAGTGTTAGTGTGCCCTCCAAGGCCACTTAAAAGGAAAAATTTCTAGTCTTTTTGTGACAGGATACAAGCATGCTCCATGCTAAAATATACATCCATACCCCTGAACTAAAAAGTGAAAGGGACTATACTCCTAGACACTAAAATTCTATTATGTGTATTATCAAACTGTTTTAAAAATCCATTAAATTGTAACCATAAAAAAAAAAAAAAAAGTCCCTTGCATAGATTTGGCCCATGACAACAACTAATCTCAAAGAATTCACAGGAAAAATTCAGAAGGTGGTGACACACAATTATGAACAGGCAAAACATACAAAACTACTCTGTTCTGGAGAAGTCAACTTAGTGTGTACACAAGAAGTTCTGTGTCCATGGTCCTCAGTGCAAGAAAAGAGTCACTGACATGTTTATTTAGTTTATTAGTGTAGACGTACACTACAGACTATCTCCTGAAGAAGCCTCAGTTATCTGCAACTCTGACTTGCAGAAAAATCCCTTTCCTTTGTAAATCTGATGAATAGTATGATCCTGATCATTTGAGTAGGACACTTAAGTTCTTTACAGAGAAGATGAGTTCTCTGTAAATACTGTAAGCACTGCTCAATCTTGTCAGAGAAGTTATTTGCAGCTACAGCCAATCCCAGACACCTTAGGGGAAGACAGACATTTCTCTCCCGTCTAGCTGTACATTGCAGGGAAAGGAGAGAGGAGTCTTCCTGATCCCTGCAACCTGTCAGCTTGTGGGACTAATGCATGTAATTGTGCAACTATGAAGTTCACACAGAGTTCTATATAAGCAAGTGTATTCCCTTATTCAAAAAAAAAAACACCATACCACACGAATTCACAGGTTTGAAGGCTAGAAAACATCACAATGATTCAATCACACCTACACTCACCCCTAGCATAAAAAAGTAATGTAGTCTAGAAGCTACATAGGATGAAAAGCTGTTCCTTAAAAGCTATTCAGTCTCACACTAAGAGTTGTTTTCAACATCATTTTAGAACACCTGTACCGGGTTATTCAGTTCACCTGCCTTTCCCTCCACAGCAGTCATTTGTGAGTGCTTGCAGGGATGCAAGACAGCACAGACTGATACCTTCCCTGGTAGAAGCCCCCAGCTCCATGGCTGAGAGAACTTCAGAGGTAGAGTTTGCATCTTAGTATTTAATTGATTTTTCTTCTAATGCCTTTAACATTTAGCTGATTTCTCTTCAATCTTAAAAAAAAAAAAAATTAGCGTCTATCTGGGGGATGTCATTATGCTTTTATCAGCAAAGTTGAGTCCCTCCGTCCCAGTAGAGCTCTCTTTCATGCTGAAATATTTTTTTTTTAATTTTCTTTTAAATCAGATGAATAAACTGAACTTTGTCAGCATCGCACCACTACACTGTGGCCTTTCTACCACCTTCACGTGAGCTCTAGGGCTTTTTAAACTTTCTGAAGCTTGTGTATTACAATTCAAAAAGTTGTTCTAATAGTGGTATTAACAGTAGTAGTTACAAAGGCAAGATGAATTACTACTTCTTACATGTTAACGTGTATTTATACATTCAAGGATAACATTGCCCTTTTCACCAGTCTGATTATGTGAAACGTCCCACTAAAGGAAAAGAGTCTCTATAAAGCACTGTTACTACTAGCTGTACGTTACTGGAAACGTCCACTGTGCCAGAAAGAAGGACTATCTGCATCAAATTAACACTGAGATAGAAATATACCTGTAACAGGATTGGAAACATATATGAATACTAGTGTTGGATACACTTTAAAGAATTTAACTAATCAACAAGAATAACCTACAGCATGTATTTTCTTCAAGTATGATAAATGAATAAAGCATGAAAACTCTTATTAGAAATGCAAACTGTTCAGAACCAGTATGAAACACAAGCTACTTATAAGCACATAAACCTACTCTAAAATTACCTGAAAGCTACCAATATGCCTGAGTAATATTTGAGATAGATATTGACAGAAATAACGGAGGCTTTTGAAGGAATATTTCTTAATGAAAAAGAGTTTAGGAAACAAAAAACATAATCACAGCAAATTGCTGAGGAAGAACCTACCAAGATGGCTGGAATATAAATGTAGAAATTACATGAATATGAGAAAATTCGGGCTAGACAAAACCAACAAATAGGTATGACTGGACATAAAGCTCTTCATAACTTTGAGACAGCTGAATATGTACTTCATATATACAATACTACAGGATTTGCCAATTAACCCGCTTGAAAAGGTTGTCAGAAAACAAAATAAAGCCTAAGAACAAGTTCTGTCCTGACTGAGAGGAAACAGAGTACTTACTACTACAAACTACTACTGTAGTACAAACTACTACAAAGTATTAAGCGTTCATTTTTAGGGAACATTTCCAAATACTTTCTCTCTGAAAGGAAGGTTTTATTTTTCACTTGTTTTAAACCAAATTATACTTTTTGACACTCGCTTTTTGTTGTTGTAGGTTTCAACAATAAGTTATTCAAATAAGGACTGTCCTTTTCATACACCCTTGCTCAATGACAAACATAACAGGTTCATTAGAATTTGACCTTTTTTATTTTTTATTCTTCATGCCATGCAACATGATCTATCTACACACCCAATCATATATGTCTCATATCTGAATAAGTGTTAAAAGACCAGACAAAAAAAACCCTATTTAAAAAAAGTAAGTTAACCTAGACCCAACACCTAGAACTATAAACTGAACTAGTGCTGAATCAAACTGAAATCTCAGAGTTTCCTTAAAGGGATCAAAAACCTCAAGCTATCTCACAATTACAACTCCTATTTCTAAATTATGGAAAACAAAAATGAAAAAAGAGTGAGCAGCTTATAGTTTCACAATATTCTTTTCATAGAATCACAGAATTGTTCTGGTTGGAAGAGACCTCCAAGATCATCGAGTCCAACCATTAACCTATCACTACCAAGTCCACCACTAAACCATGTCCCGAAGTGCCACATCTATAAGTCTTTTAAATACCTCCAGGGATGGTGACTCCACCACTTCCCTGGGCAGCCTGTTCCAATGCCTGATAACCCTTTCAGTGAAGGAATGTTTCCAAATATCCAATCCAAACCTCCCCTGGCGCAATCTGAGGCCGTTTCCTCTTGTCCTATTGCTTGTTACTAGGGAGAAGAGACCAACCCCCATCTCTCTACAAGCTCCTTTCAGGTAGCTGCAGAGAGCAATAAGGTCTCCCCAGAGCCTCCTTTTCTCCAAGCTAAACAACCCCAGTTCCCTCAGCTGCTCCTCACAGGACTTGTGCTCTAGACCCCTTACCAGCTTCATTGCCCTTCTCTGGACACGCTCCAGCACCTTTTGCATACATACACTTGGCTATGATTTAAAAAGTGGTTATTTTGCAAGTGCAGACAATGTCACTAATGCTAGAGAATTGTGTGGAAAAATAGTTATAAAACAAATAATGGCTTTTCATCAGTTTTTATAAAAAGCTTTGCATCATAATTCTTTAACAGTTCATCACTCTTAAGATAATTTGGTTGTTCATTAGATTTGCAGAGGTTACAAACAGCAACACTCTTTATAACACAATACTTTTTGATGTTTTTCTAAAAGCTCTACTACAGCCTTACAGAAAGTGGTACACCGCAACAGCATTCTGCCTTAAAATAAAGTACACGTCTTATTTGGTTTCTTCCTCAAAAACCTCAAACCAAAAAGAGCTATTTAAACCAAGGAAGGAAAAGCATAATATACATGTTACACATCACTCAACAGAAATAGCTTTTTCTATTATTAGTTTTCCATGTCTTTAAAACTGCCATAGACAACCGAAGTCTGGCTCTATTGGACTTTCTTCTGATACTTAGCTTGGGTGGATAAATGAAATTTCGAGTTACAGCTAGAAAAACTATTATTGCTGTAAGTTCTAATTCTCCTGATTTATATGAGAAGAAGTATTTTAAATAATTGCACTGTAGATGAAACATTTCCATACTACTTTTTCTAAACTGCAAATGCAGTCAGAATAGTAAAAATAAACTGTTCTGAAACAATTTTTTTAATGCTGTCATTTGTCTTCATCAATTTTGGCAATGTAATATTAGAATAGCAGCTGCAAATTTACCACAATCAGTAGTATTATTGGTGTACTTAAGGACAGATGTACAAAGCTGATTTTGAGATAATGATTTAATAAAATATTCTCTCAATGCAAACTCCACCCCTAGAGTGTCTAAAATAATTTTCAACTAAGTTAATGAAAAATACAGAGAGGTTTTTCTTCAACATTAAGTTGATGTGTCATGCAAGCATATAGCAGAGCTATTGCAAAAGATACTAATTAGATGAAAATAGAGGACTTCATATATGAGTTTGTAAACAAAAATAGTTCTAAAGACAAGATGAAGACCCTGAGACAGTTCTCAGCTTGAGACATACCCTAGGCCATGACACACTATTTCAAATCACTGATAAAAAGTCATCATACCAAGAATCAGAGGACTAGCTTTAAAATCTTGTTATTTTGAAGAAATAATACATTCAGACTTTTTAGTCATCTTCTGCTTTCTAAGACAATCTGTATTTATGTACATTTTTAGCACTTTTCAGGGTTTATTCTACCGCCATCCAGACTAAAAGCTTCCCTTTCCAATGTAAGCCATGATCCTCATATAGAAACGCGTCCTTACCAGCTACAATGAGAAGAAAATAAAGTAATGGAAAGTACAGAATAATGAGTGCTACAAACTGTTAGATCGCGATCTAGTTAAGTATCCAAGACAGATACCTATGGAAACTTAAAAGAACAATGTCAATATTCTGCTAGTATTAAAAAAACCAACTCAAACAGCATCAATACTGCTGACGGGTTCAGATATGACACTTATCACAGAGCAATCTTTGCTCCTATGGAAGTACTATTAAGTGGATTAAAATTAGGTAGCATAAAAATACAGGTAATTCCTTGCTGCCCACTGATGTATTGTTAACATCATTTGAAACTGGGAAAGACAGAATACTTCCCTTCCCTGCATTCTTCTTCTAATCAGAATCTTTCTGTAGACCATACATGACTACAAAATAAGAAAGTATCAGCTCAGCCACAATATCATGAAGACAAATGAACATTGTACAAACTCATTAGACCATTTTAGTTGAGAATGTAGACTCTAGAATTACTCTAGACAGCTGTACAAGCAAACTCTAGCACTGAAGAAAGAGACAGGCACCTGTAGTTCCAAAGCCTGCCCCTTGCAGGCCTTGGACTAGCAATGTCACTTCACTCTCTGCTCTGCCTTGATTTCTCCATCATTAGAAGTTCTCTGTTCCTTTTTTCTATTCTGTATCCAACATGTACAGGCTGCTGCTCTAATTCATGCCTCCCTCCTCCATGTATTTTCTTTTGTGACCCTCAGTGAACATTAAGTTCCAGCAGAGTTCACTCTCCACAGCTTTAAGATTAGCAGAGATTGATTGCTTGATGGCTCAAGCTATCATCAACTACCTTATACAAATAGGCCTATCCTAGTATAAAGATAATTTTGAAGGATATCCACATGGCAGTCATAGCAGCATCAATAGGCTCAGCATAGGGTAGCAACACAAAGATCCATCTTGCTTCTTTCCATTTTTACACTCTGTGCCAAGTTCTCTGCTTCTGCATTTAAGATCAGCAGCCAAGCTAGCTAAAGAGGTTTGACTGAGCCGTCAGCATATTGGAATCACTTTACTGATAGCACTACAGAGAACATAAGCCATCATACAGAAGGAGCTCCAGGCCTTCTAGCAGTTGTAGCCCAATCTTAGATGAATCCTTCCTTCTTCTTCAGAACATGTTAATTCTATTTTAAGCTAGGCTTTAGGTCCCCTTCAACACTGAGACTCCTCAACCAGGCATCTTTCAACAAAATCATTAAAAAACCCTTTATGTGGATAAACCATATGTAATTTCAAAATTGTAGAAATCTGAAAATTAATTATGATATTAAGGCACAAAGCTTGCAAGCTGGAGACTGTGAACTCATAAAAATAATCAGAGTTTAAATCTAGCAGAACTACAAGGACCGTTTCAAAACTTTTCTGTGGCATACCTAATTTCCTTTCCATGGGATAGCTCCTGATTCACAGTAAAAATTTTTATACTAGTGCATCAGAAATGTAGAGTTACCTACCTGAGTGACAATCGTGACTTCATTACCATTCAAGACAACTGAGAGACTCAGCATTTGCACTATCACCAGAACATAGGCAATACTTAACTTGCTGTATTCTGTTCCTCAAAAGTGATGCCACAGTTTTATTGCATTCTCAGTACTGAGCCAAAATTTAGATGCAGTTACACGGATGTGATTAGCTAAAGCTGGCCTAGAGAACAGAACAGAAACTTCTGCATACCTACACCAAGGACATCACCAATAACTTTTCTATCAGTGCATTCAGGAAAAGTCTGGCAACTAATACATAAAGCCTTTGTTCAAAGGACGTTCACTCAGAGCAGCTCAAGCAGCTTGTAAGGCAATGCTTTTTAGAGTGTGCTAATGCAACAAAGTCTGGGAAAAAGGAAGACTAGCAAAACTAATTACATAGGCGTGGTTGGGGGCATCCTGCCACACAGTAGAAAATATTATGCTAAACCATTTATAGGAAGCCACTAGTCTAGACCTTTGGCAGGAGGGAAACACAGCTAGCAGCTATGATTACTAACTGAGTTTTAGTTCTGTTGTACAGAAATAAATGTGATAAATCATAGCAATAACATATTGCAAATACATTTATAAGTTTTGCTGTGGATATGGCCTTTCCTCCTTTTCTAACTTTATGAATATTGTAAATGATTAGTTTACAAGTCTCTCGGAAGATCACACACGTCTTTATACACAAAATGTCCACTTTATCTGCCCTTACACTGTATATGGGATAAAAGGCTTGGTACTAGTGGTAGGCTGTAAAGAGTAGCAGTTCATTAGGATGACAGACCACACCTGGTACACAAATAAGAACATAAGAATTGCAACATGGGCCACACCAAAGATTCCACTATCCTAGTACCCTGCCTTCACGATGATCTAAGAGAATGCCCAAGAAAGAGTAACACCAGTGCAAGCATAAAATGGCAGTTACCCCAATACTCTCTCAACTTGAACTATTTTTGGCTTAGATTTTTTGAGACAGATGTGCTTCTGGGTACTTAGTAACTCTCAATGGATTTTTCTTCTGTGAACTTGCCTAGCCAACCTTTCAACCTATGCATATGCCCAGCTTCCATAAAGTGACTTGCCAAAAAGTTTCAACATCAGCTAACTCTTGCATAAAGGACTGCTTCCCCTCTCCTTGTTTTGAGCCTTCCTGCTGCTAAGTTTACTGGGCAGCCTCTAGTTCTGAAAGATGCAATGAGTGATTGTTCCTTATTTATGGCCTCTATACAATCTGTAACTTTGTAGATCACTGTAATATCCTCCCAAATTTTACTTTTCCCAAATTTTACTCCTCCAAGTAAGAGAATCCTCAACTTAGTCCTTCCTTGTAAAGAAAGTCCCATATTTTTTTGATCATCCTTGCTTCGCTTTTCCAATTCTCCTAAAACCTTTTGAGATAAGGTGGCCAGAATGACACAAACTATTCAAGACATAGGTATATCATACCCAGTTTACTCAATGGCATAATAAGGTTCTTTATACTTTTCCCAATAATTGTTAATACTTAATTTGCTGGATTAACAATGTATGTTTTACATCTAGCCCAAATATTTTCAGTAAAATCATAATATTATCAAATAATAGAATCAAAAGAGGAAAGAAGAGCAGTGATAGTTTTTCTGTTACTCTGGTTGGTATTTTTACAAAATTTCTGAGAAAAGGATTGAAACTCTTAAGCATGTACTGTTAGAACTTATTTTTCCTGAACATGATGAGAACAATATGCCCTGTGCTTGGGCCCAATTAAACAATTACGAAGTATTTGGGTAATCACAGAGTTGTATTTAGACAGAGAGCTAAATTTCAGTAGCTTAATGTGGAAATTAAAAGCTTCTTCAGTCAATGGAATAAAATCTATTCGCTGACTTCTTAAGGTCAAAAAGAAAGACAATCACTCCATTCAAATGATTTTTAACCCTGACTAGTATCAAGAGGAATTTTTGTTTTAACACCAAACTCAAAACAATCTATTTTACAAGTTCAGTGTTTGTTTCTACAAGCGCATTACAATAAATTACAATAAAGGATTTCTCCTCTTCAAGAAATTACAGTAACTAATTTGATTGCCAGTGCTTAAAGAACAATACAAGGCCAATCAAGTGCTGGACATCTGTTGTAGTTCTCCAGATGACATGCATAAATTCCATCAAACAGGCTGCTGCTGTTGGAGCTAACAGATTTGGGAGACTGCCTGTGAACTGAGGGGAAGACAAATGCACAGACTGACGGAATGAAATGGCGGCAGAAGCAATGACTTGTAACAAAGGTAAGTTAAAAGAAGCAAACAGAGAATAAGTCTACAAGAAGAATAACATGACTGGGATCTTGTCCAAGTTTGTGAAAGCGCAACTACCCAAAGGTCCTGTCATGTTAAGACCAAAAGGAACTTATTTTGGTTTTCTTTTTTTCTAAATGTGCTGGCAAATGGAATACCTGCACCTCACACTGATCTCTGAAGTCTGTCTGTATCAAAAAGTGGAACCCATCCATCCAATGCAGAATTGCACGTAAGTCTTTGTTTCATCTTCTTCTCCACACAATACACAGCAAGAAGAAATATTTGATCTATTCATGACAAAAAAAGTCTGTGTGGCATACATTATCATTTTGTGTCTAGGTTATTTTTTACAAATCATTTTAATGACGACAGCAACTAACTGTTGTGAATGAATGGCTGAATACCATGAGAACAGTAACTTCCTTTACAACAGTGGCTCTTCACAAACCACGCTACTCTTACTGTATACGAATCAGGATTAGTCAACAGTGTCTATCCAGACTGTCTACACGCATACATACTCAGCTCCCCATACCTTAAAGAATGTAAGAGTGGAGCAGGTGCAATTTATTTCAGTACTTCTGCCAATAAAGAATCACAGAAGACTCAGTACTAACTGGGAAATAAAATGGGCTGCAGCAACAGCAATCCATCTTGCAAAGGGATGCACCTGTCAGATTCCTTTCCCTGTGTATGAATTCTTCAAACTAAGCTATTAATTCCATAGTAAAACTACCTGTCAAAAGGAATTCCTCACTGATTCCTTAGTTTTAATCTTCCATACATTATTCAAGTCTTCATTTTGTAAAGTAGTCTTTCAAAGCTAACCTGTCTTGGAAAGGGAAAACAAATTCCTCTTAGGAACTTTTATTAAGGCCACTAAGCATTTACGCTTTTTTTAAAAAAAACAAAACAAAACAAAACCACACACCAAAACCCACCAAAACACTTGCAGTTGTATTTCCGAAACTAGTTTGGTTTCCTCTACAAATGTAATGAAATAATAATTCCATTATTATTTGAATCAACAGACTACTCCTTTGTATTAATAGTGACCTGAACTTATGGTTTTTATTTTTACCACATACTGAATACTAGCATGAGACTATTAAAATAATTATTCCCCCACGCCTTATAAAACTTTAAATGCTGAGCAGAAATTTTGACTGGCTACAAGGAGAACCTTTTTCCCCATGAGGGCAGTCGAAGAGTAAAGTGGGTTGCCCAAACAGGTTTTGCAAGACCATATTGGATAAAGCCTTGTGCAACCTGGTTTGATCTCATAGCTCACCCTGCTTAGAGGAGGACATTGGCCTGAAGACCTCCACAGGTTCCTTCTAATCTGAATCCCATGGATTCTAAGTAGGTGTTATCTGAAAATCTTCAAAATGTTTATTTAATAATCATGGAATAATAAAAATGACATTTTAATACAACTCTTCAGAATATTCATTGAAAAGGAAAGTAAAAGATATACTCAAAATGGAAGCTTCATTATAAACATCTAAATATTTTATCAATATAGAAAACAGAGGGGAAAAAAGTCTCCCTATCCATCCCACTCCGAGTTGGAACAGTCCTACATCTTACTAACAATGACACACGAAACCTCTTGAACCACATTCCCCAATTAGTTGACTGTTAAGTTTTAAGCGCCTGACATTGTCCTGTAAAACATGCTCTCTTTTGCAATGCCAACACAACTGCGTAAAACACTAACTGTAAGAAATCCAAGAAGTTCAAGCTGCAAGAAAAATAAGTATGCCTTATTTTTTCCAGCTCAGTAAGTTTTGGCAATTAATGTAGTTAAACCATTATAAATAAATGCAACTAAGTACAGTAAGATCTGCAAACAAGAAAAGTTAACATCCAATAAAACATTTCTCTTCATTGTGGCTGAAAAATAAAGAGAATTTCATTATTTTAAAATCACAAAATTGTCTTATTACTTTGATCTATGTAAAGTTAGTGAATCGGAACACTTAACTTTCACCTGAATTATACAGAAATAAGGATCAATATAGAAGTTTAATAAAGTAAGGATGCTCAGAAAGAGGTTGGATAACATCCATAAAATACCAGTATTTCATTTTTTTCTCAATGTTTTAAATGTAATTTCTGTAATGTATTGACTGTAATTTCTTTTGTAGTATGGTTCTTAATTTGTTCAGTTTCAGTTACTTTAGTGTTTCTATTAACATCAAGTGTGGCTTTATTCAATAAATACAAGTAATTTACAAATACAAATACTTTAATCAAATTCCCACTTTTGCTTGGAAGAACTTGTAGAAGACTAAAGCAAAAAATCTGAAGTAAAAAATTATTTTTCTTAGTTAAAAATGTAAAAATATTAAGATAAATGAATGTATTTAAGTTCTACAGCTACTTAAAAGAATGCGCAGAAGTAGAGTTTCCTTCCAGTAATGCAGGGAGAGAGAGCAAATTCAGC
This sequence comes from Phoenicopterus ruber ruber, assembly GCA_009819775.1. Taxonomy (NCBI): domain Eukaryota; kingdom Metazoa; phylum Chordata; class Aves; order Phoenicopteriformes; family Phoenicopteridae; genus Phoenicopterus; species Phoenicopterus ruber. The sequence continues at coordinate 24,262,294 of CM020246.1, forward strand.
AGTGCAAAGACTACAAAGAAGAGCCACACATTTCAGTGAAGTTACTATCCCTAGCATAGCACCATACTATTTAGAATCCCATTTTTAAAAAGAGTCACGTACAGGAACAAAGTTTTTTGGATTGCCAAACAATCCTTTTAATTGACCCAATACATAACCAAAAACAGAATTGCAAAACATGACAATTCTCCTGACCAATTGCATCTCTTACTCTTGCTATTGTTTGCTGCTAATTTTTTTAACCACTAAATAATTAACAATCTTAGCCAAAATATGACTAAAATGGAATCGCTTCAAAACCAATCTTGGTCAAAGATCCATAAACACTTTCATGGCTTAACAGATTGCATGTCACACATTTGAAAAATTCCTTCGTTTTGCTAGTGTTTGGAGTTCTTTAGTGCTTCCAAACATATTGTTCAGAATTGCATAATATATTTCATTCCACTTTGGCAGGTAGTTGAAAGAGCTCATAGGGTAGACATTTCTCCTGAAAGAATCTGAACAATGAATATTTGTCAGCATTACTTATGACCTTGCAATTTTTAAGCAGGACTAAATGTCCTAAAATTACAATATAAGCAAATACCTTTCATTACAGCTAAATTAATGTGCAAGCTAAGGAACTGCCTGTACCTCTTCCTCCCTATTTATCCAATCACTTAACACTCCCTTTTTCAAGCTCCCAAGAGTAATAAATGAGAGATTTGCCATGGGTCTGGCTGAAGTAGTGTGAAGGCCATCCAAATGCAACCTCAGTGCTATCCAAAGAGCCATCTTAAAAGGTCTGGAAAAGAATCATGCTCATCTGGAAGCTGAATGTGATCAGCTCTATAAAATACCAAGTTCTACAGTCTTCAGAACACAACCTGAACAAAATGTTCAGAAATAACTAAAATAATGGTAATACTATATTTAATAATGAACACCTGATGCCCTAACATAATATTACAAATACCTACAAGAGATTTGACTCCACCAGCAGCACTGGAAAGTTATGAAGTAACATCCCTTCAGCAACTCGGTAGAAGGTTAATTTTAAAACAAAGATTTGTAAGTGGCCACATGGGAAAGAAATAATGAATTTTGGCAGTTTCTATCCTTCTAGTTCTGACATTAAAGCATCTTTTCCTTCAAGATCGTAACTGCATAACTCTGAGCTTACTGACAATGAAAGATTAGCTTAGTCATATTAGTGTGTGACAAAACAGGACTGAGCTAACTTGTAGTATCTTGCTGGTACTTCACAGTAAGTTGCTTATATGTCTAAACTATTATACAGACTCTTATATTTCCCTGGCATCAGTGTTACTCTATGTAGGTCTAGGAGTCTTCCCACAAAAATCACGTAGGTCAACATGCTCTTAAAACATCAAAACATATCAACTGTAAATCATTTAAGAACTACATCTGAACTCTGGAAAGAAGCTAAGCAATAAAACACATGAAAAAATATTTTAGTTACATGATCTGAGTATTATTCCTTCTCCACAGACTTAAGCCATGATTTGACACTCCAGTTAGGCTTACACAGAATCTAAAGCCATTCCTAAAAGAGCTCTTAAGTTTCATCATTCTTGAGTGAGTAACTAGCAAGGTTACATGAATTACAGACTACCAAAATTACATCTTACTGCAAAAAAGAAAAATCTTCCTGCCAATGTTTTGGAATTTTTTAAATTACCACAGTCAGAAGTTATCTCAATTTTTTTGCAAATCACTTCTTGATCTTTTGATTTTTGTGGCAGAATTAAAAACAGGGGGAAAAAAAAAAATCAAAGTAGTATTTGATTCGAAACAATGTAGTATTTCAGGTTTTTCAGTTTCTAAATTTTTAAGTATTCTTAATTGAGACTGTTATGAATAAGAACGAACCATAACTTGGTTTTACAGGGGAAAAAAAGTCCCCCCATTTATCCACAGACCAGGTACCTGTAATGCCAGAGCAAATGTTTTCATAACACCCCTCCAAAAGTGATATGAGACTCAGGTATGAAAGATCATTATTATGTTTGTGCAGTCTGATTGCTAAAAACAATGCCAGTCACTCCAACAACCTTTGTAATATGGACATGTATCTTCTTCTACCTGGAGAAACATGAATGATCAAGTTACCCACAGCAGATTGTCCTGAATGGTAACTATGTTCTGAGAGATAATACAAAAGCTTTCAATTCCAAATGATGAAAACATTAACTGAAAAATACACTGGTAAGTATCTTTTTTCTGCAGTATCTAGAACACAGTGTATCTTCCTAGCAAGCTGCATACCACATGGACAAAGAACCAGACTGCAGAGTAGCAGTAAACTGTCAAAACTCTGAATACTCGTGTAGGTACCCATTCAAAATGAGTATAGGCTTAAGCTGTGGGACCATTTTCAGGATAATCTGTTGGGCCATTAAGGCTTGGGCAAAAGAGCAAGTAATTAACTATTATTTATTTAAAGTCACATGAAGATTCCTCAAGTTGTTTAGGAGAGACGAAGAAACCAAGGGGGGTGGGGGTGATCTAGAAATATAAAAATCTAGAAATAGAATCTAAAAATCTAGAGAAGGATAGGTCTTCTACCATCCAATCTGTAGAACAACAGAAATTGTAACTGGTCGTGCATTAAAAGAGCATTAAAACAGCAAAGGACATAAAACAATGATTCTGCTTTCAAAGTCGCCACAGAAAGAAACTTGCTTCTGGGAGAATCTACTCCTCAGTGCTCATCACCAGATCACAGATCATCAACCCTGAGGGCACTGATAACTGATGGCTTTTACTAAACCAGCTATGGGTTGCTGGTGGAGAATCTATCACAGGTATTAGGACCAAAGTGCCACAAAACATCAGAGGAACACATCTCAGTTGTAAATTCCATTCTGTTTGGCAAGCTGAAAAGGATTTATCTTTTCATTTTACCAGATCCCAAGGAAAAGAAAAACCTCACTTTTACTCTTAAAGAGTAAACCAAAATGCAAGACGAATAGCAGAAGATGCCTGTTCAGCATAAGCCAGTATTATTTTCTGCTTTGAGGAAGCTCTCACTGAGTACTATAAAAAGCTTAAGATGGACTTCTCTGGTTTTTCTTTCTTCTCAAAAAAAAGAAAATAATACTTAAGATGTGTCCAATAATGCCACTTCAAATCCATATCATAAAACAGAACGAGCTGCATTACAAGAAGGGCAGATTTCAAAACCTGGTTCTTATTTCCACCCATAACTCACTAAATCCTCTTTACTGTGGAAACTAGAGAAAACATATGAAGATAGTGTGGATATTGTTTTTCAATGACCAGGCTGCACAAAACCAGAAATAAGAGGACTATCCTGATCTGCTGTACAAAAAGCTAAAAGAAAGAGCACATGGTGTACAAATCTGTGGATCATGTAAGAGTTCAGTGTCTCTGGCATAAGTAGTAAGAATAATGAAGAGATAGTGAAGCCCGATTTCCCTTGTTGCCATGGGTTCAGGGGACACAGGCATCCACAGCATGGCACGGACAAAGGTACTGACAGTCAGAAATATAAGACTGTAACTTTATATAACCCAAGCATATTGGCAGTAAAATTTAATTTTCAAATGAATTTCAGTAACATACACGTGAAAAACATGCATTTAAAGACTGTATTTTACAGTTAAAGTGATTTACTGGTGATTTGCATATATGTCTGTAGCAGCAGAATCACACCATTAAGCAGGTAAGAAGCCATGGCAAGAGATCCTGTTTTGATACTATGAGCGCAGAGTATCAGCACAACTACATGTGTCCTGGTTTAGGCCGGGATGGAGCTAGTTTTGTTTTCAGCAGCTCCTGTGTTTTGGCTTTAGTGTGAGAACAACGGTGATAGCACACTGATGTTGCTGGTTGCTGCTGAACGACCAAGGACATTTTGTTGTTTTCCAGGTTTTGCTAATGTGCCGGTGCAAAAACTTGGGAGGGGTAGAGACAGAATAGTTGATCCAAACTGACCAAAGAGAGTATTCCATACCATAGACATCATGCCTGATATAAGCGAGGGTCGGTCAGTGGGCCACGAGGCTTTTGAGGCTTTTAGACCCTTAACTTGCCTTAATCCTTAAGCTTCCCTTTGGGTTGCTTTTTGTTTCCCTATTTTTACCTTTTTGGTTTTCGTTATTTCGGCTGTTTGTTCCCTCGCCTGCTCTCTCTGGAACTTGCTGTTCTGGGAGAGCTGGGGGGGGATACCCCTGCTCCCTGCCTGCTGCTTGGCATGGGCTGTATCAGTTGTCAGGTGGTGAGAAATTGTGTATCGTTTGTTGTATATATTCTATTATCCTTATATATATTGTTATTATTATCATTATTAATATATTTTTATATCTTTCCTTTGCTGTCCTGGTGAACTGTTTTTATCTCAACCCGCGAGTTTTCCTTTCTCTCCAATTCTCCTCCCCACCCCAGCGGGGACGGGGGGGAGTGAGCGAGTGGCTGCGTGGTATTGGGCTACAATTTGGGGTTAAACCACGACAACATGCCTCAAAGTCTCACATAAAATTTACTGAAAGGTAACTGATTGGTAAGTTTTACACAGGGAATTTTCATCTTAGTATGAAAACAGCTCTGCTGAAGTCCTAAGACATACTTATAGGAGTAAAGACTTGACAATCAGGCCCTGGTTACAACTATTTTAAAACTAACACACACAACAGTTCAGAGAAAAAAATGCTATGCAGCAGCAGTAATAACCAAGATTGAGACAAGCAAGAATGTAATAATTAAACAAAAGTTTTGTCAGAATATGACAACTGATATTCTTGTTCTAATGAGCAGAAGCAGTCAGGATGAACTCTATACTGTATTTAAAAAAGGGAACCTTAAATACAGATGACCTAGGCACCTTGGTGACTCAGAGGGAAGAGTGCCATCTACTGAGTCAATAACTTAATTATAATAAAATGAACAAATCACATTATTTGTCATGAAACAGAAAAGGAAGTTTTAAGTTTTCTACCTCCTATTGAAAATCTAATGCTTTTTTATTTTGAAATGTTACTGCAATTTATATGATAATGATTCTGTGTTTCTATATAAGTGAGCTAGTGTTTCAGCCAAATTAATACTTACACCTAAAATATTTCTGAAAAGCTTCTGATGCCTCTATTTCTATGTAATTTAAGAACTTTAATTCCCAAAGGGAAGATGTCACTTTCTGAATATTCTGCCTCTTTAAAATCCCTCATATAGTTGGACGCAGAAACAGGAAGATACTAAAAGTTACACATCAGATTACATCTGGAAAAGTAGGCCTTTATTCCTTTTTTTTTTTTTAAAGATTCTGGAATATGGGTTTAACTATATTGGAGGACAAAATATTAAAAAAAAACCCAAACCATGGGGACCAGTTACAGAAGATATTCTTAATTTATTTGACCTTTGGGTTAACAAAATTGTTCATAATCAACCTGCAACATATGAAAGCATACCTTTGCAGAAAAATTAACTACTTCTGGAAATATATACAGTGGTCAAATAAAAGTATGTAACGCTTAAGCGTGTTCTGTGTCTCAATCTTTGCCAAATACAGAACAACATTATTTATCTATAGATTCCAAATTCTCTAACTTAAATTGTAGAACACAAGTGATTAGTTCTGGATGTTTGTGAACCAATTCTTGCTATGCCCTTTATTCATTTGCACAATATACAATACACATCCGAAATCTAGTCAGTGAAAATTATTAGAAATGGAGTGTAATCTGCATTGCCAATATCTCTTTGAAAGGCATGGGTATATCTTAAATTTTGTTTTAAATTTACTCTCAGAAATTACCTCCTCTTTAAAAAATACTCTTTAATACACAAAAGCTATTTCAGTAAAGAGATTAATTAAAACAGAAAATCATCCCACCATACAAGCTCTAAAAAAGAGTATCTCTTCCTTTGTGATGTTTGTAAAGCAGTATTTACAAGGTGTGAATTGATACTATGGCTCCTAATTCTGAAACGTTTGTAAGTATATACAGAAAATGGGATTTTGTCACTAAGTGTTCCAAGCTGCTATATGACACAGAAATCAAACCTTTATTTCCACACAATACTTAGCAGTAAGGGGAATACTGAGCAATATAGGGGAAAAAAATACGTAATGGGGTAGAAACTTGGTCATAATTTAGATTCTGCAAGCTTCTAGACATTAAAAAATAGCTCTTTCATATGGACAGTCCTTCCTTGTGGACAGTTTGCCTTCCACAAAGAACTCACATTACAGTAATTAGAGGATGTGAGCAATCAGCTGGATATGGAGCTTAGATACTAGTACCTCTGACATGCCCAAATTGCTTACCAAAATCTTCTGTCGAATTTGACAATTTTTAACTACTGCATATTTGGCAGAATCACGATCTTACTTTCTTACTTGCCAGTAGTGTTTCTGAGAATAAAGAACTCTTACAATAAAAAGCCTTCCACACTAGCAATTTAAAAAGCAGAAATACACGTCAAAACTGCTGAGTCCCAAGCGGCTTTCATCAAGTTCAATGGAGGTGGAAACGTTGAAATATTTTAAAAACCAGCATGGTATGGAGATCCTTTATTTTTAAAAGCTTGGCTAGAAAATTTTCACCTATTTATCACAAATATAGCAAAGAAAGACAATAGGAAACTGCCTTATGGAACCCCTGCAGAACTTCAAAGCTGTGCAAAGACTATTACAGTACTTGCATAGCATTCCCTTTCCAGTCCTTCAGCTCTCTCATTACATTTTTCAATCAAATAGCTCAGCCTCACTTGTGTTTTACGATCTTAGTGGGAAAACACATTCAAATACATACAGATGACAGTTTACTCAAGTATAATCAACAGCAGTTTTATGATGGCTATTTAAAGAAAAAAAGGAGGGGCAGAAAAAAAAAATCAACTTTGTTTCCAAAGATTTCATCTGTTGAAAGCAAAACTTCAGAAACATCTGACCTTGTTTCTAAAGTTTCCTCCAAAAAGCTGTATTTGAAAATATGAAGCAATCATGAGCTGGCAGTCTTGAATTTGACCTCACCACATGTAACAGGAAATTACTTGGTAACTATTTGGGAAAAAAAGATGCATGGAGTAGGAGACCATCAAGATTTTGTTTTGAGAGCAACCATAAAATTATGTCTCATATAGTGTTCAGGGAGTCTATACTATTGAAAAACAAAGAGTTTCTCAAGCTTGGTTTCAGCATATGAAACTGACATAATTCCTAAGAACAATACATGCTGTGACAGCCTTAAGGGCAAAATGACAGTCAAAAAAAAGTAAGATATTTTGGTGGATTGCATAAGTGAAGTTACTTACCAACAGATTAAGTTCTTCAAGATACATTGTCCAAATGCACATTTTCATAAAAATCATACAAGCAATATGATTATGGACTTCTTTTTTGCCATAGTATTGACAGACAACCGTTCTCTCTCTTCCTGCTCTGTGCTGACATGGTATGATTTCCCCCGCTCCACACACAGGGACACTCACACCCATACTCACCCACACCATTTTCTCTCATCTTCAAAACCCAAGCTGTGCAGAGACTGAGGAAGCAGAGAGGAGGATGGAAAGCATGGTTCATCAAGGTACGTTCTGATGCACAGTAGATACCAGTGGTAATTTTGCTTCTTTCTTGTAGTGCTGTCAATACAGGTCATCTTTGTTATAGAGGATTTCAGTGTAGCACTAAGTTGCTGGAGACTGTTCCTGGGATCCAGGGCAACAGCAGCTGCGTATCTCTACCCAGGGCTGCATCCATCCCAATCAATCCCAAGCAATCATCCAGTGCTCGCAGTGACTGCTGATGCCTGTCTCAAAGATGTCAGGCATAGAAATATGCTTCAACAAAGCTACCACAGTAAGCACGGTAGAATGGGCTCTGAAGACTAAGGCAAGGCCTTCCTTAGCAGGCCATTATCCATCTGGTAATTTTTACTAAACTGCTGCTAGTTCAGTTCTTTCAGCTATAAAGGCAAGTAGCAGTGAAGAAGTTTGTTTACTTTTAATAAGAAGTTTAGTCATATGCAAGTGAAACTCCTTACACCAATTAAGTGAAAGAGGTTATAACAAAACAGCTAGCAGGCTAGGAGAAGGGAGGTTTGGCCTACTGCAAGAAGAAAATGGTCTATCTCAACCTAGGGCAACTGAGCAGAAAGGAGACAGCCTGATGTTTATGAATGGAGAGGTCTTAGACATACAATACAGATATACTGAAGGCAAAAAGTCTAGAACTGGAGCACTTAAGGTACCTAAGTGTTATGCAAACATGCACAGGCAAGAATAATTAGCTAGGCCTGTCACTTCCAAATTATCTTACTGTAAGTGAGCTGATCACAGCAGATCAAGGCACATTATGTTTGAGAGGTTCACAGAAGCATTGCAATCTTTTTACACTACATACAGTTCCTTAAGCTGCTTAAAAATATGCTATGCAACTCCAAATAATCCCATTTTCTGGGTAGGGAAATGCAAGCTAAAAAAAAAATAATTCACCATCTTCTAATTTTAAATCCTTCTCCTCAGGATTGAAAAAAGACTCGGATCAATATGACTTGGAGCTTTCTATGTTCACGGCATAAAAATCAGTATGAAACTAGAACAGGTCTGGCCCAAAGAAAGAGAACTGCAACAAACTTAGATATTTTAATATACTGTATTAGTATAATATTCAACAGAAAAGCAGAAGTGAACGTATCCCAGATGAGTGATTTAGGAAGAAGCATTCTCTTCTCCACATAGTTCAAGCTTACATGCTTAACAGCCGAGAAAGAAACACCCACAAATACAGCATCTGATCTGTAAACCATAATTTATGTAAGCATTTCTGCTAAAGTCAAGGTTTCAATCCCATTTTCCTCCTGATTTTAGAGTTGCACCAGCCTTCAATGTATGCAGTAGTCGTAGCCTTTGCTCTGTTATGTCTTTATAATCCCTTTCCCTCCAAATATTACACTAAACTGCCGCTTCACATATGCAAATATCTTTGATATTGTGATATCAGACACAAAATAATTTTTTTTCATTATATTCTTTTCCTTAATTTGTATCCAGTTTTTAAATTACCATCTTATGAAGTACTTTATCTACAAAAATCACAGTATTTGATACAACAGAAACACTAATTCCAGAAGTCACATATTTTGTTGCAAGCTAGAAGAAACTACACACTGTAACAGTAATGCTAAAAGACAACTAGGGGAAATAGCTCAAAGTGTCTTGTCTCTGAAAACACACACAGATAAATTCCATCATATGCTTGCCATTTACAAGCATCAAATAAATTTACAACCGTGTACAAAATACAAAATTCATGTACTTATATGAAGAAGGTTCACACAATGAGGACTGTACATTGTCTTACTAAATATGAAAATGTTTTCCCTCTGAGCCTCTAAACAGACTTTACAGACTGCACACTTTCTAACTATGTCCAATCAAGAGACGTCAGCATTTCCAAAGGTGAAGACAATGGTCTAGCAACAGAAAGGTTGAAATTCCTTAATGAAATACTCTATGGGGATGGAAAGAATTTTGAATGAGAAAAATCCTTGAAGTAGAGCATGAGTCCCCACTGCAGATCTTCCACAAGACTACAGAGTAGCACAGGAACTAAACTCTCAGCCAAGGGACCGTAATGAACCCTTCAGCTTTGTTAGCCTGATATATATGTGAAGTGAAAGATATCTTTGCAATTAATTCAAGTACTACTTATTATGTATCTATTGTCTTAGAATTTAAAAAACAAAAATATTTCTAAAGTACACATTTATTTTACACTGCTATGGGTCTGTGATTCCAAATAACTGTTTAACAATAGAGCATTCTATTTCTACAGATGAGGTGATTTTAGAAACGGGACACTAAAACACATCTGTATCACCAGTCCCACAAAACATTGCTCCAGACCACCTCACAGAAAATACTTCCATACAGCTGCACCAGACACTTGGGGAACAAGTGATTCAAGATCTGTATGGAAGAAGAATCTCTTTAACATGCAGCAGAGGAGCAGAGGATGCACCTGAACCTCAAGGATAACAGAAAAGCTTATGGCACACATTGTTTGCAACATACAAGTACATCAGTAACAGTGACCTTTACCAGAAGACACAGCTCAAAGTTAGATCACTGAAGTAGTAAAAATAATTTTGCAGGCTTAAAGAAAATACCGCTAACATTCTTATTTTGCTTCCTAGTTCTACAAAGGTTGTATTACTTGAACTAAAGTCACAACATCAGCATGGCAGGGAAAAAAAAGCAAGCAAAGTCAGAAAAAATGCCTTTTAAAAATAATGCTATGACATTGTAAAAAAAGCCCTAAGTACTACAGTTTTAAGTGTGACAGTTTGATGTTTCAGACTGAGGAATCCGCAGGGTTTTGTTTGTTTGTTTGCTTTGAAGTGTGAAAAGAAAAAGAGGGTTTGGGTGTTGCTCCACACACACACATGCACGCGCACACACACACAGTGTCTCATGTTCCCTCCTCTCCCTCCCATACGCTAAATCTAGCTGTTATCACCCATAAGCAAGAATAAGAAAGTACTCTGCCCTCTATATGGCCTAAATCCTTCAATATGATATACTCGTGCAGGGTTGGGTTTTTTTACATATATAATTGTGCAGAGCCAAGTTAATATTTAAGGCACTTGGCACAAGCATGAGAGTGACTTATAGATCAAAATGCAGGACTGCAGCCATAGTAAATACTCTTCCTGATAACTCACTAAACAGAACCGCTTAAAGAGAAGTTAAATGTACAGAGGTCATAGGCAAAGGAAGATAAAATTATATATTATTCTGATGGCAGAAAGGTCTTTTGGATGAGGCTGAGGAAGATCATCTTTTACAGCCAAAAGAAGCCCCACTGTATAATGTGTCTGATATCTAACAGCAAAATGTTTTCAGATTATGTTTTGGATTTTTCTAACGGTCAGAACAATTGTAATTTCTCAGTTACACATAAAGAAACATATCTAATTTATTGAAATAAAACTGCCACATGAAACAAAGAGTGACTTTGCTGCAACTAGAATGCAGTACATTTCACTGCATTGTGCTACCACCAAAAACCTGTTTCATACTGTGGTATAAAGAGTATTAAATGAAATCTTAATCTTCAGGCAGGCAAATATATACTTTAAAGAAACACCTCCCCTCTCTCTGAAAGAATGCAAGTTCACCACTACATACTTTCACCTTACAACACCTAGTATATTCAGTGCTTGCCTGAATATATTGTTTCAATCGAACGCTTCTATAAACCATTAACAATAGAATAGAATATTCAGTTGGAAGGGACCTACAATGATCATGTAATCCAAAATAGAGAAGAAAGAGAGAAGAACAGAGAAGAAATAGTGAACAAGGTACAGAAGGACTTCTGGTCCAAATTAAAGAATGCTTTCACCAAGCATGACGAAAAGTAGATGAGAAGAGACAGATGCAAAGGTGACAAAAAAGAGTTCTGTGGGTTTTAGCTGGTTAAGACTGGTCTCTGCAAGAGATTACTTGCTTTATATACAAAAGTAAGTATAGCATACTTGAGGAGTTATTCTGAAGATACAAATCAGGTATTTAAAACCCATCCAGAATAATTTTTAATCATGGTTTTCAGCTTGCTTCCACTACTCAGAGAAAAACAGAAACAATTCTGGCATAAAATGATACTGAGAAAATTCACTATTGTAATGTATGCTCAAAACTTAGTGACTGCTGGTACAATTTTGCAAGTCAAATTATCAGCAACAACATACATGGCAGTCTAAGTTGACATCACCCAACGCTCCCCTCACTGTGTCTAATATTTTCCGTTGTTAACTAACACATTACTGGAATTTACCATCCTAACTATATATGATAAAATAAAGTATGCACATCCCTACTCATTTTACAATTTGTTGCACTTACATAAAACTTATTTATATATAATATGCAAAACCTAAATATAAAAAAGCTTAACATAAAAGTATTTTTTATACAAAAGAGTATTTTCCTATTTGTGATAAATAGTTGGAACTGATCTTGACCATTGTTCAAGCCTAGTTCAACAGCACATACAATTGAAAGACACTTCTCTCTTGCTATATAATAGTTACAAAATGCAAGAGAGGAAAAGCATATGAAACATTCAGTAAAAAGGATCTATACACAATACTGTGCCAAAGCATCAAATATTAGAATACCTATCACTATTGACAAACTAACATTTTGACTCACAAAACCATACAAAATTGCTTGAGTAAGAGTATTGTCTGTTAAAGAAGTGATCAGTCATTACTCAAACTAAGACAACTGTACATAACTAGGAAAAAAAAATCTTGATTAAATTCACTAGCTTGAGGTACCACTACCACATGTATCCACGGTGGTAGGCCCTGGCCATGTGCACACAACAGCTTTCGGCGCTCTCCATAGTGTTCGACTACCTTGATATAGTTTTGAAATACTATAAGTAGTCGTATGTATATCAGGAGTTTAAACTAGGATTGTCTAGAATTTCGCATAAGTGCATGTGTGGATGATTAATGACTGGTGATCTAAAAAAGATATTTGATTATGCAGCATTAAAAGAGATTTTTTTATTCACACTTGATAATGTTGTAATTGCTGGCCCATATTAGCTTATCCATTAGAAATACAGCTAGTAAAGGCCAAATCATCAGCAGTATGAAGAGTTTCAAGTCTAGAAATAAGTAAAAGATAAAGCACAAAAAAGCAGAAATTGTTACATTTGCTGACTATATTCCTTTTTGGAGTATTCCCGTGTGCTACAGTTTCACCTGCTGATAATAGGTCAATGTGGCAGCAACAGAAGGCAACAGAAAATAAACAATGGTAGGAAGAAGTGGAATATAGTGCATGAAAGAGCAAATCTACACAAGACTTGCTAGTCATTAAACATGTTTAGAATTTCATATTTAATTCCTTACAGTTGGCCAGACCACCATTCCTTCACACGCTGTTGCAAAATAAATGGTTTAACTAGAATTTCAGTTAGTTCTCAGCGTTATCTCAGTGTTTGTATTTCAGCAACCATATTTTCCAGTGCTTACTTCATATAATAAACACGGTGAAACATGTATCTTTAGAAAAGTACAAGTGTCTGTTAAGAAAATAATCAAGAATGCAACATAGGTGGTAATTTAATTCTGAATATAACACATGTAAACGAATGAGATTTCTTATTTTCATCAAATTTCTTATTCATTAAAATGTTTTTTGAGTTAAAAACAACGAGTTTTATTTCATTTGAGTTTAAAGCAAAATTTTATTTGTTGTTTATCAGATCTGACTTCAGAATCAATTCTAGTACCAATTAACCAAGCACACGTGATTCAGGCCAGCTTGGCAATTACAAAATATTCAAGTATGGAATTTTAACTTTGGATTTTTACATTACCTCCATCATCCAGTTCTGTCAAAATTTTAATAGCCGTTTAAGCTACATTTCATCATACGTTATGAAACTGAACAGCTACAACTGCAGACATGAACTACAACATATTTCTTTACTTGGGACAATTCTGTAATATCCTCTGCTCCTGCCTATTCACACCTGCTCTTTGACTGGAAAACTTCCAGACATTTCCTTTCAAGTGTCACTTCTTTGCTGTAAATTCACTAATAAAGCAAGCAAGCAAAAAAAAACCCCAAAACACCTGTAAGTAGTGCTAATCACTTTGGAATTACTTTTAACACAGTGAATATACTTAAAAGTTAATTAGGAAGTGATGTATATCTATGCATAATGGGTGTTTATAAAAGCAGTGAGTTTAATACAGAAATGGGTACAACTTCAGAGAAAATACCATCCCTAATTTAAAAAGAGTTAAGACACTCATGCACCTAACTTCATTAATCCACATTTTAAAGCTGCAAAATATTTCAAAAAGTTATTAAGTAGCATGGAACAAACAGTGCTTACTTTAGGTTTTACATGACTATTTGCATCATTAAAACGAACAAGCTATGAACTCAAATTGAAATCTTATCCAGATCCTACTGAAATAATGGGCATGCTGCCATTGACCTCAAAGCATAAATAATCATGCCCTTTGTTAGGACAGATTGGTGTAAACTAGCAGAAACTGAAGAATACTCAATATTAAAATTAAATGGATATGATGTTGCCACTAAAAGAATTAATTTACAACCTGTGTCCTAATTAAAAGCACGTTTTTAATGTATTCTTACACATAAGCAATCTAATAAAATGTAGCTATATAGTTGAGATAAATAGTCCAGAGTGATGTTTAAAATGTGAAGAAAACATGAAAATGTAGTATATATTCCTATGTGGTGAGAGACAGAATTTATGCAACAGATCACAGACAAAATCCAAAACTGGTGAAAATCCAGGGTAGGAATTGGCCTAATATGTTTTTCTGGATTGTTAAGAATGAGGAGCACAGCTACTCACTTGCATATGTATTATTCTGCCAGTCATTCCAAGTTGTGAAAATAATAACAGCCCTGATATTGTACTTAAGCGGGGGAGGGTGGGGGGGATGAAAAAAAAGGAGAAGAATGCTAGGGTTCTACTCAGACTACTAAGAAAAATTAAAAATGAGATCTTTTTAAACAAGTCTATGTTCTTTATAAAAAAGAAGGCAAAATATGACATTTCAAACTGCTAGAAAGCCCTTCCTCAGATATCTGGCCAAGCAGTAACTGAGTGTTCTAACAGATATCCCAAACTATTACCACCAAACATTTCCTGGAAAAACTATCATTTGAATAGTTTTATGACCCTTTGTGCAACTCAGAAGGTAAATGCCTGGAGAAAAAAAATGGGAAAAAAATAGAGCACACAAAAGCATTTTTCATTGATTTTTTTTCTTCTGTAGTAAGTCTAGTGTGTAAAAGGAAAAGTTTTATTTGTAAACTACAGGAGACATTAATATACCATTACTATCAAAAGCAAATGTAGTTCGATATTTTACGGATTTATCCCAATGCATTTTTAATTACTGAAGGTTTCAGTGCCTCATTTAGAGAAAGACTTTAACTGGGGGCAGTAAGGAGTTGCACTGCCCACGCTGTGTGCTGGTAGATATTCTCAGGTTTTCCAGTTCAGGAAATCATTAGGTGTGTAACCAGTTCCACTCAGTGAGCACATCTTAAGAGATATTTGTGGGATTATACTCAAAATTTCTGTCTTCAATTGAGATAGGAGAACATTATTTGTCTTTTTACTCAGTATCAAGTATTTCAATCAATCTACTAAAAAAATTAAAAAAAGAAAATGGCTCTCAGACTTGAAGTCTCCAGTCAGAGCATGAAAGTCTGAGCTTTACTCCATGACACTGGTCACTCTTCTGGATTTGGTATTAAATAAAACACATTTTGAACACATTTTGTCCATCTGGAATGGATTAGGCAAACTCTGGGTATACCTTATACCTTTTCCACCCTTCCACCCTCACAGACTCAAATTTTATAAACTAAATCAGAATACACATCTTCTAACTAACCAACTGTAAACTAAGACTCAACTAATGGCATCAGAAATTAAAAATAACAGCCTTTTTATTGATTAGAAAACATTCCACTCTCACAGTGTGCTTGTTAATTAGCTGCAAATCACCTGCTGGCTGACATTTGCCATGCAATAAGCAGTTTTTCAGATTTGCATTCTAGCTACTTTATTGTTCCATGTGAGTTCCCTCAAATCCCACAGAGTCTATTTGATTCCTTTCAGCTACAAAATCTAGGAATAAATTTTTAAAGATACAATTTACACTAACTTCCTCCCCTCAAAACCCCCAAAAATTCAGAGCCAGGAGGGGAAACCTGAACAACATTTCAGGCCTTATTCTGTTAATGTGGGGTGAGGGAACAAAAAAACCCCACCCAACAAGTTAAATGTATAATTGTCACATAAAGGGGAATTATGTAATATGCCAACTGATTTTATTAATTCCCAACTATTTCATATTTTTCTCTATTGCCTGTGTTATCTAATTTGATTTTCTACCACCATTTCACAGCCCACAGCCTCTCAGCTCACAAAAAGACATACAGAAAATGGATGAGGGAGAACTGTCCACTGAAATCTTTGTATGTGTTTTTCCCCACACTGAGCATGCAGGGCTTGCAATCTTGGAACGTGGCTCTAGACCCGTATGTAACTAAAGCAAATCATCTACACACAAACACCCCGTATTGCTGTAATGGCTCACAGTTGTTATGCTGCATCTCTCAGCCACAACTTGTCTTTTGTCAATCTTAGGCTAGTCGTTCCAAAGAACATGCCTTAGGATAGTGAAGACCCACAAAACATTTTTGATACAAGAATGAGAATATAAGAACTGTGGTACCGGCACCATATCTAGCACCATACTAATTCTGTCAATGGTCAGTAGCAGGTCTCTAAAAAGGAGTGTAAGGAATGTGTCCTGTATAGAAACCCTGGTACATATATTCCTATTACGCAAAGCACCGTGCTAACAACATCAAATACCTTACCTTCCTCAATGTGCTGTAGCAGAGTCCTAGTACATTTCAAGTTTATTTGGGTTTTTTCCCCAAATACATCATTTTGAATATGCAGACAGATTTTTAACTTACACCCCTGTAATTCCGTGAAAACAAAGAGGCATAGGGAAGTTAGCGTTATTTGGAAAGTGGGGTCCTCACATTTTAAATATCTGCAGAGACAGACATTAAGGGCAACATACACATCTCAGATTTTCAACCCTGTCTCTCACAGGAGTGATCTTAGACATGTGGTCTCCAAGACACCAATCAATACACAATCTTAAGATTTTTGCACAAAAATCAACTAGGGAAAAAACAGCCTCCTGTCAGAGGCTTACATTCACTTCAAGGAACTCCAGTAGAACAAGTTGAAAGGCTGCATAAAAAACAAGGGTGAAAACCACTTAATGGAACAAGAGTCAAGATAGTAAGATGCAAACAGATACAACTGACATCAGAATTACTTCTTGAAATTGGAGCTCTTCTCATTAATGGAGGAAGAAACTGCAGGATGAGGATCGGAGACAGGACTTTATGGGAACAGAAACGCTTTGGATGTTCAGATTTATTGGACAAGGCTGGGAAATTGTCCTGACAGAGCAACATGACAGTGCCTTGCATAGAAAAGAAATCTTTGCAACAACTTAAGAAGCCCAGAAAAAAAGTGGAAAAGTGCCTCAGAAAAGAAGCATAACAATCTTGGACCTGCAGGAGGAAAGGAATGTGCAGAGCCTGGCTGGCCCTGCCTCACTACCAAATGCCTTAACTAATACAAAACCTGATGGGGAAATGTTACTTGTTATTACAGAATAAAAGTATACTACTAACCTATAAGCAACTGACATGCAAAAGGGCAGCTATGTCCATAAAATACATTTCCTTTTAGGACTGCTGTCGGGACAATGCAACTACCAAATCATCCCCGGCTGCTTAAAACTCCTTAATGTTATAAAAAAATGAAAGGCATGATTGTGGTCAGCTCTACACAGGTATGCAAAATGAAACAAGAAACTTTTTGCCCCTCTCGAGTATCTACAGCAATGCCAGAAACATTGCAGTTCTTTAGATTATGAACCACAAGATTTACAGGAGTTTAGGATTGCTGCTATATACATATACCTTCTGCCCCCTTAGAAAAACTGGCAGCACCGGCCTGCACAGGGGATGCATATCTCACAGACAAATGAAACAGAGTATACCTTGCCCATGAGAGCATATGAATGAGGGAACAACTAACATTGTGAAGTTAATCTTGTACATATACTAGTTCTGTAAAATTTCTCTCTTTGAAAGATATGAAAAATCCACCAGTTGTGTAATAACACTAATGCTTCCCATATGAGCTTCAGCAGTGTTGCTAGAGACCTGTTGCATACTAATACCAGGGTTAATGCTAACAGCAGCCATACCACACTGCTTAGCAATACACTTACTGAATTACAAGTACAGTGGTACCTGGCAAAAATATAAGAGTCTGTATTAAGAGAGAGCTCATTCACTATCTCACAAAAATTAACAGGTACAGGTCCATTTAAACCCCAGAGAAACAGAAAAATCATACCATCTGTGTGACTGGACATTTTTACTGACACCAGTCTAACCTACAAATTGAGATGCATTTGGCTTAATCAATAAAAACATCTTATGGCCCTGAATCTTTATTTAAGCAAATAACGATTCCTCTAACAAAGTACATCAGTTCAGTGGGGCTGCAGAATAAATTGTTGCTAAAGCAGTAAACCACTTGTAAAACTAACTCAAGTGGACTCCAATCCAAGTAAAAGATTTTTCTATTTCAAGGTATTTTAAGTCACTAATTTCAGAAGCTGTATCTACATAAGTGCATCTCTAACAGTGTACGGGATGGGGGCGGGGGGACAGAGAGAAGGATGCAGGTTTACAGTCTCAGAACTAGAACTTTATGTTTTGCATGGAATCACTTATGTTACTATAAAAGCACTGTAGCTGCATCAAAGAGATCTTAATGCTTTTGTCAAGCATAGTGGATTTGTTGGGGTTTTTTTTTAAAAACACAAAACAAACTCTTGGTATGTGATGCTACCAACAGGAGATGACACTTTATGCAACGACTTTTGAGAATTACTATCTCTTTAAGTGAGTAAGGTTTCAAATGTTTCTCTGTTTAAAACATTTATATCCCAAAGACCAAGTTCTGCCCCTTTAGAGGTACACACGCACACACACGCATCTCAACTTCCCCCTGAAACTTGCAGCTCTACAGGCTGTTTGGTGCATCTTTTACTTGATCTACTGACACACTAGGAGGCAAATTAATAGCTCTGGATCTTCCCTCCCAGCAGGAAAAGACTCCATTGCTGCAAAGTTTAGAGAGTCAATCACACATGTCATTTGGAAAAACAACTATTTAGTACCTGGACAAATCAAACTAACCATCTTGAGCTACATAGAAATGTAGTACTAGAGAACTCTTAGAGTGTAAAAGAAAAAAAAATAAAGAGATTTTTTTAATTTTGTCATCTTCTCCTCCACGCTTGCTACAAAGTGTAACCTAGAATGCAACCCTCTGGCCCTTACCATTCTGTGCATGTGCACAGGACAAGGAACAGTTTTGTTCGTAACGTATATGCATGCAAGTTAACCAAGGTATTGCTGAGGAATTCCGTAATTCCTACTTTATGATCTGTAACATGAAGAGAAGGAAGCAATTGATTAAAATGGAAGGAAAGCTGGGTTAAGTGTCCCTCAAAAATACAGAGCAATATGGTAGTGCACATTGTGACCTCTGAAGTTTTGTGGTTTTAAGGTGAACTATGGAGACTCTATTTCTTAGGGAGTTCCTGAAGAAACAAAAAGAGGAAGTAGGCTATCAATGAAGGTTAAAAAAAATATCAGCAAATAAACAAGAACTAACTTCAAAAAGGCAAACAGATACTTCTACACTGGGAGTGGGATGCACAAAGAAGAATATACAGAGACTCTCAAAACTTACACTGAGGCTTAAAATGACAGATCTGAGAATCCGACATTGTGCTAAAAAGGAGATTATCACATCCATGATGCAGGAATACAGGAACCAAATGCAAAGACTGCTTTTTGTCTACCAAAAGACTTGAGATAAAGAGAGTCATACAAGTTTTAATCCTACTTTTATTAATTTGTAATATGAAAAAATTGTAAGGATTCACTAGATTTATCTAAAGTCAAAGTCACTTCATGGAAAAAAGACGACATTGTTTTAACAGCATTAACCAACTTCATAATTGTTATTGATTGATTATTAATCAACTTCATAATCAAAACCTGTCTGCTTAGTATTTTACTTTCACCTGCCCCCAAGAACCCAATTTGGACAATTACAGGATAAAATATTAAAGTCCGAGACTTAAATATAGTCTCCAACAGAAAAAAAATCTAGGTGAAATTTCAAAAAGCAAGCACCATAAAAAAAACAGGTCTCATTGTTTTAGAACATTAATTCAGTCACAGTCATCTTGAAATAACATTAAGCACTTAAGACTCAGAAAATACAAACAAAAGTTCTGTAAATGAATAAAAGAAGGCAAAAGCACAGTAACACCCACAAAAAGTATTACCAGTGTTCTGTGTAATTGCTATTCTTGTTATACAAAGTTACTCAATGTCCCAGGGCTCTGTAATAAGCCCTCTGTATAAGGCCTCTTACCTACCCTTGGTTTCCCATTATAAGAAGGTTATCTAATTCTTACCAATTTCAGGGATGCTCACAAGCTCCCCAGTGAAACTGAAGGAACATGCTTCTGCTGACAATAGTAGCAGGAAATGTTCCTGCTAATTATCATTTTTATGCCTACAGCATAAAGTCTGGTAGCATTAAAGAAGCTAAACCAGTCCCAATACTCACCATAGCGAGTTGAGAATGCACATTATTTTTGTCATCATATTTGTGCAAGTAATACCATATTTCCATCACCACAATTTTGCTCTCCTGATTGGGAATCAGGCTCTTACCTGGACCAGTCTCTTACTTGTCTTATTTTTTATTATCAGCGAAGAAGTTTTCTGCAATCCCCTACCCACTTAGTAAAATACACGCTCTGCAGACTGCAGGACCACGACAAAGAAGCCCGTACACCAGGCACACTGAACACAAGTAGGCTCTTGTCCAAAGACCAGTGGTTTAGCAGGCATGGTAACATCTCCATGGGACTCATTAGATTAGCTTGGCATACCTCCATGCCAGTGAGGCTACCTGGTGTTAGCATACAGCTAGTTTAGGGTACAAAAGTCTATCTACGTTGGTCAAGCAGACAACCCTAGGGACTCAGCACCCTTAACGCTGGGGTTTTTTTCCCAGATCAGAGCATGCCGTCTTTGAAAGTATCATGGAGGAAAGCCACTTGTTGCTAAGAAAAGCTGAGGTGCTGTCTTCATTTGCACAGATGAAGATAATGACTCCTTAACAAATTTGTCCCACTTTTCAGATAAAGATCGTTGTAGTTGCAAACTTAAATACTCAGCTAGGATTAGGTAATATTTTCAAATACATCAATTACTTACTGAAAAATCTGGGTTTGATCAACACAAAACTATTCATAATGCTGAACTGAAACTTTCCTACTTTCCATAAAATAGTAATACACACAATGACCAAAAATGGTTCCAGTGTCAAATTCAATGAAAATGTAATTACCTCATACAAAGCAGAGCAGCATCAGTGGGACAGATTCAGGAAACTGCTTTCAAAAAACTATTACAGTGGCTAAAAAATAACTTAATATTTGGTAGTATAGGTTCAAATTCCTTCAGGTAGAAGAGGTTATTAAAGACCTCTCCAACACATAAGGAGTTTAAAGCACTGTAGCTATACCCTTCTCTTTCACATATAATGCCTTAACTCTGGTTCATCAAGTGAGAGATCCAAAATAGAATGAACACAAGCATGTTACCATTTCAGTAATTAATTTAGAATTATTTAAAGTTAATGGATTTACATGTTTATATTAATATAAATTTATCTTTACTCTAAAAAAAGAAAAATCCATTCTCCACATATGCTGATACATTTTATTAGCAAGAGCCAGGATAGCTCGCAGTTTCAGTAAAAGCCTGATGGATCCATTCAAAGTGATTAATGCAGCTTTTGGGATTATTTTCAGAAATTACAATTATTATAGTAAATAAATGAATACAAGCATTCTATTGCGAAAGCATATATAACTGAACTTAAAAGTTCAGTGATGCTTTCTAAAGGTAGATATTACTAGCCTGCAAACACTACACTGAGGCACTTTGTTGATTTAAAATATAGGTATATAATTAGAAGTGTGAACTTCTTAGAAGTAAAGTCGTAAGTTATTTTTATAACTCTTACGTCTTTTTTAAAAGACAGCATACACGAGTCCTAAAGAAATTCTGCAGCATACTTATATAATTACTAAGCCCCCATAATGAAGAATAAAATAAGTCCTTAATATTTACTACTTCTTGCTGAAAAAACTTAATTTGCAATGGGTATTATTCATGTTCTCTGAAAACTTGCTCCTTTTGCAGTTAAAGGCCTGCAAGTTAGCCCTGACTTAAGCCTTTGTCTGGAACACAGAAGTGTTCATAACTATGCTGGGAACATCCTACCAGGATAGAGAAGCCAGCACAGAATATACAGTAATAAAATGTATTAAAGCACAACAGTGAAAGAAAATAAGCAACTATGCTTTGCAGTGCCAGAATAACACTACCAAAATGTCAAGTTACTCAGCCATAACAGTAAAAATATAGTGTTGCCAACACAGTTTATACATACATACTGGGGGGCTTCAACTGACACAACCATACCACCGATGGATTACACTTTTTCACTCACTGCCTAAATTATACTAGTAAAAGCTTGATGTGTAGCACAGCTGTAAAGATGTATTTAATTTCACATGTGAGCAACCCTAGTGAAGGAACTACTTGTATGCAAAAAATTGAGCATAAATGAAGGCCTTTGTGAAAAATGAAGAACTTAGAATGTAACTGTATTTTATTTTGAATTTCATTCCATTTATTTTTATTAGAGACTTAAGTATTATTTTTTTAAACTTCTTGGACTATAACAGCTCTCTAAATCACCTTGGCATTTAATCATTCTAATTGTTACTATGTAGTATTAACGACCACATGTAACAATTTATTTGAAATATGAATGCAAAAATACATGCAAGTGATTCATTAGCTCTTCTTTCCTCTCAAAAAAAAAATTGTTCCTTATACAAAACCAAACCAACGAAAACCACCCATCCCAAAAAAAACCCAGTCACTTTTGCACCTTTTACCCAAAATTCCAGAAGAGATCCATTATTTTAATCACTATGTACAAATTTTCTGCAGTGAGCACCATGATTCCACAAATAGGTCACATACAAAGCAGTACAGAATTTGTCCTGGAAAGCAGAAACTATAAGATCCTAATCCAAATGAGTGCTGCTGCACCTGCTGCTATTTAAACAAAATAGAAAAGAATAAACAGCGTCCTTAAACAACAGGGAAACTGATCTCCTAATAAAGTACAGTTGCCTACCCGTAACTGCAAAGGACAAATAGGAATACGTTTATCAGGACTGCAAGATTACCGTGCAAGCTTTGTTGAATTTATCACAGTAATGGTGGAACAGAAGCAAACAAATGGGCACATATGCAGGCTTTGAAACTACCTACTAAAACTGTCAGTTCTCATCTTAATTAAGCATAATAAATCAAAACAGCTACAAAGCAGATTCTCACATTGCCTGAACCTGCAAGAACCTGGTTTTCAGCAGAAATACTATTACAGTAGTTGAGGTTCTGGCTTGAAATTCATATAAAAAACATTATATATGGTTAACAAAACATTTTCCATGCTGTTTTGCTCTCCATAATCTTATGAATTCTTTTCAATTATAAAAGTATAAAATATTCAATAGGATACATCTGTTCTACTGGAATACTTTGCATTGGCAATTATGAAGTGAAAATAACAGCAGAAGCAAGTAATTTGCAGATCTTACTCTTCCAAATTCTTAACCTATAGTTTAATAGTCTGATATATTTAAGACAAGTCATCTATTAATTTTCCTCCTCTTAAGATTACCTACCAATTATATTACTTTACAACTAGCCTATATATATATATATATATATGTATATGCTAAGAACAAGAAAGCTACAGAAATAAAATAAAATAAACACAATACTTATAATGACCATACCTAGTAATAAGAACCGCATTATCATGGTGGGCAATCCCATTTTCTGGAATGGTGTTTCCATCACTTTGGTGGGAGAGAATGGATTTCTGCCACTTACAGAAGCTATCGAGGGACTTGTCTGCATGGTGGTTTATCTCCAAGTTTGGCTGCAATACAACATGCATACCAGAAATGTTCCAAACAAATTACTAAGGTCAGTTGTTAAGCCTTTTGAAAACTAAAATGGGACTATAATTAGAAGCAGTGGTTTCTAGGAATAAACTCTTCTTGCCAGATTTTATCTCTGTAAAATCTGACCCCAAGTACAGCTGTGTATTACTGAACAGGCATTCTCTCTGCTCCAACTTTAATAATGATTATGTCAATACAAAAAAAAAAAATCAGAATATCAAAATATAGATCTAAAAATAAAACTGACAAAATAAAACTGACATCCCTGAAGGTGTATTAATATTCACCTGAAGTAAGAACAGATATCTCTGAGATGATACATGAGGAATATTCCTTTGAACTGCTTCATCTTGATTAAAGTAGTGAAAGATTACAAGATAGGTTTTGTACTCAGATGCAGCCATTTCAAGCAATAATTAAATGAAATCTATATTACACAATGACATAACTTGTATTTCAGGGATATAAAGCTTAGCGCAACAGCTCTTACCTGATCTTCAGTGAGGACAATTAAACGTGTCACTATAATATTCACAACGTTTCCTAGACTGGAATCACGATAAAGTTTGGCAACCTGACCTCCAGAAAATAAGAAAAGGCACAAAGTCAGACAAGAAACACTACTTGCCTCCTAAATGGTTAAAAATTAACCTATTTCCTCACTCAATGTAATTTCATAATGTTAATTAGCATTATCACCTGAATAAGAGTTATCTTTGGAACAAAAAATGACCATTCAGTAAAACAAACTTCTTGGGTCACACTTTTCAATCAAAACTGTTTATACCTTCTTTCATAATTCATCCAGCACAAGGAGCATTTACGCTGTTAACTTAAATAAAACTGTATAATCTAAATGTAATCATACAAATTTAAAATTGAAGACAAAAAATTTAAAAGTGATCACAGCACACTTCTTGACAGAAACAGTATTGCATTTTTCCCACGATTCTAACATTTGCCGTATTTCAGCTATTAATTCCTGCAAGCTTTAAAGCATTATTCATGCCAGTAAATAAATACTTTACAGTTGCTTTATCATTTCAGTACATGCATATTGATATAAACACAGAGAGGGATGAAACTTACAATATTCATTACACTCAAAATGTAGTGTTCAATGTCTTTGCGACCATGGTATCCCACCATCATTTTGTCTGCTACTACCAGCGTTTCCACAAACCGTTCAAGGCTTACTGATCTCTTCTGTCGACTATGACTACTTAACGTCTCATTGACTGGAAGTGAAGTTGGAAAAGCAGATGCATCACTCATCCACCAAGGTTTACTGCTTCTTGTGAGGTCTTCTAGGAACCAAAATAATTAAACACTTCAGAGGGGTCACCAGTAAAACTCATTCAAATGCAGTTGTTTTATGTTGTGATTACCATCTTCAAGCTTCTAAAAAGAAGTCTTTCTTGAGACAAAGAAAAATTAAATTTATTACCTGAATTTTGTTTTTATTTTAAAATACCTTATATAATGGAAAACTAACTTTGAGTTCTAATATTCTCAGCTCTCCTTAACTTGACTTAGGATAATAAAACATCAATCTTCTCTTGACGGATCTGATTCTGCACATCTATGTTAATACTAAAGGTTAGTTATAATGAACCACAAGCGCACTTCATAATTTTAAGGATGAGAACAAGACAGCTACAACATTTGGAAAAAACACATTGGAAACCAAAAATTCAAAATTAAGTTAAAAGGTATCAAAATATACTAAGGAATTAAACACGCTGACAAGGCACCTAAAAAGCTTTTTCCCTCCTGTGAAACTCTGGAATTATTAGGCAATTATGCTTACATGCCTAATACTTTTCAGGCCACAGAAATTAATTTCCTCTTCAGAAAGCTATCAGATTATGTTTTACCTACCTCATGAATTAACTATAATGTTTAAAATGGCCTGACATGGGACAATGACTACAGTTATTTTTAACACTAATTTTAATTCAAATATGTTGATTCTTGTACTTGTTTCATGTAAATATATAGAAAAAAGATTTCTTGCATGCAAGAGACTGATTATTAAAAATCCAAACAGCTGTAACTATTAGCAAAAAACCCACTACAAACTTACTCTGAATTTGAATTCCTGTCCTCAGGACAAAATTGAACCCGCCCTTCCCTGCAAAACCAGTATTTTTGTGTGTATTAAATATCCCTTTTCCACAAAGGCCCACACAGAGCTCAACCTTAAGTTTATCAAAGTATATTATTAGTCTGGTTTTACCTAAGTACAATTTCAAAATATCCAAGGTATTCTTGCTAGTTATGGATGAACATAAGAACGTTAACAGTTAGACACATTTATAATTGTCTGAACAGAACTGCTAAAGTGAGCAATTTCTGAGATGCATCCTTACCTCTACTAAAACAGGTTCAGCTAAGGATAAGTTGAGATACGACCAGTACCCTCCATGAAAAAGCAATGCTTTATGCAATTCAACTAAGCACGCTATTTTCAAAGAGTAATAACCACACCACAAAGAATGTATGTTCAGGTCAAAAGCAGGAATACAACGCTTCAGCATTCCTACTGTTGCAGTGTTTCACAATTTTTGAGGCCACAGTGTTGGCTTTAAAAGGTACATATTTTAGAAAAGTCAAAAAATGAAAATAAACCTGGTAGCTGAAAAAATGCCAGTAACAAAATTGTCCTCTTTCTGCAACGGGTATAATCCCTTCTAAAAAAACTGTGTCAAGCATTAAAGCCTATTCCATAATGAATACTAAGCTTTTTCCTGTTTTTCATCTCTATTGTAGGAAATTCAAAGTTGCTTTAATCATCAAAAGATTTTCATCTCACTAAAGCAGTGATTTAGGAATGTCTGGAATTTTCTCTGACAGCTTCTGTACTAAATTTTTTTAAAATCCACTCTTCATTTTCAAACAACAAATGGTGACATTTGAGGGTTTCTGACACTCTTGGAGTGTTAGAAGTACTTTAGAAATGCAATACTACTTCCATATTCATTCATAATTTTCCACTCAAAGATGCAAATCTATTCTAAACATTTGAAAACTGATGAGCTCATGCAGAAAACTTTCAGAGAAAAAAAAGAAAATATTATTTTGGACTCATCTTGACAGCGTCTTTCAAACAAAGGTCTCAGAAGACTTCACAAAACCAAACATTTCTCCTTTTCTTATCAGATGAGAAGCTTAGGCTTCAGCTGGTCTCAAAGTAATGGGAAAGCTGGAAACAACCCTGAGTACTTGGGCTCACACTCCAGGATCTATCAATGCTTATGCTGTTTTACTTTACCAACATTAAATAATGCTGACTGAATTTTCTTTAAAAAGCTCAAACACATCATGAAAAGTTTGCAACATATTTAACAAAAATAGTTCTGTGGCAAGTTATGTCATTTTTTCACTATATTCCTAGATTAAAAAAGAAAAAAATTAAACTTCATTAACATCAAACATAGCTATCAAGAAGTACAAAGAGCAAAAATGAAAAAAAAAAAAAACAACCCACAGAAAAACACTGTAATTAACCCCAAAATAATGATTGCAAAAGCAGAGAATTAGGTTTTAAATTGCAACTGAAAAGAAATCCCAGTGTGTGTAGACACGGAGTTCACAACTGTGGTACCCAAGTTTTCCTAAGTCTAAAGATGTTAGGCAGGGGTGAGGGTGGAGAGAGAGGAGAGAACACAAACACCGAAAGATCTCAAAATGCAATAGAAAGCTACTTATGCAAGATGCAACTATGAGAATATTTTGAAGTGAAGCATTATGTGCTGCTTTTTTTCTTACTATTTTAACATCATCATTTAATGTACATACAAGCATTTTTTCATTTTAGAATACACCGACTGTAAAGTCTGGCATGAGTAAAACCACTACATAAGGCAGCATATAGTAGAGCCATCCCTAAATAATCTGCCACTCTGCAGCTTTCATATGGCAACTTTTGTTGTTTATCAATCCTATCCAAACACAGCATTCTGCAAGATAACCCCATGGCCTCAAATCCCATTGAAGCAATTGGAATTTGATGGTGGTCAACTTCTTACCAAGGCCTTAATGATGTAATATATGTAATATAGCATAGTTGACTTGGTGACAACACATACATAAAATAGTAATTTAACATTTTTTATTTTTTAAACATTCTTACGTCTAACTGCTTAAAATCTAATTTAGGTTATGAAAATCTATCCCATGTTCTTATCTGAATCTCCCTGCCTCTCCAATCCTTCTCTTGTATTAGCCACCATAATTCTACTGTGAAGTAGTCCATCACTTGCTCACCCCAACCAAGTCTCATCATCCTTTCACCAAATTTGCCATCCCACTTTCTATCAATTATTGCAATTTTTCTCAGAAAGGTCAGAAATAGGTCTCTGTCAACACTTCAAAATCCTGACCGCTTCCCTGATACAGAACAGGTACACGATAAATTTAGGTCTAGCTTACAGTAGGGGAAACTTGCCAGACCGTGAATAGTGGCACAGCTACACAAGCAGATTCCTCCCAGCATATTACACTGGCAAAACTGTTCCGAAGGTTTTAGCTTTCTAAAACCAGTCTCCAGACAAAATAAATGATATACTGCCAAAAGGTAGCTACCGGTTTGTTACGACTGCATTTTAGAACACAAAATTGGACTGCTCAAAACTTCCAAAACCAGTCAAATGCCCCGAAGATTTATTCTACTAGCAAAATAAGTTATTACTGTAAATCTGGCTTTAGTCCTAGGGTCTGAAAGCTGTGAAACTGAAAACTAACATTTGATTTTACTTTTCAGATATTCTGGGGATGCCATGGATGCCATGTCACTTTGGGATAAAGCCGCAACAGTGCTCAGAAAATGAGTTTAAAAGGTTTTGGTGCCCATGAGAAGAACATTAAAATAGCATGTCATCTGGAAAAGTAAGACCTTGCAGTTTTGGGGGAGAGCAATTTTTTTTCAGAAATTTTCATGGAGTGGAGTAGTATACAGAACAACAGGAAAAGGAGAAACTGAGATGAATGAGCACCATACTAGTCTCAGGCTTGTAAAAAGCAGTGCTGTAGTGTTTCAATAATTAAGGACATCAGGATGTGACAGTTATGAAAGCTCTCACGAAACGCCAAGAGTTTCCAAGAACAAAGCCAGCATCAAATACGCAAAGGAATAAATGCTAAAGATTACTGCATGTTTCACAAAAAATGCACGCAAGATGCATAGCTGTGATCAACTGATGATCCATACAACAGATACCACCAGAATGACTGAATGCAACCTGACCAAACTAGCTACCACTGCTTCATCGTCACTTGGAGGAGAATGACTTCCTAAGCATTAATCTAGAAGATAACATCTGACAGAGGCCATTATCTTTTCTTTTTCTAGGGCTATAATAATGGTAAAAATTGCATCATCCTACATTTCATAACCCTTCCATTTATTTCAAGAGGCTTAAGTGACAGCTTTCCCTACAAAATGAACATACATTATTATTCTTATTTTACAATCAGTTATCAGGCAGTAATAGTTAGGAGACTTGTTCTGCAATATTAGAAGCACATAGATGGAATAATGCTTCCTAACTAAAACAGAAGTTACATGAAGTCTGACATTCCCTAAACACAGTTAACTGAAACACTCAAGAAAAACTGTCTCTCAAGCATGGGCCTTTGTAGACAATCTGTATTGTAAGTTTAGTCAGCTGGTGCCAGTAAAAGTTACAACCTCCAAAAGAAGCTCAAGTAAGTTACATCAATGAACAGTGGTATTATTTTATTTTAAGTTTAGTATTTGTCAGCCTGCCCTGTGCACTGAATCTCATGGAATACAAGTGTCCAGGACTGAACTTTTAAGAACAAGCTATTTCTGAGATATAAACAAATGACAAGGTTAGAACATTTTTCTATTGTGTAAAAAAATCCATTCTTTTAGCGCTCTAAAATAACTTGTCAGATTTACTCCATGCTGTCTTCAAGAAGTTAGTTTTCAGCTTCAGTTCAAGCAAGTGAAAAAGATGTCAAGGAGTACTTGAAAAGTGTATTTGTGGAAGTTAAAACTGCTTTACAAGGAAAATATCTCTCAAAACTACATAAGCCTTCCCATAAGACACCCGTAAATCACATATTCGACTATTATGGAATAATGTTAACCCACTGAACCAAAAGCCAGTATCAAAACACCATAAACCTGCATAAACGTGAAAGATGTGGACTCCAATTCCAAATGTATTACTAATCATAATACTAACATATTTATTGCATGTCAAGTTTTCTCAAATGAGATGGAACACTTACTAAACATTGAGCTGTAATACTTAGTCACTTGATCATGCTTTCCAGTTGGGGAATGAAGTACGTTTATAGCACATTTTGAGGAAGCCTGTGCTCATTATTACCACTGTACACAACACAGGCGTAAAACAAGACTTACACCCAGTGTCTCAGTTTTTGAAAGACACCATACACTCAATCTGAATCTGAAAAAAAAAGCAAAACTACTTCTTTTCAACAGGGCACACTACCTCACCCAAAAGGAGGATTTCCATTTGCTACGTTCCCCACTGTGTCTTAACATGCAAACCAAGCAAGATTTTAAAATACATCTTAAGTTATGATTTTTTAGAATGAATGACACTCATACTCATTTACCTGAGACTCCACAGTGACTGTGATCATAGAGATGTTGCTGGTGCATGGTAGATTTTTTGTATATAACATGAGGATGACCGTTCTCATAATTAAAGTTACTAGAATCTTCTGTTATATTCCTTAAAGGCTCAATAAAATACTCTTCGTCTTCTGTAGCAATAACTCCATGCTTAAAGAAGAAAATAAGAAAACAAAAACTTGCAAAAGACAATATAAAACTCCTATTAAAAAGCTTAACTTTAAAAACATTAGACTCTGAAGAAATGCACAACTATAAGCCAACACAGAAAACAATGCATAAGCCAGCTCTCCCCCACCGATTTTAGTGGGAGCAGGAGTAAGCACCTACAAGCAACACAATGAGAAAAGAATGAAAATATCATTGCCCTGTTTCTGGAGTTCTTTCCCATCATTTTTCATGGATGTGGTAAGAAAGCAAGAGATATTCTTGGTATATGACAAATCATCTCTTCACAGAGATATTACAAAACTACACGATTCATATCCATTAAAAGTGACGCCAAGTCAAAATGGCCTTGCTCAAATGGGGAGACCAATATTCCTCTATGATGCCATACCAGTAGATGCTTAAAGCTACATACGGCATCAAAGAAAAACAGTGTGAAGGATCCATTTTACAACATATATTCAGGGAAACCATTCAGCAGATGCTTAATTTGAAAACTGAGCTTGTTATTAAAATCAAATTATTAACTTAGGATACACTATCTACAAAGCATTTATTTTCCTTAAAAGGTCTTGCCACAGATCTGGCAAATCCGAGTTGTTGCAGACTGTACACTAGACCTCATTCTCCATAGCAAATGAACATTTTTTTCCTCCTACTGCAGTGCAGAATAGTAGATACTCTATTCCCATAACTTTCACATTTGTGAACTCAGCTTCTTCCAAACAGGAAGTGGTTTATGGAAGAAAGGGGAGATTTCAGGCCAACTATGCAATTTCCTGAACCTTCAGCAATTAAAACTGAACTTTAGCAGAAAATCCAGCTTTGGGATCCTTTCGGATACAGAAATATTGGGGAATAAGCCCTGACAGAATCCTACACCTATATTTGCTAAATAAAAAATTCTGGTATCTGTATTGAGAAAATTCTGAATGTATGAACTTTCTACACCAGGAGAAAGAGCTACTCATCAGGTAGGAGACTGGAAACAGGAACTTCTGCCTTCATATCCTGATTTGATGAATCACAAATTTCTACCACACCTTTGATCTGCAAATCAAGTACTATGCATGAGCCTTTTTTTAAAGGGGTTATTTTTTTTCCTTCGATGGGACCTCTGTGATCAGCCGTAAGACCTCTTGCTCCATATCTGCTCTAAATATCCTAAAGCTGTTTCTAAGATCAGGGCTTGCCATTGTAGTCTTGGTCAAAGCTCTCGTCCTGCTGCTGTTTTGTACATCAAATGCCTGCTGTTCTTCACTTCTGGAATAACTGGATTTCAGTAACAACATAAAACTTACAAAATAAAAAATCCTGTATAACACATCAGAAAGAACAGTGTTTTCCAAATATAACCCTATTATAAATTTTGAAAATATATGTATGAACACACTGCAGCTTTCAATTACACTTTCCTCACATACAACAGTAAGTGTTCCTCTTCAGTGGTATTTTTCATTATGAACTCAATTATTTACTCAAGAAGCTAACATTAGGGTCTATAATGACCTGGAAGATGCTGGTATCAAATTCCTCTCACAATGCCTTCTTGTTACTTGGAGTCTAAGATTTTACTAGAAAATAAATCATTTACCGGTACACTGCTGCTTAAATAGTACTGAAAATATAAACCAAATTGTAACTAGTTTTGCCAGATGTGCAGAAGAACCTTGACAGTCTGGACTGCATCCAGTCTAGATGTCAGACATCTGGGTTCAAGCGAATCCTAAGCCATTATAAGCTCTGGTATTATGTTCCCACAGGAAAAAGAGTCCTGCAGACTGGTTCTGGACAACACCATCAGGCTGTCCACTTCTTGCCAAGCCTGAGGAGACAGAGGTACCATCCAACCTGTGGCTCTGTCTCTGCAACAGAGCGGGTCTTAACCTAAATCTGATTACTCCAGAGCACACATCCTTCATGTCTGTACTCAAGTCCAGCCAGGTTGACAAGTCTAAGCATGAATGAGATGTTTATATCAGATACCGAAACCAATAGTTCTAAGCAGTGAGATGACCTCAGTGGGAGTGAGTCAATTCAGATGCCATAAACAACACTTAATTCCAGCATTAATCCTCTATACAAATTGCATATCTGCAGGAGCAAATACGCAAAAACTATTATGAATGTCTGCAAGCTATCATCACAGTTCCTTCAGGTATCAGCAGAGAAAAAGCTCAGGAGACTATCACTAACGTTTCCTATGCCTAGTTGACATCTGATCTCATCTGCCCAAACACTATGGTGGTTTAAGAAAAGAGAAATTTTAATAACATTTAGTTGAGGAACTGCAAATAAATTTTAACTTACACCTGCCACCAGGTAGTCAGAACACGTATGCAGTCAGTTGCTGCAGCTAGCCAAGTGATTTGATAAACACTGGAAACGGACTTGCCCTGCATATGCCCTTCACATAAGCCCGGCACACGTATACCATTTTAAACCTAACATATTAATTTTGCTTGCAAACAAAACTCTTCTTCCGGTATTCAACTGATGCAAGCAGTCTTGTTGAATCACAGTGACTGATTTTTAAGAGGCATTCTGAATTCTGTACATAAAAAGTACCTATGTCAGTGACAACCAGCATTTATTCTAATTATGAGTTTAGAAAATTCATGTGGCTAGAGATACTTCCATTGTATATGCATTCAGCAATGCCTGATAAACAGCGGGAATTACGCTATTATATCCAAACCAACATTCTAAACCCTGGGTTTCGCTTATAATCTACTATTTGAGGAAAACACAATTTCAGTTGAGAAAAGAGATTGAAGTAACACCCTTTTAAAGCATTAAAAGGAATTAATTTTGATTTTTTTTTTAGTTTTGCTATTGTATTTGAACAGTTTGTAAATTAAACTTCTGCTCCAAAGCATAAGAAATATCTTTAAGACATAAGAATGGCCAGCAAAAGTTTTGACAGAATACCATGAACTTAAGAAACAAGAGGAATGCCCCAAGTAGGTTACTACAAGCAACATTCCCAAGATTATTATCTAAAACAGATTGTTTTGAGGTCCTGTGTTATCCAATCCCACTACAGACTGCCAACTCCTGCTAACATATATAAGGTCTGGATCCAGCAGTTTGACATGCTCAGACAAATGTGTGAATCCACATGGAGTTCCCCTGAATTTGTGAAAAGGAATCTTCTTCTGTCAGGCTGTCCGGCTGGGGCCTTAACCTCCTTCAGATGGGGTCGCAGAAGCAAACTGAATTGTTGAGGACAAGTAAGTACACGCCTTTTCCACACAGTACTACTGTTTTACAATTTCTCCATGCCTTGAACCTTTCTAGACTTTATGCTTTATCCATTTTTAACATAAAGCAGTAGTAATGGAAACTTCTGAAAACATGTCAGTGTTGTTCAGTACGTCTACAGCTGGCTACACGCTTCAGTGTGGTTTTATGACTGAGGAAAAAGATTGCATTAGCTTACTGTGTTCTTAAAGATGAAAAAAATAGTGATGTGGCCTGAGTCAGTACATCATGGAAGCTAACAAGACACGTTAAAACTACGACAGGGATAGCTTATACATAATTTTCTGAATACTAAGTCTATACTGCAAAGACACGTTAGTACCAAAGAGAACTCTAAAGACACTGATCTAGAACACTAAATCTTTTTCTATATCATTTCTGATCTTTACGAATTATTTTATGAATTAGACATTATTCTACATACTATTCAAAAATACCATACTATATGCAATTTATAATCTATAAAATTAGATGCATTCTTTACGGTAGAACTAGCTTTCAAAGAGCTAATTTAAGAAGAACATGAATAATTTATACATATATGAATTTAGGAATACATGAAACAAACATGAAGTCTTCCAGCAAAATAATTCCTCCTTTAACCAAGTACGGTCATGCTTTTAGACACAGCCTACTTACTGTGCTTTCTTTATCATTTCTGTTTGGATGGAGACATCTGTGCTACCAAGCACAAATGTTATCAGTGCATGGACTTCACATACCGTGTACATACTTAGCCTTTTACATGAAACATTTCCTTGGATTCATAGTAGCCTCAAAATGTGATTTAACCTCTCATTCGCTTTCCTAATAATAATCACTTTCTACACGTTTTAAAGTATTTCCCACTACTGGGCTTTTCAGCTCAAAATAAGAAAATCTGCTACTGTGGAAAACTTGTTTGAACTCTCAGTTAAGAGCTTTGACATCTGGCAGAGAAGAGAGGTGGGTCAGAATGCAAGAAGTACAGTTTCTGTTCAATTCCACCAGTATGAGCTCCAAAACTTTTCTTCTTTAAGACTTGCTCCCCTCAGAATTAGACAAACTTCTTTCCCTTGAGATGAAGTTGTTCTCTCTTCAGCCAGTCTACCACTGTTTCTTCTCTTCTTTCCTTCAGTATGACAATGCCTCAGCCTTGTTGCCTTGCACCCAACATCCAAAGGCCCCAAAATACTGCTTGTTGCAGGCCCTTTCATGAGAAGGCCAAACCTGCAATCCATCCACAAATGTAACATCCACTAAAGTAAATATGAGTTTGGAAGCCAGCAAGCCTGCCGGACAAGACCTTCAATTTCCTCACATGACTGCTCACTGGATTATAGAGCTTTCCTCATAGCTTCAGACAATTTATAGCATAATCAGGGCCCAGCAGATGGAAACTGTTGGAATGAAACTTCGGTAAGTAGCAGCCTGTAATTCTGGGGCGCTTGGTAATGAGAAATATAGAGGGAGAGGCTGAAACAGGAAACAGTGACAGGGAAATGAACTGACTGCTCGTCACTTGTATTGTAACAAAACCGAGAGAAAGCTCTCCTTGTACTAGAACTCATCTCATATACTACAAGTGTTCTTCAAAGTCATACAACTTACGTTAATTAGAACATGGTCTCACCTGACCACCCTGAATAACTAAACAGAGTAACTCAAAACATTCACTAAAGGGAAGAAATTTGACTCATTTGGCAATATTGAAGCCTAACAGGACAACTGGAATAAATGGAATGCTTAAATTTTGCTTGTGAGCAACACTCACTGTTAAAGACTACTACCTGTTTTAGAGTTAAACTTAAAATGACAGGCTTTGAGACAAATGTTAATCAAGGACTATGCAGAATAGGACCAGCAGTCTCTTACACAACAACAATCAGACTGGAAAATACAACAAATGCCTTAAGCACAACATATTCTGAACTATCACTAATTCTAAAATGAGTAATATTGTCTTCAATATTCACTGCCAATTGCTTTATTAAACATGTTCTAACCAGCAGCTGCATAATAAAATGTACATCAGTAGGAATCATCATTTAAAAATAACTCTGTGATAGATTTATCTGAATGGAGTGGTAACTTCCATACTCAATGCTCTGGAAGGCCCTGCCCATACGGGATGACAGAGGAGTTTCTGTACGGTAGAGGATGATGGTGAGTCAAGCCTACCGCTGCACCCCTCTGCAGGACCCCTGCCTCTCTGAGAAAGAGCCTTCTGTCACCCTTGCTGCTGCTTCTGGAGCCTGACAGCAGCCTCACATGCTCGTGACTTGGCCTTTCTAGGAGATGCAGTGGACACCTGACACTTGCAGTTCCAAGTAAGAGGCATGACCAGGAAGAACTCGAGACTGCCAGTCACGGTGTGCCCAGAGACTGGATTAAGGCCGCCTTAATCCAGACCGGGAATACCTGGAAGAAATACATAAGAGCTGACGACAACTAAAAGCACTGAAGATGAGGATTTAACTGGGAAGCACTCCACACTAAAGCTCACTTACAAAGGCTGAGTTAACATACCGGCACCTAGAACCACAGAACAACAGGCGGCTTCACTCCAGCAAAACAGCAAGGCCGAGGGCTGAGGGAAAACACACAGCAAGCAACAGGAACACTAAATGTCACCTCAGGGAGTGAGGCACAGAAGCAAAAAAAAAAAAAAAAAAAAAAAGATTGTGCTTCCCCATGACACCTTCCATGCTGCTAAATTCTCTGAAGAAAAGAAATACCACGAGGAGTGAGAGATGGGCAAAGCTGATAGGAAAACATAGACTTTTTTCCTGCCTCATCCCACTCTTGTTTTCCTAACGTGAAAGGAAAACAAGAGTCGACTAAGGCAAGAGCAGGTGTTCTTGGCTCACTCCCTGGCCAAGGTCAGAGAGGAACTGAAATGGGAGCACCATGGCACTGACTGCAGGCTCCAAGGGGGCCAACCAGTCTGTGCCTCAACTGGCAGAAACTGGAGATACAGAGGCATGCAGCCTCTTCTAAAGAAGTGAGTCCTGAAAGCGGGGATTTGCTCTCCATAGTATTTTTAGCTGAAAAGAACTCAAAAGCAAAATGATTGAGTATATTAGTTTAAGAGCTTAAATAACTGTGACAAAAAAGTTACTATATGGGAACTGCAAAACCAAAGTGAAAATTGTACTAAATTCAGACCTATCCACTACAAGCCTGCATTAACCAAACTGTTGACACCACACTCAATGGAATACCATTTTAACTACATTTCTTTGAAAGTGTTCACTTAGCCCTGGAAATCCCCATTAAATTCTTTTTCCTCAAGAGTACTCCAAAATGTTAACCTAGACTGTATCAGGGATGTCACAAGTAGCTAGCTGGGTGTAATGCATCCTACCTAGGTCTGAAACAGCTGGCTTTTGTTTGTAAATAACATGCCAAGATGCATTATTCAATAGCACTTCCAAGGATAAATAGGAATTAGTTTAGCAAGTCTGTGTGATCTTCTTTTTTCTCCTTAGCAATTAGTTAGATCTGTCTATTCCTAACAAGGAGATTGACCGGTGTTCTACTATAGTTAAAATCAGAACGAATAACTGTAATACATATGTATATTTTTACCAGAGAAATTACTGGCTCTTGATTTAGAATTTCCTAGTCATGCCCTTCTATTTTAGTATTTTGTTACTCAATAGTCTGGTTTTTTAATTTTTTGCATTTGTTTTCTGATTTCCAATCACACCCTTCTATTTTAGTATTTTGTTACTCAATAGTTTGGGTCTTTTAATTTTTTGTGTTTGTTTTCTAATTTCTGTTGGGAATAAAAGAAGCTTTTTCCCATGCAAGTACTACTGTCACATGATCAAGAGATCAACAGTAAAAGAAGAGATGAGAAGAATAGAGAAGGGCATTTCTAATCCTACTTTTAAATGCAACTGTTTACAATTTGTAAACAAAATATTTCTAAAAAAGGTAAATAATTACTTTCTGATGCTGGTACTTGCGAAGGATCTACTTTCCTCTTCACTCTTTGAATTTATAGCAACGATGACTTCTACACCAAACAACTCCTCTTCTCTGTTACTTACTCAAAGTACCTAAACCCAAATTCCCATAGACAACAAGCAGGTGTTCAGTTCAATCAATGTCTCTCTGGAGAGATTCAGCATCCTAAAGGATCCACTGTTTCCTCCTTCCCACTCCCCGAGCTTGCAACATTTTTATAACCTGTAAGGATCTCAGCACAGACCTAATCTTGCAGCCATAGCGCAGACACTGTAAATACTGGGAATGTTGCCTGCTAAAGGACTACAGAACTGGGTCTTAGTACTTAAAATTAGGCATGAAAAACTGATGACTACTTTTCCCCAGCACCCAGATGAGGTTTTAGGGGTTTTTTGCACCTTCCTGTCTGCTTGCTTCCTGCAGGGACTCAAAAAACTGAAAGATATGCCAATTAAGTTGTTCTTCTCTAATTTAAAAGGGACAAGTACACTATTAGACTAGAACATGTAATGTGCACTTACCAGACCATTGCAGTTGCTTAAGGCCACTTTAGATGTACGGTGTTGGTCTTGCAAATATCCTGTGTAATGACAGTGGTCTAAAAAATCATGCTTCCATTGCGGTCCATCTTTTCCCCAGTATTCTACTGTAAAATGTCTGGACACCAAATCTGTGTTGAGAGTCAGGTTTAAATGAAAGTGCTTGCCATAGGCAGAAAGTTTAAAAAATAATTTAGACGCTGCCAGTTCTTGGTCATAAGGGTCTGTGCTCCTCCTCCTTCTTGAGGGTTTAGCATTTTTCACAGTAAAGCTGAGGAAGGCTCCATTTTGATCAACCCTTATTGGGATTGTTAGTTGGTAGTGTTCAAGGTAAGACAGGAATTCCTCTTTGTAATCACAAGGTAAGACAGTCCAGGGAGTGGGCATAAAAGAGAAGAAAATACAACAGGAAACAACAAGTAGTAGTATAAACACAAACCATACTTGGCTAAATCTCATCACCCTCAAGTAAAAGTCATTTTCAGGTAAATGCAAGATGTAGCTTTTACTAAATAAAATAAAACATTATTTTCTTCCTTTTCAAGTTAAGAAGATGTGTTTCACTTCCTATCAATTTGATGTCACTGGAAATACGAAAGTTTTTAACTACGTATCTTTTCCTATTTACCCAAAATATGTAAACATTTGGGGCTAAATTCTAACCTAAGAAGGACACAGTCTTCCCAGTGATACCATTCAAAGACAAAAGCTACTAGATCCATCTGCAAGAATAAAAACAGTAGTAATGAAAAGAATAAAAACAGTAGTAATGAAAAGTATTATATTGTAAAAACATGTAAACGGCTTTTCATTTCATTAAAAACCTATAAATGTTAATGGATCAAAGTAAGATTAGATCCTACTTCCTAGTCTAAAAACATGTTAATGTTGTTATGGCAAGTCTCTAAACTATTATCAAGTATAACATTTTACTAGATTTAATTTGCAAGGCTTTCCTACAGTTAAAAGTAGACAGAAAGAAATTAAAACAAAAAATTTAATCAGATTTGCTGGATTTAAACTTCCATAACAATTAATCATGATAAAACTAAGAGCAGAGCCAATATGGTCTCATGAATTATATAAACATGGTTTAGAAAATATTACCCAAATGCAATACAAAAATAGATGCTTCTTGTCAGCTACAGAGGTCGGGCCCCTACCTTGAGAACTGTATGAAAGCCTGTTGTCACTGTGAAATTCCGATGAAACCATGACTAGGCTCAAGATCCATGTCCACGTCTTCCAAAAAATTTCCATAATTTAGAAAAACAGAAGGCTCTTGGCTGCTTTTTTCCCCCTCCTTGGAGAGCTACCTGTGTGCTATATAGTTAACTCCACTCCAGAATCGCACCATAACAGGTATATTTATTTTATACTACTTCCAAATTAACTATTGGATGTTCCACTTTTTGACAGGTATTCTCTTCCAACAACCTGTACTTTCTTCTATATCTGCAGTCATTTTCTCAATTCAAAATAAGAATTTGTAAGATTCCTTAAGATATCAGTAAGACGTTTAAACTGGATAGTTACTGAACTTGCTCCATTTCTTTTCCTGAAAAACAAAAGAAAAACAGTGAAGGCAAATTCTTTCTAATAAAACAGATCTATACTGCAAAGAACTAAGCCATCATAGCAAACTATGCAAAGTAACATTCTGAAATAATATTCAACCATTATCACTTTTATGGTCCAAGGTCACAATCTTAGAAAAACCACAAATTGCCATTAACCTTGAACAGCAAATCCATACAGCTTAAGACACACATATCAACTTTATGTTAAATAGGCATAAGAATTCATAAAATGAAGGTTTCTTGCTGCTCAAATACTGTGTTCAGACTTGTTCCAGCTATAATCAATGCTATGCACTCATTGATTTCAGCAGTGAATAACTAGACCCAATACACTGGTAGACAAAGGAAGAACCTGGGAAAGAATCCAGAGTACAGTTATCTGATCTTTCTGCAGCATGTATTTTGTTATTACTTGGGCTTGGGTTCTGCTTATGCAGGCAGAATTCTCATTCACTTAAATGGGAATGCTGCACGTTCCAATACCAAAGAACAAATTTCAGTATCTGAAGCTATTAATCATACACATTCTAATTTTTCAAATATTTGTTGTCAAAAATGTTTTGTGTATATCTTAACTACAATTTGATGTAGTATAATATATTTTTATTTTCATTTTGCAGGTCATGGGATTGAGCAAATCACATGTTACTTGCCCTTTTTTTTTTTTTTCCATTTAAAACACTATTGCAGTAATACTAGAAAGCAGCTCTAGCTGCAGCCAGGGATTAAATGGAAGATCTATGCAGGCAACTAACAGTCCAGTATCATGGGACACCAAACTATGTGTTGTGTCAGCTGGTACTAATCAGTCCTCTTAAGCACTTGCAGCACACCTGTGCATTGAGCAAACTCTGCAGAGGCAGACAATGGAGAAATAGAACATCTAAGAAGGGAAAACTGTTTAGAAACAAATTTCCAAAAGCATACAGAGTCGACACATGCACCAGATAAATTTGCCTTTCAAAAATTCTGGGAATGATTTACAACATTCATTCAGACAGATAATACCCTTACAGACAGTGGATTATTTGCAAAGGTTAGAGTTGTAGCGTATCATCTCAAGAAAAATCAAATGCAAATCCTATTCACTAACATCACAGTGAATATCAGGAAACTTCTTAACCAATTTGAAACACATCTAATTATTACCATGTAAATAGGGTTAATCTGATCATTCCAATACCTACTTTTTAAATATCTTTCAAGACAGCACACAGGATTTAATCAGGTTTGTAGAAGGAATAGAAGATACTTTGCAAGCATAGCCTGGGCTTAGTAGCATTTTCTCCTGTGGAAGCATAAGGATTTTGCGATGGCACTCACATGCAGCAAGGCCTCAAAGCGTATTAATAAAATCTCTGGTATGGCCTTCCATGTAAAACCTTTATTTCCTAGCTAGTATTTAGTTACAGCTTTTAGACTTTTACAACTTTTGAAGAGACATAATCAACCCCATACTCTTCAGCTGCATCAGTGCACTAAATAATGTGCCATATCTGAGAACATCCAGTTTCACATACCTGTTACTGACTCTTGCTTTACCCCTGTCTGCTAATGAGCTGCTTTCTTCTCCTTGCACGGATAGTTATGATCTGATACAAGCATCTCTTGACATTTCCTGATAAGCAGCTCAACCTATTTGGTTTACCTCGCTCTGTACAATTCAGTTTCCTGATGTCTAAATACTTCTGCAGTTTTCTTCCGAACCCTTTCCAATTCATCAGCATCCCTTTTCATGCACAGACACCAGAACCGGACACTGTAGTCCAGTAATGGCTCGTTACTGCCATATATAGAGGTAAAATTGCCTCACAGCTTTTACTTAGCCAAAAAATCATAACAGGGAGCTTGTGTTCAGTGTGTTGGGCTGACAATAAGTTATCCTAGCATTAAGATCTCCTGAAACTGTAGTAGCTAAAGGAGCTAGCTAGCCTAGAATACTGGACATAAACTACAGTGCCCATTATTTAGACACCAACGGCGCACATGGTGGGCACTGGTCAACAGTGTCCAACCATCACCCACGTCTAGTGTCTTTGCCGTGGTCTGTGTGAAACGGTCTCCCTCATTCCAAGCTTCACACAAGAAAAATCTTGTTTCGCATTAAGCTTGCTGGAAGTTTCAGCAAAGCATTTAACCTCCTTTCCAGAAGTATTATATAGCCAGCTTGAGCACTGATACAAGCTATATTAACACTCCAAATTAAGGAGTAGTAATGGACGTGAAGGATGAAACACTCGGGTAACTCCAAAAATAGTACTACCAGTATGAAGTTTGGTAGGAACCTCGAAGTGTCTGCTGTCTATACCCTTTTTTCCTTCCATCATCTTAGGTAGCATATACTCAGCATTCCACTTCCGACTGTTGTCAAGATGACACATTTTGTCAACACTAAGCTTACAGTAAGAGGCATTGCCCGTGTCTCGTGGCTGAACTACACGTTCACCCACTGTTGAGGGGAGGTGTGGCTCCACGTCCTGAACCTCTACCTAAAACCACAGCTCCTGCCTAATCATAAAAGCTCTGCCAAGCAGCAAAGTACAAAGTTTTTTTCAAAATCTAGGATGCCAGTGACAAAGCAGGTACACCGCGCTGGTGTTTCTGTGGAGGTAGTGATGACAAGAGTGGCAGTCCTCTCACTGGTGCCATGAGCTTCCTACCGGTGAAACCCAAGGAGGGGGAAAAAGGCCATAAACACATGCTGGAAGACTTTGGGGCAGAAAGTGGATTTGGGGGGGATGACTAGCCGAACTGTTCAGACCAGTCACCTTGGGAGCCTTGGGCAACGACAGCGTCCCTTAAACGGCAGGTAGCTGAAGCTTTAGGACAGGCAAGCTGCCCCGGGACCTCGATCCCAGCAGCATCACCACACGTGCCGCCTCCCCTGGGGACTGCCACGTCCCCCACCGCCCCGGGGGTCTCCCCAACAGAACCGCCAGGCTCTGGCGTGCTCGGCGGCGGCGAGGCCTCCCGGTAGCAGCCGAGGTGCGGAAAGAAGACATCGCAGCGCCGGATCACGCACACAAACCAGGGGTTACGCTTCGGGGCGGAACGGACGGGTCGAGGGGAGCCACAAACGCGCCGAGCTCCGCGGTGGGCGGGAAATGGCCCCGCCGCTCCCGACGGGCGGGGGGGCTGTGGCCACCGTCGTCCCCCCCCCCCCGCCGCCGCCGCCTGTGGAGGGGGGGGCGCGGGCTCCCCCCGCCGCCTTCCCGCCCTCCCCACCCGGGCGGGC
The DNA here is from genome assembly GCA_009819775.1 of Phoenicopterus ruber ruber. Classification (NCBI taxonomy): domain Eukaryota; kingdom Metazoa; phylum Chordata; class Aves; order Phoenicopteriformes; family Phoenicopteridae; genus Phoenicopterus; species Phoenicopterus ruber. The sequence continues at coordinate 24,305,478 of CM020246.1, forward strand.
GGTGGGGAGCGCCGCGGTGAGGCGCGGCCAGGGGCGGCCGTCCGCGCCGGCAGTACGAGTGGTTGCTAAGGAAATGGGGAGGGCGGGCATCAATCACACAAATTCAATTACAGGTATCGGGGCTGGCCGTGAAAAGCGTTGCAGGGCTTCAAAAGCCGGGGATTAGCCGTGCCCCTGGGAGCTCCCCAGGCGAAAACAGCGACGCGCAGACCGCGCCGCGAAGGGCTCGGTGAAAAGAAACGGGGGCCGGGGGTGGCGGGGAGGGGGACACGTACAAAGGGAAAGGACGGATCCTTCCTCACCGGGAATTAACCAGAAACTAAGGCGTGAGGAATTAGAAGTGCTGCTGTGCGTGTCCCGAGGTACGGCGGGGCCGGCCGGCCGGCCGCCCCCCGGGGGGGACACACACACACAGAGGCTGCCGCCGTCTGAACAGCCCCCCCCCGCCCCCTGCCTGCCCCACGGGTCCCCGCCGGCCCTGCCGAGGGGTCGGCTGTCATTTCGGGGGGGGGGGGGGGGGCAAAAAAGCAACCCCCACCCCCCACCCCCCCAAAAACCGTCAACGGACTAGAAAAATACATGGCTAAACACACAGCTCAACACGTATACACATGCATATTATATAGACATGTCTGCATGCACAAGAAGTTAAAAAAAATAGTATTGAAGCAAGTTGGAGGTCAGCAGACATACATCCCTCAAAGAAAAATCAGAAAGAAAAAGGAAAAAAAAAAAGCCCTCCTCCCTAGAGAGGCTGAAGGGAAGAGTCTGGTTGCTGTGGTGGAGTTGATCCTAAAGTTAACTTTCAGCAGCCCATTTCCAGACAGCAGCGCTGAATCTATTTGGATAAAACGCGTGTGACCCAGACACTTGGCGTTTGGCCCAAACGCGTTGCACCGGCAGCCCAAATAAAAACAAGAGTCTGACTCTCCCTCTCTCTCTCTCCTCTCTCTTGTACAACAATGAAAGAAAATAGCGAAGACAAAATCCGCACACACATCGCCGGGGAGCGAGAGCCCACTTACCTCCTCCCACCAAACAAAGTCCCTTTGAACCCCGGGCCGCCGCGGAGACAGACACACACCGATAAACACGGCTCCGCGGGGTTAAGAGTCTGCCAAATCCCAAGCGGCTCGAAGTAAATCAAAACCACACGCTTCCATCTTCCTGACGAGCCCGGCGAGAGCCCGACATCCCCGCCAGCACCGGGCGGCGGGAGGGCGGCCGCGCCGACCCTCCGAGCCCCGGCACAAACGTGCACTTGTCTGACCGCGGCGGCCGACAACGCCGGGCACGGCACCGGCGGGCGCGGGGCTTCCCCACGCAATTCGGAATAGCTGCGGGTTGTCGCTGGGGACGGGGGCTGCTTTGGGTTTCTTCTGTTGTTTATTTTCTTTCCTCCCTCTACCAACGATTTAGTTCTAAAAGTATGAAAAAATCTAAAAAAAGTTGCACTATTCGAGACCGTACTTCGTAAATCACTACTCTTTTCGGCTGAAAATCCTCGCACCCCCTTCCCCCATCCTCAAAGGTTTCTCTCTGAAATTACTCCAAATCCACCTCGCCTAATGCAATATAAACCTCCCCCCGCTCCCCAAAAGCCCTGCACGTACCATTATTCGGGACACAAGAAAAGCAAAAAGTTTCATTGAATAGCGTGAAATCTTCCTTACCGTTTTCATCTTCAATTTCTGATATAAAGTAAGTTTCAAACAATAGAGATTGCACAGGACGATTCCCGTATTCCTCTCTGCTTTTCCCCTCTGTGCAAGCAACCATCAGGGTTATATTCTCCAACAGAATAAAATTCTCTAGCCTTCCTAAAAGGGGCTTTTAGAAAACGGGCTGGCTTGGCAGGAGGAAGGATGCCATCAATTCACCCAACCTATCACCCTGCACATTTTGTCTTTCCAACAAAAAGAGGGGGGAGGAAGGAAGGAAAAACAGGCTTATATTGGGGTGGGGGTGGGTGCCCTCCTCTCGAGCAGCCTCCTCTGTGCAAAATACCATGTGAATATCATCTGAGTTGGGGGGGGGGAGAGGGGGGAGCGAGAGACAGAGAGGGGGGAGAGAGAGGGGGGAGAGGGAAGGCAGGCAGAGCAGGAAGGACTCCGGAAAGTTTGGTTGAAGTAGCCCCAGACCTCCTCTCGCTGCCGGCCCCGGGCCAAGCCGAGCGCGGCGGCAGCAGGGAGCCTTGGCAGCCTCGCCCGGGGGACGGCGCGGAGCACGCTGACGTCAGCCTGCAGATGTGCCCCGGGCCGGCGGCGCGGCCGCGCATGCGCGTCGCGTCACGTGGCGGCGGGGGGGGCAGGGGTACAGTTGGGGTAACGAAAAACGGCGGGGGGGGGGGGGGGGTGGGGAGGCCACGCGCATCTCGCGGCGGAGGGGGCGCGGGGGGGGATGGGGGTAACGTCCCCGGCGCGACCCCCGCCCGGTGCGGCGGGGCGAGGCGGGAGCCGCGCCGCCGGCGGGGAGCCCAGTCTGGCCGCAGGGAGGTGCCGGGACGGCCGTGCCACCGCTGCCGCAGCCCCCGTGTGCAGGCGGCTGGCGCCGGGCAGGGATGCTGCCGGTGGGCGGCGGGCCGCGGCGGCCCCCTCCTCCCATACCCCTCCCTTCCCCGCCGGCGGCCCGTCTCGCGCCCCATAACGGGCCTTAAGAAAAAAAAATGACACCGCTTGTAGCTGAGGGCAGGCGGTGCGTGCAGCCCGCGCAGCGAGCGGCAGCTGCGTGACCAGCGCGGCGGGGCCGGGGCCCTCCCGGCCGGCTGGGGGCCCCGCCTGGGCCCGGCCGTGCCCCCGCAGCCCCGCGTGCAGCGATTTCGCTTTCATTTGCGGCGGGGACCCCGCGGCATCCCAGCCCCCTCTGGAAGCGGGAGGAAGGTGGACATGGCAGAGGGGAGCGGGCGGTCTGCGGGATCGCTTGTGTTCCGTGGTGGCGGGGGGGGGGGGGGGAGGATGGAATCCGAGACTCGCTCTCCTAACCGCCAAGTTAATTTCCGATAGCCAAAAAAAGAGGGGGGGGGAAATCCTTCCTGAATCTAGATTCTAAGGTTTCGAGCTTCTGCTAACAGTATTTCCCAAATGGTGCGTGTGCGCGTTTTCCTCCCGAGCCGGAGGTAGTAGGTGTAACTCTTCTGGTGAGGCTGTAATAGCTGGCCGGCCTGTGGAGTGATTCGCAGGGAAAGGTCCAGGAGCACGGCTGCTCCGGGGCTCCTCCGAGGATGGAAAGAACAGGCTGAGCCCGCAGCGTCGGCAGTCCGCGGAGCACCCCTCCCGGTCGCTAAGGGCTGGCCGCCTGCCCTCTTGAGGTGGGGAAGTCAGACCTGCGGCTGGCGTTCGCCCTTTCGAATAGACGCTGCACGCTTGTCTTTGGCCGCGAAGCGCTGCTATAGTGGAATTAGATTCTACGTCTGTCAAATTTCTTTTAACAGTAGCTCTAGCAAAATAAGCAGAACTCCCTAAAAAGCTAGTCGCATTTTTCATCGTCGTACTGAAACTTGGCACTAGATACCATAAGCACTTATTTGTGAGATCCTTTTACAGTCGTTGGGCAAACGAATGTCACGGGGGGTCGGGGAGTAGCGGCGTGCATCGGCGCAGGGAAAACCGGAGCTGTAGCACCAACGCTCCTGAGGAAGGCGGGCGTGCGGAGAGAGAAAGGCTGCGTTCTGGAAGTACGTCCTCAACCTGCTCCCCCGGGTCATTCGCTCATACCGAGGGCGCCATCCTGCGTCGGCGCGCGGGGCGGCTCGCTGCCCCGGGACACGCGGGGCCGGCCTCTCCCCACGCGGGGCCGGCCTCTCCCCTCCTCCTCCTCCTCCTCCTCCTCGCCCCCCCCCCCCCCCCTCCGGGCGTGCGGGGGGAGCTGCTGCCTCGGTGGGTACGCCGACTTGAGTAAAACAGGTATTTCTAATGTTGGGATTAGTATTTTTTGTTAATATGCCAAAGTTCCTGCTGCTGCAGCAAATTAATGTATAAAGGTGCTCACATGGATGAACCAGGCTCACCGAGCAAGCTCTGCGGCAGAGGCAGCCAGGTGTTCCTTATCCGCATCCTCTGTCCCCGTGGACAGGCACTGTGACAGGTTCTGCTCAACCTGTTCTGCAGATTCAGTGGTACATACGGAGAACTGGGAGAGTCTATCCTTTTGCAAGGACAGATTGTGAAGAGAGAGTTTTTTTCCCCATTCTGCATCGGGACCGAAAATAACCTTTTGAACAGACAGATACATATCGCAGCCAATTGCCTCATGCTTATGGTATCCCCATGGGATTTGGGAGACCTGCCTTCAAATCAGGTCCTGCCTGAATCAGACTGGGGAATGCTCGCGTTGCTATCTGACGGCTAGGCTGGGGACTATTCTGGTGTGGAAGACTGGCCTCTCCATGGCTGGAGCTGCTCCGCTGTGTATAACTGATTAAATACTCATCAAGCTAAAAAGAAAGACAGCTTATCACTGTCTGGTTAGGGCCCTCACATGGGTTCAACTCCCTGCTCTAAATCAAGCAAAGCGAAGATATATGGGCTCTGCAAAACCCAGCTGCTTGCTTAGACCAACAAGTTATTTATTCCCTGTCCCAGACAACTACGTTTTCTTGCCTACACCCGCTGCTGGAGCTGAGAAAATGTTTCCAATAGCAATTTTGTCAAAACTGGTATATTACCAGGAAAAGCCTTGGCTCCAGTTAAAAAATTCCTGACCATCTGTGATTAGAATTTCTGACAATTCCCAATAGAGTTTGACTTACCTGTTTGGCTTTATTGCATAAAACCATTTTTCAGAGTGAACCTCATTCAGATAAAAATAGTGAGCTTATCTGATGACTTTTATTTTTGTTTCATCAGCCCAAATAATATCTATATACATTTTTTATGATCTGCAACTTTTTAGAAAAGAAACTTGCTTGGAAAGTAGTATGCAGATTCTTAGCATAAGTTTTTCTTTGCTGCGATTAGAAGTCATTGTAGCAGGGACAGGACTTCTACTGTGAATTCTGATAATATCTATAAACCATTTGGGCAACTGTGTCTCAGAAACTCTGGACAGGATTACACATTTATTGAGCTCAGGGCATGTTATTCCATATCTTAACCAGTTTGTTAGTCTTTGCTGACCATGGAAGTAGTTAGCTAAAGCACTGTTGACTTGACTTTAGGCCTTTGAATCCTTTAGTATGTCAGTCAACAACTGATAAGATTGGCAAGCACACTTTTTTGCTTAAATAAATATTTATATTTAACTTCAATTTAACGTTGCTAGGTATATTCGGAGGTATTTGGGGTTGACTCCAGGAATCTTGTTTTTAACTGAAATAAATATAGAAGAGAAAGCTACAAGTCTTTGGTGAGCAGTGCATTTCTGTAAGATGAGATTCTTGTTACCTGTACATTTGGATGGACATGCTTGAAAGTGTGGGGTTTTTTCCAGGATATATCTTTACCTGGTCAGTGAAGACCTGGGGATAATAACCTATCATATTTAGAAATATCCCAGCAGTGTTTGGGGAGAGAATAATCATTTTTAAACATTAAATATAAAATGTTATAAATTACATAAATACACTTGCTAAAATACTTTGGTTGACCATATAGTTGAAAACCTTGCATTTATATGTGGTACAGGTTCTGTGCTTTATCTGTGCTTGTAGGAAGAAGAGCTCTTGATGTGCTTAAAGGCTTCATTTTTAGTCCCCTGGAGTAAAAGATTCTAGGGGTGCTGCTGAGATGCAGTATCATCTTTCACGGACATTTCCTTGTAAATAGCCTGAATTCAGATTGCTTACAAATCTCATCTCCCCTTGCAGGAAGAGATCTGAAAAGATCTCTAGAAATGACCCTGGGCCATATGTTCGGCCTAATACCAACTACTTGCCATCAGAAGTAGAAGCTATTGTGCCTGGCACATTGTATTTCAGAGAGAGAATGCATATCAAAGTGCACCTTCAATTGGAAAATGCACCCCTTTTGAGTTGAGCTGTCCTTGATGGCCCTCTAAAACAAAATTCACGGCAATGCATTTGGCTTCAAACATGGCTTTGAGGCTACTTCTGCCCAGCAATGCAGATACTGCCAAGAATGTCTTCATTTAAATACAAAGAGCCTTACCAAAGGCAGGATGGTAGACCATCCTTTTCTAGGATGCTCCCTGCAAGCAGCTGTGTGTGTTATGCTGATGCGAAGCTTATCGCCACCCAAGCCTCCTTGTTTCTGCAAGACCCTGTGAACCTGGCCAACCCGATTATTTTAGTATAAGATTTGGAAATAAAACTGGAAAACTTCATGTAAACTTGGCATCCTCCAGCACGTCCTGGCCAGTTTCCTCCCTAGTGGAACACAGATGAGGCAGGGCAGAGAGAAGATCAGAGAATATGAATGTGGTGAGAGTAACGCTCAGAGCTTGCTCAAAACGTGGAAGGGGTGGACAGTGGGATGGGTAAGATTAAATATCTCTCGAGTAAACCTGAAATGAGGAATCTTAGACTACTCAAGCTGCTAAGGAAGTCCCTATAGCAGAACGGATGTTGGCCTCAAATTTTGCAGGCAAATAAAATGGAACTCATCCTATCCTCATTAAGATTGAAGTAGAAAGTACAGAAAAAAGCAATACAGTTCCACGTAAGAATAGGAATAGTAGTAAGCAGAAAAGAAGAAGTAACTCGGATGAGGGAGGTTTTTTTTTTATTTCAAAGACAGAGTATTTTTTCCTGTTTTGTCTATTTCCAGCTTTCCAAGAGGTAGATACCAGAAAGAAGATTAGGTCAGTAGGCATAACATTTTGTTTAACAGGAGCATTTTCCAGCTATATGTATTATAGTTTTTCTGTGTATTCTTGTTTCGTTATTCTCCTATTTCCAGAGAAAGTTGTTCATAAGATCTGAACAATCTGTAAGACTTATGGAGAACAAAGCTGAGACAAATTGTGCAATATGTGGAAAATGTGTATGGAAAATCTCTGTTGAAAAATTTGGCAAATGGTATTCCTCAAAGATTAGTGTACACAGAAACATATAAAAGCTATGCAGAAAATCTTAGCAAATACGTAAGAATTCAGTTATTTTGATTTTAGAATGAAAAATCTGGAATTAACTCACAAGAAGACTTGGCTATTACCATGCAGAGCACTGCAGCGTTTTGCAGTCTGGCACTCAGCTCTAGGAATGACACTCCTAGTGTAGAATTGGGCGCCTCGGTCTCAGGTGCCTGAGTAACTTGTTTAGTTTCTGAATTGAAGGAGAATTACGGTAGTCCTACTGATGAGCATCACAGACTGCTCATTTAGCATCTGCTGAACTATGTGGTGATTCCCCTTCTCTTGGTATGCTTTATATAAAAGCATGAACACATACACTAATGTCAGAGATTGTAAAATTGGATCGTGAAGTGAGCACAGATTTATTTTGAATGGAAAGAATTGGACTTTGCTTTCCATATTCCTGGACTGTATAGCTGGAAAAGATTTATTAAAGACTCTAGAGCATACAGTGCATACTGCTTTGGACACAGATTACAACTTTGTCTAATTTAGATGGCTTTCTGGCATTCTTTCTACCACAATGTCTTGCAACAGTTTATAAATGGAACTATCTTTAATAAAAGCTGTTAAGCCAATGGTTCGCAAAAAAAAAGAAAAAAAAAAAAACTACAACGCTCGCCTCTCCCCTTGTAACTTTTGGGTACCCCTCCAAAATGCAAAGACCTATTGTGAATGCAGTAAGGTGTGACGTGAATGTGGTTAGTAAATACATTTCTTTCCTCTTATCTCACAAGTAACTTCATTGTTCATTTTCTTACAGGATTATCACAGCACTAACAGCTCCTTGTTTAGGGAAGAGAGTGTTCTGCTTTGAAAGGATTTATTAAGGCCCCTTTAAGAAGTCCAACATTTCCCTTTTCCAACTTATTTAGGATTGGCTGGTCTTGCATGAAGATGGTTTGTGCAGCAGTAAGGGCCCTGACCTTCATATATGTAACCTGGAACTGGTTAGACACTGGAGAGTAGAAAGGGAAACTCCATATATGCTTGCCCTGTTCTTTGCCCAGTTATCCCTAGTAGCCACTCTTGGAGACAAAATCCAGAGCCAGATGAATCTTTTGGTATGACCCAGCAGCTGTTTTTATGTTAAGAGCACTCTTCAGCTTCTTCAGTACAAATTTTAAGTGGCTTAACTTAACAGCACTTCCCACTAATTTCCACTGTAATCCACTGGCATTCACAGGCATCCACTAGGGCCCACTACGCTGTTGGATTGCACACTGAGGCAGCTCAGGAGCATCCATATATTGCATTTAGCTGCTCTGCTGTGAGAGCAGTGATGTCCATGAAAGAACAGTAACAAAAAGAAGTCCCAAAAAAGAACAGTTACTGTTCCCCTGGTAATGACTGCAGCTACTTGTCAAGTGAACCTCTCAAAGCCCTCTGCTACTTGTACAACGCCTGGGAGCAAGAGCAAATACCATGATGGTTGAAATTTATATAACCCCTCCATAGGACTTAGTCCTATGAGTCTTCTGTTATTCCAGTAAGTATTCTTGAAATACATTCAGGCTTTGTATATTATTTGTTAAAAGGATACTGTTAAAGGTAACACTAAAATAAAGGACTTCCGATAAAAGATCAAAGGTCACAACGTAAGTTTTCCAGCATCAAAAATGTCTTTTTCACATTTTGCTGAAAACTCAGCTGTGCATTAAAATCACAAACAATTTTTTGTTTCTAAGGAGTCAAAAGATTACATGTCTTAGTTACAGGCCTATATTCTGGGCACAATCTGTGAATTGAAATATGAACTGGGTTTAGCGTAGTTCTGTTCCTGCTATAGCCATTAAGTGATTATTTGCATCAATAGGCAAGTTATACTGGAAAAGGATAAGATTCCATTTTTCTCAAAAACTTTCAGGATGCTTAGTATTATGGTTCAACAGACTTGTACAGTATATGCTATCAGTTTTGCATTCTAACATGAAATAACCATAAAACCATCCAGAGATACGAAGATGATGGCGTGTGGCTGTTCACAGATGTTTGAGGGCAAAGGAGGAGGGAAAAGCAACTTGTTCCTGTATTTGTACTTACATGATGAGCCAAGATCAAAAGAAGCCTCATCCTCCATGTGGTCATCGCTGGAAACTCTGAAACGGAGTCAAGCTGATTCTAGCAGCAGCCTTCTGAGCTCCTGAAAGACTAACCTCTCTCAAAAAAAACCCAAACCCAAAACCATTCTCTGTATTCCCACCATGCCTGAAACTCAATTAGTGGTAATAACTTCTACGTATTATTTTTGTAAACTTTCTAATTAATAGTATATCAAAAGACTTGTCAGCCAAAATAAAAGTAGTCAAAGCAAATGGAGTAACAGCTAAAGAAATATACAGGCTTGAAGAAAATGCTAGACCTTTAATTTTAGCTCACTGCATCCACAACTGCAGACATCTATAAATCTACACAATTTCATCCACAGATTAGGTTATCTGGCAATAAGTAGAGTAAGCTCCTATATAAATTATTGCATGAACAGTTTTCTGCATAGATTTAATTATAAACATAACACAACTCTTCCAGTACTGCCAGTCTGTTTAAAGCTTGGCTAACAGTAAGTACCTACAGCCATGTTGATTTAACAGTGTATTTACAAGGGCAATCGGGTACACACATAAGCAGTACAAACACAGACGGACATATCCCACCTACAGGTGTGTATCTACGGTGAGTTTTTTCTGCTGTCTTTAAAAGAAGGACTTAAAGGTTTGCCTGTTTCCTAAGCCAGTTAATGCTCGTCCTGAGTAGTGCAGAAGTGGAAAGTTTAGTTTCGCGTTTTACCAGATACGATTGGTATTTGGTAAGAGGTCAAATGAGACTACAAGGGACCTAGGTGTAATTGAGCATTAATTACTTCATAATTCAAGGACCTGCATAACTCAAATAGTTTAAATTTGTGCAACATCACACCTTCAGTTCAGCTGGTACAAATTTTAAATCAGGCCGAAGTACATTTTAGTAATTATAAAAATGAGGTATTTTACAGCTACTTCCACCACAGCAAGACTGCTTGTTCCCCTAGCCCACGCTCATACCTCTCCTAAAGTGTCATTAATTTTATTGCATCACCTGTGAGTATAGCCTGTCATTTCTATTTAAAGTCTAGACACAGAGCATTTTTACTTCTCATTTTCGAATAGCTGTCCCTGGGCCATTCTCTTTCTCTGTCCCCAGATACAATGTCTGACTTTCAGAGGTGAGAAACAGAATTGGGATTCTCTCTGAATAGGCTTGGGGGAGGGTGCAGGGGTAACCTTTGCTCTTTTTCTGCCCCAGATTCTCGGCTTTGCACATGAATGGATACTCTTCTATTGGGGTCTTTCTTTTGGGGGATGAAACAAATTAACTGCAAAAGAATACCAGGGAATTCACTTTGTGCACTATCTCTGCAAAGTTTTTTTCTGATACTCCATGGAAAAAAGACATTCAGAAGCTTGAAATGCCTGATGCAAAACTTTCAGAATGGGCAGGGCAGCCCAGCGTTCCTTGCGCGCTGCTCTACAGTAAAAATGCACACAAATCTCTTACCAGCTACATGGTTTCTTACCAAAGATGGAGTGTAAAATACGTTACTATAATTCTTCTGAAGTCCAACTGTAGTTTTGAAGATAAGAAGTTTTCTGCTTGTTTGTTTAATCGCTGCTCTCTAACTAAGAAGGACAGAAACTAGGTGCTTTTTTATTTTTAGTTTAAAAAATGGGGGAATTTGATGAAATATGATGTGTAGAAAAGGATTTTTTCATCTTGAGAACAGAACTCTGGGTGACAAAATGCCCACACTCTCTGTAAAGTATGATTAGATATTACGACTGTTTTTCTCATAAAAACCTCAGTATGCTTGTGCCATTAAACACGACATTTGTCCTAGTAAATGTGCCTCGGTGGATGGATGCGTTTGCTGCCAAAGTCTCTTCTGCCCCTTGCTAACAGTTAGGCCTTTAAGCATCTCAGAAGTTCTTCCAGTTGTTCATGTATGTATTTTACGTGGAATACAGGAATGACTCTTGTATGACTCAGTAAGAAAAAGCTGTAGAAAAAGATGACCATCGCTACTTTTTGTGTTTTCTTGGTTATGAAGCACTGAAGTGTGTAACACACACTTACTGAATCTTACAATGTTTTCAGCTGAGACGATGGTACTGTGATCAGCAACAATGAATGCTGTGCTTTGCCCATCGACAGCGAACTGCCATCAGCAGTGGGATCAGCAATGTATCAGGGCTGTCCTAATTCCGACTCCCTCTCTGATCCTGTTCCGGGAGACAGTGGATCCTCGCCCTGACCTTTGAGATGCGTTGAGGATATTAATGGTAAGTATGTGCCATATTAATGGTAAGTGTGTGCAATACAGTGGTCACTACCTCTTAGCTTATTAAACAACTTTTCACAAATGAGAAACAGTTTACTGTATATTAGTTGGCAAGGTCACATGGGCTTAGTGACTTCAATGCATGTTAAAAAATTTAAACTATTTTATTCAGATCTGTTTATATAGATTTAAATATAGATTTGTTTCATAAAACAATATGTATGTATAAATGTAAAATGTGTATATGCTAGTAACTGCGAGGGTGGGCAGGGCTACTATTTACATTAATTCTTTATAATTTCCATAAAATAATGCTTTGATATTAAAAAAAATGAACTGATCTTGTCTTATGGTTAGACTACCGTGTTTAAATTCAGATTCCTAGCTTTTCTCATCTTTGTTTTTGAATAAGCATTTTCTGAAACATTCAGATGATTTGGTAGTAGTGAACTTACAAGCACCATAGATTTACAATTAAGAAGTTCTTATAGAATCATAGAGTAGTTTGGGTTGGAAGGGACCTTTAAAGGTCATCTAGTCCAACCCCCCTGCCATGAGCAGGGACATCCTCAACTAGATCAGGTTGCCCAGAGCCCCGTCCAGCCTGACCTTGAATGTTTCCAGGGATGGGGCATCTACCACCTCCCTGGGCAACCTGTGCCAGTGTTTCACCACCCTCACTGTGAAAAACTTCTTCCTTATATCTAGTCTAAATCTCCCCTCCTTTAGTTTAAAACCATTACCTCTTGTCCTATCACAGCAGACCCTGCTAAAAAGTTTTTCCCCATCTTTCTTATAGGCCCCCTTTAAGTACTGAAAGGCTGCAATAAGGTCTCCCTGGAGCCTTCTCCAGGCTGAACAAGCCCAACTGTCTCAGCATGTCTTCATAGGAGAGGTGCTCCAGCCCTCTGATCATTTTCGTGGCCCTCCTCTGGACCCGCTCCAACAGGTCCATGTCTTTCCTGTGCTGCGGGTTCCAGAGCTGGACGCAGGACTCCAGGTGGGTTCTCACCAGAGCGGAGTAGAGGGGCAGAATCCCCTCCCTTGACCTGCTGGCCACGCTGCTTTTGATGCAGCCTAGGATACAGTTGGCTGGCTGGGCTGCGAGCGCACATTGCTGGCTCCTGTCCAGCTTTTCATCCACACCCAAGTCCTTCTCAGCAGGGCTGCTCTCGGTCCCCAGCCTGCATTGATACCGGGGGTTGCTCCGACCCAGGTGCAGGACCTTGCATTTGTCCTTGTTGAACCTCCTGAGGTTCGCCCGGACCCACCTCTCAAGCTTGTCCAGGTCCCTCTGGATGGCATCCCTTCCCTCAGGTGTGTCCACTGCACCACTCAGCTTGGTGTCGTTATAGCTGAGAATGAGGAAAGGGCTCTCCTGTTGCTGATTGTCTGGTTTAGATACAGACAGGTGTATAGGCCCTTGCAGCAAGTAGTTCCACTTTTGAGGCTGAATAAAAGTGATCTAGATTACCCAAATGACTTTTTTTAAACACAGTCAAATCTAACTTGGACTAATTAACTGTATAGTTAGAAGGTAATTTGCATGATTAACTAACACTGCTTTTGCCCTTTGGGAAAAAAGTAAAAGTAATTAAAAGGAATTCCCCTTTTAAAATAGAGTTTATTTTGGATATACTTCTTATCCATCTTTCTTCCTGTTATTTTACTAAAATAAACATACTTAATTGTTTTTTCATAATACTGGTAATGAGATCAGAATCTCCCTACAAATATTACAACTCTGTCAGAGTAGGTAATTTGTATTTCCCAACTTCACACTTGGTCATCAGGCAATCATCCCACATCAGGCAGCATAATACTTTAAACCCCTGAGCTATAGAGTCGTAGGCTGGCCAGCTGGAAGCAAAATAGGTTTCCCCTTACCCATTGCCAATGTGCTAGACTCAACCAATTCCCTGAAGAAAAATTACTATATACTTGGCACACAGCAGCTACTAAATTTAAATTCCTCCCACCCCTATATACTAAGCTTTCTATCTGGTTCAACACTGCACTCCTATGATTTGGCCAGCTTGGATTCAGAAAGGGATCCTAGCCATCAATAAATTTACTGAAAATGATGCTTTGCTTTCCTTTCCTTCGTAGTACTAAAAGGAAGTTCCAGTGAGATGGAAAAAGTGGCAGATACAGCCAGCCTAACATGCCATCAACAATCATTTTGGCTCTATTACCTTCGCCAGTCCACATCCAATTGCACTGCTTCATTTCTCTCATGAATTACTGTCGTCTGTAGCAATGTGCATGTTCAACCAGCAAATCTGAACTGAATGCAGATTTTCTAGAAAGGAATGGAAGAGGAAAATAGTCTGAATAGTCACTTTCACTTAATGAAAACAAATATTAGTTAGGGTTCTCAACTGTTCCTGGGACTGCATAAGATGCATCCAACATCATATGGAAGAATCATTGTATCTCTCTCTTGTGATTGTTTAAAATAAGTGCCACTATAGTGAACAAACATTGGCTGTGTGACTCGGCTGACATTTATTTAACCCACATGTTTATGAGTTCTCCGATGTCCATTTACTCTAGAGAAAACTTAATTGCAGAATTAGTACCTTTATCTCAAATTACATTATGTTAAAAGCTATCCATGTGTGTTGTAAGCCTGATGTATACTGCCTAGGAGATGAATAAATATCAACAACTTCAGCTTAAGAGATCAATACTAAAACCATAGAGTCAAAGAATCATAGAATGGTTTGGGTTGGAAGGGACCTTAAAGATCATCTAGTTCTGACCACTCTGCCATGGGCAGGGACACCTTCCACTAGACCAGGTTGCTCAAAGCCCCGTCCAGCCTGGCCTTGAACACTTCCAGGGATGGGGCATCCACAACTTCTCTGGGCAACCTGTGCCAGTGCCTCACCACTCTCAGAGAGAAGAGTTGCTTCCTTATATCTAATCTACATCTACCCTCTTTCAGTTTAAAGCCGTTACCCCTTGTCTTATCACTACATGCCCTTGTCAAAAGTCCCTCTCCAGCTTTCTTGTAGGCCCCCTTTAGGTACTGGAAGGCTGCTAGAAGGTGTCCCCAGAGCCTTCTCTTCTCCAGGCTGAACAAGCCCAGCTCTTTCAGACTGTCTTCATAGGAGAGGTGGTCCAGCCCTCTGATCATCATTGTAGCCCTCCTCTGGACTCACTCCAGCAGGTCCATGTCCTTCTTGTGTTGGGGGCTCCAGATCTGGACGCAGGACTCCAGGTGGGGTCTCACCAGAGCAGAGTAAAGGGGGAGAATCCCCTCCCTCGACCTGCTGGCCACGCTTCTTTTGATGCAGCCCAGGATACAGTTGGCCTTCCGGGCTGCGAGCGCACATTGGTGGCTCATGTTGAGCGTCTCATCAACCAACACCCCCAAGTCCTTCTCCTCAGGGCTGCTCTCAATCCGTTCTCCGCTCAGCCCGTATTTGTGCTTGGGTCTGCCCTGACCCATGTGCAGGACCTTGCACTTGGCCTTGTTGAACTTCGTGAGGTTCACACTGGCCCACCTCTCAAGGTCCCTCTGGATGGCTAGCCACAGTGCTTGTGCAGGGTCTGGAGTAGCTGCAGTGCCCATTGTGGCGGTTGGAGTAGCCACAGTGCCTATCGCAGAGGTTATCCATGGATGTGAAACATGCGCTGCGATCAAGCAAGCCAAGCAGTTAAAGCGTCTCTGGTACGGAGGACAATGGCCGAAATACAAATATGGGGAGGCCTGGCAGATTGATTGTATCCCACTCCCACAGACCCGCCAAGGCATGCAACTATTATAGAAGCAGAAGCATGATGCTTTGATTTTGTAAACAATAAACTCAAGGTAATTTTGTTTGGTTTCAATGAAAGCAGGATTGGCTTCTTAATTTTTACAAATCTAATTTTGACATATAGGACTCTGTAACTGTGCCCAGTTTCCATTATTCCTATAAACCCTTTTTATGTCAAAGCAAGATGGAACAACCCATTAAAACATCTTATAGGCACCCTTAGTATGTATACTAACATTGAGATGAATGTATACTAACTTGACAGAAAAAGAAAATTATTGTCAGATGTTCAGATCCCTTATGCATATTCCTGAAATTAAGTAGAAATAAAGAGAGATTTTTCCATTGTGATTTTAGACCAAGAACTTTGGGGTTTTTTTCTGTGTGACATTCATATTCTAATGACTACCCCATATTAAGTCAGAGTCAATATTACTCACAATTTTTCTTGAATAACATAATGGTTTAGCAGAAAAGAGTCCTTATCCAAGCCAAATGCTTTTCAGGTTGCACCATCTCCACTGCTGTTTCATTCCTCTCCACACCATTTGTGTTTGGGGCCATAAAGACTCCTCAAATTTGGGCTTATCCACCTGTGATCAAATCTTTGGGCTTATATCTGCGTGTGATTAGTTTCTTACAATGGTCACAGTTTTCATCTCCTTTCTTTGGGTTTAAAAGTTTAGGAATAGTGATGGTGAAGTTGAGAAGGAAGTGGTTTATCCGATTAAAAAATATTCATGCATCGTCCCATTTAACTATGACACAAAATAAAATCTTCTGTTAAACTGTACATCCAGAGAACTTTGCTGACATGTGAGAGACCCAGTTTCATGACCCTGCTTCAAATAAATCAATATTATTTAGAGTAACTGGAACTGATTTAACATAAAACCAGGGAGAGATCTCTGCTTGGCTTCTAAATTGGTTTGTTGTTCTGGCATTCAGTAACACAAATCAAGGTTCTCATTTTTGCTTTGCCCTACAATTTTACACATCCTATCTAGGAGCCCTTATTAATAGATTGTGGGGGTGGTTCTTTCTCCTTTTTTTGGCCTTTGCAGAGCTGACAAAGCTTTCCATAAAAAGAATACAACAAGCTATGGTCTATGGCCTGGATTTTAACTTCCATAAAACTGAGAAAAAAAAAAAAAAAAGGTCCTTCTTGGTTCCACCTACAATGAAGTATAACTATTACAAGGAGAGAAAAAAACTCGATGAAATGGCACACCTTACACTGAAAGATTTCCAAGTATTCCATCACTACATTTACAGAAACTTGTTTTAAATTCAACTTTTTGAAAAGTTGCTCTTTTCCACAGTTTTCTTACTTTTCATAAAGCTTAAGAGAGGAAGTACAATTTGGACTATGACTATGCTCCTATAAATTGATCTACCAGGACTGAAGAATGTCAGCGATCAGCAAGCAAAGTACAAAACCTCTGTAAAGAAAAGATGCTCCCTTTCAAACTCTTAACTGGTAACAGTTTTTTTAAAACAAATAAGGATAGATAACAGTAATAAATAAACAGGAAATAGAAATGTAGTACCTGGCATGCGCTTGATCTTTCATCCACAGTTTTCCTGGTACACAAAGTGTAATGGAAGCTCTAGACATTCAACACGCTCAAAAATCTGGTCACTTAGGCTAGAGACTAAATACAGAGCTGAGTGCGCAGCACCGAGTTATAAATGCTGTTTGTCAACATCTTCCAACAAAATGTTATTTGGTTTTGCGATTGCAGTTCCTTTTTCCACCTTTGTAGTTTTGTGCATGGCAGAGTTTGCCTCCTACCAGAATCTATTGTTGAGGAAGTTATGTCCTTTTCTGACGGAAAGAAATTCTTATGTTCTGGGAACCAAGGACTGGAAGGCCGAATAAAAGCTATGACCTGGATCCCTATGGCCTGTTTGCACAATCTTTTTTTAAAATGCTTCCACTATCAGTGGCTTGGCATCAAGCAGTAGGCTAGTAGGAAGGAAAGCATAACAGAGTCTGAGGCCACCTAGAAGAGAGATCCACAGCTTTCTTCTGTGGGAATCATTTTTGAGGTATTTTAGCATTTTCCAGCTGGACCTGGCATGCAGGTTTACTCACACCACTTTCAGACTTCCCCCACAGGGTCCAGATTACTGTCCCTGTGTGTTTACGTGATTACCAGGGTCAGCTGTCCCTCATCCTTCTTCCATGTTGATATAGGAACCCAAGGTGGATTTTCGGTGCAATACTCAATATCTTCTGGTCTATCAGTTTCATGTGCTAATGTTCTGATAAGTGTTCCGCTGAAGATGGGAGAGGGACAGCTGAATGACTTACAGAGCTAACCAAACTATCTGCATCTCATCTCCATCCACAACTCCTCTTTGTCACTTTAGCAGCTCAGGTGTGCACCCCTCACAGAGAGTTTGATATTTGTGCTGATGACTTGCTTCTCTGGAGTCAGCACTAAGTGGCAGATGAATAGTCTTAAGAATTACCTCCCCAGGAGATACTGGTATGGTGTGTGGATCAAAAATTTTACAGACTTTGTAGCTGCATGGAATACAACTGTTTTTTCCTCCATAAGGAGACTTACCAGGTCCTCTGGATTTCCTGGGAGCTGGAAATGGAAGGGGGATGCACCAACCCTTCCCTGAAAGTATTTATCTCCTTGTTTTTGCAGCAGCATCCTGATCAGATGGAGGTTGGCTGCCCAGAACGAGAAGTCACCTGAAGACCCAGGATGATTCCCAGTAGCTGATGGTCTGTTACAAGGCTGACTTTTTCCACTGGTTAAGAGATGCTATAATGAGCTGCTGGAGGAAGATGCTCTTCCCATATGCCTTCTAATGTGTTGGGAAGGATCTAGACTTTTTTGTTTTTATTTTTCATACCAGGGCTTTTCATGCTAACATGATTCAGTGCAATTCTGCAGATTTTCTTTCACGGTGTATTGGGTTTGCGCGGCCAGGTTTTGGTAGCAGGAGGGCTAGAGGGGTGGCTTCTGTGAGAAGCTGCTAGAAGCTTCCCTTATGTCCAGTAGAGCCAATGCCACCAGCTCCAAGACAGACCCACAGCTGGCCAAGGCCAAGCCCCTCAGCAACAGCGGTAGCACCTCTGGGATAACAGAGTTAAGAAGGGGGATAAAGTCCTGCACAACTGCAGCCGAAGAGAGGAGTGAGAGTACGTGGGAGCAACAACTCTGCAGACACTAAGGTCAGTGAAGAAGGAGCGGGAGGAGGTGCTCCAGATGCTGGAGCAGAGATTCCCCTGCAGCCTGTGGTGAAGACCGTGGTGAAGACCATGGTGAGGCAGGCTGTCCCCCTGCAGCCCATGGAGGTCCACAGTGGAGCAGATATCCACCTGCAGCCCATGGAGGACCCCACGCTGGAGCAGGTGGATGTGTCCCTGAAGGAGGCTGTGACCCTGTGGGAAGTCCACACTGGAGCAGGCTCCTGGCAGGACCCATGGAGAGAGGAGCCCACACTGGAGCAGGTTTGCTGGCAGGACTTGTGACCCCCATGGGGGACCCATGCTGGAGCAGTCTGTTCCTGAAGGACTGCACCCCGTGGAAGGGACCCCACACTGGAGCAGAGGAAGAGTGTGAGGAGTCCTCCCTCTGAGGAGGAAGGAGCAGCAGAGACGACCTGTGATGAACTGACCGCAACCCCCATTCCCCGTCCCCCTGTGCCACTCGGGGGGAGGAGAGAGAGAAATTGGGAGTGAAGTTGAGCCCAGGAAGAAGGGAGGGGTGAGGGAAGGTGTTTTAGGATTTGGTTTTATTTCTCATTACCCTGCTCTGATTTGATCGGTAATAAATTAAAGTAATTTCCGCAAATCGAGTCTGTTTTGCCTGTGACGGTAACTGGTGAGTGATCTATCCCTGTCCTTATCTCAACCCACGAGCCTTTCATTATATTTTCTCTCCCCTGTCCAGCTGAGGAGGGGAGCGAGCACCTGGCGTCCAGCCAGGGTCAACCCACCACACACAGTTTTACAACATAATGGGTTACTCACACTTTTATTACTGAGAAATAATATATGTACTAATAACCCCATGTTTATAGGGAAGTTTTTAGAAAAGTCTAAAAAAGAAAAACATGTCCTGAACTGAGAATTTTTCATTAATTTGAATGAAGAACAACTGCAGGCAGTGCCCTGCTCACAAAGCAGCTAAACCTCTGCATTTGGTAAACTTCTTGATGGGAAAGGCACCATTTTTTGCCCCTTAGCTTCCTCTGGACACTTCTGTAAGAAAAATGAGACGCATCCCTCAGAATTGCCTCAGAAACCAAATGAAAATATTTTTTGAATGTATTAGCTTTGAAGAGAAAATCTTCAGAGAAAGCTGTGCCACAAAGAAAGCGACTGGATAGAGGCTCAGAGCCAAAGATAGGTCTGTTTTGAGTTACAATAGGGTTAGAGAACACCCTGTTGTGAATACTGCTTGACCTAGAAGGTACAGATTTTGGAAGGAGAAATGGGAGAAGAAAGCAAATAGAAAACATAAGAGAGACAGTCAAGAGCAAAACACAAAGAAAGAAAACTTAAAATGTGTATGGAGGAAGATGGAAAAAGAAATAGACACAAAATCTCTCAAGAAAATCTATCATATTATGTTTTTTAATGGTATGAACTAATGGTGTGAACGTGATAGAAGCAAAAAAAGAAATGTCACTTTTTTCCAAAATAAAATGTTAATTCTTACTCTAGAATTACTCTATGTGCAATACATGGACTGAGATTTTAACATCATCGCATGTAACGTAACAACTTTTTTTTTTTTTAAAATTTTAGGCTGCTAAAGGATACGTAAGTGCTTCATATACTGAGTAGGGTATAAAAACAGTAGCATGCTATTTGTACTTCGTTATGTATCACTATGTGAAAATGGGAAAACAACTTTCTAAAACTGCTCACATCTTCTCTTATCCTTTAATTATCAAATGTTTTGAAAGGAATAGTGATTATAAACAAAAAAAAAATCTATTTTAATATCTGGCTGCCATATAGAGTATTAATAAAGCATTGCAATGATTACTTACTGCTTAAGTTCAGTTGAAGCATACCGCTAATGAACAATGAAATTTTGATCACTATTACTATTGTCAGTAAATTTATGCAAAGGATTTCCTTAACCATGCCAAAAGTAGACATAAATCTTTGAAATAAAACATTTTCATGGAAAGTATAACACCCTAATTAATACACTAAGAATATTGTATTTGGTCTGATCCAGGCTAATTTGTTGCTTAAGGACAATTGTGTAGTTTGCTAATAATTTGCTAAACACCCATATCCAATAACATTTTTTCACATAAGCCTGATCCCTGCCACACACATGCATGTTTACTGGAAAACCACATACTACTATTACTTTAATATTATTTACTTCTTAAATTGAGTTCTGACCTGCTACCACAAATTAGATGTTTGAAAGTGAAACACCTCAACTTCAGTTTGATCATTTCAGTCTCTAGTTTTTTCAAGGTACTCCTGCTTTTTAAAGTTGGCAGTGGGTTTGTGTCCCCTTGCAGAATTACGTGCATGTTGACTACCTTCCGGATGGCGTTTTTGAGTAATACCAGCTTGAAAACAACCTTGCTGAAAGGTTGCAAAGATAACTTTGTTCAACAATCATGACAATGCTTCTTTGTAAACATTGATGCTGCAGTAATCCAGTGGGACAGTTTCACCCCTGGTGTAGGCCCACGGACAGTCCTGTCTCTAGTGGAAAAGAATTGCAGCAGGAATTAATTTGGCCGAGTAAAATAACTCTCTCTTGATTTAAAGTGAAGGTTTACATCTAACTCCTTATAGTTCTATATAGAGTTAGCTGGTTTGTTTTAGGATATTTCTGGCATGGCATGGGAGACTTCTCATTGTAAGTGCTATTCCTACCATACGTCCTACTGGGCCTCCGTCTGTCCTCTCCCAATTTCATTTGGTTTACGTGACTCTTGGCTCTCTAAAAAGTGCTGCTTCTCTTGCAGTAATTCATAGTTGATGTAGAGATGTAATATTTCATAAAATTATTATCCGTGTTACATTATAAAATGTGAACGCTGCTGCAGCTACACTTTTCTTGACGTAGAACAGTCACTGTTTGACTAACTCCGTCAAGACGCAGTTGTTATTCTCAGCTTCAGTGTTCCTGAACTGTAACCCATATGTGAGAGCTTTCTTTCTGACTTAATCATCTCGAAGTTAGCAGTCCAGAGACTTGCAAATGTTTTTTAAATTCAGCTTTGTTGTTACTGCCCATGTCAGTCCTAGCCGTAGGAGGAAAGTTACATTCGAATTCGTATGTTGTTCTTACAGAATTCTGCTGAGACCCTCACATATGCAGTTATGGTATTATTTTTATACCTTTGCCAGTTCTTCAATATTTCATCTTCCCAAATAATAGACTACATGCAATGTTGCCAGAATCCTGTCATACACAAGGGCCTTTGATCACGTCACACTATTTTTGTCAAGCTTGTGCACAGTCAAAGAATGTATTGACTGTGCAGCCTTAGCCTTCGTACGCAAAGAGCATCAGGACGAAGCTCCTGTTTGCAGTCAGGGGTTGCCCTGCAAAGTTAGAGCCATCTGGGAACTACCTGATAAAGTCTAGTTGAATTTTTAATCTGCAAAACAGGCAGAAGGACTATTCTGAACAGACTGACTAACTTTAAATTCAGCTCAGTGGAACAGTTTCACCTTTCCATGATGAAACACAGATCTGTTCCCTTTCTATTAAGCAACTTCATTCACATTGACCTCAGCCTTTGGATTCTTCTCTTAAATACAACAGATTAATTACTTCGTTCTCCAGTGTTGCAGTTCAGTGTTGCAGGACTATAACCAACACAATCCTGGATCTAATCAAAATACAACTTTCAATGCAGTGACTTTCACAAAACCAAACCCTCTAATACTGAAAGAGACACGAGTCCAAAAAGGAGTGATAATGAAATAAAAGCATGCTGTACATTCAGATAAAAACCTAGATGCAACTGCATCAGGTTATGCATACATAGTAGTGTTGTAAGCTTAATACTTGCTCTTTGGCAACATTTGTTAATATAAATTAATAATTTAACCGTAGAGCTTTACAGTCAGTGCAAATAGACATAAAATTGAACAGTTCTGTTAAATAAAAGCAAAAGAAGTACCAAAGATTAACTGTTATAAGAGATACCAATTTTAAGCACTGTAATTTGTTTCTGTGGATAATTTAGTGTTCTGGTAAAGATATCTCTAGATCATGACACCAAGAATAATGGCTTGCCTTGTCACCAATCAAAATTCCCCAGTGTTCTATTAAATGAAATAAAAGCACTTTATAATCTTAAGGAAACTTGAGCAACCAATTGTCAGGGAAATGATTTATTATAAATAGTAAAGGACTGGTTATTTATCAAGTAAACTGCAACATTAATCTAGTTTAATTTGTATTTTAAGTATTTCTGCCTGAAACAGTCTCCAGCAACTCATTTAAATGCAACCTAAATTACAATTAGAATAGGAATACCACCAAAATTACATTTGTCTTGGCTAACTATAATCCAAAAGCTCATTTGGAAGCACCTGCAAGCAGCATTTGTTGCCAAATAGAGAAGGCAAGATTATGTTTCATTTGACACAATAAATTTTCTAAAGTACAGAATTTAAAACATTTGTAGAACAAAGAACTTCTTGTAACCATGGCTGATTATAATTACGAGTAGTTCGGCACTGCTGAGGTACCTTGGAATGCTCATTGTTTAACCTGGAAACAATCTGAACTAAAACATAGTGTTAGTATTGCCTGAGAATATGCACGAAGAAAAGAGTCTCACTGGCTTAATCACTAGAATTTCACCTTTGGGAATAAGTAAAAGTATTGTGATTAAAAAGTTGTTATGCTAAAACAGTTTGAAGCAAAATAAATAAATAAGCAAATAAAATAAAAATCCAGCAAGAAAAAACCCCAGTAAACCAGTAAAAAAAAAAAAAAAGTAAAAAAAATCAGTAAACAAAACCAAAATACTGAAAAAAATAACTTTCTCTCAGAAAGTACATGAATTGGCTATCTTTTGTGAATAAATAACTCATAAAGGATGAATTGCAGACTTAAAGTAAACAGGTGCAAGGTGGCAATACCTTACCAGAATGTTTAATATGCTGTTTATTGGACTTTCCCTTTTTTTTTTTTAAAAAAAAAAAAAAAGCTTCAAATACAATATAAGATACAGAAAATGTAGTATCGTTGTACCAAATACTAAAGAATATTCAAGGTTTCAAGATAGACTTATTTTTCCAAGGTTATATGCCTGTGACTAGCCATAGCAGTCTTCACTAGCATCACGTATTCTCTCTCAAAAACACGAACAAAAAGCTCATGTGTATTTCTGTCCAAACTTTATATCCAGAAACTTTTATGCCAGTCTTTCAAAATCACAATTCTTTTATCCATACTAAAACAACAGTTAGTTTTAATGCCACCACCAAAAGTTGAAAAGCTACCTGCAGAACAATTTAGTTAATTTGCTGGGAAATGACATCAGTAAGTTTGTACCAATCGCAACCTTTTGCGGGGATGAGTTTGTGAGGGCAGACGTGGTCTGCGCTTCCTTGCAACCTTGTAATACTACCTGTAAGAAAGCGTTCGTGTTGCTAGATCAATTTCCTTGCCATATGAAGTTTGCTGTACCTATGTATTCTGAGAAGTGAGAGGAGTCAGGGGCTTCACACTGCACGGACAGTCCAGAAGAATCGTTACTGTAGCATGAGTCATTTTTTCCTCTTCACATATGTGCCAGTTTGGATCCCATCAAATCTAAATGGCAAGTAGTGCTCCCTCAAGTTGAGATTTCCTACTGCATCAGTCACAACTGAAAGGCCCATTCTCCCAGATTTGGCCTCTGATGCAGCAGGTGATTTTTTTTATCGGTGAATTATGCCCTGGATGGTGACAGGGTTGTGACTGACTTCTTTTGCTAGACCATATTAAAGCCACCAGCTAAACACTGGGAGAGTGTGACATGGGTTAGATGGAGAAGCCTCCTGCTTGTCTGATGCTTAGCAGAGTCAGAGCCGTGAGGGGTTTTAAGCAGTGTCAATACTCCAGAGACATGGGCTTAATCAAATAAACCCAGCCAAGTACAACACTACCTTACTCAATAACGATCAAAGTCAAAGAAATCTGTCCTTACTGCTTCTTGCTGTCATGGCATCTATCTTGATCACCACTGGTTATTATAGAAAACACAAAGATTAATTGAAGTTTACCAAGAAGCCTGATTGACACTTCTCAGGATTGTCTTGTAATGATCAGCCAATTGTCTATATATGAATTGATAGACAAGGCTTTAGTTAAGATCTCAGAGTCCAAGGGCAGTTCTGTGTGTTAGTAAGATCGGCTCAGTTGTGAATCTCAGGTACACTTCTCATAGCTCAGATGTATATTGATATGATGTAAAACACCTCTAATTCGAAAACATGGCTCTGAAATGATAGAAATGGGTATTGCCATTCAGAAGCCGTGGTAACATAGGGAGTGTTCAGTTTCCTCCGATCTAGGATATTATGAAGTTTCCTCTTCTTCAGAAAAAGGAAATAAGAATTTGTGCTTACACATCTGTTTGATCTCTTCTACAACTGCAAAGTAAATCAAAGTAACCATTTCTTTTTATAAGAGTTACTGCAATGAGATGTTTGCCATTGCTGACCATGATTACTGTTCAAGTATCAACTGTAGTCGCTGACCATGTCCAGTGGAACCCAGGTTTCCAAAAGTCAGCTCCAGGATGGTTTTAATGTGATTCATGCTCATGTCATGAAACTGCAGACTGGGCAATCAATTCTTTTAAGAACAGACAGATAAGATACTGTCCTCACCTGGAATCTCAGACACCTTTAAATAGGTGTCTGAATTGTGACTCCCGTGGTCATGGATCAAGCATTCTAAAAACTCTTTCGTTACACAGATGATCCATACGAACACTAAAGAGCTGACGATAAAGATATGAATAACCTGGGTACATTCTCTTGGATCACTGTTGCCTTAATTTTAAGCTCTAAATTATTTTCAAGAGCTGCTTTTAGAAGATCTGTAGGTTATTAGCAGCCCGACAGACTAAAATTCCTAAAAAGATGGGAAGGAATGAATTTTCTCCTGAGCCACACTTCTCTGTGGCAAGATATTCCTCTAAATACAATAAAAACTATCTGAATAGACATCACCCATAGGTGGTGGGAAACGTGTTGGTTTTTTCCAAGATGTGTGTCAGAGCTTCAGTTCAGGACTTCAAAAAAGCGAAATCTCAAAGATGACAACAGTTGCAGCAATCCACAGGTGGCCTGTTTGCCATCACTTATGTGTTGGACCTCACTATAGCATGCTTTCTGGATTTTAGTTTTGTGATTACTGCTGCCATATCTGGTATGTCAAGATGGACAGTGTTTTTAAGGGCATATTTTGGTACCAGGAAGAACTTGCTTGTCTAGGCTGGTATACTGGGTTTCAGCAGTGAATCCTTTTCTGTTATTTTCTCTGCCTTTTGTTATTGTTCCACAATGTTTTAATGAATTAGCTTCGCTTGACTTTTCGCTATAAGTTGGATGCATTTGTACTGATTTATAAATATGGCACTAAGCCTGTGAAACTGAAAATGCGATCTCTTGGTCATAGAGCTGATGCTGATGAAATTAATGTCAAAGTCGTAGACTCCAAACTGCAGCTAATTATAAACATGCTGGTATCCATGGTCACAATGCTTTTTATATTTCTTCCCTTTGGAATTACAGATGTCTTATTCTGAAGTAACAGTAACTGTTAAAGCTTCTTACATTTTGGCTGAAGGACAGTAATAGACAAGAATAGCTCAAGTGCTGTATCTGAGTATTCAGGTGCGGGATGAAAGAGAGCAAGAGCAATGGCTGTAACACTTGTCAGGGATGTGTACCATTTTGGGGCAGAAGATTTACCTGCTATATTTCTTGATTAATGATGTGAAGCAATTATGACAGACTAATTTCAGTCATTATCAATAGCTGAAGGCGGGAGTGGGGTGGAATATCCGTGTCTATCCCTGAGTGGTCTCTAACTTATTTGGGGGAGCAAGGGTCTAACATACCCAGAAAAAGATGTTTATGAAAGAAACAATACTTTTTGTCTTCAAAGATGGGATTTGAAATTATACTGATCCAAACTGCGTCTTCTTGCCATGAGCAATAAGAAAAGTTTCAGTGCCATCCTGACCTTTCCTTTGCACTAACGTACGAGGTGTGTATATATATGCCTCTAAGAAAAGGCTATCCGAGAGTTTATGAACTTGCATACTTAAGGTACAAAGGTATGTACAATGGAATCTACACCGAACCACATGCAAAATTGAATTTTTTTCCATGAAGTGGGACAGCATACTGAAGTGACAGATTTAATACTCAGTGCTAGATTTAAACCCACTGTACAGGTCTGCCCCTTTCTCCTGAGGTTTCCCATCACCAAGACAATTTATCCTAAGAGGCAGGAAATGAGAAAGGAAGCCTGGGGAACGCTGAGTGGGGAGGAATAGGGTACATGGCCTTCGTTACCAGGCCAGAACAAAGGGGTATCAAAATGCACCCTAAAGCATATCTACCGTGTAGACCTTTATGCTGCGAGTTGCTCAGTGTAATTAATCTATGTAAAAATGTGTCCTAACAGAAAATGTCTATTGATATTATCCAGGACAGGTCAGTATCATGTCTGGTAAACAACTGGATATTCTGCTTCACATAATAGGTAGTTAAACTGTGAAACTATTTGTCACAGAACATTCTGGATATTAAAAAAAGTACATGGATTCAAAAAGTGATTACACAAATGTACTGGAATCTCAGTTAAGGACTTCACGTTGGTGATTATGAAAAGACTTGGCTCTCTTCCTGGCCCCTGCAGCTGAAATGGTGCACTCGGGCTCAGTTTGAAAACCCAGCGCCACACTGGATGCTAAGCACCTGTAAGCTGTTCCAGTGCCATAGCTGTACCACAGGTAGAAAGCTCACCTCTTTCCTCTGATCCTGTGTGGCTTTTTCACAATGCAGTGTTTTGTAACTGTGCATTAATTTATACACTAGCAAATGTACCTGAAATACTTAGCTAAAGAAAGTAAGTGCAAGTTGCTCATTGTTGGCTCTTGGCTGAGACCAGGCACAAAATGATTATTGTGAAGAGACAGTGGGGTCCAGCTAATTGAACCTCTCAGTATCTCTCCTCGGAGAAAATTCATAACTATCGATGCTCACACTATCCACTGAAAGGTCACAATCAAAGAATGGATGGCTGTGGGTTACATCAAATTTTCATCTTACTCAGGCTGGTAGCACCGAATGTTCGTTGAACTTCCCAGCTTTTTTTTAATGTTAGCTTTGTAGAGTTAAAAATTTACATTAAATTTAAAAAATCCTTATTTCATAGAATGTACATAAGTGAAGTCCCAATATTAGCATTCACAGAAGTGTTAATTCCAGTTAAACAACTGTAAATTAGACATACATGGAGAAAAAAAATGAATGGAGAAGTTATTCTACTCTGTCTTTAGATGTACTCCCCAGCCTTCCTGATTGTTGATACTACTGATGGAAGATCCTGTTCCAGGCTTTTCTCGTAAGGAAGATCTGTTCTTCATTACTGCCTTGAACTTCTTCCATTTACTTGCCAGGATTTTTCTAGGAGCTACAGCTTCCAGCTAGCTCTGTTTCAGTCTGAACCAGTTTCCCTTAAAAACTGATAATACATTTTAGGCCATGAGAGAAAATGGATTACATCTTTCTACAGCTTTTCTTTTGCTGTAGTAAGTGACTACTTGAAAATCTGTACTTAACCTTTACAACAGATTTTATGGTAGTGAGTTCCATAATTTAATATAAAGCTTTATATGAAATGCTTTCTTTTAAATCTATTCCGATAATTTACTTGGATTAGATTTGATTTTGTGTTACGAAAAATAATGAATATTGCCTCTTCTCTAGAGTACTCATTTATAGATTAGCCTATCTCCTTCTCAGTGGTTTTGGGTTTTTGGGGGGGGGAGGGGGTGTTTGAGATTTTTTTCTTTTTAAAACTAGAAAAGCTACTTAGTGTTTAACATTTTTTCTTCAACTTATCAATGTCACCACAGAAGCAAGCATCCAGGGCTAATGAAGTATTTGAGCTTTGTAATATTAGTAATAAGGTGAAAGGATAGCAGAATAAAGTATTTAAAAACAAATGAAGAAAAAAAACATCTAATGAGACAATGCTAGAAAGCAAAGCCAAAAAACTTAGCTATTTGAATAATTAACTAAAAATACTGTGAAGTAAATGTGTATAGATTAGTCAGACATTAGAGCTAGACTTTGAATAATGGAGGGCAGTTGAGCAAGCAGTAGGAAACAAAAAAAGTCAACGTTCATGCACAACAGCACATGCTGGGATCTATACTTGTGCCTAATCACCACTTGTGTGGGTAAAATGAACAGCATTCACTCAAAACCACATAACATGTAATGATTTTTTTCTTAACATTTAGAAGGGCTAAAAAAGGCAATTATGCTAGAATTTATTAGATTGGTCCCCCCTTCTGCCCCATGCATCCTTTTATCAACTTGTGAAGTCATGACATGAAATACTCTGTTGAGTCCTGTTCAGGACTTTCATAGTAATTTTTAGTAGCTGCAAGACCTAACTGCCAAAAAATAGCCTTATTTCAGTCATTGCATTTAGTTTCTTTATCTAGGAAGAGGAGGACGACTTCCTAGTTCAGGTGATGGAGAGCCCAACCAGAGGAGAGGCACTGCTGGACCTGTTGCTCACTAATGTGGAAGAATTTATCGGAGGGGTCAAGACTGGAGGTAGCCTGGGCTGCAGTGATCACGCCCTGGTGGAATGCTCAATCTTGAGGGGTACAGGATGGGTAAAAAGTAGAGTCAGGACCCTAAACCTCAGAAAGGCAAACTTTCGGCTGTTTAGGGTGCTAGTATGTGGGATCCCTTGGGAAAGTGCCCTCAGAGGCAAAGCATTGAATGAGAGCTGGGAGATATTAAATCATTTTTCTTAGGGTGCAAGAGCTCTCAATCCCGATGTGCAAGAAGTCGGGCAGGGGAGTCCGGAGGCCAGCTTGGCTAAGTCAAGACCTCTTAGCCAAACTAAACCACAAAACCAAAATGCATAGGCAGTGAAGGCAAGGATACACATCCCAGGGAGATTATAGGGATATGGCCCAAGAGTGCAAGGAGGGGATCGGGCAAGTCAAAGCACGGCTGGAGCTGAAGTTGGCTTGGGATATGAAAAACAACAAGAAGGGTTTCTTTAGTTACATAGGACAACAAAGGAAGATGAAAGAAACTGTATCCCCCATAATGAGCTAAATGGGAAACCTGGCTACAACCGGCATGGGGAAGGCTGACATACTCAACAACTTTTTGCCTCAGTCTTCACCAGCAAGTGCTTTAGTCACGCCACCCAATTCACAGAATCCAAAGGCAGGGACTGGGAGGATGAAGTACTGCCCACCATAGAAGATCAGGTTCAAGACCATCTAAGAAACCTGAACGTGCACAAGTCCATGAGACCTGATGATGTGCATCTGAGGGTCCTGAGGGAACTGGTAGATGAAGTTGCTAAGCCACTCTCCATCCTATTTGAAAAGTTGTGGCAGACTGGTGAAGTTTCCACTGACTGGAAAAGGGGAAACATAACCACCATTTTTAAAAATGGAAAAAAGGAAGACCTGGGGAACTACAGGCCGGTCAGTCTCACCTCTGTGCCTGGCAAGATCATGGAGCAGATCCTCCTGGAAATGCTAAGGCACATGGAAACACAGAGGTGATTGCCAACATGGCTTCACTAAGGGCAAATCATGCCTGACAAATTTGGTGGCCTTCTACGACGGGGTTACAGTGTCGGTGGATAAGGGAAGAGTGACTGACATCATCTACCTGGACTTGTGCAAAGCATTTGACACTGTCCTGCATGGCATCCTTGTCTCTAAAATGAAGAGACATGGATTTAACAGATAAATCACTCGGTGGATAAGGAATTGGCTGGATGGTCGCACTTAAAGAGCCGCGGTCAATGGCCTGATGTCCAAGTGGAGACCAGTGACAAGTGGCGTTCCTCAGGAGTCTGTACTGAGACCAGCACTATTTAACATCTTTGTTGGGGACATGGACAGTGGGCTCGAGTGCACCCTCAGCAAGTTTGCAATGACACCAAGCTGAGTGGTGTGGTTGATACACTAGAAGGAAGGGATGCCATCCAGAGGGACCTTGACAGGCTAGCGAGGTGGGCCAGTGCAAACATAATGAAGTTCAACAAGGCCAAATGAAAGGTCCTGCACCTGGGTCTGGGCAATCCCAAACATGGATACAGGCTGGGGAATGAGTGGATTGAGAGCAGCCCCGAGATGATCTTTAAGGTCCTTTCCAACCCAAACCATTCTATGATTCTATACAACCCGTTATTTTTCTATGAACTGAAAAACCATTAAAGTTCCTACTTCAGTAAACTGAAATCTGGTTAATAAAAGGCATACTTTATTTCCCAAGGTTATAATCACTATTGATATGCAAGAGTAGAATTTCCACCTTCAATTTGAGGTTAATTTCAGACTATTTGTGTAAAATTGGGCAAATTATCATTTGTCCACCCATGGACTACAATAACAAGGGCTATATAAAAGCACATTAGGATGACACAGAATACCAGCATTTAATCAGAAAGTAACTGTCAATTGACATAACTTAGAAACTGTAGAAATCAACAGAACGAAGATCTGTCATAAGCCTTGATAAACTAGATCTGAAAAAGTGAAGACAGATACTGTTAGGCAATATAGCATTACACAATATGGGCTGTTTAGGACGCGTGCAGTTGTAGAGTTGCACACTCAACATCTGTAGCCCTTTCCACAGAATGATGTGTCAGCTTTCCTAAGTGTTTATCTCAAAGCCAATAAATTTGTTTGCAAAGGCTCTGGAAAAAAACCCACATTCTTGAGATGATACTTCACTGTTAGTTCCAAGTGTCTGCAAGGCCATGTACAGGAGGAGTTGAGTTATTTCAAATTTTGCCTCTATAGAGTGCAACAAAATACAAGGAAATTGAGAAGAGTTAAAGCAATCTAAGAAATGAACATTAAAATGTTATGTATAAAGTATGCTTTTTAACGTAAAAAGGACTGTTAAACTCCTTTACTTTGTCTATTACCTGAATTTCCATCTTATTAAAGCAGCTGGAAAAAAACCCTCCACAATGCAAATCTTGACATCGCTTGCCCTAGTACTGAAAGCCAACTGTAAGCTTAACTGCTCATTTTTGTCTTTTTTCGTATTTCACACTTTAACCAAATATACACTTTATTAAATATGAAAAAATTAATCAAATCATTCAACAAGAAGAGGTTGCAGATATGAAAAAAGCTTATCATAAAATGTAAGGATATCTTAGCCCGCAAGGAAGTGTACTGGTGCTTTGTTTTGTTTTAAAGTAAAGATGTAGGTCACGCTACACGTGAAAGGCTTCTAGGCGTATTCTGTTTGGATCTTCTGGGTGTCTCAGGGCAATTCCATATCGCAGCAGCAGCTCAATATAAGGTGGCCAAAATGAGTCATTGATAGTTGTGTAGGGTTCATGTGGTGTGCTCATTAATTTGTTTATAAGAATCTGGAAGACCAAGAGGATAAGATTTAGGAAATGAGCAAAACAGCTAGATTTTTATCTCCTTTAACCAAATTTATACAAATGATTCTAATGCGACACTTTTGTAAGCAATATAAGAAATACAAGACTACAGGAAAAATACCAGACCTGTTCAAGGTAGAAGTAAAACAAAGAATTTCCAATTAACTTCATTACATCTTTTTTTGATGAAAAATTAGAATCAGAATTCTCCTTTTATCCAGACTAAGTTTTTCACTATTTGTCAAAAATTCTTAGTGGATTTTAGATAGTGTAACTGTAAATACCTAAAAAGCCTGAACACAAAGGTGGCAAATCCTTATATAATTAATCTTTAAATCAGTACCTGTTAATTTAAGATTAAAAGCATTAAATAAGAGGCAAAGCTAGATTTTGGGGAATCACTTGCCTCAAAACCATAATGACTTAGTGTCAACGAATAGTATTTCTCCCTCACTCTTTCAGATTTTAGCAGAGAAGAATGTCCATCTTACAATTTTTCTAAACTTCACCTCACTAATAAACTAAAAAAAAAAAAAAATTCTGTCTTCTTAGATTGAGAAGAATTCTTTTTCCTGTATTTTGTGTCCTTCTGTAGATAGTGTCAGAAATAAATAAGTATGCACCTGTGAAAAGTTAAACATCATAGTCTTAGTTTAACTTCACTACGTTTGCATATCAAATTTCAATCTCAAATGGATTACCCAAATTCTTAGTATCGCTTCTTGTTTGGGCATGACAAGCACCTTACAAAATTCCCCTCCTCTTGATACTTCCTTACTTCTCCTTTGTTCCTTATCTAAATATAGAATTAGGTTAAAGGAGTTAAAATCAAAGATCAGTTTTGACATTCTTTTTCTGGTTTTGGAGACTATGTTTATGCCTTTGTAATATTGCTCATGGGGAATATTGCAGACATTACAGATGAAATAATCTTACCCAGCCCATGGTGCTCTCTCTATTCATCCCAGATATTTCATCTTTCTACTCAGAGCTTCTAAATGTTATAGCTTTCCCAATTTCAGTAGGTACAAAATATTCTGTGTGCCTCTCTGCTGCTAAAGAAAAACTCAAAATCCTCACTACCAGACTTTACTCTTTTTTCACCCATTGCTATTAGAAAAAAAACCAAAGCCAAAAACCAAACACCTGCTTTTCTTTTTCAGAACATTCCAAAGAATTGTTGCAGTTTATGGAGACTGAGGAGACATGGTTAGGAACACATGCACTGATTGTAATTCTGTGAATAAATTACATTTTTTACAACAGCAACTCCTAAATCCATAATTATAATATAAAAATGACTTTGCATTTGTCTCTTTAAGAAACTATTATCTGTATCTAAGAAAACACTTTTGAAATTTAACAGGCACTTGAAGCTAGAACCAAGTTGCTCAACTAAAAAAACCCCATAAAACAAAGATAAGGGACATTGACAGTTCACGCCAAGATAGTTAAAATTAAAAATAAGTCTGAATTTTTGGAAGTAGTATGCTCTTCCAAATGGAAATCAGACATTACTTGGATATGTTCACATTTTGAGGAGATTAACAATGTCAGAAAAATATGAAGGACAATTTTAAAGCATTAGAAGAGCTTTAAAATTTTAATTCCATAGGGAATGTAGTTATTTCAAATTCCCTTTTCAAGTTCTGCCTTATTTGGCATTAATAGGCAT
Source organism: Phoenicopterus ruber ruber (assembly GCA_009819775.1). NCBI lineage: Eukaryota > Metazoa > Chordata > Aves > Phoenicopteriformes > Phoenicopteridae > Phoenicopterus > Phoenicopterus ruber. The sequence goes on from CM020246.1 coordinate 24,338,919, forward strand.
GCTGAGATACTTGAAGCATGTAAAATGACTTTGATGATGTAAGCCCAAAGTCTGGGCTTTAAACTAAAGTACAACAATGTCATAGTGACCAGATCATAGCATCTTAATACCAGAAAGTAGTTATTAATCAAGTTTTCCCTCAGGAAAAAACATCCCCCCCAGGAAGGTTCTAAGGGGGATGCTTTAAACATAGATGCTTACAGCTGCCTGAGCAGTGAGGACAGAGGAGGAACAGGAAATTTCACTTCAAATGCTACATTTAAGATAAGAAGGAACAATGCTAGTGAAAAGATTTTAATGCTCCTTCAAAATTATCCTTTGCAATTCAAATTCATAAACCGCACTGTGATTAAAAATACACACTAAGCAATGCTGGCATACTTACAAAATTGATTAGAAATGCATGAATCAGATTCATTGATTTCCTCATATGAGAAGATAATCCAGTTAATACATGAGACTACACATTAATTGGTCCTTCTATAACTATTATTGTACTGTATTTCAGAAATATTTTTTGAAACAGTACAAAATATAGCATGAAATTGAAAAATTGATTTTTTTAAGCATAGCATTTGTCTCTCCTAATATGAGCCACTAAGGGTCATAAAACTTCTTTGAAATTATCATTATAAAATTAAGAAATAAGGGATAATCATTCTCGCTCTTAAACTGAAGATTTAATTATCTAAATTACTGCCACATCTCATGTAAAAAATTGGGGTTTTGATAGGAATTAAAACAGGAATTTGACATAACATTCTTAAACATTATACTTTTTGATTAACAATCTTAACCATATGCCATATACTGTTATTCATCTTATTAATATATTATGATAAGATCTGAGTATTGGAAAATCCTCCAAATCTCTACATAACAAAACCAACTTACCTCTAAAATTTCATGCAGCGTTATCAGTTCTATAGCTGGCTCTTCAGAAGAATTCTGCAAAGATAACCACCCCCCAGCCAAATTAACAGAAACCAAAACTAAACAGTCAGGAAAAATGTTAATTGACAAAGAAAAATAATCACATAATTATTTGATTGCATAGTACGCAATAGATGAAAACTTTTACTTAGATTTAGTCATGACAAAAATACAAGGTAGTATTTAAATCATTCATCTATCAGTTCAATATCATACACTTTAAATGCAATATTTTTTTAATTCATTATTAAAAAAGATTAATTTTAAGTGATCATAGTATATCTACCTGGGGTTACATTTAAATAGAACCAAGTACATCATATTTATAAATGTAGTACAGTGCAAAACATTCTATGAATATGATCTGTCAGGAAAAAATAATGTTTTTCTTGAACTTTAGAAAAAAGTTTACAATGCAAATTTGACACAGCTCAAGACTTCAGTTCATAGTGCCTTAATATTTTTTCATTATTTGCCAATGAATATTTGTTTACTCTTGCTCTAACTTCAATTAAAAAAATTGGCCAAGCTTAAGAAATAGAATCATTAAAAAAAAAAGCCCTGGATAATATATCATTTGTACAGCAATCCATTAGAAAATTACTTGTTTTCATTTGTAGCAAGCAAATCAAGCCATTTGCCTATAAATTGATATGGATTCCTTATGCAACAATGCCAAAACTGCTTGTGCTGTTGCACAGTGAACCCGATTCTTTTATTTTTCAATTTTATCATTTTTCCCCCTTCTACTTCACATTCAACAAAATAAAGCAGATAATTCAGCACTGGTGGCTGCTTACTCAGCGCTGCTGTTGAATATAGCAACTTAGGTCCTAAGATATTAACACATGTGCAAGCACCTTATACAAACTCCACTTCTGGAACAGAAGAAGAATACAAGCAATAAAGAATTTGTGAAAGGCAAGTTCTGTCCCCGTTTTTCCCAGTCACAGTTCTTAATATTCTCACCTTCAGAAAGCCACAAGGGGGACATACTGCCTGCTGCATGGAAATCTTGCAAACCATGGAGCTAGGGCTCAATAATGCCTATCTTTGTGCCTTTATCTTGATACTAGCCTGAGGAAACAGAATCTAAGAAGCTGCAAAAGCTTCCTTGGAGCAATCAGGAAGATACTTCGTAGCCTCGGCTGTTTTATTTCCTTGGCCAAAAATACTACTTCGTAACTTAGGTAGTGGGTTCAATGTTCATGTTTCAAAGTTGCAGTTAGGTTATGACTCCAGTAATTACGAAAACTGATACACAAAGAATAAAATCCGAAGGATATTAGTGTAAAGAGGTTTGCACTCTCACAGAACTAACAAACTTATTTTGCTAGGTTTATAATATACCTTGTATATATTGTTTTGTAAAGTTAGATTACTTAAGTGTCACCAACATAATAAGTACCTTTAATTAATGCTTATAAAGTCACTTCTAAGCAGGATGCTCAGCATCTATTTTTAACCTGAAAGGCACCTTCTTCTTCCTTCCATGAGATAGACTGGCATAAAGAATATTCCTCAACATGAGACTTTTCATATTTCTTATATTAAAAAAAATGTGTCTTTTTAATCTGAGATTTAAAGTGCAAGATATTTCTTACCTCAAGCACTACCTATATTAAGGGTATACTAAAGGCCATGCCAACAGAAGCTAACCTGGGCTGCTGTGATTCAGTCTTCCCTGCCACTCCCAATCCCAGAGACAGGTGCCTGGTGAAAGGAGGGTGGAACCAGAACAGTGAGGCTTGAGGCTTGCAGTTCACACTAGTCTAGAGCCGTGCCCTACAGATGTCAGCCCCACATGTTTGCCCTCACACAGAACTACTGAGAACACAAGAAGCTTCCACGAAGTAAAGCAAAATTACTGATGTACAGAGTTAAGAGTTCAGCGCTTCTAGAGTGTTGAACCAAGCTGATAATAGATGTGAATAATGTGTTCCCCTGAATCAACATAGCAGCAAATTTCGTTGCTAATGCTGACAATTTGTGTTTCTGAGACAATAAAGAAAACCGTATAGGTGAAAATGGCTCTCTCCTGCCTTCACAGTTAATCACTTAGATGCAGATTACAGGGGACCTGCAGTTGAGCCACGGAGATCCAACTGAGTCAAACCATATAGAAGCAGCTATGAGTTCACAAGGAGTGAAAAAAAAGAAAAAGACTTGTCAGAAAACAAACTGTGTTTAAGAGTTCAGGAAATGCATAAATAAAATTAAAACTAAGACAAGATAAGACCTTGCTTGGAAATTTATCAAAATAAATTTTACATTTAAGTAAAATTAAAAAAAGGTAGAAGGTGAGCTTCAGTTAGTACGCGAAGGGTTGATTAATCCCAAACACCTTGGGTGATTATTTTTTTCTTTAGATTTTAATAAGGAGAATTGCATGGAAGAGATATGAAGGCAGAGTAGCTAATAAGAATTTCTGACAGTCAGTATAACAGAGGCTGAGAAAATTGAAGCAGTTGAATTTTGCTCTGGGGGAGAGTTTTACATAAAATCTTCCTCAGATTTCTGAAACACACACATGAATTCACTGTTTCTTATATTTAAAACACAGCTGGATATGACCATGAGCAACTCAATCCAACTTTGACATTGGCACTACCTTGATGATGGTGTTGGAATGGAAGACCTCCAGAGGTCACTTCCAGTCTGTATTTTTTCTATGACATTAGATAAATGGGAGCAAATAAATTGGTGTATCTTATTACGGGATATATATTTTTAAGGAAGTAATAACGATATATATGGAATAAAATGCATCCGGGAAAGTCATTAGTGTTTGAAGAGGCATGTCCTAGAACAACTATAAGATGAGTAAGAACCAGCAAACAGGGAGATGACATATCAGGCTGAAATCAGGAAATATATGATTGAAAGACAACAGTTAATTAAATCCCTGAAGCTTTAATTTCTTAATGTTGGAACAAAATGTATCATATTTAGTAATAGCAAGAAACTGGATGGCACTGATATGCAGAAGAACTGAAATACAATAGAATAAGATGTTTGAAGAGGGTTGAATAAGATTTTGAAAATGGACATCATGCCTAGAAGGCTGCATTTGGTATTTTTATGAGCAAAACACGTACTTCTGTGCAAAAACAAGATTTTTTTTTTTTTTTTTTTTTAAATTAAAAGCTCAGGGTTCATCAGTTGGAAATAACAAGAAGAAAAAGACAGGGGTGTAATTAGTTGCTTTTGTGATGACTGTGAGCTAGTAGTTTTGTTTATAATATTGTTTTTTACCAGGTTCCAAAAAAGATGAATCCAAGTGGAAGCAAATATAGAAAATGGGTATTATTAGGATAAGCCAGGGAAGTGATAAAATTATCTTTCAGGAGAAGAACAACAAAGCTTTGCTAGTTCAAATAGCAAAACAAAGAAAGACAGGGTATAAGATTGCTGTCTATAAATGCATCAGGAGCAATAAACACAAGAAAGAAAAAGAGCTATTCTAAGGACAATACTGGCATAAGAATACATGGATCTGTGTTAGACATGAATAAATTTAGACTGGAAGTTAGGAGACAGTTTCTAACCAGAGTACTGAGGTACTAGAACAAACCCCAATAGAAACAGTAGTAACAAAAATAGTTTTAAAATGGAGCTCAATGATAATGTTAAAGAAATTATATTATGTGGTTGTCTGAAATAACAGGGAACTGGATTAAAGAAATCCTTTCTATTTCTGTGTTCTTAAGTGTGTCTGAAATCAAAATCAACCCCCGCCTTTTTTGTAGCTTTTTGTAACTATTCTTTCAAATAGTAATGGTAAAGATTTATTTTTACTGCAGACTTTGAATTTATTATGCAAAATACTCCCTGACTGCCTATTTTCCCTAAAGTTTTAAGATAATTTTTGGCCCAGTTTGCCTGAACAGAAACTGATGGTTAACATTCCAAACTACACTGTAATTATAAACACTTGTCCTTATTATTGTTCCAAAAACATTGTTAGACAATTAAAATTTGCTTTGCCAAGGAAAATATGAATCCACTTGCCTAGTCCAGTAAAAAAGAAAATGGAACAATTTGGAGTGAACCCCTCACCATTTCCAAATTTGGCACAGCTTGCAGTTCAGAAAGCAATACAATGCATTGCTATGCATCCTATTGGGTAAAGGACATATGCATTAAAAAAGAAAATACCCAGCTGGGAACAGCCTTAAGTAATATAAGCCAACCTGAAAAATATCAATTAAACATAAAGGATCAGCTGTAAGAACAATACTTATTTCAAAATATAACTCCAGATTCTATGCCAATGACTTTAAAAAGATATTGCATCTAATTAAATAGAAATTGAACATTCCAAATGTAATAGTTATTAAGAAAATCTTACCTTCTTTTTAGCAGTTCCACCTTTCTCTGGAAGGGGAAAATGTTCTTCTAGGAATTCACCCAAAGCATTCAAGAGTTCTTCCTTATACGTCTTTAGTTTCAATATTTTATTTTGCAGTTCATGAAATGCTCTAGTATTCAAACTAATAGTAAAAACATCGCAATAGAATATGAAATTCAGTAAAATAATTTAAAAGTTCTTCTAAAGTAAAAAAAAATCCCTTAATTTTATTGTTACAAGTTCAACATCTTGATATATCCTTATATCACAGGATATAAGCAGATTGTAGCAATATTTCCCATGTTTCAAATACGCATTACTGAGTTATTATTTGATCTATTTAACAAAACAAGGAGTATGTTTTAAGAGTTTGTTACTCATTTGCTCTTGTTGATATTTAAATTCTTCAATATAAAAGCTCAGTACTATAGAAATACCTTTTTTTGGACAGTTGTGCAACTTGGTTTTTTGTGTCTTCTTCAATTCTGTTAAGAGCTTCTATTACCTGCTCCTGTTCGTCATGCCACTGCTGTTCTCTTTGAAACGTGAAAAGTAGGAAATGGCACAATAGGTAAATAGTTTTCCTGGACAGTTAAAAAAAAAAAAAAAATGTGGCAAAAAAGCTTACAACATTCTTAAGTCCAAATTATTGTGTTACCTTTTCAGATCTTCTTCCAGTTGTTCATTCTTTGACCGAACTGTTGACAGCACCATTTCAAGATCACTCTTTACTTTCAGCAACTATAAAAAAGTAAAAATAAACCTACGGTTTGCAGATAGCCCAGTCTGTAGTATTTGTTCTATGTAAGGTTACCTCTGTAAATCTGGCAAAGAGGGCCAAAATTATCTGTAATTCCTTAAGAAATAAGGCTCTAGAGTGACACACAATTTTTAAATCCAGTTGGAGCTATTTAAAATGTTACTGTCACCAGTCGCTCATTAGTGTCTTATTGAAGCTCTGTAACACAGCATAGTTGATTTTACCCAAAGCAGATTATGGAGCACACACATGAACTGCTCATCTGATTAAAGACTGAGGAGAAAAAAAAATCTACAGCACCAGGGTTGCGTAGTCTAAATCATTGCAGCTGTCTGCAAGAATGAATCCGTGCTAATTGCACCAACATAAAATGTATAGCACTCAGAAAACAAAGATGCTGCAAAGAAAGACTAATTGCATCCATGAATTAAATGGTCCTCAGTGATATGGACATATTTGGGAGAGGAAAGAGGGAGAAATAAAACTACTGCAGCCAGAAGCTATGCACGCCGCTGAAGATAGGGAACAGTGGACTCTCAGTGGACTGGGTCTTTCATTAGTACATTATGTTCTACAAAGCAGTATTTCTAATAGTTTATGTTTTTTTAATATAAACCTATAATTCAGATGTATTTTATCTCCTTGTATACAAACTATGGGAACTTTTGTATTTAGCTCAATGAAATAAAAATTGTGAAAATATTCTACAGAAGCAAGTGTGCTCTATATATGCAAGATCTGAAAAAAATCGGAATCTTCAACAAAACAGGCCATAAAATGAGAAATCAGATCAAACATGCCATAGCAATATAGTCAAATGACAGTGTGTAACCAAATAACTTGTTAACAGTGACTCTTAATAGCAGTTGTATCCCCTATTAGGAGTGATGCTGGAGGGAGGAAAGCTGCTAGGAAGAAGAAAACCAAAGAGGGGGTTTTTTTAAGCCATAGGCACAGGAATATTCTCAGGTCATGTTGCATACCAATGTCCAATCAATATAGTGTAATGCTACCCCTAATATGTTCTTGATTTACTCTTTCTTCCAAGGCTGGAAGAACTCAACAAAGTATTTGCAAATTATTTCCACAGAACTCTAGATCTAAGAATACTGACTCTTCTGTATAACATATAATGTTACATAATTTTATATCAAGTATGAAATGCAACATATAAAAACTTTTTGTTTAAAAGATCATTCATTACAACTAGGAAATTTTAGTAGTTATAATACAGAGGAAGAAAAACATTAGAACAACAACAATGCCTGAAGAAACATACACAGTACCTTAGCAGTAGTCCACCACAGGAGCAGTCATAGGAAAATGGAGCAACTATATATACTTTTTTCATTTATTTCAGTGAAACTTTATTATCTCTTAACAAACAAAAAGACTTACCTCTTCTTTTCCTAATGCTAACAGTACATCTGGGTTGGTAGAAATTACTGAAAAATAAAGCGAATTGGGTTTTTTGCATTGGATGATGTAGACGTGTTTATACTGAAAAGCAGCCTGGCTACAGAGAAACTTAGGTATCATCTAAAAAACTAGCTTGGCTGTCAGCAGCAGTCTGACAACATTTTGTGGTGTCCTGCTGGGCTAGCCTACTGTCACTTTTCAGCAAATTAAATTAGATTGAAAAAAGTGTGGTGTTAATGCTTCTGCATTATTTTTTTTTTTTTTTTAACACCTGAACTAGCTCAGGTACCCTGGAGGTAAGAAAGTCTGGAGAAAGGATGATCTTCCCTTGGTCGAGGAGGATGGGACTAGAGATCATTAAGGCAAACTGGACACCCACAAATCCATGGGCCCCAATGAGATGCACCCACAAGTGCTAAGGGAGCTGGCAGAGGTCATTGCGAAGACACTCTCCATCATCTTTGAAAGGTCTTGGAGAACAGGAGAGGTACCTGAGGACTGGAGGAAAGCCAATGTCACTCCAGTCTTCAAGAAGGAGGACCCGAGAAACTACAGGTCAGTCAGCCTCACCTCCATCCCTGGAAAGGTGATGGAGCAGCTCATTCTGGAAGCCATCTCCAGGCATGTGGAGGAAAAGAAGGTGATCAGGAGTAGTCAACATGGATTCAGCAAGGGGAAATCATGCTTGACCAATCTGATAGCCTTCTATGATGCCATGACTGGCTGGGTGGATGAGGGGACAGTGGCGGATGTTGTCTACCTGGACTTCAGCAAGGCTTTTGACACTGTCTCCCCTAACATTTGAATCTATTAACAGGAGAAACAAAAGCTACTCTAACATATTTAAATCTTAATATGACAGGGATATTTTTTTTTTGTCCAGGTTTGGGCTCCAAAACACTAATCTTAAAAATAATTACTTCAATAAAAGCTTTTCCTTTAACAAAAAAGGAAAACCCTTAACCCTCTTACAAAGCATTGAATAGCTCCTAAATACCGTACAGTTGATTTCATAAATTTATAAAAGTACTCTTTTAGGTATAGTTTTTATCTTCAAAAATTTTGAGAAGCCTTAGATTAGTAGTTTTAAAAGCAGTGTTTGTTCTGAGATGAAAATCAGCAAAACTACCAAGTTCAAAATGCATTCAATTATGTCACAATAAAACCCCTTTTACTTAGGGAATTACTGTCTCTAAGTCTTGACAAAATTTGAGTAGAGTGCTCCCAAATTAAGCTTATGTTTAAGAGCTGTGGGAAGCAGCGATCTGTGCTATTATTAGAGCAAGATTTCTTTAATGACATAAAATATCCTGCATACACATGATAAAATTCATTGGTGTGCTTTTATTCACATTCACTGGCATATTTGAAGAAACCCATAGAACTCTTGCCCCCCACGCGCCCTGATTTTTGTGAGCCTGCACTACCTGGAATTATCTATTTCTACTATTGGTTTCTACTATTTCTTCATTTTTAGATACCTAATCCTGAGTATGTGCTTCCCATTCAATATTGATATTGTGTGAGTATCAGAATAGAAGGCCACATCTTCCTAGGAAAGAAATCACTAAGCTTAATTTAGTGAAGGAACAGTCCAGATCTAAGACACTGGGACAACACATTTATGGCAGCTGCTACTATCAGTTAAAGCTTTTTCAATTATGAATCACTACACTTGCAAAAATTAAGTGTCAAACAAAATTGCCTAGTGATACATAGTACAATTACTAAGCAAAATACTACCAGATGCTAGAAATGTAAAAGCAACTACTATGCACATGTTTATACAGAAACTCTTATTAAAATAAGAGGAATTTGGCAGAATACTGGTATTCTGCAAAGAAAAATAGAAATTATGCAGAGACCACAACTGTTTTATATGGTTTAAAATATGGTTGCTTCCACTTCCTTATTTTGCAAAGGTAAAAGTTAAATTCTATTTTTGAGCCAAATGCTTGTTAAAAAGATTTAATTCAGCTGATTTAGCAGCTCTAGAGCTACATAAATAGTACTAGAAACTGAGAAAGAACAAGAGACCAAAGTAAAAGCTTTGCAAAAAATAAAATCTGCATTGTGGATTCAAGTCTGTTTGCCAATATTGTGCCCAAAGATATGTAGAACTGCCAAGTTATAACCTCTGAAAATAAGGTTTAAAGTTGAAATGCTGACAGGCCCTCATTTACAAGAAATGAACTGGCCATTACTACAAGCAGAAACCAAAGTAACAAGATAGCCTGACATTCATGCTCTATTAGTAAATTGTATGAAATTAGTATTTCTGCTATTCCTAATTAGATAAATTCAGACAATGTTTTCAATTAAGTAATTCCTCCTTCAAAACAAACAGTAGGTAGAAAGGAGCCAAGATGGACAGAGAAGATGTAAGCAAAGTAGACTCTTCATTTTCATACATGCATTATAACTCTATTCAAATTCTTAGCAGCAACTTCTTTTTCCTTGCCTCAGAAAGGTAGCCAAGAAGGCAAAGCTTTGGCTGCAAAATATTATTTGCATTATAATATGCATAGATCACTTCTCTAGTACAAAATTAAGATTTCTAATAATAAATCTTATCACCTGGGAACAAGTAAGAATGGCTGAGCAAAGCAAGTCAGCAAGCCAATAAAAATAGGTCAAGCCCCAAGAATATTTCTAAGCAAAGAGCTTAAAGTTTAAAATAATTACATATTTTAGTAAGGAAACCTAACATCTCCAGGTATTTCACCCAGATAAAAACTGTATGCAGCTTATTCATGAGCAGCGGCCAAGAGCCAGTATTTCCCAAATTCATTCGATGTCATACTTTTGGTCTACTTACCTTTAAGAAGCATTTGAGGCTGACCATTCTTAGAGACAGGCTTACAAAGCACATGAACTATGAATTTATTCTAATAGAGCAACAACATCTATTCAGAACAAAGAAGAAGTATTTTTTTTTTCCTAGCTCCTATTACTTGGTCACAGTATGCAGCACGTACATGAACTTTGAAAGAAGCTGGAGAAGTGACTTTAATGTTCATCTGAAAATGCGTTCCAATTTGGCCAAATGACAAAATATTGGAAATGACCGTTTGCTGTCTAAAACTCATTCCTATCATTCTGTAAACACTAAAAAAACCAAGCCTCTTCTGGCATAAAAATACTCAAGTAAGTCAATGTATCCATTTAAAGATTAACTAGTAAGTTTTACCAGGTTGAAAGGCGCTAATGGGTCCTTGACAGGAGACATAAATGAGTGCTACCAGAATAGTAATGATAGTGTAGTGTGAAGTGTTTTAGGAGTCTCCAGATGGGACATCTGAAAAAAACAGATTACTTTCCTCACACTTGAATTCTGAATGGTTTTATTTTCAGTGTGTGGCCACATCAGCCTTGCAACAGAGTGAAATCAGTCAGCACTGATGCATATGTACAAAAATCACTTTGAAGAACTGAGGAATTTGTACCTTTTGACTGGTAAATCCTAACCAATATAAGAACTACCATTTGTCTAAGTGGTTTGTGCTTCTCAGGATCAATAAATGATCTGGATTCCTGTGTTGTTAAAATAAACGGAAGTGTCTTTTTACCACCTTTTCTTGACCCGAAATCTCTGACCTCTGTTAAATCCAAGCTAGATATTTTATTACAGTGTAATGTGCTTACCGCTAAAGGTTTACTGCAAAGTTTCAGCTAGTACGTCATAATACAACACACTTTTGTGAAGTATTAATTAAAAAAAAAAAAAAAAAAAAAAGAAGGTATGGTTAAAAATATGTCTGGGTAAGTTATTGTTAGTTTGTTAGCAATATTTGCAAAGATAAAAGATATCAGCATCTTAAAAGACAAAATGAAGACAAAATTCTTTACCAAAGTAGTTCTGTCCTAAAAAGGAAATACAGATGAAAGATGGAGAAGAATATCACAGAAAGCAGAAACCTGAAGGAGGGTAAGAGCATAATGAATTTTTGTTATTTTGTTAGGAGATCTGCTAACAGTTATTTCTTCTTTTAACTGACTGATGAATGGTGATATGAATCATACATTTATTTGTCCAGAATCATAAGATTAAGTTGTAGTAGAATTCACTTTGAATTCTAAGTTCACTTAGAACTGAAGTGCAAAAAGAATCTAGAAATGAAACATACGTGCTACTGTAGGAAGTATTTAAATTAATTTTTAAGTAGTTATAGTATGAAAATACTATCGTCAGACATTTGATATATACACAGTTTAAGATGCCTAAATGAAAGAGGCTTTGCAGAAGTTTATGAGTATACCTTACATGGAAGCAGTTACTTACTTTCAGGACTTCTTTTCTGCCATTGATTATATTCTGCTGTTAAAGCTTTCATTCGCATCATTAACAAGGAAAGCTGTATAACAAGAAAAGAAGCATCTCTTGAAGTGTGTTGAGTTGCATTAGAGTAAAATGAGATAGAACAGGATAGAAATTCAATTATTAAGTTTATACAGCAGAAAACAAAGGAGCATCTATTACAATAGACCACTTATTCCTTCAAAAGATTTAAAAACCCACTTGCAGGTATCAGGAAACACTTTTATTCTTTTTTCAAAGGGGGAAATCAGAGGCAGTCAGAGTTGGAATTTTTCCCCTAATTTCCTCTGTAATATCAGACAATGACCACAACTGAAGATGAGCCACTAGAAGCAATGACAATACTTCACATCTCCACTCCTCCTTAGATGCATGGTTGATCATGTTTAAGGCTAAATGGACTGTGCCCGATATGTGTGACGACTAAACAAAAGATTGACTTCCAAGAAAACCAGTAGTCAAATACATCTTCTATCAAAACTACACCTGTGGACTCAACAAAAAATGCTTTAGAACTAGTGTTCTAGCTCACTGTAATCACTGAAAATATAGGAGCAATAAGAAAAAAACATCAGTTCAGAAAAGTTTATTAAAAACCCCCAAACTAAACAACCATAGATGTTTTAAAAAGTACTTATTTTAATATCTTACTATGTTCTGGAGAAAGAATATATTCATTATTACTATTCTACTTCCTGAAACTGAGGACTACACCTATAATTTTTCTTCATATACATTGTAAATTACATATAGATATCATATTACAAGTAATCTGATGAGAAATTAAGCATACATTTAAATACAAAAGGTACTGCTGATATAGTCAAGCATTTCATAAAAAGCAATGCAGAATGCATTTGGCTTTTCATCAACTAAAAAGAAAAAAATACGCTAAGAATCATCAGCCAAGTTCTTATAATAAAAACATCAAGAATTGACAACTTAAGCTTAGCTTTTGACTACTCAAAATAACTTTGTAAAGTGCATCTTCAAAAGACAACCTTTTAAAATAAAGGAAAAGAAAGCAAACCCAAAACAGAAGAAATAATCACCATACAAACATTTTTTATTTTCTAGATCAAGTGGTGTCATCTCTTGTAATGGAGCACTACTCTTGACAATACCATCAGCTCATTCTTTGTTCCTTTAAACTTGATAAAAAAGGATGTACAAAACGTTCTGGATATTCCAGTAACTGGACAAAAACTTACAAATGAATGAGCACTACCATTCAGCAATCTTAAATAAAGGACCATCTTTTCAACAGACAAATACATACAGCAAATATGTACATCACATATCTCTCTCTCATGCCCTCTATACATTCCTAGCAAAATATGCTGCTCAGTAAGTAATGCATTACATCACAGACCGGAGTCAGTCCCCAAACTTAAAGGATAAAACCACAGAGAGTACATTGCAAGATTACAGTCTTGAGGTGATGAAGAAAGGAACATTAGTGACAAAGTCAACAGTAAGGAAAAAAAACCCCATAGCTTCTTTGCCAGCTACAATGAAAACGGGTTCCTTCCAACTGGAACTATTGTATTCTACAACAATCATCCAGTTTAACTGCCTGACCACTTCAGGGCTGACCAAAAAATTAAAAGCATATTATTAAGGGCATTGTTCAAACACCTCTTGAACACGGACAGGCTTGGGGCATCAACCACTTCCTTAGGAAGCCTGTTCCAGTGTTTGGCCACCCCCTCAGTAAAGAAATGCTTCCTAATGTCAAGGCTGAACCTCCTCCAATGCAGCTTTGATCCATTCCCATGCGTCCTGTCACTAGGTAGCAGGGAGAAGAGCTCAGCACCTCCCTCTCCACTGCCCCTCCTCAGGAAGCTGCAGAGAGCCACGAGGTCGCCCCTCAGCTGCCTCCTCTCCAAACTAGACAAATCCAGCATCCTCAGTTCATCCTCACAGGACAGGCCTTCCAGCCTTTTCACCACCTTTGTTGCCCTCCTCTGGACACATTTGAGGGACCTTTACATCCTTCTTATATTGTGGGGCCCAGAACTGCACAGAGTACTCAAGGTGAGCTCTGCCATTCAGCCAGTTCTTTGCCCAGCACACGATGTACCTGCTCATCTCACAGTTGGACAACTTGTCCAGAAGGATGCTGTGAGGGACAGTATCCGTTGCCTTACTAAAATCCAGAAAAACTACATCCACCACCTTCCCTTCATCCACTAGGCGGGTGACCTTATCATAGAAGGATATCAAATTAGTTAAACAGGACTTTCCCTTTGTGAACCCATGTTGACTGTGCTTGATGATTGCGTTGTTCTTTAAATGTTTTTCAATAGCACCCAGTTTGATCTCTGTAATTTTTCCAGGTACAGGGGTTAGACTTACAGACCTGTTATTTCCTGGGTCAATACAAATACCTGTGCTAGGGCTGCAATAAGATCCCATGAAAGTTGCTGACAAAAGATACAACATAACCTTTTCCTCTCCTCCCTATTTTCTATCATGAATTGCAATCTTAATGACTAAACAGAGTTGCAAAAATGAATATTAAATTGTCTTGCTTGTCTTACAGTTTTCAAGAAAAGCATATCTCGAAAGTTTAAATATTAATTACAAGGGTATGTTGTGCTTCAGTAAAGCTGCAAAGAAACATGAAAACCTCAGTCTACACCTGATTAAAGTTATACAAAATTTATTTCTACTTATAGGCTTTTAGCCAGAGCCCTAAAAGGAGAAACAGATTGTATTTTATGCATTTGAATATGCATCTTCATTTATTTATTCTGATTAAATAATAGTTTAGAACATAGTTTATTACTAGCAAGAGATTAATGTTAGTAATTACATAGTAATTAAACATCTGAATGTATTCAACAGATAAATCCCTGAAGAAAAGTTCTCTTTTCGTTAATTATTCAGTCAAGTATATTGAATTAACAATCTGAATCCTCTTACTGAAGTCACAGAAGATTGAGATTTATAAGACCTACATATTTCACCCAACCAGCCCAACATTTAACTATTTATACTTTCCAAATTTGGGGTCATTATATAAATTCTACTTTACAGGTTCCTCTAGAATTTACAAACAACTACACAGTGAGCCAGCACTGCCTTTTTGCATGTTCCCAAAAATTTGAGGGATACAGGAGCTCATGTTCATGCACTCAGCATCACTCAGTTCTTTTCTAATTCAAGCACATCAGTTTCCTAGTGATAGTCACAAATGGGGAACAACTGTAATTTGCAGATACAAAGTTCCAGAGTAAAACTGAAGGGATCCATATAGAGTTTCACAAATTACACATACACTGATTAGGAAATAGTCCAAATTGGTATTGAAGTTACACAACTCTCCATTTTACTGCCTGTGTTAGTCATTTATCAGTTGCATGGCAGGACTGCATGTAACTTTTTTGCTATACATAAATGCAACTTCTCAGTATTTGCTAGACACGTACTTTAGAATAAAGCTTCCAAATTAATAAGAATAAAGCTTTGGAGAGTAAGTGAAGATAATTTAGTTTGCTTCTTTTGAAAACACACCATATCTTTATAGAAAAACTAAATATTTTGTGGAGAATAAAAAAAATAAAATACTGTCTTACCTTGTCATCCGATTTTAGCAGTGTTTCCGTCCCTAGAAGCATTAGCTTGCTCTGACACTTGGTAGAAAACAAACAAAACAATGTTTACTGACTCTTCCCTTTTACAAGAAACAAACATGATGCTTAGAAATTCCAACAAAAGTTGTTTAATATAGGAAAAAAAGAGTTTTGTCTTGGCTCCTACCACATCCCTCAGAGCCTGACTCAGAACAGCAAATTAAGAAATATTTTTAAATCATAACACAGTAAAGAAGTAGAACTTCAATTAATTGACAAGTAGAAAAGTAGCAGCTAACAAAAAGATGTATGATTTGAGGAAAAAGGCAAGTTATGAGGGAAAAGTTGATACGGGAAAAGACATTGAACAGATGAAGAACCTGAGAAGAGAGAGTCATGGACAATAGGGAAGCTGCTGAGAAGTTAACACACTTGCTGCTACTATTCTGGCTCTCCAAACACAGCAATTGCATTATAATACACATTTTTAGTTTTAACTCATTTAGGGCAATATACTGTACACTTCAGAAATGGTCTGATTTTTAGAAGTGTACTACATCAGCTCCCATGACTGCAATGGGATGTATATCAAGTCTGAAATTCAGGCCATCACAAATATCCAAGGCTTCAGCAGGAGACACCTGCTCAACTCTTTCTTGTTTTACAACTGTCAGCAGTTTATCCTGCTCCACGACAGAGCAGGATGTATTCTACCAAGCAGTACTTTGGAAACCTTGCTGTTAATGTTTTGAAACCAAAACACAATATAGGATTTCTCTAATAAAAACTGCTAATGCTGACACAGGATCATTGGAACATTACATCATGAACCATATAACCTAGGAGCTAATTCAATGACTATTAGTTGTTTAAACTTTTTGCTGAAACATATGTGCATCCGGGATGCAACAATCGAAGTAATATATATCCTACTGTTTTTATCAACTTCAAAACATAATGCACATTATCATTTCCTGTATTGTTTTGGGGATGCTGGGAACGAAATACAAGATATCAAAGATTTTCAATTAAATTCAAAATAATAAACATTCTAACTTCCCTTCTAATTTGAAATTTTCAAAGACAGTTCCCATCCTCTGAAGTGGTGCCAAATAAAACTTCTGTTGATAACTTATTTCAGCACTTCAGAAACCTAGATACTGGATTCCCTGTCACTCATTCAATATTAAGATAAGTTTACATGTAATAAATAAAATCATATTAGTCTTTTTAAATCTAATTCTGTAAAATCATTGCCTTGTGAGTTGTCTACACTTTGTTGTACTTTAAGTTTGGAAGTACTTTTGCTTCAGTTTCTGATACTTTTAATGCTTTGAATCTACAACTCAGAACTCAAGCAAATAGCATATAAATACCACATAAAATTGAGTGAAGCAATTAAGACTCTCAAATTATAATTTACAACATGAGTTTTCATCACAGTCAGCAGAATCTTATAGGATGCACAGCATTCCCTCAGAACTGTTAAAAGTTTATATTTCCTGGGATTCCTGTAAATAAAAATAACTTGCTCGAAAGTGTTATTATTAGCATATTGGTCTATATATCGATTTGTTCTTGAGGATGTAACTGTCAGTTTGCACGATCGTATGCTAACATCATCATCCTTCTAAACCTCTTTCTCCTCCTACTCTCTCCCTCTCCTTTAAGATCCAAAGTACTTGTGAACAGCAGTTGAATCCCATCTTGCACGAGGCTGAAGAGAGAAGGATCTCAAGTCTCAGTGTGCTAGTACAACCCAAACACAAGTAAATCGTTTAATTTTCCCTAGTTTTAACATATACTCCCATTCTATTTAGCTAAATCATAATATCAGCACACTGTAAACAAAGTTTGACATTGCAAGGCATTCTTCACCTCTGCCAGAACTTCTGTCTTTGGCCTTTTTGAAGATCTTTTCTTCTCCCCCTCCACCCACTCCCCCCCTTTTTTTTCTTGTTTTGTTGTGATGGTTCCTTTGGAAAGCATGGAGTGAAGGATGGGGAGATGAACAAAAAAATGGTGAGGAAGGTCTACGACAAATCTAGTCTAACACTTATGATTTGCATACCTCTTCCATCTGCTTCCAAATTCTCTCACATTCATCCAAGAGCTCTTCCTTGGCATCTACAGGTCTAATTGAGTCATTGGTGGTTTCTGGGGTATATTCAGCCTATTAACAAGCAAACAGAACAGTTATCATGTAGATATACAATAATTATTAACAGGTTACTGTATCATATCTGCTACTTCAGGTCAAATATGTAACAGAGCAATCCCTTTGAATCCAAAGCTTTCAGTTAATTCCCCTATATTTCTAGACAGCACTCAATCATTTAGTAAAATCAGCTAACCATACTACCATAGTAAAATTTGAAGACATTAATAACGTTTTTTAAAATTGCATCACAAAGCCCTAAATTTTCAAAACTGCTTTGATTATCTGCAATGGTGTTTTTTATTTTCTGACAACTTTAATAAAGAAACAATAAGAGAGTTTCACATCTATGAAGCCATGCTTTTCTTCCATATATCTGCAAAGTTCTTAAGCATAGTTACTTCTGCTCTGTCTTCCAATAAATGTCCTAATCTTTTCTCCTTATGACAACTTGAATTCAGAATATTTTTGATTAAGAAATTAAAGTGTCCTGGAGGTTACTAGAAAAAAACCCCAAAGAACCTGAAAGATATGCAGGCATCCAAGGAAAGAGGGCACCAGGACAACCAAGAGAAAAATCAAGCCAAGTTAAATTTAAAGGTTTGAGAAACTGTTGGATCAGATAGAAACACAAATTCAGAAACTGAATCCTAGTTACATCTAAAGAGATACATGAACAACAACAGCAATTAAGAGGGAAAAACAAGAAGGGCCAAAATGGCATTCAAGGAGAATTTTTTTTTTTTTTTTTTTAAGGTAAACAAGCAACAAGAATTTCCTAGATGTACAAGATGCAGGAAGCCCTAATGGATCACTAAGCCCACCAAATAGGTAGAGATTAAAACCAGACATTAAAAAAGATAAAGATCTAAAGAAAAAATAAACATCTCTCCCTTCTTAATGAGGCACAAATTCCTAACTCAACCTTTTGTTCATTTTCAGAACAAAAATGCAGCGTCAGAGAAAATTATGTTGAAAACTCAAATAATTTAAAAGGAGTGAAATATTCAACTAGTACCTCCAAAGTTCAAGTATGCCATAGCAGAGCGGCTAAGAAAAAAATCAGAACGTCTCACTGAACATTGGAAGTATTCTAGAGAAATGAAAGGTAGAAATACTTCTACTAAGCCTTCCCAGCAAATTTGTTGCATCAACAATTAAAAACAGAACACTAGAAAATCTGGATTGCCATGATCTGATAAGGTCTAACGAGCACAGTTTTTGCAAAGAAAAATCATTATCTTCTTAAGAGTCTTGGAATGTCTCCATAACAAAATAGAACTAGTTCACATAATTTATTAAGACTTCTGAAATGCCTCCAGCAAAGTCCCCCACAGAAGGCTAATAAAGAAACTAAACAGTCTTGAGATGCAATGTACTTTTTTTTTTTTTCCTCAGACCAAAAACTGTCAAGGAGACAAACAAACAAAATGCCCCAACAGATAATTTTCCCCATGGCAAAAAAGGCTCAGCAGCAGAGCTGAGAGGGTCTGAATGAAAAAAAAAAAAGGTAGAGAAAGGAGAAGATATAACCCTTGGAAATTTGAAAGAGCTCTTGGGGTAGAATAATAAGTCCCATTCCCCTGTGTTGTCCCCCTCCCGCAGTAATACAATCCATCAACATGAAAACATTGTATGAAATAAATCGCTGAGTATATAGCCAAAAAACCCCACCCAAAACGTTTAAATTATTATAATGATTTTATTATTGTTGACCTTCAAAATTTCCATGACTGATTTTACACAAAGTTTCAAAATGTACATATTATGAGGAGATACTATAGGCCTCTGTAGCACAAGCCAAACTGACTTGTGGTCCCTAATACTGTCCTGTTAATTACCTTATAAAGTATATACATTAAAGTGTCATGTTCAGATGTTTTTCCTCGTAGCTTGCAGTTTTCCCTGTTTCTGTATGGTAAAATTAGGTTTCCATTTGTACACCATACCTGAAAACTGAAGACTTTTTTTTTTTGCGCATAACTAAAATTAATGCCTTCCAATTTCAACATGTTATTCCTTTTTACCTCATTTTAGAACTACATAATTTGGTAATGCACACTTGTCCCTGCATGTATTTTTTTGTAGGCTCTATGCCAGCCAAGAGAATAGGCAAGCTTTATGGTAAATGTTTCATGTCAACAAATACAAACCGACCAACGACTGGAAGAAAATCAGAGATGAGAAAGGAAAGTAACAGCAGCCCTGGGAAAAGTGGGCGGGGGGGAAAAAAAAAGGAGACAGAAAACTGGGACCTCACCTTAGGAAGAAGAATAAAAGCAGGATACAAATAACATCACCAAAGATGTCAGACAGGGAGCTCCCATCCCCCCCGACATAAACCCCAGAACTACACCAGCGACAGAAAAACATGGGAACGGAGGTTACTCCTCACTAGCAGGGCCTGCACGCAGCCCTCTCCCCGGCGGGAGCAGGCGGGCACGGCCGCAGGGGCCAGCCCTCTCCCTTCCCAGCGGCCCCGCGGCCTTAACGGCCGCGAACCCCCCCGAGGCGCTGCGCCTGCCCCGGCTCCACGGCCGAGGAGCTGCCCCGCTCGGTCGCCGAGGCCCAAGAGCCCCCCTCGGGCCGGCGGCGGCGCTCAGGGCAGCCGGCGGGCCCGCGGGGCAGAGGCCGGCGGCCGCCCCGCTCCCGCCCGTTACCATGGCGGCTCCGTCCTCCGCTCGGCTCTGCCCGGCCCGCGTTCTCCTCTGCGCGCGCTCCGCGCTCACTGGCTGCGCCCTGTGGCGTCACTTTTGAAGCGCCCGGCACGGGGTGTAGCGAGGATGGGAAGCGTCGTGGAAAAGTGACGTTTAGCAGCATGGCGTCGTCCGACTCGGAGCGTAAGCGAAAGCAGCCCGAGGCGGCGGGCGGCAGCGAGGAGGTGGTGGCGGCGGCGGCGGCAGATGAGGAGGAGGATGAGGAGGAGCGCTGGGTCGGGCCGCTCCCGGGGGAGGCCGCGCAGGCGAAAAAGAGGAGAGGTAACGGGAGGAGCGGAGCCTTCGCCCGCCTGCCCCTTCTCTGGGCAGCGGCCCGGGAGGCATGCGCGGGGCTGCCCCGGGCCGGCTCTGCAGCGGCGGGGTCACCTCCGGGCCGCGGGTCCCGCCGGGAGCGGGAGCGCGGCCGCGGCCCCTGCCCCGGGGTGGGGGCGCCTGGCAGCTGCGCCGCCCTCGGGCCGTTCCCCCGCGCCCCGGGGCGGGGGGCACGTCGGGCGGAAGCCCGTTGCCTGAAGCGGTGTCTCGTACGTAAAATGACCGGGCTGTGGAGGGACCCCTCGGGTGCGGAATTACAGGCCGGGGACACCACATTTGTGCTTCATCTGGAAGACACCCTCAGGCTGAGGCCCTGCTTTGCAGCGCCTGTATTGCTGAAGCCGTGCTGCTTACAGCTGTGGAGGTGACGGTCCTCGGGGTCACTGCCCCGAGCCGCAGGGGTAGGAGAAGCCTCTAGGCTGTACTTTGATGTATGGTATTGACATGTCCAGCTGCTGACAGATCTGTGGGTATCACTGTAAAGTAAATGTGAGTTTAATGATGTTCAACAGATGCAAACTTGGCAGCTCGGTTACAAATACCATTGCGCAGGTATTGACAGTTAGGATGTAAAAATCAGAGACAGAAGCAGAAAACCAGATTATTTTGTGTGGGCCAGTTAAACAATGAAATAAGTAAGTGCTAGCACTTAGAATTTAAGCTACGATACCTGTGTGGGACCTTGAATCCCTTGACAACAACATGGATACATTTGATTTTGGAAGAAAATGAGGATCTTCTGTTTTCTGGCAGTAACTTAAAAATTGTTGTATTGAATTTTCTTTGTATACATTCAGACAGCCAAGATAATAGTTACTTTAAAAGGGGGCATTTGTACGGGTTTAGTCGGAGTTTCAGTGGCTTTAGTCCACCAAGAACCTCTTAAGTCTGAGTACAAAGCCACAGTGGGAACGCCTTTTACTGCGCTTGCACAAAATCCTAGCATATTCTTGACTAAAATGGGAGTAAGCTATTCAACAGTAAGTATGGGAGAACAGAAGCTAGATGTACCTTTATGAAAAAAAAATTTTTTTTCTTTTTATTCTGTTTAGTTCTTGAATTTGAACATGTTTATCTTGAAAATCTACCATGTGCTTCGATGTATGAACGCAGTTACATGCACAGAGATGTCATTACACACGTAGCATGTACTAAGTAAGTCTATTTTTTTTCACTGTATCTCATTGTCAGAGATGTATTTCCGTATATGCTAAGAAGTTTTCATTGTAGAAATTTAGTAGTCAGAGAATCATAGATTCGTTCTGGTTGGAAGAGACCTCCAAGATCATCAAGTCCAACTGTTAACCTATCACTACCAAGTCCACCACTAAATCATATCCCTTAGCGCCACATCTAAACGTCTTCTGAATACCTCCAGGGATGGGGACTCCACCGCCTCCCTGGGCAGCCTGTTCCAATGCCCGACAACCCTTTCGGTGAAGAAATTTTTACAAATGTCCAATCTAAACCTCCCCTGGCGCAACTTGAGGCCATTTCCTCTTGTCTTGTCGTCTCTTACTAGGGAGAAGAGACCAACACCCATCTCTCTACAACCTCCTTTCAGGTAGTTGTAGAGAGCAATAAGGTCTCCCCTCAGCCTCCTTTTCTCCAGGCTAAACAACCCCAGTTCCCTCAGCCGCTCCTCACAGGACTTGGGCTCTAGGCCCTTCACCAGCTTCGTTGCCCTTCTCTGGACACGCTCCAGCACTTCAGTGTCTTTCTTGTAGTGAGGGGCCCAAAACTGAACACAGCACTCGAGGTGCGGCCTCACCAGGGCCGAGTACAGGGGGACGATCACCTCCCTACTCCTGCTGGCCACACTGTTTCTGATACAAGCCAGGATGCCGTGGGCCGCCTTGTCCACCTGGGCACACTGCTGGCTCATATTCAGCTGCCTGTCGACCAACACCCCCAGGCCCTTTTCCACCAGGCAGCTTTCCAGCCACTCCCCCCCAAGCCTGTAGCGTTGCCTGGGGTTGTTGTGACCAAAGTGCAGGACCCAGCACTTGGCCTTGTTGAATCTTATACAATTGACCTCGGCCCATTGATCCAGCCTGTCCAGATCCCTCTGTAGTGCCTTCCTACCCTCCAGCAGATAACACTCCCTCCCAACTTGGTGTCATGTGCAAACTTACTGAGGGTGCACTCGATCCCCTTGTCCAGATCATTGATAAAGATATTAAACGGAACTGGCCCCAGTACTGAGCCCTGGGGAACACCACTTGTGACCGGCTGCCAACTGGATTTAACTCCATTCACCACAATTTAATAATTGTTTAATTTAATAATAAATTAAACAAATAATTAAGCTGCTAAAAAGTTTTTCTCCATCTTTCTTATCAGCCCCCTTTGAGTACTGAAAGGCTGCAAGAAGGTCTTCCTGGAGCCTTCTCTTCTCCAGGCTGAACAAGCCCAACTCTCTCAGCCTGTCTTCATAGGAGAGGTGCTCCAGCCCCCTGATCATTTTTGCGGCCCTCCTCTGGTCCCGCTCCAACTCGCTCCATGTCTTCCTTGTGCTGAGGGCTCCAGAGCTGGACGCAGTACTCCAGGTGGGGTCTCACCAGAGCAGAGGGGCAGAATCCCCTCCCTCAACCTGCTGGCCACGCTTCTTTTGATGCAGCCCAGGATATGGTTGGCCTTCTGGGCTGTGAGCGCACATTGGGGGCTCCTGTCCAGCTTTTCATCCACCAGTACCCCCAAGTCCTTCTCAGCAGGGCTGCTCTTGATCCCTTCATCCCCCAGCCTGTGTTGATACCGCGGGTTGCTCCGACCCAGGTGCAGGACCTTGCATTTGTCCTTGTTGAACCTCCTGAGGTTCGCCCGGGCCCACCTCTTGAGCTTGTCCAGGTCCCTCTGGATGGCATCCCGTCCCTCAGGCATGTCAGCTGCACCACTCAGCTTGGTGTCATCTGCAAACTTGCTGAGGGTACACTCGATCCCACTGTCAATGTCATTGATGAAGATATTAAACAGTACTTGTCCCAGTATGGACCCCGAGGGACACCACTTGTCACCGATCTCTATCTGGGCATCGAGCCATTGACCACTATCCTCTGGATGTGACAATCCAACCAATTTCTTGTCCACCGAACAGTTCACCCATCAAATCCATCTCTCTCCAATTTAGAGAGAAGGATGTTGTGGGGGACCGTGTCAAAGGCCTTACAGAAGTCCAGATAGATGACACCTGTAGCTCTTCCCTCATCCACTGATGTAGTCACTCCATCGTAGAAGGCCACTGGGTTGGTCAGGCAGGACTTGCCCTTGGTAACACCATGCTGGCTGTCCCCAGTCACCGCCCTGTCTTCCATGTGCCTCAGCATAGATTCTAGGAGGATCTGTTGCATGATCTTCCCAGGTACAGAGGTGAGGCTGACAGGTCGGTAGTTCCCAGGGTCCTCCTTCCTACCCTTTTTAAAAATGGGTGCAATGTTTCCCTTTTTCCAGTCCCCAGGGACTTCACCTGACCACCATGACTTTTCAAATATCATGGAGAGTGGCTTGGGAACTACATCAGCCAGTTCCCTCAGGACTCTGGGCTGCATCTCGTCAGGTCCCATAGACTTATGTATGTTCAGGTTCCTCAGGTGGTCATGAACCTGATCTTCTCTTAGAGTGGGAGGGACTTTGCTCCCCCAGTCCCTGTCTTGCGGTCCATCCACTCGTGAGGTGTGGGAAGAGAGGTTGTTGGTGAAGACTGAGGCAAAAAAGTCATTGAGTACCTCAGCCTTCTCCTTGTCCATTGATACCAGTTTGCCAGTCCTGCTTATCGGGGGGGGGGTACACTTTCTTTGATCTTCCTTTTCTGGCTGACATACCTGTAGAAGCCCTTCTTGTTATTCTTCACATCCCTTGCCAAGTTCAGCTCCAGCTGTGCCTTGGCCTTCCTGACCCCATCCCTACACAACCGGGCAGCATCCCTATACTCTTCCCAGGACACCTGTCCCTGCTTCCACTGTGCATTTCCTTCTTGGCTTGTAGTTTGACCAGCAAGTCTTGACTCAGCCATGCAAGTCTCTTGCCTTCTTTGCCTGATTTCTTGCACCTGGGGACCGAAAGTTCTTGCACTCTATAGGAAGCTTCCTTAAAGATCTGCCAGCTCTGTTCTGCTCCCTTGTCCCTAAGGGCAGTTTCCCAGGGGGCCCTATTGACTAACTCCCTGAAGAGCTGGAATTTTGCTTTCCTAAAATCTAGGGTCCTGACCGTACTCTTCACCTGACCCATATCCCTCAGGACTGTGAACTCCACCAGTGTGTGATCACTGCAGCTCAGGCTGCCTCCAATCTTGATGTCACTGATTAGCTCGCTTGCGTTGGTGACCATCAGGTCCAGTATTGCATCCCCTCTGGTAGGGCTGTCTGTTACCTGGCTTAAGAAGTTATCCTCCATGCACTCCAGGAGTCTCCTGGATTGCCTACAGCTCGCCATGCTGCTATTCCAGCAGGTGTTGGGGTGGTTGAAGTCCCCCAGCAGGACAAGAGCCTACGAGCGCGATGCCTCCTGTAGCTGGAGCAAGAAGGCTTCATCAATAGGGGGTCCCCTTGATCGGGTGGCCTGTAGTAGACCGCAACCACAAGGTTCCCTTTGTTGCCTCGGTCTCTGATTCTTACCCATAAGCTTTCAACCTGCTCGCGGCTGTTCTTCAGAGACAGCTCCTCACACTCTATCCATTTCTTGACGTAGAGGGCAGCGCCTCTGCCCCACCTTCCTCGCCTGTCCCTTCTGAACAGCCTGTAGCCGTCGATAGCCACACTCCAGTCATGGGATTTGTCCCGCCAAACTTCAGTAATGGCAACTAGGTCATAGCTTTCTAGCAGCATGGTGGCTTCCAACTCCTCCTGTTTGTTGCCCATGCTGCAGGTGTTAGTGTAGAGGCCCCTCAGCTGGGCTGTCGACTGTATCACTTTCATGGAGGAAAAATATTTGTTTGCTTTTCCGGGAGTGATAGTACCCATTCAGGCAAATTGTCACAGTAATTTGTTTGAAGTTCATTCTCTACACAGCATTAATTATTGTGCAAATTACTGCCCCAGACTGGTGTGAAAGTGCATAATATGTGTATCTTTTTGTTGTTGTTATTTTTCTTTTGTAATTGTAGGACAGATTTTATCATAACAGCCAGTCATGATGGACATGTAAAATTCTGGAAAAAAATAGAAGAAGGGATTGAGTTTGTTAAACACTTCCGGAGTCACCTAGGTGAGAAGTTGCTTTTTCTTCTATAAAGGACCTCCCTTTTTCTTCCCCCTTGCTCTGAGTCCTTTGAAGAAGGAGTGCAAATAAAGAGGAGAGAGGTTCTGGGATTTGTTTACTGTACTCAGGGATTAAATGATATCTACCTGTCTTCCTGCATTCCCCTGTCATGTTAACATTTTGCTCCCAAACTGCAGGAGGGATAGAATGAGAATAAAACATGTGAGACTTCTCCTGCACAGAACCTCTACGTCCTTTGCATTGCCTTGTGCCCTCCCTGTGGGGAGAATGTCTAGGACATGAAGAAACTGTCTATTTTAAAATAAGTGAACAAGGTACATAACAGGGTTCATAAAATCCAGAGAAGTTTAAAAAGATGTTACTTTAAGTAAGGTTATCTTCATCCCCGCTGCGCCCCCCCCCCCCCCCCCCGCCCGACGGTATGGGAAAAAAAAAGGTTATCTGGAATTATTGCAGGTGTAAATTCTGCATCATTGTCATGATTATCAGCTGAATTGCAATTAAGAATTAATAATTTTAACCCAATTTTCTGAGTTAGTAAGTACACATAGCTCTTCTATACTATCCTAAGCATTAAATAGGCTGGACAGAAAATGAGGTTCTCATTGCTATTAGAAATTATGATATGCCTGATGGAAAAAAAAAAAACAGTTTGATATGCAGGCTGTTAAAATAAGAAAAATTATTTAATAACAGATAGTAAAAATACTGTTTCTTTTTAGAGTTATAAAAAAATGTTATGGTGGGTTCTTGATCTTATCTATCAGCTTCTCATTATATACAGAAACAAAATGTGAGAACAAAGGCTACCAAGCAAAAATAAGTATTGTGAAAAACTTATGGAAGACTCAATTGCAGAGTAATTTTGGGTATTATGTGTCTTAATAGCAGGACTGTAATAGTCTATAGAGTTCTGCTGCTTTTTCTCTTTTGAAAGATACAAGCTGAAGAGCACATAATTTTTTACCATATCATAATGTTCTCAATTTTTTTAAATTAACATTTTAAATGAAAATAATTGCAATTATAATCTTTCAATTATGTATATGGTAAGTAGTTCATTATACCTGATTCTAAACAGTGATAGGATACAAAGTGTTGGTTTGTGGGTTTTTTGTTTGTTGTGGGGTTTTTTTTGTTTGGTTGGGTGTTTTTTTGTTTTGTTTTGTTTTGCTTTTTTTTAAATTAAAGTCAGGTAGTTTTTTGAATGTTGAAATGAAGGATGTCCCTTGCTGTGTCTTAATAATATGTTAACTTTTTTATTAGGTGTTATTGAGAGTATTGCTGTTAGTTCGGAGGGGGCGTTATTCTGTTCAGTTGGAGATGACAAAGCAATGAAGGTGTTTGATGTAGTCAACTTTGATATGATCAACATGCTGAAACTTGGGTAAGTTACTTAGTTCTTGAAAGTGTTTGTTTGGGATTATAAATGGGAGTTATTTTGCTAAGAGGCAAGTCTTTTTTTTTTTTTTTTTTTTGAGGGTTTTTTCCCCCCAATGAGATGAAGCTGAGTAAGTTGCATTATCTGAAGTGTACCCAGTGGCTGGAGACTGCCTAAATAGAAAAATTTATGACTCTGTATGCAACAGTACATGAGTGGAGTAGGTCCATGCCTTTCCTCAGTGTCAAATATTATGCACAAAGATGTGGTGTTTCTCAAAATACTTAGCTAGGTATAATTTTTTTTCTGTTGTTTGGTGCTGAATTTAAAATTTATAGCCAGCTAATAGTTCCAGTAGGCAAGGAATTTGGCCTGTATGTATTGTCTTATTTGTTGTCATAGGGATAGAAGTTTCCTTCTTCCGTTAGAAAGAACGTTGTTGTTTTCTTTAGTCTTGCTGTTGTAGGATTTCTGTAGTTATACAGTATGTAGCTGAAGAATCTGGGAGAAATAGGAATGGGTGTTATTGGAGTTATAACAATACCAGAGGAAAACAAGCGCCACACTGTTACAAGGGTGGGTTTAGAGGGTTGGAGGATCAATGAATGCTGCACCAAGCATGGTAGAAATACTGGTGTTTCTGGAAGCCTTTTAAAATTGGAAAACTTATTGCTTGTAGTCTACTATTTGTTTGTTAATTGTGAAACTGAATAGAAGTATAAACTTAAAAAAAAAGCTTTTCAGAATGCCTATATAAAAGTTTATGTTATCTGGTTTGCTGGTTATAGTTTTAGTATCATCCTCCAGGTAATGTATTTAGCCTACAGGAATTGATTCCCTCTTGGCTGTCTGCTGTGGAAAAATTCCAGTTAGCCTTAGTCTTTTGGTTTTGCTGGTCTTTTCTACTTAGCCACCCTGTATTGTCACTACAAAATTGGTAAAATTATAGGATGAAATAAGATGAATTTAATATTAAGAAAAAATTAATTTGATGTTACAATAGAAGGTGCTTTTTTTCTGTTTGAAAATTCAGGGAAAACTGAGGTAGAATTTAAATCTGTTTTGCTTCAGGGATACCCTGAGAATGCTACCTAGAGCATTTTTCTGTAGTGTTTTCCCTGATGTATCTTGAAATAGATTTTTTTTTCAACCTCAGTAATCAAGACCCTCCCCTCCCCATATATTTTTTTCAGAGATAATTGAGTTTTAACTGAAGTGAACTCTTTTTGATGAAGAAGAGAACTGTATACAGCTGTAGTATAAGCATTGTCCCGAATAGCCTTTTAAAACTTAATGTTTGTTGCTCTGTCTTCTGCATTACTGCTTATTGAACAGTTTCTGTTGACCTGCCTGAGAATTTTTTCATGGCTGTTTGCTCAGGCTTGCAATGGTTAATGTAGAATCGTAAGTTCTGTGTGGTCTTTTCAGCTCACATTGTCTTGTGTTGCCTGCTTTGATAGGTATATGCCGGTATATTGCAGGGTTGATAAACTTTGTCTCAAATTCTTCAGATCCTTTCAGTTCTAACTAATCTATACAGTGTGGCTATCTGCAAATCCCCATGCTTTATGCTTTCATCAATGATCTGGAGAAGGGCAGCCATTTCTGCAGATAACGATGCATAGATCAATGGGATATCATATTTATTTATTTATGTATTTATTTGATCCTTTTCTTTGTAGTGAACCTGAGACAAAGTTCTGTTTATGTTTCTCTTTATGAGAATCTTTACCAGACGGGCGTTGAAAATCCAAATTATTAGTCTGTCATTTGTTAGTCCTTCAGTATCTGTTAGTTTGATTTGTGAAAGGATACCAAATACAAGTTTTCTATGGAGACTATATCATTTCTTTGTGGTCTGTCATTTAGTTTCTGAGTTCTGGTTCTCAAAATCTTTGCTTACAAACTTTTTTAAAAACAGGCATAACTTATATTATTGACCATACCTCTGACTTGTTTTATTTGTAGAGTGTGTTCTTCCTAGTAGCAAATGGGTTCCTTCTTAAATGCATTCCAAACGCTTATTGGATATGGGGTGATTGTCTTAATTTTACTTACATCACTTTTGGAGGGGGTTTTTGGTTGGTTTCTTTTTTTTTTTTTTTTGGCAAGACCTAGTTGAACTTTTCTGTAAGTATATGGCAAAGGTGCGGTTGTCTTCATTTCCGCTGAAGCATTAATCACTTAACAGATGGAAGCAAAATGCTATTGGGTCATAGAAGTTGAGTAGTAATCATTAATGCCACTGGTGCTATTTAGCTGGATTTCCATCCTTATTCTTCTTTTATACCCACCTTCTACCTTTGCTTCCTATCACAGCCTCTTTATAAAACAATATGGGAGCAACAGAAACTGGCCGAGCCATCCACTGAATTGTGTTGCTTGGAAAAGCTTGGTTATAACACTGTTGAATTTTAGCGAGACAGATATTAGCAAGACTAGTAAATAAAGCTCAAAATTTGCTTCTGATATTTGATTTCAAGTTTATAGCGTGACTTGATTCTTATCTAAGTAAAACCAGTCCTTATTTCTTTTCTTTTTTTTTTTTTTCCCCTCCTTCCACTCTTTGTTGCAGTTACTACCCTGGCCAATGTGAATGGGTATATTGCCCTGGAGATGCCATATCTTCTGTTGCAACATCTGAGAAGAGCACTGGAAAAATATTCATATATGATGGACGAGGAAACAACCAGCCACTTCATGTTTTTGATAAACTCCATACATCCTCTCTTACTCAAATACGATTGAACCCGGTCTTCAAAGTAGTAGTGTCTTCTGACAAATCTGGAATGATCGAGTACTGGACTGGTACTCCTCACGAATATAAATTTCCCAAGAATGTGAACTGGGAGTATAAAACAGATACTGATCTATACGAATTTGCTAAATGCAAGGCTTACCCATCCAGTATAAGTTTTTCACCTGATGGCAAGAAAATGGCCACTCTTGGGTCCGACAGAAAAGTTAGAATTTTCCGGTTTTTGACGGGGAAGCTCATGAGAGTCTTTGATGAATCTCTGAGTGTGAGTTTGGTCCTGCTTCTCTTTTTTGGAGGCTTTTCTCTACTTATTTTAATTTATTTACCAGCATGTTCACCTAAGTTATCATCTGTTTCTAAAGCTGAGCTTCATTGCTATATTTTTCTTGCAGAAAAGGTTTTTCCTTTTCTCTTTCTTGCTTCTTGTATTGCTTTGCCCCAAAATTAATTCTTACTTATTTATGCTAGTTATGCAGTGAAACTGAGTTGTTCATTTTCATCTGTATTTTCATACAGCTAGATTTCTTTTTTACTAGAAAGCAATTGTGGAAAATGCCCATTTCAAATAACATCATCATAATTACATTTGTCATCTTCCAATAACTTTGTTAGACAGCTACACACTTTTCTTTCTTTGCTTAAGCCTAGTACTACAATGTGCTTATTGGGTCATTAAAATAAAGAGAGTATTACTTGTATTTATTTTAATTCTTCAGTTAAGTTTAAGTGGAGTAGTCTCACTTGAATTCTGTATTTTCTAAGCATGTAGATCAGTGTTTTACTGGATCAAAAGTTTAAAATATGTTCATGTAATAGTGATTTTTTTTTTCTTTTTTCTGTAGATGTTTACTGAACTTCAGCAGATGAGACAGCAACTACCAGACATGGAGTTTGGCCGACGTATGGCAGTTGAGCGTGAGCTGGAGAAAGTGGACGCAGTAAGATTAATTAATATAATTTTTGATGAAACTGGACACTTCGTTCTCTACGGAACAATGTTGGGCATTAAGGTCATAAATGTAGAGACTAACAGGTAAGTTCCAGTGACACACAATGAGATAATAAATTCAGTCAAATTTATAGTATATTTAAAACTTGATATGACGGTGGGGGGTCTTGTTATTTGTGAGCCTTACATTAGACTGTAGATAAAATAATCCCGTGCTTAGTAACAAGTTGTTGCAGTATAAAGCTTAGTAAAATGAGTAGAAAATATGGCAAGCATATTTATATTAAAAATGTGTAATCAATTCATCTCTGG
Organism: Phoenicopterus ruber ruber; assembly: GCA_009819775.1. NCBI lineage: Eukaryota > Metazoa > Chordata > Aves > Phoenicopteriformes > Phoenicopteridae > Phoenicopterus > Phoenicopterus ruber. The sequence continues at coordinate 24,370,079 of CM020246.1, forward strand.
CTAACTGAATGTGATAACATAAAGTAAATGTGGATCATGCAGTTGGGATTTTATCGTGTAAGGAGGCTGACTAGTAAATTATGTAGCAAGTTTGAACAGAGAAGCATCATAAAAACAGTCAGTACAAAATTATTTTGAGAGTGTTTTGGAATTTTGCTTTGAGTCTTGCTGTCAGAAAGGAGACATTTCTGTGACTGTGAGCAGCTAACAGTAGTTACACCTTTTTACATCTTGTACTTCAGGTGTATTCGTATCTTGGGAAAACAAGAGAACATCAGAGTGATGCAACTAGCTTTGTTCCAAGGAGTAGCAAAGAAACATCGTGCTGCAATCACTATAGAGATGAAGGCATCTGAAAATCCCGTTCTCCAGAATATCCAGGCAGATCCGACAGTAATCTGCACAGCTTTTAAAAAAAATAGGTTTTACATGGTATGCGTGGTTTCTATTTAAATAACTCCATTCTTGTAGTGATGTTTTCGCTGCCTTATTTTTTATTTTTCTCCTTGCACCTTTCCAGTCCTGTTTGTCTTGAGTATTTGTGAACACAACTTTTCCAGAGGAGTGCCTTTATATTGCAAGTATATTCTAGAATTTTTAGTTTGAACTAGCTATAAATTGACTAGAAACAGCTTTAATTTTTTCATTGTTGTTTAAGCAGTTAAATAAACTTGGATGGTTTTGGCTGTCCAGATTATAGTTCTTTGAGAAGGTTATATGCTTTTGTTCTAGTTGGAAAAAAACCTTAAATAAGAATGCTTAAAAAACCTAACCAGATCTTACATATGTAATAAAAAATAATTAAATTCAGAGCAGCATCAGGACTCGGTAGCACCAAGGACATTATGGGCAACTAAGACAGGAGTCATCTTCCTGTTCACAATTTAGATTTTAGGTGAGATGCAATGAATAAGCCAAACAGACAAGCAGTTCCAGAGTAGCTAGTAGTTGATCTGGGATGTGATCACCATAGAGGTTAGAGATTGGTCTGTCTGTTGTTACTTGTGCTTGAATTTGATCATGTTTTCTGTTGGAGCAAGATAGTACACTTTCTAAAGCTTTGTGTGGTTAGTGTGCAGTATATAATGGAATATACTACTCTGAACGATTTGACAAGTGAGGAGGAAAAGTTAGACAAAATCTGGAAACATTACTTACTATTAGAGAAAACAAAACTGCATGCATGCAGAAAGATTAGTGATTGTCATTTGATTTGTAAGTGTACTACTCACTTAAGTGGATGCTTGTGTACTCATATATTTATTCTATGTTTTCCTACAAGTACGATAAAAATTACATTTCTGAAATTTCTCCTGTTTTGAGTTAAATTTGCTTGTTTTCTAGTTTTGTATTAATGCAGTATTGGAATAAGAGGATTTAGTTTGACTTCGTAGTAAAACTAAAAGTTTTGTGATGAAACTTGTCAGTTTTGTCTGAATATAACATAACATGTTGATACTCTCCACTCTTTTTTTAAAGAAAAGATGCTGAATTACTGTGGGCTTTCTGTTGAAAAGGGGAGGAAGTTTAAAGATAACAGATTATAGAAAGTTACTTCAATTTGCATGTAGTTGTAGTGGAATTTGTGACTGTGGAAATGCTGGTAGCGCCCAACACTGAAATGCAAGGATAGACTGTCTATGAATTCTCTCCCTACATTTCAAATCTAGTTGGGTGTTTAGCAGGCTGAATAATCACATTGATGTCTTGGGTGCAGAGCAGTGTGTAAGATAAGGGGAAAAAAGAGAAAACCAAACAGTTAACCTTCTATTCTTTTGCTCTTCAGTTTACTAAACGTGAACCAGAAGATACGAAGAGTGCAGATTCTGACAGAGATGTATTTAATGAGAAACCTTCTAAAGAAGAGGTCATGGCAGCCACTCAGGCAGAAGGTCCCAAAAGAGTTTCAGACAGTGCCATCATCCACACAAGCATGGGAGATATTCATATCAAGCTTTTTCCTGTTGAGTACGTGTTCGGTAGTTTTTCTGTTACTGCATTTTTCCATCCTTGTGTGCTTTTTGGTGGCTGTATCCAAGACTTGCATTTCAAGCTAGGAATAATTATTTTCTTCCCCTTTTTCTACTGTCATCATTTCCCGACAGTTTCTTAATACATCAAGCTAGGAATGTGACTCTTGACAAACAAAGTAGGGTAAAAATAGGTCAAATAACAGTTTGGGGCACAGTTTGGTTTTTTTTAATGATTTCTGGTTTTATTTAATTATTGGTTCAGGGAGTTTGTTCCTTTCTTAACTTTTGTTCTTTCTCTAAACAGCAGATGTGGATAGGTCATGATGCTCTTCTGTGTAAGCTACATATTATTATAAAGCAGTGCTGTTTTGAGTCCGTCTTGAAAAAGAATGATGATGTTGGCAGCAGCAGTAGATTTGGCCGTAGGTGTATGTAAGCCAGAGGAATAGTACAGTTTGCAACTTCCAAATGTGGCCATTGTAGTACTTCAAGAGCAACATAAAATTTATACCAGCATATTAGTGCTGTGTCTATCCAAAACCAGGCATATAATTGAAAAAGTTTTATGCACGACAATTTCTAAAGTTGTTGTGTCAGCATCTCTCCTTTGTGATGCTAATAGATGCAAAGATTTTTTTATGAAACAGTACATTTATATATTATTATGTATAATATATTATATTGCTATACATTGAAACTTAAACCATTTAAGTGTAGTCCATGCTTCTCCAAAAACAAATTCATGTTTTGTCATAAGCACAGTTAAGGCAACACAGCCTCAATTCTACCCTATAGGGCTGCTAGTCTTCTACTGAGGTCTTCACCAATGTCCTCTTGCATCAGGCCCTCATTTCTGGAGTTCATAATGGTAGCATATAGGTTGCAGTAATGGTACAGCCCTTACCAGTGAGTGCCAGGCCAAGCTACCTTATTCCTGATTTTTTTTTTTTTTTTAATTCTCATGCCAATGTGTCACTATATTTGTGTGCATAGTATTGCTAGGTGCTTCACTGCAATGTTCTGTATGCAATTTTAAATGAAATACAGTATTCATAGAATCATAGAATAGTTTGGGTTGGAAGGGACCTTTAAAGATCATCTAGTCCAAACCCCTGCAATAAGCAGGGACATCCTTGACTAGATCAGGTTGCCCAGAGCCCCATCCAGCCTGACCTTGAATGTTTCCAGGGATGGGGCTTCTACCACCTCTCTGGGCAACTGTTCCAGGGCTTCACCACCCTCATAGTGAAAAACTTCTTCCTTATGTCTGGTCTAAATCTCCCCTCCTTTAGTTTAAAACCATTACCCCTTGTCCTATCACAACAGGCCCTGCTAAAAAGTTTTTCCCCATCTTTCTTGTAGGCCCCCTTTAAGTACTGAAAGGCTGCAATAAGGTCTCCCCGGAGCCTTCTCTTCTCCAGGCTGAACAAGCCCAACTCTCTCAGTCTGTCTTCATAGGAGAGGTGCTCCAGCCCTCTGATCACTTCTGTGGCCCTCCTCTGGACCCGCTCCAGCAGGTCCATGTCCTTCTTGTGTTGGGGCCTCCAGAGCTGGATGCAGGACTCCAGGTGGAGTCTCACCAGAGCAGAGGGGCAGAATCCCCTCCCTCAACCTGCTGGCCACGCTTCTTTTGATGCAGCCCAGGATACGGTTGGCTTTCTGGGCTGTGAGCGCACATTGGGGGCTCCTGTCCAGCTTTTCATCCACCAGTACCCCCAAGTCCTTCTTATCAGGGCTGCTCTCAATTCCTTCATCCCCCAGCCTGTGTTGATACCGCGGGTTGCTCCGACCCAGGCGCAGGACCTTGCATTTGTCCTTGTTGAACCTCCTGAGGTTCGCCCGGGCCCACCTCTTGAGCTTGTCCAGGTCCCTCTGGATGGCATCCCGTCCCTTGGTTATTGTTAGGTTTGTCCTTTCTTGTTCTAGTATTTTCTCCCAGCTGAGCTTTGAATTTAAACATGAATGTAATTAAAAAATTAAAGAAGAGCATGTAGGATGTGGCTTTGTATGCCCTTTAAATCTTTGGCCATGTGCTCATGGAATAAAGTTGTGAATGACTATGTACTACTCAGCAGGAACTGGGAATATAATGTTGTCTGTTCTGTTAGTTATGTCTTTGGTGCTGTTTCATGAGATGAGAATATCAGTGAGCCTCGTTTCTTGTCACAGCTAAAGTAACTCTACAGCTATGGACTCAACTTGGCTATTTTCTAATTTACTGGGAAAATGTGTGTGAGTGCATAAACCTGTCAATGTAGATGTACTCTGACTACCAGTCCATTTTATAAAACTAGTGGAAGAGCTATCGCAAAGAATTTTCACTCTGGTAGCAAATCTCTCAGAAGTAAAAGATGAAGTCACAAAGGTGAAGGGGTTGGTTGGTTGTTTTTTTCCCTTTTTATTCCATCAACAATAATATTCCACCTCTTCACCCTGCTTCCAAACAATGTTTGTGAGTAGTTTCAGGGGAGGATCACTGACTCTGCTGACTGCAAGTTCTATAATATTAAAACATTGCATTTTTAGATTTTACTTCTTGTATGCAATACTGGACATCTTTACATACCTAGCTTAATAGAATGGCAGAGGGAAAAGAGTGAACAACTTTCTGCTAACGGAGCATACGCTCCTTTTAATTGATTTTGAAAATAAACAATATGTAAGTAGAAAGCTGGAGAAGGAACATCTAATCAGTGGTGCCTTGAACTAGGCTTTGAAGAATAGGTTTCGTTCCTGACTGTCGTGGTTTAACCCCAGCTGGCAACTAAGCACCACACAGCCGCTCGCTCACTCCCTCCTGGTGGGATGGGGGAGCGAATTGGAAGAGTAAAAGTGAGAAAACTCGTGGGTTGGGACAAAGACAGTTTAATAGGTAAAGCAAAAGCCACGTGCAAGGAAAGCAAAACAAGGGATTCATTCACTGCTTCTCATCGGCAGGCAGGGGTTCAGCCATCTCCAGGAAAGCAGGGCTCCATCACGCCTAACAGTTACTTCGGAAGACAAACACCATCACTCCGAATGTCCTCCCTTTCCTTCTTCTTCCCCCAGCTTTATATGCTGAGCATGACGTCATATGGTATGGAATATCCCTGTGGTCAGTTGGGGTCAGCTGTCCCAGCTGTGTCCCCTCCCAACTGCTTGTGCACCCCCAGCCTCCTCGCTGGTGGGGCGAGAAGCAGAAAAGGCCTTGGCTCTGTGTAAGCGCTGCTCAGCAATAGCTAAAATACAGATGTGTTGCCAGCACTGCTGCTGCCTTCCTGTGTAATCATGCAACTTTGTATTCTTCTCAAGTTTTTTTACATCCAGCTCTGGGTTTGAGGTGGTGGGGATTAGGTTTTTTCCTTATTTGATGTGAAAGCCCTTTCTACAGTGTGCTGAAACACTGTTCAATACAACAGGATCTTAGTCTCACATGAAATCTTTATGGCCTTGCCACCATATAATTAAATATTTATTGTAGCCTGTATTTTCTGTTACATGATTTTAGGTGCCCCAAAACAGTGGAAAATTTCTGTGTGCACAGCAGAAATGGTTACTACAACGGACACATATTTCACCGTATCATCAAGGTAACTTGTGAAAAGTTCATTTTTTTGTTGGTTTAGATAATGTACCTTTGTGGTCAGCCCTCTGTTAACCCTTTCATTTCCCTTTTGCACAAAGGATTTCTGGAATGGCTTCAGAGTTCCCTGTAAAGTCTGAATAACTCTGAGGTTCTCAACAGCTTTATCACTTACTGAAGTTGTTTAATAGTAGTTCTGCAACTGACAAGGTGGAAGAAATCTGAAAATTCAGAGAAAGATCAATTCAGCGAACCTGCTTGAGTTAAGAGTTTGTTTCATGTCAGAAGGCATTCCTTGTGAGGCTTATTTCTGTTGCACCAGAATCAAGTTGACACAGCCCAGGTGTTTGCAGAAGGTACAGATAGGTTCCTGTCCTTCACTAGCAGGAACGGGGAGTAAGCTTGTTTTTTCACTGGATTGTCACTTTGAGTGCTTTGTCCCTTATCCACAGCATTTTAACACGTTTTGTGGAAAGGTTTGCGGTAAGTTTGAAAAAAATGTCACCTGGCATAAAACATTTTTGCTTATTTATTCTATGCGATGATGTAATAACATCTAATTGCTATGCAGGGTTTCATGATTCAGACTGGTGACCCAACTGGTACAGGAATGGGAGGTGAAAGTATTTGGGGAGGAGAATTTGAAGATGAGTTTCATTCAACTTTACGACACGACAGACCGTACACACTCAGCATGGCTAATGCAGGACCAAATACCAATGGATCCCAGTTTTTTATAACAGTAGTGCCAACTGTAAGTAATATTAAAAGCTCAGTTTAAGGCCTGAGATAGTAAAAATAGATAGTAATTTTTTTTTTCCTGATGGAAAAAGGAACACAGTACTATCTAAATAATCTTTTGTTATTTTGCAAATAGATGCTGCACACAATGATGTATACTGTGTAGGCTTCACTGAAGCTGTCCGTTAAGAAATGGAAAACTATTTTTGTCAGTTGTGATCAAGAGGCCTTTTGCCTTTAATTCAAGCAAGAGCTATATCAAATTCTTAGTAAATCAGACATGTTTGCAATTGTGTATTACTAGAGTATTTTATCTTAATGCACTGGTTTAAACTTGATGGAAATCTCGCTGTTGCTTAGATATTTTGAAGTTTTTGGATACGGTGCCAGGATGACTCCTTAATATTGCCTAATTATGGCTATACAAAGAAGCCAATATTCAGGTTTGAAGATTTCCTTTGATCTGTGTACAATTTCAGAGCCAAAAAAAGAAATTTTGGTATGTGAATGTACAAATACAGAACAAATTCTTAAAGGTAACACAGAAACTGCATTCTTAAAGCACTTACTTCAAAATTATGTGTCTTTTTTTAAAAAGCACCCATCTACCGTAATTTTGAAGCTTACTAAGTTATATCAGTGCCTATATTCAGACAGCTAATTGGGCATACTGTATGAATATGACTTTGAATTAAGTACTATTCTGGACTGGCACTTACAGTTCAGCTGTGAAAATACCATGAAACGGAGAGACTGAAACAGTATTTCTATGAACTGAGAATACTCTTTTAAATAAACCATGAAATGCTACTGCATTGCTAGAACTTGACCTCTGTAGTACTTTAAGAAAACAATTGAAAAGGTGAATTTAAATGCATATGAATACGTATTAGCTGCACTCTTAATATTTACTTACATGCTAATATTTACATGGTGTTAAGTTTCATAGTCTGAACATATAAAATGTACCCATGGTCACTTATTCTAGGTCAGTCTCTTTCTGTTTTGGTACCTAACGTACACGTTGCTTTCTATTTTAATATGCTTTTTCTCTCTCCTCCTGTGCCCTCAAACAGCCATGGCTGGACAACAAGCACAGCGTCTTTGGACGGGTGACTAAAGGAATGGAAGTTGTTCAAAGAATTTCAAATGTAAAAGTCAATCCCAAAACTGACAAACCCTATGAGGATATCAGCATCATTAATATCACAGTGAAGTAAGCTAGGAGTTGAAGGTTCCAGCTTAAGCGGAAGAAACTCAGCACAGCGGGACCCGAAAAGGGACCTAGAAAGAACAGAAACGTTTTTGGTAATTCCTAGATATAAGAAGTGCTACGAGAGAGCAATCACCAGTTCTACTATTTTTAATGTACCTGAAGTGCCCTAAGTCTGTATTTCTGGTAACTTTGTCCTTTAAAGTAAAAACATCTGCATGTTTCTTACAAAGTCTGCTGGTTTTCTTGCATCTCTTCTATGCAAAACTGAAGATAAAAACCCACACCATGTCTCATCATAGCGTTCACAAAACAGACTCAGGGTATCATTTGTAACTTTTCCATGTTTATTGGCATCTTTCATGTCTAATTAATCCTTTCCACAGCACTGAAATCTTTGACAGAGGAAGCGGTCAGAAATCCTAAGCTATGAGTGAAATCTTACGTACACACATCAAAAATCATGTTATGATACTGTTTGCTATGACAAGGTATGTAATCTGCATCGGTCCTTTAAAAATGGTTGTGTATGTGTCTTCCGTGTCCAAGAGCCATGATCAACTCTTGGAATGCCAGTGTATAAAGTCCCGTGCAACTTGTTTGGCATTGCCATTAATGCTTTTGTCTTTCAATGTTTGCTTGGGAGGGAGTCTGTTTCTGGCTTCATTTTTACCTGAAGTCCTACAAACATTACTACTTCTACTGAAATACTTAGTTTAAAATAAATGATGTCAATCATCTCAACTAAGCTTACATCAGGTGTTTCTGATGCAGTCCTCAATAAAAGCTCAGACAACTTCTCAAGCTGTTGTGAATCTGTGGCTAGATATGGTCCCGTTACTATAATGGTTAAGTCTGCTCTAAATACAGTAACATTAACTTTGCCTGTTTATGTTCACGTAACGCCACCGCACTCATACAGGACGCAGGAGTGTACCGTTCCGGTAACTTCATTTGTGAAACGAGATGTGATGCATGCTAATCAAATTCAGTCCCTCAGAAGCTGCTACCACTAGGAAGCTATCTTCAGTGAGATAAAGGGGTATCTTCAGGGATCAGTAAGAAAAAATAGACAGTAAGTTAAATGTGGCACACCTCTATTCTGAGATGACCTTAACAAAAAAAAAAGGAAAAAAAAAAAAGGCAAGTTTATTAAAACTCATTCTCAAAGTTTTACATACTTTTATTGAAAAGAACTCATTTTCTGGGCAACTCAAATTGCAGCAGCTCATGAATTGTTTCTACTACAAGAGCCCTTTCTTTCAAGAAGTCTTTACATAATGTCTACACCTACTCCAACAGTTCAGAATAATAACTATCTCAGAATAAAACCCTGATGTACCACATAGTCCACAACAAATTTGAAGGTAGCATACAGTAAGACCATATCAAGTGATAAAACATTATTTTTCAGTTAGCCTAGACATACTGGTTTTGAGCTGAGATTCTTTAAAGAAAGCCACAACACAGTCACAGGGTGTTGTATTTACTCAATTTCACAATTAAGTCAAAATCCTGTGAAAAGTTACTCAGTCTTTTCAAATAATCCTCATAGTTAGTAACGCTTGAGTGAGTTCTAGTTGAGAAAATACTCCAATTACATACTGCGTTAAGTCACTACACTAAGAACTAAAGTTCAGTAAAACTGGTGAAACAAGCTTAAATTTATAACTGAAGCAGTTTATATGTAGTATTAATTTATAATACAAATAAACCTCTTAGTGTACCTGTTCACACTGAAGAGTTCACAGACTAATGCAACACTTTCACAGTTACTTCAAGTCATCTTAAATAAACTCCATTTAAAAACACTTTTATGGTAGCATTCCATGTGTCACAAGCAATCCTTTGTACTCAAAAATACGCATGAGTGAGAATTTTTCCTCTGCCTTCAAGTGTGATGTTACAAAAAATCCAACTGGTCACCTTGAACATTCTGAAGTAGAAGTAGAACTATACTGATAGGCACGTATAACTGAAGCATAAGCCAGCTAAAATAAAACTACAGAATCAGGATTCTTCTAAAGAATGCATGTCTTCTCTGTTAAAAATATTCCAGGAAAAAGTATCTACCATGCTTAGCAGAACTTGTTCACATTTTAAAAAGAGCTCTGAAGGGACAGTCAGCCCTAACTGGGTCTGGGACTGCTCTGCACTACAGGCTGAGCACATGCTCAAGTCAGAGCAGCCAACTGTCCATTGGGCAAGAAGCTACAGGCTGGGAAGGATGAACAATTTTTAGTTCGGTAGGTGCAAGAAAACACCCTTCATTCCGTTGTAAACTATTGCCAAATTTATCAGGTTGTCTGAAGAAAGAGTAAATACCCCTTCTCAGTACCTAGGTACATATGTAGGCATTGAAGCCCACTTCACAAACATTTAACTCCTTTAAAGCTTAGTGTTCTTTCAGCTATTATTCAAGTCATTAGACTTGGTGAAACTGAAGCTGCATTCAACACCATTTACATGAAATTTAAGTAACAAGAGAAAACTACAAGTAAGTGTCATTATGAGGAAGCAGTTAAATGCTTCCTCTTGAAGAAAAGTGCAAATGTACTAAATTATTTGTTTATACATTCTTGGTTTTATCTAAGCTATGTAGTGGGAAAACATAATAAAATTGGTAATATTACAATAAAAGCCATAGCCACAGATAATGGGATACATTTTCTTTGCCAGGTGAGGTTCAGAGCTCTCACAGGTAAACACGCTTTTCAGTGTGGCAAAAATATCTACCCATCTGTGAAACACCACCACTCACTTCCACTGTCTGGTTCTCCCCATTCACCTCTACTCCAGTGAGAAAAGTGATGATATGCAGTTTTGATCCATTGGCCATGCTCTTCATAGCTCCTCTACCGACGCCAGGAGGTCCATGGCACGGCTTCTTCAATTGGCAATGGCGGTGCTCTTGGAGAGGAGGCCAGAAGATTTTGGTGCGTGCACCAGACAGACAGAATTGTTATCAGAGTTGCAAGTGCAGCAGAAAAAAGACATCACTAAGTCATTGCAACCCTCTCTAAATTTAAATAGTGCTACACCCATATTTCACGGGTTTGTTAATGAGTAATCTTTGAAAATAGAGGCATTGGTGACAGTTCCATGTAGAAGATACGGCAGGAATTGAAAATCTAATTATGGAAGGTTTATATCACATTTTGCCATCTGCTCTTCTAAGTAAGAGTTATAATTAGTGTACACTGCTTTTACATTGTGTTATTTAATATTTTAAGGCCACTACCTTAATCTGGAAGCATGACTTCTACATAAGAGTACATAGCTGGATTGACATTACACCACACTACTTTAAGAAGTTTTTTTTTAAACTTCATTTGACTTCTTGAGAAGTAAGCTTAATCTCTAAAGGCAGATTATGTCCTCAAGCATGCACAACACACTTTCACCTCAATAGCACTATAGGCTGTCCATAAATAATTTAGCATGTGTACAATTAACAGAAAAACCCAACTAACCCCTGCCCTCCGACTAGAAAATGACTAGCTCAACAGTGCCACAGCCCCCTAGCCCTGCAACACTGCTCCCCATTCTCAGTTTTCTTTGCCCAGTTATACTGCCTTCCGGTAACAAACAGGGAAGCTAATAAATAATGGGAGGAACATTTTCTTTTTGTGGTGTATTTGTATGTAATTTTCAATGCCACCTTTAGATGAATGCATTCTTTAGGTATTAAAGAGTTAGCACCATTTCTTTCTGACTAATAGAGCTGGCTATTCTAAAAACTCGAGATGGATTTTGGAATAGTTTCCTGGGAAAGTATTTCTAAACCACTCAAAATTTTTCTGACACCAATTAACTACTGTAACCTTGTTATAATTACTAGAAGAACTCCAATGCATATTTTATCAGGGAAGAATTTTAAATTGTAACAACCTAATTTTACTGAAAAGAATTTCAAGGCACCCTTGTAATGAGCCCATTCCATTACTTGTATCAAATTTCAAAAACACTATAACGGCACAAGTTTACTGAACCAATTATCCAATCTAGGATAAAGGCTTATATTTCTCTGTAACTACCAAGTTAAATAAAGCCCCCTCTTCAGACAGCAGACCTGGCTACAACATCCTAAATCGTGCAAACAAAACAGTAAACTACAACCTTAAATTGCAGCTGCTGTAAAATTAAGCCACATCCAGGACACCAGCAGCCACTAACTGCCTCGAAAGCCAGTCCAGTCCTTCATAAAGTCCTGTACCACTTCGGGCATCACAACCCTGAATATACCAGCTACGGCCACAGCAGAGTTTGTGGAGACTGAGCAGTTCTGTGATTTCTTCCACTGAAAGCGCACCTGCTACATCCTGCAACAGAATCAGATAAAAGGCCCAATTATTCTTCTGTATTACATATGACGCATTTTATTTTTAACCGATCGCTTAGACTGAAGCTACAGATCACAGAAAAGCTTTCCAAACACAAAGACCAGATAAAAGTTATGCATGTACTACTTGTTACCATAAAACAAAAACTGGTGGTCGAATCTACTAAGCACTCTAACATCACTTATTTTACCAGTATTAAACATAAGGAAAAGATCTACATTTTATCCTTTCTACATTACCATTCCCTACCCATAGCAGAGGGTTCAGAAAGTTGGAATTTGATACACAAACTGAGGAAGAGAGTAACAGAGTGGAAAAAAAAAAAATCACAAATACCTGTTTGTTAGCAAAGATCAAGAGCAAGGCATCCCGCAACTCCTTCTCTGTTAATAATTTTGCTAGTTCACTGTGGGCTTCACTGACCCTGTCTCTGTGACTGCTATCAACAACAAACACCACCGCTATGAAAGAGAGAGAAAAATGTTTTACACACATTCAAATATAAACTCTGTAAAATTAGCTTTCAACTTACACAATTCTTTTTTTCTAGCAATCTTCTATGTGAAGTTTCTCAGCAGTGCGCAACTTTAATTTCAAATCCAGGAGGACTGAGAAATCCCTTACATACCTCTATACTTTTGACAAAAATCTAGAATTCATCCTAAAACAGGGAAAAGAAGTCTGAAGTTTTTTGCCTAGTCTAACATAAAGGCTGTGATATTTTAACTGCTCAGGTCTAAAACCAGATTTACTATGTGTGGATTGAGTATCTCAGTTTAAACCATTTCTTGATCCATTTATACTCAATCAACTCCCACACGACTGTTCCAGTTTCCCTTAACTGGCTGCAAAATCTACAGGTCCAGCCAAATCAGCACAGCTTCCTTCAGCTACAGATTACACAATCCAGAGAAGATTGCCATGGACCCGACACAGCAGCAGTAGATTTTACTATCCACTACAGCGAGTAACCAAGATGCCAGAAAGACCGGAGAATCAGGGAGGCAGAGCTACAGGACAGAATTTAAACTTGTGGTTTTTGCAATTAAAAAAAACCCCAACACCAAAACTAAACAAAACTTACTGCAGGTATGCACCAGGTTAACTGCTTAGACTTTCTCTCCAACATACAATTCTTCAAGGCAGACATGATTCCATGCTACTGGTGTTTACACGGTAAGTTTTAAGAGGACAACAGAAATCCCGAAATACAATTTTTAAAAGTTTGAAAAGATGAACAATTTAAAATGTTAAAGTTTGCAATGAAGGCTGAAATAATGCACAAAGTGGAGAACATAAACTGATGTTTGTTATTCCAAAGTATTTCAGATAATTCTGAATGAATTAGTGAAGAGGAACCTCTTTCTAAATTGGAAAACAACTATGGAGGATTTACAGAAGTACAGCATGAATTTCTAAGCCAGCACCATTTAAATCGGTGTTTTCACAATCAGTAATGGAGTCTGTGACCAGATATTACACTGCAATACCGAGTCAGAAGTTGAAGAACTTTGTAGAACTTTTTTAAGTTGCCAACTAAAGGCTCCTAAAGGCTGAGTATTTTCCTTTCAAGTGCTATTTAAATTTCATACCTGGCAAGTACTACTTCTCACTATGCGAACTTTGGAACGCTGCACCTTGTCTGTTGTCAGCTAGGACCATTTTAACAGAGATTCTAATTTTGTTTGGCTCCATGAACTGTCTGATGGATTTATGGAGAATGCATCTTTATCATGCAGCAGACACTATGACCAACTGGATTAAAATTTCTTAGCTCATGAATCTAGCAGCTGTACTTCACATTAGACGAACAATTTTCTACAGTTATACATTATTTCTATTCATAATCTTTTTGGCTCTGAAATACAAGCTAGAAGACAAAATACAGTTTAAAAGTTGTATTATTCTCACCTTGTGTATTGAGATAATAATGTTTCCACAAGGGCCTCAATTTGTGCTTCCCTCCTACATCCCAAATAGTAAACTTCAAATTCTTGTATTCTACTGTTTCAACATTGAAACCTAGAATAAAAATATTAAAGTTTTAGTCTTGTTCTGTATGAATATAAAATAATCAAATTCTACAGATAAGCCAAACATTCAGAAAAATCATTACGTTTAAATTGTTGCTACTAACCTATTGTTGGAATTGGCTGCATGAATTCATCTTGCTTTAACTTAAACAAAATAGTTGTTTTGCCAGCTCCATCTAATCCTAGAGTGACAACTCGAATTTCCATTTTTGGTCCAATATGTACCCTGTTGTCCTGGAAGAAACAGCATACATAAAACAAAAGCAAGTTCAGGAAATTCAAATTAGAAAACCTTTATGTTTAAGATACTTACCTTGTCACTATTTGTAAAGTGATTAAATGCGTGGACTCCAAAAATACAAGGCACAGTCACCAATCACCTCCAGCAATAATATAAACCAAAATATCCAAGAATCTCTGTAGTGAACCTGTAACTTCAGCCTGAGCTATCACATGCCTTGTAGAAAGACAGCCTAGTATGTCTGTACACAATAAAATTTCAAATTCTTCATCGTTCTTGGCTCAAACCACATGAGGCGTTGTTCGTAGCAATTAGTTAGAAGTCTCTGTTGGTTTTGTAGCTTTTCCACTACGTTTTGTCATATTATCAATGCCCCCACCTACAGAACTATTTTCTTGCTGGAGGCTCCATAGCTACGCCTCTTCACCTCAAGCCACTTCCAATCCTTTACGACATTACAACAGCAACATTATTAGCTTTAAGGAGTAATCTGAAATAGTGAAGAAAAACAAACAAAAAGCCCCCAAGTCTTGCTTGGAGGCAAGGAAAGAGAATCAACTTCCTACTTGTAGTTTAGACCAAGCTACCATGAGTACTGAACAAGCTGATGCTAACAATGTGATCAAGTGGTATTACTACTATAAAGCAGCAAACTGTAAATTGTAAAAAAAACAACATAGGCTAAGATTACTATGTATCCCTGAAACATATTTTGAAGTACTTAGAAATGCTGCCTTGATGAAATACCAGAGTTTCAATCATCAGAACTATGTGGCAATACATTTGTTTTTGTGCAAAATCCAGACAGCACTATGCTGGGCAAGCAATACACAAAAACCTGTGTCTACCCTACACAGCTTTTTATGTCTTCTTGCATTAGAAATGCTATTTATTGAGTATAAAGGTGCTACAACCTCTCCTGGTACAAGACCAACATGCACCAGTGTGACCAGATGTATAAACATCTGCATCATGTGACTTGAGATATAGATACGTATATAGGATCCATTATATAGCTGGATATATGTCACCATGACAAACAACTCCATTCTCCTCTCTGTCACAGATGAAGTAGCATACTGCCAGAATAATCAATACAGATTAATTCAATGATCTTATGCTATTGCAATCTCCAAAGAGAGTAAAAACACCTTGAGAAACTGCTTTCCACACCAAAAAAAAAAAAAAAAAAAGGCAAATACCACAGTGCAAGTCAGTAACATCATGACTGTAAGTTTAAGAGTCAGATCAAAGGTCTATCTAATCTAGCACATTGCCTGAAACTAGGTAAAGATGGATACATGTGAAAGTAAGGAACAAGGCAAGCACATAGTGGTAACTCCCCTAAATACCCTCGCTGTGTCTACCAGCTTGCAGCTCATGGACCTACTGAGCCAACAGTGTGGTTTCTGCAGCTAACAGATCTTGATGTATTATTCATCTATGAATCTGTCTGTTTGCTTGAAACCACAGACATTTAGGGCCCAGAAGATCCTTGGCATAGAACTCCACCGGCTAACTACTTTTGTGAAAAAATGACTTCATTTGAATCTGTGAAATAAACTTGTACAAGCTGAGCAGTTTCAGCACTACAGCTTTGATACTACACAAGGCAGATGCTCCAAAACCAAAAGACTAACTGAATATTTGAGATTTGGAAAATAAAGCATTGAGACTTACTTGCTTTTTAATAAATTTCCTCTAAGTTCTAGATTTTTGGATTCAAAGCTGAAGTTGCCAAATTCAGTGACAACATTGCAATACAGCATGTTATCAGAAAGGGTTATCTCCTTCTGGAGAAGAAAAACCTGTGGGCAGATTCTTGGCAAGCATGTCAGCAGGAAAGGTGCAGGTAAGAGAAAGAACACAAAGAAGTATGCAAAAGGCACTGAAGAGTCAAAAAATGCCA
Source organism: Phoenicopterus ruber ruber (assembly GCA_009819775.1). NCBI lineage: Eukaryota > Metazoa > Chordata > Aves > Phoenicopteriformes > Phoenicopteridae > Phoenicopterus > Phoenicopterus ruber. Next base: position 24,386,094 of record CM020246.1, read on the forward strand.
CGCCTCCAGCACCCTTTTCACATTCAAATCTCAGTTCTGATTTTATCTAAAATTTCTGGGGATTAATCTCCCCAGTTCTTCTCTGTGCCTGAAAGGAAGGAGGAAGGAAAAGAGGCAGCTCTGGACAGAGCTAAGTTTATAGGTTTCTTGCTGGAGGCAGCACCCTGGCTATGGCCAGAGCTTGCTGACAGTGAGCCAGCCTGGCCATCCTCTCAGGGCTCCACCAGAAGCACCAGTCACCTCTACAGCTCCCATGGCTGCAGGGCAGAGACAGTGCTGGCCTCTGCAACTTAAAGCATCAGGGAAGTGGAGGAGATGAATGATTCTGTCAAATTCAGCGATTCTGCTGCAGTCTGCGTTCCGTAAGGTTTAGAGCAAAACCAGGTTGTTCTCAGTATGTTTGTATTCTCTCGGAATCAAAATGCAATCTGTGACGGACACCAAATTTCCACTTTTTGTGTGAGTAGTCCTGTCACTTCAGGAAGAACTTTGCAAGAAAAGCTCCTACTGAGAAAACAATGTATAGCACCTGTAATACAAGTCAGAAATAATTGACTATTGATGATCACAGCTAGAAATTGACAGATGAAAAAAGTATCTCTGCATCTACTGTATCAGCACCTTTAATCAAAAATGTTATTTAAAAAAAAATGGCCAGTAAAACCCCTTCATGTCTGCATTTCTGGCAGGTGCATAACTTCACAGCATACTTAAAAACAGGTAACCTGTGACTTCTGTTCAAGTAAAACTTGGTGTTTTCTTAAATCTCTGTACAGAGAGAAGTGCAGAGGAAAACCCACACAACAACTGTGATCTCTTGGTTTTTGTCCTTGTTCGTTGTCTTTGTTAAGAAATGTGTTGACATGACAAAAGCTGTATATAGGTTTACTTAAAGATAGTGTTAAGTGCTTTCCCTCTGTTAGATTACTGTCTTCTTGGGTACTCTTGGTGTTGGTAAGGGTTAGCAGTTTCCCATACTTGCTTCAACATCGATGGATAAGTGCTCTTTACTATCTCAGGTACTGTTTTCTTAATCATCTTCCCTCTCCCCAGTATGTACACACAAGTATTTAGGATGACCAGTTGCTATTCCTGTATATAACACTCCACAGCCACTGCTCTCATTTGATCATGACAAAACAACAATCTCTCTCTTCAAATAAGGATCACACTCCTGGATAAAGAGCCATTTCCTTGCCAACAAGCTAAGTATATGAAGACATCTCAACCTTATTTGGTCAAAGTCCTCATAAACACATATGTAAAGAAGGATCCATTGGAAACAATGTATTAATAACATTTGGGAAAAATTGTTATATACTAACATATTTCTTCAAAGATTTTCAGCATCTTGTCCTGGAATTCTCCAAATCCTCCCTTCAGAGCTTTACATGTGGCATTTCCCTTCATGACTTAGGAGGAGGAAACAGCACTATCCATGTTTTCCGTGTCATCAGTGAAACAAAAAATGTGGATAAAACATACTCACTTTCAATAGTGAAAAGGACATCTCCGTCCCCTCCTTAAATCTTTAAGTCCATAACCTTCACTGGATATGGAATGTTCCCCTGACCTGGTACTGTTTGAAATGCTTTTATAATTTTATAATGGATGCAGCCTTCAGCGCATAAGAGTTCCTGAGAAAGACCTTTTCAGTGATATAGTAACAGTTTACAGTTTTTGATCTGAAGATTTTATTTCTGTCTGAAATAATTTCTGCCTGTTGCCAGGCACAGACCTTTCAGGTACAACAAGCCACACTACAAGTCACAACAGTGGCCATCAGTATGACAGTATTCTAAAAAACCATTGTGTAGAAAGAGAGCTTTAAACTTTGTCAGAAGTGAGAAAACATAAAAAAGTAAGAAACTGAAGTAATTATTTTCACCTTAGTTTTTCATGGCTGCTGCTGTTTTTGTGAAAAATGAAATTTGCTTTGGCACCTTTGAAATTCAGAATCTAAGCTTCAGAAGATTTCATAAAAATACCAATTTGTCACAGGAGAAAAACAATAGAAGCCTCATTTCTTTCTAAAGAAAGCTGAGGTGTAGAGACACACTGGAAGACTTCGGGGTCACCCAAGCCGAGATCTATTTCAGATCTCCTATTACAGCTTAGCTGGGTCCAACCATTCTCTTTCCAAATGCTCAGAAATTCGCAATCAAAATTTTCTGAGTCATATTAACAGCTTCTAAAGGCAAAACCAGACATCCAAAATGTCTTTCTGACTCAGCCGTGTGAGATGGCAGCATCAATCAACTCTGAATACAGAGAATGCAATTCATCATCTGTGAAATGTGAATGCTGCTTCATTCACGGAACAATGGGGGTTTGCAGAAGAGGGTCTCCCTCACCCTATTGACTCTGGTCTCTGCTGAACAGGGAAAGAAGGGGCAGAAATGAAAATGTTGCATTTATTGATCTGACAAAGCAGTTATTATATGGAAATTCAAGTATTCAACTGAAGTTACAAAACAAATTATTTGGAAGAAACTGATTTTCTGACATCAACAAGGACGGGGATGAAATTGCTATGGAAGCATCCATTTCCTTACAGTAAAAGCTTCAACAGCAACAGTTTCATCTCAGCAACAATAGATCCTATTCCTCTTTCACCCATTCAGAACCAAAAAACCCCCGTAACTCAAAGTACTACTTGTTCTTTAGAGTTTCAAACTTATTTACTCTCCTACATGAAAAGTATCACCATTATCAAACTCCAAATAATTTCATCCCTTTCAAAGAATAGGTAGTATTGAAATTATATTAAAGCAATTAAAAAAAAATACTTAGAAGATGAACTGTGTCTAAAATATCAGTGAATACAAAGCAACTATAAGACAAATTATCATTTAATGAATTGAAAGAAACACATTATTCTTAATATTATAAACTGAAAGTTATAATAGCATTACTGCATTTCAAAACAGGTGTGCAATTTTCAGGAAATAAAATAATAAACATTCTGCAGAAGTTATGCTGCCCTCATGAAAAAGCCAAAAATACATGGAAAAACAAAGGGTAGATTCCTGGTCTGAGTTGAATGTACAACAAATCAGGGGTGTTTCTAGAATTCACAAATACTATCTTACATTTTTAAAAGAAAGTAGCTAATGTTCCAACGAAGCTACTGATGTAGTCAATGTCAAACAAACGTTTCTCACACCAATTGTAACAGCACAGTGGTTTTGTTGCTCAAATACCAGATGGCACTCATCGTATGGTAGGGCACTGGGGCTCTGATACTGAACTGCCTAAATTTGCTGCAACAAATACAGCATCATAACGAACATACATTTTTCTGCTTTCTTTTAAATTACATTTGGGACTTCATAAAGTGGATAGCTGTATTTTCATGAGATTAAGAATACCTTTGTAAAAGTGACAGGTATGCTAGCATCCAGCTGTACGTGATCTGCAAGTTCTGTAAACTGCTGCTGCTGTTTCTGTAACGTCTCTAGCAATCTTGTAATTTCCTGTTTGGCCAACACTACTCTGCAGTCATCCTAAACAGACAGAGAAAACAAAAGCATGCCTTTCCTTTAGTAACTTACTTAAAATAACCAAACACTGTGTAAATATGATGGCTGGAAATAAAGCATTTTAAATAGAAATACTCTAGTTAAAGAAACTCACATTTACAAAATAGATTTATTTAAAATTGCAATACAAATGTGAAAGCCTTGTCATTTTTCCTTAATACTAATAGATACTAAATAGTTCTGCAGTTTTAAAAACTTTTTTGACCTCTCCTAGTCCTGTAGGAATAAGAATACAAATTATAAGAGACAGTAATGTGATATATAAAGAATATTTGTATCATTCATATATCATTCCAGTAGTTGGAATAGAGCAGCTGCTTTGCAGCATACAGCAACACACTTAACACAAAAAGATTAATATCCACCCACTAATGATGGGAACATTTGCATAGTTAAAAGTACATCTGACTAAGCAACCAGACACCAGCTCTAAACAAATTTAAAAGAAAAAAAAGTACAAATAACACATTAATGAAGTAATTTCTCACACTCAGTTTACCATTCGCTACATATACTACTTACTTTTTGCTGTCACTAAATTAAGTGAATAATGGACCAACCAGAGACTCTCATATAGCCACTTTCTTCATACATTTAATATGTTGAATTACCTGTATTACAAGCGCTACCAAAAGTTATTTAGTCCTAAAACATTTTCTCCTACCAGCCTCATACGACAACTGTCTTCAAACACTTACGCTGATAATTGCAACTGTAAAATCCTTCCCATAAATCGTGTACATTTTTTGCTTCAGTTTCATCTCTCCTTCCCACTAACCTCACAAGTATCCAGAAATCACTCCAGACAAGAGAATCATGCCACAGGATTTCCAGCAACTGGAGGACTTGATGCTTTTGTACTGATTATCCTTGTCTAACACCCCCTTGTAATGAATACTTCAATCTCATGTTCTATCATTATTGTTTTAACATTGTAAAGGAAATAAAAATGCAGAGTACCATCTAACCTCTTTGTTTGTAGCCTAAACTTAATTTGCAGTTCGACATACCTTGCCATATGCTAAGCTCACTTGCAAACCTACCTGTTGTAAAGTCTTTTCACAATGAAGGCAAGCTGTTGAAACCTGTGACAAGAGGATGGTCATGTCTTCTTGCTGTTGCCTAAGCCAAATCAACTTCTCTCTCACATGAGCATCAACAACACTAAGAGCCATTTCCTCCTGACGACAAAGGGTTTCATGAAGATCAGAAAAATAGGCTCGGACACATGAGCGAGCGTTCTCTGCAGTCCCTGGTACCTACAGTGTTGCAGTCAGGAGATCCAGAGGATTAAGGACACCAGTTGATTCCAGAAGCACATTTTTCATTTTATTCCAGTTTCTATCTTATGTTCACATCTGCTTGGCTACATTACAGTTCAAGTCCCAGTTACTTATCAGCCCTAAGACCAATATCCTCCAAGAAGTTACTCCAATAATCAAGTAGCTTATTTGTATGTATACACACCTTACTAAAAATGACCAGGGAAAAAAGCCTCAGTAGTGTCACAGCACCTGAGAACAGATGCAATCTGTCACACTACTTCAATACCGTACCAGCAGTTATACAGCTTTCCCTACTGCCTCCCTATTTACATGTAGCCTAAAAACATTGTCATGGACTACAAGTTTCCCCATATCTGCTGGCTTAAGCCTCAATACCGATCTGGTAGAGATAAGAACTTAAGGTCTTGTCTTATAAAACCTATGTATAATTTTCAAAGAAATTCCTTATCTTGGTTATTACAAAAAGCAAATACTCTGTGCATGTGGGGGGAAAAAAAAAAGCATACGTGTTCAGTATGGGCCATTCCAACTCCATCTTCAACTATTTGTTCTCCTCCTTCTATATGCTGAACGATTCCAACTAATTTTCTGGAATAATCTGAGATTTCTTCCGTGAAAGTTCTTATGCAGTGGGCCATGTCTAAAATGGATGCACGAATCTGGTTTGCTTCTGGTTCCAAGACAGAATGCTAGTAATTAAAAGCAACATATCAAAGATCAATTATAAATATCTTCCTTAATCACATTTTCTATTTTACTACATATTTTATATATATGTGTGTGTATGTATATGTATGTGTGTATATATATACACACACATACATATATAGGAAAGGTAAGTAAGAATTTAAAACCTTCTTGCAATTTAAAGTGCAATCAAGAGTTACAGATTATGCTGAGACTAAGATAGGCATCTAGCAATTACACAAGTAAACATACAAATCTGGCCATTTACCACAATCAATCATAAAAAAAGAAGGGCGGTTGGACTGCACCAGGTTGAGTGAACCTAGTGTTTGCATGATGAAAACAACTTTCAGAACTGGTGACTCAATGCCATGAGAAGTTCAGAAAAGCATCAGATAAAGGGACTGTCCATCTTAATATATCAATAACTTATTGTGGTCTTAGAAATAATAGGGTTTTTTCTTGTAATTTTACTATAGCAGTTATCTGAAATGAAGGGAAAATGAAAGAACAGTATGAAGTTACTTCTATAAAGACATAGCAAGAATCTACCCTCCTTTCTTGACAATCTTTTGTACTTTAATTGGATAAATAATTATGCAAGCCACCCTATGGCATGACTAGAAATGGATTATTAGCAGTACCTTATGACCTTGATGCTTCCCATATTCTTTGCAGACACAACACATAAGAGGACTCGCCTGACAGCCCTCTTCTAAACAAACAAACTCAATAGCATGCACTTGGTGTTGGGAGCACATGGTCTTCTCATGAGGCTTATCAGCAAGAGGTACACGCCTGTGTTTCGCTAGTGTCTTCGTAGAATGAGTAAGCTGGGAACAGTCTGCGCACAAGTGAGTGGCACAAACAGTGCAATATACAGATGCAACATGGGCTTCATCTTCATCGCAACGAATGATACTCTAACAAAAAAAAAAAGACAAAACTGAAGTTGTTAACATTTAATCCCAATAACTGAGGAAAATCAGAAGACTTGCCACCAATATAAGCCTGAAAACAGACTTTCTTTAAAAGTTACACATTAATAAATATTTGGACTACTTTGAAAACTTGATTTTAAGTTCTCAATAGATTTAAAAAAAATAAAAGTCAGTTTCCTTTACAGTCAACTCCAATAAATTACTCTAGAGGTGTTCAGCGATTTCATAAATCCAAACTTCAGTGGAAGTTGTAAAGGTTTGGAGGACAAAATAATTCAGGCTCCAGTCATTTCCTCCAAAGCAGTCATTACAGAACAGAATTACAAAGTTACAGACAGACAAAACACCAGCGGACAAATAGGCACTTTGGACAGTTATCTATTCCTAGAATGGCACTGCATGACACTTTTTGCATATCAGTTGTTAATACTGAAACGATTAAAGCAGCTAGTTTTGATAATGAAGTACTATCATATGATTAGATGACCTTTAAAAGGTCCCTTCCAACCCAAACTATTCTATGATTCTATGTGGTGATATCAAATGACTATAAAAGGCAACTACTCGAGAAGAAGAGTTGAAGTCTTTAGGAAGAGTTTCTAAGAAGTTTTAGAAAACTGTCCTTAAATTACTGTAACTAAAATATCCAAAAGAGTAACCTTTTCTAAAATCTTGAAAGCCTAAAAAAGGGGAAAAGAGTATACATGCTTGGCAATACCTTTTTATTTTCTGCTTTAGTCAGTACAGATTAGCATTTAATTATGAAGCAATTAATTGAAGCCTTAACACTAGCTACTGAAAGAAAACAACAGCTTTATTAGTGAAATTACATTTGGCAAAGAACTGATTTTCATTTTTTTTTTTCTATCTACAGATAACTTTAAGCAAATGTAACAAACTTTCTGCTTTTGTTAAAACTCAGTACCTCTCCAGATAGACCAATGGCTTCTTCTGCCGTCCCACACTGCCCAGCAGATCCATTCTGCAACCGTTCCAAGAGTTCCAACAGAGCAAAATTCTTTTTCAAGCCCCAGACACCAGAATCTCCTATTTTTGAGGAAGAGTTAAATGAAGAGGAGATAAAGAAAAACCTCAAGCAAATACCATCATGAGAAGTTCCACAAACCACAGTTGAGATTCCAATAAATATTAAGAGCATATTAACTACAGTGATATTAACTAGAGTAAGATAGAACTAGCACATTTCCTATATAGGCTCACACTACCTTTCCATCCTCTTCCTTCCTTCCATCATGGAACTATTTAATATTTACGCAGATTTTTCCTACTTAAAAAATGCCAAGATTATTAAAAATTTACAAAAACTCAGTAAAAACACTTGTAAAATAATCCACAATAGCTAACAACTGAAGACTACAAGGAATACACAAACTCTAATGTGTATCATAAAAAATAACATTTTGCATAACTATGTACAGTGAACATTTCTACTGTACTAACAGAAGCTGTGAAGAATTCACACTGACAAACCCCATATTCCCTGACTCATAAGATGCTACACCTATTGCAGATCTCAGTCCAGTAAAAACCTGAATAAGAGTTAAAACAATATTCAGAAAGAAAGACCCACATACAACACTACTTGGTATAGCAAAAGAGAAGATATCTCATACTCCCTAGAGCAAAGCAGCAGTCCATGTCTACTCCTGTATCATCCTCATTTTGTAGAGGTTAACATGAAGCAACATGATGAGAAGCAAAACCACAATATTGCATCCCTATGACTGCTGCTAAAGGTCATGTAGCATATGAGAACCCTAGTGATTGCTTCTCCAAGAAAGTATCATCCCTTAACTTTTTTCAGCATCACTGTCATAAATTTAAAGACATTTTCTCTGTTGCATGGTAAAGATGCCTCAAGAGATGAAGCATCATCTCTGAGCACTGGATCATTACTTTTCAGTCATTACAGAATCACAGAATGGTTGAGGTTGGAAGGGACCTCTGGACATCACCTTGCCCAGTCCTCTTGATCAAGCAGGGTCACCTAGAGCTGGCTGCCCAGGACTGCGCCCAGGCAGCTTTTGAAGATCTCCAAGGAGGGAGATTCCACCACCTCTCTGGGAAACCTGTACCAGAGCTTGGTTATCCTCACAGTCAAAATTGTTTCCTTATGTGCAGATAGAACTTCCTGTGTTTCAGTTTGTGCACAATGCCTCTAGTTCTGTCACTAGACACACTGACAAAAGCTTGGCAGTGTCTTCTTTAGACCCACCCTTTGTAAAATATCTCTCAGTCTTTCCTGATATGAGAGATGCTCCAGTCCCTTCATTATATTACTGGCCTTTTGCTCCACTAGCTCCACATCTCTCTTACACTGGGGAGCCCAAAACTGGACACAGTACTCCAGGTGTGGCCTCACCAGTGCTGAGGACAGGGGAAGGATCACCACTCTGGACTTGCTGGCAACACTCCTCCTAATACCATTAGCCCCCTTTGCCGCAACAGTACAGCAGGTAAACCAGGACCTCCAGGCCCTTTTCTGCAAAGCTGCCCTCCAGCTGGATAGCCCATTCTTTTCTCTCATTCTCTTCCCAAATGAAAGAATTAGAATCATAGAATATTTCAAGTTGGAAGGGACCCATAAGGATTATCGAGTCCAACTCCCTGCTCCTCACAGGAATACCTGGAACTAAACTATATGACTATGAGCATTGTCCAGATGCTCCTTGAACTCTGACAGGCTTGGTGCCATGACCACTTCCCTGGGGAGCCTGTTCCAGTGACTGACCACCCTTTCCCTGAAGAACCTTTTCCTAATGCCCCATCTGAACTTCCCCTGACAAAGCTTCATTCCATTTCCTCGTATCCTATCGCTGGTCACCAGAGAGAGGAGAACAGCACCTCCCCCTCTGCTGCCCCCCTTGAGGAAGTTGTAGGCTGTGATGAGGTCACCCCTCAGCCTTCACATCTCCAAGCCGAGCAAACCAAGTGACCACAGCCGCTCCTCCTAAGTCTTGCCCTCGAGACCTTTTACCATCTTGGTCACCCTCCTCTGGACACACTCTAATAGTCTGATGTCCTTCTTGCATTGAGGCACCCAAAACTGCAGATAGTAATTGAGGTGGGACCACACCAGTGTGGTGTGGAGTGGGACAATCACCTCCCTTGACTGGCTGCCTATGCTGTGCTTGATGCACCCCAGGACACGGTTGGCGCTTTTGGCTGCCAGGGCACACTGTTGACTCATGTTCAACTTGCCATCTACCCAAACCTCCAGATGTTTTTCCGCAGGGCTGCTCTCCAGCCTCTCATCCCTCAATTTGTATGTATAACCAGAGCTACCCCAGGATCAAACATCTCCGCTTTGTCTACATCCTTATCTGTGAAGTGACTGACCACATCAAGTAACAGACCAATGTTATCTCTGATCCTCCTTCTGCTGTTAACATATTTTAAAAAGCCTTTTTCGTTGTCCTTCACAGTGCCCGCCAGCTTGAACTCTAATCTAGCTTTGGCCACGTGAATTTTCTCCCTACAGTGGCAAACAGCATCTCTGTAGTCCTCCTGTGTTGCCTGTTCTTGCTTCCAATGTCTGTACACTTTCCTTTTCTGCCTAAGTTCTAGAAGAAGATGCCTACTCAGCCAAGCCAGCCTTCTGCCCCGCTTGCTTGACTTCCAACACTTTGAAATTGTCTGCTCCTGCACTCTTAAGAGATGGCTCTTAAAAACTGATTTACATCTAATGCAGAAAGAACCTAGCAACTTCCTTTCAGTGGAGTTGCTATATGTAACAAGAAAAAACCCCGTATTTTAGTAGCATGCTATTAGACATTCCTCAAATGGGATGTTTGCCATTTTCAAGGACTACATACACAGAATCTGAGGTTGTCCTCAATATACGGCATCTAGGAAGTTATATTTGATTAACTGCAATAGGCTGACTACCATTGCTGAACCTCAAATATACACTTTTGGAAATCAGGAACAACCAATTACAGATGGATGATCTGAGAATATAGAGGTGTTTTTAATGGAGCTTAGTGTTGAATTCACTATGAATTTCCAGAATGATTGTCACTTCTGTATGTAGGTTTGTGGTTTTTTTTTTTTCTTGTCTTCTTTAAAATTTGGGGCAGATCAACTTTTGACGTTGTTTACTGCCCAAACTAAACCCTTATTACTGCACAGTTTAGAATCAGTTTAACTCCTAACTGACACTAACAAGGCTGTTCATATATAGTATCAATACATGCCAATCCAGGTAGGAATTGTTAGCAAGTAATTGCACCTTCTAATTTGGAAGGGATAAGTAAAGAAATGCATGTGCTCTTCCTCCAGCCTCAATGCTATGACGAGCTTTTCCGCTTTTGTCACAGGGATTTTATACAATCAGTTCACCAAAATTAGTAGAACACAGATATATAAACCAATCCTCATTAAAGCCTCCAAACATCTGTTTTCCTAACAAATATTACAGAGTTAACCCATGAATGCCTATGATCTTGCAACATTATTTTATCAGCTCTTGAAACAACATATCTGAGAACAAAGACAAGCTCAAGAAAAGACTTAATTATATCCAACATTACTGCTGAATGCTAACAGAGCACTGCTTTGGTGCATTGAAAGGAAGGCAAGATGTGGACACTAGTTTTGTCACATAACATTGCCCTTATCTTTGTCAGATGTTTACATAAGTGTACAGAAGCTACTAACTTCAGGAAAACAAAGGGGGGGGGGGAGTTTACTAGCTTTGAGTAGAATGATAGAAGGCATATTACTGGTAGTGCCCAGGGTAGTGATAGATGCACATTTATGTAGCTAAGAAGGTGCCTGGAAATGCCAGTTTGTATTTAAACAGAATCTGTAGGACCTGAAATTGACTCATCTATTTTATGACAGAACTTTTGAACTGTGTTTGCAAGACAAGAAAAGGTTGCTGCAGTTACTTTTTAGAGCTTAGGACACCACTATCTGGACAAAACTGCATATGCATGCTGCTTCTGTAATTCAAATATTTGTTTCAGATTTCATGCAAACATACCCATCTAGGAATATGAGCCAAACTTTTAGTGAACTTCTGCTATTCACTGTAAAAAAAAAAAACATACTACAGTTATTTATTAAATTCAAGTAACTGCTTTATTTGATTTACGCTTTGCCTCAAGCATGATCCGGAAAATGCAATTTTAGAAAACAATGCCACATCCAGAAAAAAAGCTGGGCTGCCTCTCATAATCCAGATGCAAAGACTAGGAGAACACCAACTGGAGCCTGAGGTTGTTTCCAGATGATGCCTAAAAAACTCTTGACATTTTCAGTCCACGTATCTGGTGTCTGACAGAAGTCTGCATCTGACATGAGCTCACAGAAACTGTATCCCACACATTTTCCCAAAGAGAAAGCCCAGGCTTCTCGAGTTGTCTGGTTCTCCTGAGTGTTGTTTCATAACTCCTAAGTTATGCTGCCCTGTGGTGGTCTGGTAGGTGTATGCCCTCTGCATCCTTCTGGAATTCAGATGTCATCGCACTGATCCTATACAGACATTGTCTTTCTTCTTCAATACTGAGATTTATCAAACACTCTATAGATTTTGACGTATCATTAGAGTGAAAGTGCTGTTCCAAATGAACAGTCAGACACCAACTACTATGAGTAGCAGGCAGTTATGAGAGCCAGCAAAATGAAGTAGCCATCCCAAATACTCGTATTTCGCTGCTCCTCAGCTTGGTACACATAGCCAGAGAATAATTGGTGTTGTCATGGTTCTAAGAACACGCATCTTCAGCTCCCATAGGAGTCTGGATTTGCAGCACACAGACAGTATATACTGCTGTAAAGGCTCTTTATGGAATTACAAACACAGTGTTCAAATATAGTCACTGCATAAAACATAATACTTTTAAGAACGAGATATGTTACAATATTGTTTGTAAGAAAGTGGACACAAAAAAACAAACGGATCTGGAAGTTCTCTTCATTCTGGAAGATACGTTCAGCTTGTTAAGAATTATTCTCTGGACTGGTTTTGACTAGGATTGAGTTAATTTTCTTCATAGTAGCTGGTATTGGGCTATGTTTTGGACTTGTGATCAGAACAGTGATGATAACACACCTGCATTTTAGCTGTTGCTGAGCAATGCTTACACAGCATCGAGGTCTTTTTCTGTTTGTCATGCTGCCCCACCAGCAAGCAGGCTGGGGGCACACAAGAAGTTGGGAGGGAACACAGCTGGAACCACTCACCCCAGCTGAGCACAGGGATATTCCATACCATATGGCATCATGCTCAGCAATAAAAGCTGGGGTGAAGAAGGAGGAAGGGGGAGGACATTATGGCACTTGTCTTCCCAAGTAACTGTTACACATGATGGAGCCCTGCTTTCCTGGAAATGGCTAAACACCTGCCTGCCAGTGGGAGGTAGTGAATTAATTCCTTTCTTTGCTTTGCTTGTGTGCACAGCTTTTATTTTACCTATTAAACTGTCTTTATCTCAAGCCACTTTTGCCCTTCTGATTCTCTCCCCTGTCCCACTGTGAGGGTGTGAGCGAGCAGCTGTGTGGGGCTGAGCTGCCCACTGGAGCTAAATCACAACGTTCTCTTTTACTTCAAAAGCTGTGAAACAAGAAAAATGAGACTGGCTTTCAATCTTAAGACTTCAAAACTTGTTTGAAATACATGCAAGTGCTTTTATTACCTGCCAACATTTTTCCTGCAGTACTGTTTCAAAGAGCAGAGCTGCATTACACAGCTAAGCACAATTAGGTTGAAGACTGGAATGCTCACATGCCAACTATTTTCTCATCAAGGGGAACAGAACAAGTAGTCTCATGAGGTGCATGCCACATCTGGCTAAAGTGAGGGCGACAATGCTATGGTACCTCTGAAGAGGGATGTGAACAAGAACCATTGTATACCTTATCGTTTTGTGTAGCTTCCAGTTTTCCTACATGAAACTTTCTTTCCTAGGCATTTTTCCCCACAGTTTAAACCATTAACCATAATATTCTCAGTGGCCAAACTCAAAATAAAAGTTGTGTGTCTCACAAATAAAAGGCAGAGTTCAGAGAACAGATAAATAGATGAATACTGTTTTCCTATAGCTATAAATAGGAGCATATATAAGCTATTCTCCCCTCTAACACCCTCAACTGGTACAAAACAACATTGACTGTCCAAAAAAAAATGCTTACCAGTAAAAGACTCCATTTTAGGAAATCGGCTGTTTCTGGAAATGGGCCTGTCAAGGTACTGGTTAGTAACTTTGAAGTTAGGCATAAAGCAAGGGCATGTTAGTGCTCTCCGCAGTTATTAGTTCCACAGTGGAAGGCTTCTCTGGTACAGATATCATTATCAACACACAATCTAAGTTCAGTGCACTCCACAAAATAAATTGCAAACAAAGAAGTATTTTAACTTTTGTTTGCCACATATCTTGAAGGAGTTTATAGAGGTTATGTTCTCGTCCTCCACAATTACACTTAGTACCAGCACAGTCATCTGCCTTGATATATTCTGACTTCAGAGCTTAGTTATTTTTTAGCTCTAGCACTCCTAGCAGGATCACAGTGTTTTTCATAACATAGAACAAGGAAGAGTCACATCTTATTACAAGTTGAAGAAATACAGAGCGCAATATTCACTTTTAGAATCTAAATTATGTCAAACCAGTTTGTAAATGGAGTCTGGATTTGCTGACACTGTAACTAGACGGATTCCTAGACACTAACTCCCAGAAAGCAAAGCACAGAAAAGTGCCTAGATGGTTCTTTTCTACTGTGTTTAGAACAGACTGCCCTGTAGCAAACTGACCGTGCACAGCCTTCAGTTACTACATACTCACATTAACAACACACCAATATGACTGCTGATACTAACGTGGACCTCATATCTTCAGATTAGCCACTAATCCAGACAGCCATTAATAGCAGAGCATATACGGATGTACATGCACCAAAAGGATAAACCTACTTATGAAACAGATTACAGCAAATTAGCTTTTAAGCAAACATTATCTTAGCCTTTAAGCAAACATTGGATAAGGCTGAGAGAGGAAGAAGCTGTTCAATCATTACAGAGTTTCTTACAAAGGTATTTTCTTTCACAGGTTTTAATACATTTATTAAAAAAAAACCAAACCAAAAAAAACCAACTAAGAAGTACTCTCCTCAGTTTACATTCTTGTATCTGATTTTAATCATGTTAGTTCTGTTCCACGTCTAGCATGAAGATAAAGCCAAGCCAGAAAAGTCAAAGCAGAACTAATTTACTGAAATGTAACCAACAGAAAAGATCAGAAAAGATACGTCTGTAGCTATTCTGTGTTTATTTTCTAGTTCATAACTTAAAGCTGTCGGGAGAAACAAAGTTATGCTGCTTTTACATTCTTTCTTTAATTTTTTATTATACATCCTGAGATTTGCTAATACATGTTATACATTGTCAGTGCATTGTCTATCTTGCACACAGATGGAAAAACAGGCAAAGCTTACCTATCCACTATTAATCTACTAAAACAGAATTTATAATCAGTAAACACCCTATAAAACATGCATACAGAAAGTCGTGTCATTTCACTGGTATCTACCATACAGTTTATGTATCTGAGAAAAAGCCACTTTGCTTCTTTTTACACTAAACTGACTATAAAATTATTACGTAGTCAACATACACATTTTCAACACATCTGATCAAGCGTTTATTTTATATTTAAAAACACTAAAAGATGAGTTGTGTGAATACATCTATTTAATCTCTTGGACTTTAGCTCAAATTCTGCTTTGGTCACAAATGTCAGAGTCTAGTGATCTCATCCTTGTGCCTACAAGGGATGTTTGTGCCCAATTCAAAACCACTACACAATCTGACTGTCTCTTCTCAAAAGAAGAATAAGACATGAATAGCAGGAAGTGTGTCAGCCAGGAATAAGATAGTGATAGAGCAAAGACACTAAGACCGACTCCAGCCAACAATACAAAAGTCATTTTCAAAAGCGTGAAGCTTGTCTGCAAAAGGATTATAAATAATGCAAGGAATAAAGCAGCAACTTTTGCCTAAATGCCTGAACAAAGCCAAGAGCATGTTATGTTATAGCCACATTTTCCGGCACAATGTTTTGACGTTTTATTGTAGCACTGAAACACTAGCAAAAGAATATATAAATGCAAACACCACCAATGGGATGGATTCCATGAAGGATGCCAACACCTGCATACATCAGTTCAACAAATTCTAATGATAGAACATAGTTTCAGCCTTGTAATGTGATGACAGTAGGGAGAGTTCACCTGAGCCACAAACTGTTAAAGGATTCCTTAGCAGAGCTGCTCAGCTGAAGTCAAAAGCCAGAGCCTCCAAAGCTGTTAGATAAGCACAACCTTCCCAACAGTTCCCTGGTCCATGTCTTTAAAAAAAAAAAACAAACAACCAAACAAAAACAAAAAAAAACCCCACTAATCCAATGCAGGAAGAAGAGAGAAGGCAGTTTGCAAGAAATGATTCACCTCTTCTCCCAAATCAAGATACTTTAAGGAAAAGGCTTTAAGAGGAGTCTCTTCTTCTACAAAGGCCATTTTATATTTTTTTTTTTCTAAATATATTGCCTGAGTCAACATAATCTCCAGAATATATGGCTTCAAAATTTTGAAAATTGAACATTTTCATTACATCTTTTTGGTTAAAGAATGTTAACTCAGTTGAAGATAACCACTAGACAGCTCACATACCTTCAACATGTACATACTCATTTAAAATTCTGCACTAGAAGATTAATCATAGGCAACTTCTTTAAAGAACTCTCAAAAAAACCCGTAAAAATCTATGTTTAGTCTACTCTGCAAAGTAATATGGTTTGGGCAGGCTTTAGTCCTACGAGTTCATTACTAAATATTTTCTCTCATAGCAAAATTTTATGAACTATTAGAATATTTTGGTAAGCATGTAAACAATGTGTTGTCAATTTTCATTTGCAGACTCCATATTTCCAGAAATCCTGATTGACAAAGTACTTCTAACCCTGCCTTCCCATACAGGGTTTTTTTTTTATATATCTATATATATACACACACACACATATATATGTGTGTGTGACAGGCCAGTAAATTTCAACCAAGTGTCCACTTCAGAAGGGAGAAAATACAGCTATATCTATACACATACAGATCTCTGAGTATTTCTTTCAAAAAGTTCCCGAGATTCCTTGGGAAAACTTGGATGAATATAGGATTAAGTGATTTAGTAATAAGAGCAAAGGAAAACAAGCAAGTCTATCTGCTGAACTGTATAGGTTAAATGACCAACTAAAAGCATCGTTAAAATCCAGTTGCTGATTAAGGAACTTTGTTCAACACAGGTAGCTTTATGCCCTGATTATACAGCTTTTCTTTCAACAGAACTTTATCTTGGCAGTGATCCTATAATGTACATTTAGATACTAAACAGCTTCCTGAGACTACTTCATTAAATGGCAGAATGACAATTGCAGAAATGGGTGAAAATGGAGCTTGCTTTCTCACATGCCCTCAAACGGAGGGGAGGGAAGGATGAGAAGTTCCTTGGGCCCAGAGTTGCCATGCCTCCCTCCCAGCTCCACTCCTGAGCTCTCAGAAGGAAACAGAAATACAAGCACAGCAGATTTAACCAACAGCAGTAACTACTAGGTGATTAGAGCAAGACAACAAATGCACAGATGCCTCAAAGAGGGGCCATGACAAGCTGCAATCCACAAAACACCCTATTTTTACATGCTGGAAGCAATAATATTTCTTAACACCGTTTTTACAGACCTGGTAAGACTAAAAGTAGCTATGACCCTCTTCTGCCCCAAATCACCAGGCAGAATATTTTTATTCACAGAAGCATTTTTACTTTGAAGCTGTTTTGCTAAAACTTTCTACCTATCAGATTTTTGAGCAAGTGCTGCTCACAGCATATCATCCTTCTTTCTAGTACTAGCCAGCAGGATGCAAGTCTACTATCCTAGACACAAAAGCTGAAGCTTTTCTTCCCTATTCCTTTCTGTAGGAGTCTTACAAGTTTAATAACACTTCACTGTGTTTCACTGGAAACTCCTCAGTATTATGTAAGATAAAAAAAAAAAACCTTTAAATGTTTTCATAAAGCTTCATTTCGGTAAACCTGAAACCCACAAAAAGTTATGATACGATACTTTCAGATGCCTGGGAAAAAAAACAACACACAATAAAAACTAAGAAGTGACAAGTTCCCTATCATAATAAAAATGCTACTTTTACTTCACAAGACATAAGCAGTGGTCTTGGACAGAAATGTTTCACAACAGCAGGACCGAGTCTTGTGCTTTAACATTCTGCCCCTTAAAAGCATACTTCAAGGAATCTCATGCAGCTATACAGTAATAGATTAGAAGTAAAACAAATCGTGACTTTTTTAACCACATCTTCTAGATTGGCAATCATTCATAATGCTTATACTCACCATCTCCCTCCTCCCAGAAAGCAAACCTCTCTTTCATATGAGACTTATATTTCTTTTCCTAACTCCTATTTCCATGAAAGCATCCTACAGAGTGCCTTAATATTCCTCTCAGTTTGGTCTACACTCTAGCAGATTCTCTTACTGCAAAGTAAATTCTTATTTGAGCAAATCTGATATTTAAACATTTCTTTCATGGATTACTAGATTAGAGATCTCCTTCTCCAAGGATTCTCCTTCTTCTAACAGCTTTTTTCCCCCTGTTATATCCAAAACTGCTGGAGCCAGTTCCATTAACAAGTTCTTCTCAATACAAATTCTTCTGATAACTAGTCTTCTCTGCAACCCTATGTTGAATAGGCAATTCCTGTTCTAAAGGAATTATGTGTCATCTTTTGCCTAATATAAACTCCCACTGCTGGATAAAAGATGTATCTTATCCTTTCAAATACTGTTTGCAGACACTCCTACAGCAGGGGAATTCCTGCTGATAGCCTGCCACTATCAGTTATTCAATATATAGAATTACTTTACATTTTAAAAAAACAGGTTTGTTATCACCAGGAATTCCCTTTATATCACTTCATCGTGAATCCAGACAGATCGCTTTGTCAAAGAAACTACCTATTTAATTGCATGGTTTATTTAGTGTTTAGGAGAACGGGAAACTCATAGCCATTCAGGAACCCTTAGACACTAATTTAAAATAGA
Source organism: Phoenicopterus ruber ruber (assembly GCA_009819775.1). Lineage (NCBI taxonomy): Eukaryota > Metazoa > Chordata > Aves > Phoenicopteriformes > Phoenicopteridae > Phoenicopterus > Phoenicopterus ruber. Next base: position 24,404,677 of record CM020246.1, read on the forward strand.
GTAGTCCCTTTGTAAACACAGGTGTACAAAAAGACTTCAAGGTATAAAGCTTGCAAGCCCAGGTTCAAGGAGATAAAAATAAAATCTTGACTTTCTTTTTCTAAGATATTTATTTTATTAGCGCTTAACAGTGCTATGAGCTTCTCTGAATGAAAAAGAACGCTGCACATTCATTACTTGGAAATATCATTAAGTGGAGCATTAAGAATCTGTATCTAGCATTATCTTCTAGATATCCTCGGCTGACAGGTTTTAAGAACTTTAGACTTACATTTTCTTACCTAGTTCAGTAACTTGTCGATCAAAAGGACAACGAACTGCTCTGCCATGTAGGGGAAGCCGGGTAAGACAGTCATGGCAGACAGTATGGCCACACAAAAGCAGCCGGGGAACTTTGTCACCTTGCAAAGAAAATACATCTTCACAGACTCCACACTCAAGAACCTATAATTTAAAAAGAGACCATATTTGGTTTTGAGCTGATAAAAACGCAAAACTTCACACAATAAGCCATATGACACAGTTTATTTTACAGAAGTTCCTGCAATCACAGCAGATAGGCTGAGTCATTAATTTTGCTTTGTACACACAAATAACGATCATAGGAATGATAGTTAAAAAACAAATAAATAGACATGGACTGAACATTGTAACTCTTCAGCATCCCACCTGACCACCACTAGTTCTTGCCCAGTTCATTTAATGCACTGACACAAGAAAGCCCGCTGGTCAAGCAGCACAACTAAATAAGCAGAAACATCCTTGCAGGAAAAGGAAACGGAGGGCAAGACCCTGCCAAAGCAGACTATCAGCCAGTGGAGAGAGGTTCCATTCATAGCTGATGCACATAAAAAGGTCAGTCATACCAAGTTAGCCATTTATGAAGCTACAAACGCAGCATCGAGGTAGCAGGAACAAACAGCAGGGGGCTGGAACGTCTTAAACCGCTAATAAAAAGCAAAATTGATCGTCATTTAGAGGAAAAAAACCCCAACACCCGACAATCCATAAGACAATAGCGTCAGCTAACCACCTCAGGGAACCCAGGCGTTACATTTTCTCCGAGTCAGCTCCCCGCTTTGAGGCAGCCACCCTTCCCCTCACACAGAGGCCTCCCGCCTCGCAGCCCGCTCCGAGGCACCCCACGGCAGCGCGGCTCTGCGCGGACGAGGCGGGGAAAGGGCCTCCGAAGCGGCCTCCCAGTCCGGCCTCAGGGGACGCATCCCGTCCCAGAGACCCCTCGCTCCCGCGCTACCCCCTCCCCCAGCTGGGGCAGCGACGGCACAACCCCGGCCGCCACAGCCTGCCCTGACGCAGGAGGAGGCCGAGCCGGTCGGCGCGAAGGGCCTTACCTTCACTGCGGCGCCAGCCGGGCCGCGGCCGCTGCCACCGGACCCCCGGCTGCCGTCCAGCGCGGCGCCAGCCCCGACCTTGTTTACACCTAGGGCCGCCATCTTGGGGAGGGCGGGGCGGAGCGGCCACCGGCAGGAAGGAGCCAGGAACCGGCAGCCGCCCCCCCGCCCCACCCCTCAGGCACCGCCTCGGCGGGCGCATGCGCTCCCCCGCCGCCGCGCCGGGCCGCTCTGCGCCTGCTTCCTCTGACTCGCACCAGGGAACTACGATTCCCATCACGCCGCACGGCTGCCCCCGTGGCTTCGGGAGGACTACACGTCTCAGCACGCAAAGGAGGAGGCGGTGGCTCCTCAGAAGGCCCCCGGGGCACGCGTCCGCCCCGTCCGCTAGCGGGAGAGCGGGTGGCAGTGCGTTCTGGGGGCTGTAGTTTCGCCCGCCGTGCTGGTGCCGTGCCGCGGAGGTGACGAGGTGCATCCTGGGACAGCTGTTTCCGGGTTCGCCGGTCTTCGCCGCGCCCGGGCTTTGCGCGCAGCGTTTTCCAAGCGTTTGCCGAGCGTTTTCCACCACCGGCAGCCTTTTGGCCCGTCTGCCCTCCCGTAGGGGTGAAGGCTGGCGCCATGGACCTTAACCAGCCCAAGCAGGAGCACTTGCTGGCTCTGAAAGGTACCGACAGCGCGGCCCGCCGGGCCCGCCGATACCCACCCGCCCTCCCAGGCCGCTGGTGTCGCGGCAGCAGTGCCTCCGCCGGCCCTGCCCTCGCCCCGCTCCCTGCCCTGGGGCCGGCCCTGAGGCGTGAGGCGGGGCGCTGCGGCCGGGCCGGGCGCCGCGGTCGGGCAGGGAGCCGAGGCGGCGCGGGCTCCCGGTTGCGAACCGGTCGTGAAACACCGTGTCCGTTCCGGAGGCGAGGCCGTTTCTTCCCGCCGTTTTAGAAGAAGGTCGAGTAGAGGGCGGCCCGGCAGGAGCGCCTGGCGGTGGGGCGCAAGGCGGGGCGTCCCCGAGGGTAAAAGGAGGAGGGGGGGCGGGGGGGGACACGACACGAGCTATTGTGACAGGGCCCCGCACACGGGTGTGCACCTTGCTCGATGGGGCTGTCGAGGCTGTTCGATGTATTTGCGTTTTGCACAAGGCTTTCAGCAGTTACAGGAAATTTTTTTGTTTTTAATTTCCTTTCCAGTTCCCTGCTGGCTCTTTTGTTTCTTTGTTTTTTCTTCCCTTTTAATGGTTTTTGCCCCTTTAACCTTATGCTCAGTGCACAACTACTGAGTTTACATCCTTGGTTCAGCAATCATGAATAGTGAAACTAAAAATTTGGATGTCTCTCGCATACCTTGCAGAATTAATACAGAAATCAAGAGAGCTCTGTAAAGAATTTGATCGTTTCTGCTGGCAGTTGGGTACCAGCAAATCAGCAATTGAGACACTGAAAGCCTGAATCTACTTTCACCTTATTTTGGTCAACAGACATAGTATTTACTTTCTTTTCTTTTAACTATGCTTGTTTAAAAAATAAGTGCTGCTAGTTAAGTAGGTGTAATAAATAGTTGATTAAAATCTCAATTCTGCAAGCATTCTAAATCAATGAGGCTGTTCAGATGGATAAAGTAGCGCAGATGTGTAGATGATTTCAGGGCCCATCTTCTGTCCATTTACTAGTTTTACAACAGTCCCGGAGAGTTTTTAATGGTGTGTGCGTGTCACAGTAAAATCTGTTAACCATAATTCAAAGCTCAACAAGCCCCTTTTCATATGTGTACGCACACACAAAATAAAGCCAAAAACCTGAAAACATGAAACATCATCAGCTGACATTACAAATGCATTTTGACAGTAATTAATTCAAAGCAAAAAGTTCTATGATGGATCATTTTGCTTTTGTAAGAAACCAGTGGAATTCTTGGGCTTGTATTGAATTTGGTGCAGTGTCTAGGCTGTAGATTTTGCAAAGGAAGTGAGAAAGGTATCAGAGTTTCTTTGCATTGTGACTATTTTAAGCAAAATCTTGACAGTGTGATGATTAAGCAATCCTAGATTTTGTTGATTTTAATATCACTGTATATTGCTGATCTCTGGCCGGGAGCCTGAAATGATTACAAACTTGTTAGGGGTCAAAAACAGGAGAGCAAGAGAGTGCATGTTATATTATGTTGTCTTTCATAGTAGTGTTTGTAGTTTTTTCCCCCCTCCCCTGCATTTAATATAATCTCTGTATGAAAGAAAGCAATGATGTATGAAAGTGTGAAGTCTGTAAGGACTTAATGAGTCCTTTAGTTATTCTAAAAGTCTAATAAATTAAGGAATTATCAAGTCCTTAAGTTAAGGACTAAAAGGATGGCTGCATGTATTGCTCAGAAGCTCTGAGACTAAAACTATGTGTGTAGTTCTGATATGAAATGGAAGCAGACAACTTTAATTTGCCTATAGCGCTTCCCTTTTAACCCATGTCTTTAAAAACTGCTATATCTATCAGTATTGGTTTTCTGGTTTCTTTATATGCCCTGGCTTAAAATGTTGAGTGTAGGAGGAAAGCGCTTTTAAAAAAGATAGATTTGCCTGGTAAATTTGAGAAAATAGGCAGTAGTGATTCTGTGTCTTTTCACATGTATCACAAAAATATAGCAAGAATAGTGACAGATGGATGGCAAGTATGAGATGGTGACAGTAAAAGAATACTCTTGGGAGGGACACTGTTGAGTAAACTGTGTGCGTAGGGGTAATGTTCAGTGTACTGAAGTTACCCTGGTCATGATGGAATACAGTTGCTAATGTTCAGCCTGGGTAAAGTAGAATGTTCTCATATAAATCTAGCTTATTTTTACTACATTTTGCTTTTTTGTAAAATATCCTAGCAATGTTTTTCTTAATATGGTAGTATCTTATTTTTTTTATAATACTTCTGCTTTAGGTCCTGTTTTCCACTGAGCTTTGCAGCACGGGGCAAGGAAATTCTTGTAAATAAGATGTTTCAGTCTAGATTTGAGAATCCTAATCAAGAGACTGTTCCTTTTCTTAAGAGTAACTGGATTCCTACTGTACAAGCATGGAAGTGGTCTTGCATTATCGACCACATCAGAGAGATCTAATAAAACTGCAGAAATTTGCAGAAGCAGCAGTGAAGGAGTTTCCCATTCGTCAGTTACCAAGATTTACACCCTGGTTTCCAAATGATCTATACAGATTTCCCCTCAAAACAAAAAAGCAACCACCTGTTATTTCTTGTGAGGAAGCAGAAGAATTGAAGCAACTTTCTACACCTTCAGAATATATGATAGGATCTCCTGATTATGACTGCACAAAAATTCTTCTTGATTTTCAGTCTAACATGGAACATGGGCAGACTTTAATCCAAGCACAAACTGTTCACAAATCAATTAACTTGGAGAATCAAGGAGAACCACCACCTAATGGAAAACAAAAATTGAAAAGGTCTTGGAGTGTCTCTCTCCCTAGCCCTAAGCTTAAAGAAAAGATTCTTCTTTATCTCAAGAACTGCAGAATAATTGGGAAAGACTAAAACTGCATGTGCTTTACAGAGTGAAGTGGACAATTGAACAGTCTATTTATAATAGAATTTGGAGGACATCTGGATAAAACTGAATAGACTAATGAAGCAGAATGAATTGCCATCTTGCAATGCTACTATCCAAAGATCTGTGGGACAGATATGGTTTTTCTGTGATATGTTATACTGTGAATATGTTAGAAATATTCTTAGGGAAAAGCTAAGTCTTACTGATAAATTTATGTACAAGCAAATTCATTTTGTAATTATATTTAGTTTAGAATTATAAGCTAGAGTTTCATAATAATATTGCTGTCTGAATTACTGAAGTTTTTAAGCAGCTTAGAATATACAAACTTTAGAACAACTGATGAATTAACGAGCAAAAAACTATTTAATATTACTTTGCTACAGTTTTTTAACTGTAATAATATATTTATTTAACTTTTTTTTCCCAGGAAACTTATGAATGGTTCTATTAAGATTACTAAGTTTCTGTTTGGTTTAGTACTGCATTTTGTAGCTTTTCTCTACCTCAGTGATCTAAAGGAAAAAAATAAAAATAAAAATTCCAGACTATTATGGCAAACTGTGTTAGATAATAAAAGTATACTTTCAGTCAAGCAAAGTACATCCTCACTGTGCTTCTTTGTTTGAATTTAGAAGCAGATGGAAAAATATTTTTAAGTGAGTTGTTATAATCACTATAAGGATCTGTAATTATTTTTGACACTGAGACTTTCAAAATCTGATTATTTCCTGAAAGTAGTCTGTGTGTGGTTCTTCTAATGAAGGCATTTTCCTTGCATGAAATACAAACTTACTTTCTATTGAATGTATATGCCGTGTTATTAACATTATCAGTGTTTTCCCAGAAATACTATTGAAAGTTTCAGTGGAAGTTGTGTGCTGAAAAATAATGAACAACTTATTACCAAAGTCATAAACCAGAAAATGCTAAGATTTTTTTTTTCCCTGGTGTTTCTGGTCTTTTGTGTCTAATTATATTGAGGAACAAGAAAGCACTAACTTCCAGCTGCAGGTCAGGAAATTAAGAAATCAGACTTTTATCTGTAAACCTCTATTTGTTGTCATTATGGAAGGTAAAGGTCTCTGAGGATTTGAATGTGTTTTATGGTGATAAAAGGCTGAGTTCAGCATGACTTTGTCCCCTGAAAGAATGAAGTGTTTCAAGGTCATGCTGTCCCTGCTTAATTCAATGTTTGGAGGGTCAGTAGAGCAGTTAAGCTGGGATCAATATGACTGCAAGGGTATGTATTTCTCTTAGGGACCCCTAATAGCTCCACATAATTTTGCTGTAGCTGGAGGTCAAAGTCTGTGGCGTCTGCAAAAGGGGGACAATAAGTGAATGGTATTTGTAGATTGTTAGATTATCATTAACACTGATCAAATAGAAGAGCACATAAGCATAACTGAGGTCCCTCTGTGTAAAAACTAAATAAAATCCCCTTGGACTTTCACTTACATTTTTCTTTTGATGGCATCCTTATGTTGGAATAATTATGTTTTATTATAGGCATTACATATCTTTTTGTAGTTGAAAATTAAGGATATTGCTCAATTTGGATCATTGACATGTATTTCCAAACTTTGACTGAATGTTAAGGGGGTCTTATATTGACATTTGGGGTGTTTGTGACATTTAGTATTACCACTTAGCAAAATTGATGTAAAATGCCATCTGGAGTAACTGAGAGTCATTATTAGTTCTAAAGCTTATATAGCCAAGTTATTTCACTGAAATTATTTTTCTGAGTTTAACACTAATAGTAACAAAATTTCTTTGTGCGTCAGCATTTTTAAAGATATAATGGAGTAGAACACAGTGTGATTTGAGTTTTAATTTAATGTTGTATTTTGTGTCTAGGATCTTAGAAGAAAAGAGATGAGAGGTCGTCCTGCAAAGATACAATATTTTCTAATATTAATATAGTAATCCCATTAAATATGATAATCTACATATCTTTGTGTTTTGACTTAATTCCATTATTTATTTATTTATTTACTGTCTTAAGTGTGACTAAACTTGATCTGTAACCGTTCCTTTAGAAGCAGTCAGCAAGTACTAGCTTATATGGGCCTACTGTAGAATTGAGTAAAACTAGGTAACCCGCCAATAATATGGTCCCACTATATTTATTTAATATACTGACAACAGAGCTAAACAAACATCTTACTAAACATAAGGAGAGGTGGGTGTCACTGTTCAGTGGTAGCTGTCAGCTTTCTGCTGCTTTGGGTTGGCTTGTACACGAATAATAATACATGCCCTGCTACCTGTGAGCACCCTCTGTTGGGTAGCTTTCACGTAATAAAAAGTGAACACCACAATTGGTTTCTCTACAGAATTACTACAGTTTTGGGTAGCACCAATGTACAAACTGAAATCCAGACTTTCGTTTTGAACTGTTCCAGAAACGCTCAGTTCATATGCATGTATAATTCAGTATTTATCGTTTTTCATTTTCAGTGTTGGATTTGGCTCTTCATTTACTCTGTTTTGTGCATTTGGGGGCTTTTTATTTACCTCGTGATTCTAAGCCTTCAGAGGTTGTATTTTTCAACTTTTCACCATAACAAAGAGAATGTATTACCTTTTTTATGTGAAAAATGAGATTTGTTTGTGTCAATGCTAACTTGCATAGGTCTGCTGTATGGTAGTGTAAGTTCTTGTGAACCAATACAGCCCACTACATCCACATGTATATCGAAATAATTGAATATTTTACACAACTGGAAGTGAATGCTAACCGGACATAGAAGATGTACAAAAGTACAATGAAGATGAAAGTCCAATACATTTGTCAGTGCAAGGATGTTGATTAACTTGTTGCAGTCAAGCAAAATCCTTTTATTTTATTTTTTAGTTTTAGTTTTCAGAAATTGTATGGTTCTATGTTTGCTAAGTTTTGAAGAAAAACAAATCAATTATTTTTACATATTCAAATCAACACCTAAGGTTACAAGTGCTCAACTTGTTTCATGTGAATGCTTTCATGAGAAGCTATATGCAAGATTAGGGCCATTGGTTTATATGAATAGGGAGGAATTCTTTTAAGAAGCAACATCTTAAATCTCTAATACAAATAAAAACCATGTAATTTTGAGTATTCTTAGTTAAAATAGCCTTTGAAAATAACGCTTTCTTGAAGTAGAGGTTTTTTAGTAGCAAGATCTCAATGATTTTGATTTTGTCAGTGCTGATAAAATGTTTTTTGTAAGTGTGATCCTGAGGTTTTTGTGATGGTTTTGCTAGTTTGAGTTTAAAGTTTATGACTAAAAGAAAATGTGATTGTATAAATAATTTTTGCTTTTAGACTTGTAACTCTATGTTGTGTATGTTTTGGAGATGAGGGTGTAAATGCAATTCCTTTTAGCCTGGAGTTTGACTGAAAGGGTCCATACTAGTCGTCATGTCCCATTCTAGTGCAACCAGAATCACAGAACAGGCACTTAGCCTAGAATAGTCCACAAAAAATGAAACTGGTACACTTCTCCTGAAGTCCACAAAGCACTTAACACTGTAACAGGTATGAGACCTTTAGCACATAAGATTGAAAGCAGTAGATGTTGGTGCACCAGTGGAATAAAGTGAGAGGGAGCAATGGCATCACCAGTGCTCTTGGATCTCAGAGTAGCAGGGAATTTGTTATATTGAAAAGTCCAGGTGATCCAAAGAGGTGTTACCGTTTTTCAGGCTAAGATTTGGTGGCTGTGGGTTGTTTTGGGTGGAAGGAGAGCAAGACAAAATTATACTTCAAAAAAAACCAACCAAAACAACAAAACAAAACAAACAAAAACTTGTTTCATTGACCTATGGTTTCTTTTCTGATTTTTACAGTGATGAGGCTAACCAAACCTACTTTATTCACTAATATTCCGGTGACCTGTGAAGAAAGAGATTTGCCAGGTATGTCTTTTCTACTGAGTGATGATTATGTATGTATGTATTACTAGGTTTAAGCAATGTGACCACCTGGGAGTCTTAAAACCTCCCATAGATGGTAATCTGAAACAGCAATATATTTTATGTTTGGTAATGGCTGTAGGAAAATACCAAGGTGCACTGTACAACTCTTTGAAAGCTTGGTGATGATATTGCAAGGACATGACCTCAAAGTCCGAGCAATTAACACACAAGATGGAAGGCAGTTGAGAGAGAAATGTGTAATTGTAGAAGGTTTGGTGTTAAGATCTTTATCTGGAGAAAATGCCCTGGTAATTAGAACCAACACATGAATGTTCTATGGAAAATTATTTTGCAACAATCACCGCTTTTGAATTGTGTTACGCTTGTTGTACAGTCATAAATTGGAAATCCCTGGGTTGTCCCCCAGTAATAGTTGCGGTCTAGAAGTGAAGTATAAGAAAGAGGCAAAGGGAGGATCCAAGAAGAGAGGATTGTGTGGAAATACAAAGCAAGCAGGGGAAGAGAGTAAGTGGGATTGATCAGTTCAGTTATGTAATGTGCTTTACTCAGGCAGAATTTCCCTTAAAGTTTAATGTTAATTTGAGCAATGCCTTTGGGATTGCACCCTTCAGTATGTATACTGAATGATTTATTGGACACAAGTGCCTGGAAGTAAGTTATAATTTACAGGCGGGCCTATAGATATGTATTTCATCCCTAAACAAGTTGGTTGTAAAATAAGTATGTATAAAATAAATTACATCTAAATAAGTGATTAAGTGTCATAACTTAAATGCAGACAAAGCTTTAAACTTAGCAAATATTTAGATACTAGCAATTTGATATTTCTACAGGTAATCTATTTAACCAGCTCATGAAAGATGATCCTTCTACTGTAAAGGGAGCAGAAACTTTGATGCTAGGAGAAATGCTGACTTTGCCTCAAAATTTTGGGTAAGAACTTTAATATGCAGAGTTTAGGATTCATTTAATGATAACGTGTTTATTACTTTTCTTTGGTTTTGAACATCATTGTTATGCAATGAGATGTTCAATCATTTTAAAAATAATCCGTGGCTTGGTTTATAATGTGACGTAACATATAAATGTGTGCTGCCTGATGTTCCTTGTATGTTGCCTGACTCTGAATGTAATAAGGTTTGAAAGTTGAAAGAAATTTGCAGCTGTAGGTGAATTTCTGACATAATGCACTACTATAAACCACACCTTATACTAACAGAGTTTTCTGCAGTGATTTTTGTGGGTACTGTAGGCCATCTTCTTAAGTCTTCTCAGATTTTTATCTAGAAGAAAATTCTGATTTGTTTGTTCTCTTTTGAAGTTGTTTGTCTTAGAAAGATGACATTTAGAAGTATGGGTGTGAAAACGCCAGTGTACTTTTAGGATTTGATCTGGCAAACGTGTGTGCACACACGTGTATATATGTATTTTAATTAGAACTTAAAGGGGTTTCAGTGAAATGTTCTGTATTTTTTTTTAATAACTGTTACTAAACATATTTTATTTTTGTTTTTTTTTAAACACAGAAACATATTTCTGGGAGAGACATTTTCCAGTTACATTAGTGTACACAATGATAGTAATCAAGTTGTCAAGGACATACTGGTGAAGGTATGTGGAGATAAATCTACTTACTGGATTTATAAAAAAAGTAAAATATGTTGAGTATGTTTTCTGACAATATCTTGTATGTTTAATGCTAATATATAGACTTTAGGAAATATGTCACTTTTTCCAATCCAGAAAATATACCTGGAAATTGGAAACAGTAAGACATAAAAATAGAAATGATAGAAATCTTTGAAGATGAAAATGAAAAACTAGGATTGTATCCAAAAAAATGGATATGTTATAAAGCTTCTCTGGAGAATTAGTGTAGCAAAAGTTCCACAGCTAAAAAATTGGAGTTATATTTGCTTTCTTGCACTTTCAACAAGGTCGTCAAAGCAAGTTTCTGTAAAGCATGTATTGACTTGTGTTTTGCTTAAATTTCAAATGAGTTCTTTTCTAGTGTGTCGTTGTTTTGCATTGTCTGCTCAACAAATAATACATTGAGAACAGAAATTCCAGAAGTCATTGTGGAACTCCATGTAAAAAGTAAATGGACATTTTATTAGCTGCATGTTAAAGGATTGGACCTTTTATAAATATTTTAGAACTTGTGTTTAGCTTTGACAAGTATCTCATCATCTTAACTTATCTTAGTTATATTATATGTATAAAAGCATGTAGGGTACAAAATGCTCAGTGAAACCTAGTACTTTACAACATGTTATTTTTCTTTAGATTGCTTTAAGCAGCTGCAGTTCTAACCAATGCTTTGTTTTTCTGTCCCCAGGCTGATCTTCAGACAAGTTCTCAGCGCTTGAACCTTTCAGCTTCTAGTGCTGCAGTGGCAGAACTTAAACCTGACTGTTGCATTGATGATGTGATCCATCATGAAGTAAAGGAGATAGGAACACACATGTAAGGTTTTAAATTTTTCTGTGATTAAATGAGCTTAAATGAAACTGCAGCACATGCATGCTATTCTGTTGCTGCTTTGATACAGGCGCAAAATTTAAAGTAATTGAAAATTATTTTTTTCAAAATTGTTTCTTTCAGCTTAGTTTGTGCAGTGAGTTACACTACGCAGACAGGAGAGAAGATGTACTTCAGAAAGTTCTTCAAATTTCAGGTATTGCTCGAAGCATTCTACTCTACTTCTAAGAAGTGGGTGAATCTGGAAAACCCATTTTAAAACATTTGATACCTCAAAAGCATTTATACATACTAAAAATCTGTTTGACTTTTAAAAGTCAACTGATAAAAACCGTTGCTTCAAACTTCACATGAACTGATGGTTTCTAATTACCATGCAGTTAAACATTTCAGAAATAATAAATACTACGTCTTAGAATTTTTATTCATTTATTGAGAAAGAAACCTTTTTTATAGCAGCCAGCTTTATGATTATTTTTAAACAAAACAAGTATTGTTCATTCTGACTTTGACACATCTAACCTTTGAGTTTAGATTGTAAAATTCTGATTTTTCTTTTAGTGTGTGTAACCTTTTTTAAATTGGAACTTAGTGGTTTATTTTTTAAAGGAAACTAAGCAAAGAAGCCTAATGTGTTATATCTGACTAATATCCCCAGAAGTAGTCGATAGAGTTGAAGCCTTTTGTTCCACTGCACAAATTTCAAGACTTGAGATTAGAGTAGCTGAGGAAAGCAGGAAATTACTGTTATCTGTGGACTGGTTCTGGCAGGAGTGAGTCTACTCTAGCTGTGTATTTAATGGATGTTTATTTTTTAGAGAAATATGCTGAGACTTGGATAATTGTGGGCTCTTTCCCATAGAATGGAGGATTAGGCAACATGCTTTACTGAATAAATTTTTAGATACTCTCATAGGGTGTCTGGCAATACAGGAGCATTATATAATTGAGACCTGTATCTTTTGCAAGTTGCAGGTGATTTCGTTTTGCTCTTTTCTAGTATATTATCTAGATATTTCAGAAAAAAGCGTTTCAGTCTTTAGAAGGCTAAATTGCCATGTGCTACAGACAAAGAACACCCCAGTGCTGTTAGTACTTGTGGGCCTTGAAGTGGAAGGTATTGATTAGTCAAAGGTGTTTCCAGACAATCCTAAGGAAAATCATTCCTTATCTATTTTCGTGTTACTCTCTCCTCTGAACCCAGAAACTCTGCAGTGTTTCTTCCTCTTTATTGAAGCTGATTTTCGTCTTTGTGTGTTTCGTCTTGCTCTCCTTGTGAAACTGTTTCCTTTTCCATTTCTCCATTCTTTGTCCCCCAGGAGTTCAATATTCTGTCCCTCCGTCCACTCTAGGCTTTCTCTGATCACTAACATACATATCTGCAGGCTTCCAGTTCTCATCTTCTCTCCCTTCCCTACCCTTGTTCTTGGCAGAGCCTTGTTCAAGATGTTGATTTGTCTCCTTTAGATTTGATATGGAAACTTATTTCTGCACATTTTTGAGGGGTCTACATGCGTATTGCAATTTTTATGTTTTTTAACTGAATCCAACACAGGCAACTTTAATGTCAAAATAGCTAAGGCCTGCTATATGTCAAATTTGAATCTCTTCCTTCAAAGGAAGCATAAGTGCTTCTCAAAAAGTATATATACACTTTAACACCATTCTATAAATACTCTCTGATTCATTATGAGAAAAACACTTCACTGAGCAATTTTGGCTGTTATTTTTCAAATTTGCCATGGAGACACCAGCTAGAAAATCTGAGGACAAACAAAAAGAAATGTTACAGAAAGCTGAACAATGTCTTTACAATGGGAATCAATGGCTGCTAGTGATTGAGGTGCCAGCAGCTATTTTATAACAAACCCCCCACATTTTCTCTTTGACAGATTCTCAACTTTTTCAGTTATGTTTTCTAGGATCTTTTGAGTTGAACTGGTGTTACAGATAGTTTTAAACAGCTTCTTTTTCAACCATTGTATGTAATTTAATACTGATCAATAGTGCCTTTTTGTTCCAAAGCTTTCTGTGAGTAATTAACACCATTATGTTTGTATGGAGAAGGAATGACTCTTTCTAGGGTTTGGTGGTTATTTGGTTTTGGGGGAGGAGGTTGTGAACCTCACAATAATTATTTGACTTTTACTGGAATGTCACTTGAAATTTACTGGAATGAATGAAAAGACTTTGAGAAAACAGCATTTAGGGAAATTAATAAGAAGCTCACTGAGGCAAAATATTTGGTGGAAAAACAATCAACAGCAAACACCTAAATTAAAATTTTCACTTTTTCTGACTAGAGAGAGATGGTTATGATTACTTGAAAGATTTGAACATTATGCCTGCTATAATGCAAAAATCTCTGTGAAGACTACTTTTTGATCTTTAATTCTTCAGGGCTAAAAAATTTGTTCACAACTTGGAACTTTAGAGGTCTCAGGATGCGGTACACTTATATGTAAACAAAAGAAAAGTTTCCTTGTGTAAAGGGAAGTAAATGTCTTCAGCAAGATAATTTAAATTTGTTTCCTTACAAGTATAATAGAAGATTATTTCTTTCAGTTACATCAATGTATATCCATTTCAAATTTGAGTGTGTTAACTATAGCAGTTTTATGCATGAAATTCAAGCACTTAAGAACCAACACTATATTATCACCTTTTATATCATCAGACTGTTTTCTCTTGCTGATTTAATCTCATGCAATTAAAATGATTTATTGGCTTTTTTATTTCTTGTAACAGTTGCATTTTCAAGAAGGAAGTGAAGCCTAGTAATGGTTTGTTGCTTAAGCTAATCACATGAATAGTTCTCTATTTCATTTATTTTTAGAGAAGCCCTCAGCAACTTTTGTTTGCTGCAGAACACTGAAGGACTTGTAAATATTACATGGTTCTTGCTCACTCTTGAAAGCAAGTGCAGACCACTTCAGGATACAAGATGGATGTAATGTTATTTTAAAAACATAGATCTGCTTAGCGCACTGTATTTGTCTGGTTTCATAAGAGGCCAGTGCTTAGGTGGAGAAGTATTTGTTTTCAGTCTGAGAAAACTACTTAGTAGCAAAGCAGTCAAATGTGCAAATAAGAAGCAATGAGGATATACTCTGAATTGCGAGGCTTTAGCTGAGCTAATTGTGTCATATATTCCATTATGCACCTGTTCTTTGTGAGATCAAAAAGAAAAATAACACTTCAGTGAAGATCCTAGCACTTCTAAACAGTTTATGCTGAAGTTGTCTGAGAAACCAATTGTCAATCTGTCTTTTTTTCTGTTTCATTCAGGTTCTTAAACCACTAGATGTGAAAACCAAATTCTACAATGCTGAGGTAAGCAAGAGCTATGTGTATTTGGGTTTGCTTTGGTGTGCTGGGTTTATTACTTCACATTAGGTGGTTAGATTAAATTCAAAGAACTTCTTAAGTACACATTTCTGAGAAAGATGATCAGTTCTAAAGGGAAAAAAATAGGTGGTAGGTTTGTATCATTTAATTTAAAAATAGATATACTTTTGACGAAAGGGGGGAAAGAGATGGTAACTAAGGCAGACACGTCAGGACCTTAATGCAATTGATTGACAATTTTGCATATTTTCCGCTTTCCCATGAACTCAAATACTTTCAGTTATTGCTTGTATATTTAGGCTGATAGAGTACTTACTGTAAGGGAGATTAATTGTTCACAAAGCAGATAATAATTTACCAGATTGGAGAAATTTAAATTATTGAACAGAGGGGTCATATTTACATTGGGGAAATTTAAACTTAAAATTTAAGTATGTAAATATGACCCCTCTGTTCAGTAATTTAATTTTTAGGTTTGTGGCAGTTATACACAATGTTTCAAAACTGAATGACCTTATATATGCCTTGTATATTTATTTGGACATGTTTAGGCATCTGTCTTTGGCTATTTACGGGAAGAATTTTAACTGAAGGTGGCACAGATAGTGGAAACTCTTACAAATTACATACAACATTCTTTTTATTTGCAGACGTTCCCTGTGGATACATGTGTTATATAGGTCTGTTGTAGGGTATAAACTTCCACAATATCTCATAACATAGGAAGTTAGGACATTTGTTTCCATCATTATGACTTACCTACTTTGTGATAGTGAGCAAGTACCTTAATTTTGTGAGCATTGTATTCTCTATTGTATTTATGAAGTTCAGACTGATACTTGCAAAGTGCTTTGAGAGCTTCCATTATGAGTATTAAACTTTTTCCATAACACCTGAAATATAGTCAGCTATTACACTGCTGGTCATTTGGTTGAAAACCTTCATTGGTATTCTTAAATAGTTTGCTTGAAGTAGTTTAAAAAATAGCATGAAGTTGTAGGTGGTTTGTGTTGCAGTGAGTAGTAGATGGGAGAAAAAAGACCAAAGTGTCAGCGAGAGGAGAAGAAAATATATGGAATTTTGGCAATTTGAAAAATAACTTGCGTTAAGCTAAGCAGAGAGTATTTTGCTCTCCTGTTTGTTCCTAACTAAGCAAATATATGTGCTATGAATTTGCATGGAGAAAAGCAGAGAGTCTCCAAATCTATTGGTCTAATTATTTATCTCCATCATAGTCACACCTGTGGTTCATCATGCAAGATTATGGCTATAGAGGTGTGAAAGGTATATGTCTTTCCCTTCCTGACAGTATCAATACAGAAAACAGAAGGCGCTACAAATGAGGATTCCGGATACAAAGATCTGTCTTGTTCAGAGTTGTGCAGGAAACTTTAAGATTTTCTCTCTACTGTGAATGAATAGCATGTAAATTATGAGGCATTTAAAATATAGCATGTAATTTATTTAAAGGGAGGATAAATCAAGGCATAGGTCGTAAGCAATTTAAATATCATAGTATGGAGGATAAGAGAAAAACATTTTCCTAAAAATATCTTGGTACATGTATGTAGGCCACAGGCTTCAATCCTTAGGTTGACTACGTGTGACATACCTGAGTAGGGTCAGAACGTAAGCACATACCACTGGTCAAGTGCTTTATAGAACTGGTGTTATCCGTAAATGGGAATGTCTGGAACTGTCTCCTGCTGTGATTTAAGAACAAAAATAATCCTAAGAAACTAAGTAATTCCTCTGGGAACAAAATAAACCTCCATTTTGTGCATGGATTATATTATTGTTTCAGATAGGAAATATGTAGTAGGGGAAAGAGGGACAGATATCTTAAATTAAGTGTTGCTGTATTTCTGTACTTAACGTGTAAATTTTGTTTTGTGCTGAAATACTTCATAACAAATGGAAATAAAAACCTCTTTAAGGTGAATTCTGGGCAAACTTTTGACAGAGGTCAAGAGTATACTTTTCTTACAAAATTGTTTTATTGACTGGCCTTGATAGGGACTTAATAAAATCTCTCCATTCCTCAATTAGCCACCAATTCCTCATGATAAAGATCTATGAGAAGCTTTGGTCTGAGCTGTTATTTGTGGGTTTGGGGGGATTTTTTTCCCCTTTAAAGATTTTAAAAGGCTGCTTTGATACCTTTTATTCTTCCTGTCTAGGAATTTATGCAACTCCCATTACCATAGTATCCATATAATTTAAAAAAAAAAAAAAATATATATTTTGGATTATATTAACTGAGCAATTTTCGTTTACCTAGCAAACTGATACAGTACCATTCAGATTTCAGTTCTGAAAGTATATAAAGTGCTGCTATGTGTTGTGACTACAGAAGTAAAATAAAATTAAAAATACCTAGAAATATGTCTTTGGTTAGATGTTATATGTGATACTACATTGCTGTCAAAGCACCAAGACCTTCATCCTGAATATTAAGACTGTTGTCCTTGGGAGCAGGGGAGAAAAAAAATTTATATGTGTCAGTTACTAGTTAACTAAAGGTCTTTAAAGGTTGACTAACCAGTTAAACTGTTGCCATTAATACTACAGATGTGATGCTATCTATTCATAAAGTCTGTCGCTAGAATTATTTTCTACTAGAAATCATAATCCATAATTTCATTTTTTCTAAGATAAGGAATGACGCTGAACCTTAATTTTCTTGCTTGTTGCTCATATTGCAGTATCATCCAAATCAAGTTGATCACTGAAATTCATGCATAGAACGCATGCCCTGTCGCCCTAACCTGCTGCAATCCTGAGATTGAATTGCCTGCCCTAGTCTATAGAAAGTTTCTCACTGACTTTGGTGTGCCTTGGAAAAGGCTCTGTAAAAGGTTCTGTTCCTGCAAACATGCGTAGGGGGACAAATATGCAGACAGTGAAGGAAACAAAGGTTGCCATTAAAGTTGGGTTTTTGGAATGATGGATATTCAAAAAAGAGTTTTTCCTGATTATGTTATGCCAAGTTTTGTTACAAGCTGCAGTATCGTAGCTTTGCTAGAACACATTACTGCATTATTTTTATTTTGAGACCTTATATATGTGGATACTTCAAATTATCTGTAAAATGACAAAGACTGTTTTTTCATTTCATACACAACCCATTGCATGGATTTAAATTCAGGACAAACTTTAAACTTACTCAAAAACTAACTCTTTTTTGGGGTCAGTTTGTTCTACTATATCTTATCTGTGACTTATGTGCCTTAGACTCTGGATTGGTTCTGAAGCAAAACTAGTAAACCATGTAACCATACTAGCTATAACTTATTAGAAATGTAGATGTCATCTTTGTTTGCATCCATTTTTATTTACGTTTCTGTCTTACTAATGCTATCTTTAGATGGTGCAAAAAAAAATGCAGAAATGCATTTTGTTTGAAAGTTAGCCTCCTTTTTCTTTAACATTTAACCCTGATTTCTCTAATGTGTTCTTTTTTTATTTTCCCATTAGAGTGACCTCAGTTCTGTGGTAATTTTTATTTATTTTTTTATAAATACGTATGCTTTTTTAATTGCCTATCTGTCTCTGTGCTTGTTGACATTCTTTTAAAAACATAATGAAAAAGCAATGTTTGTTCTGCATATCATAAACTGATGTTTTCTCATCTCTTTTATATACAGCTAATCATTTAAATGGTTAGCTCTTTCTTTAATACCCATTGTTGAAACTAAAAGTTGATTATTACAAACTCTTGCCTGTCGGGGTCCTCCTATAAAACACCTCACCAAAATTTGACTAGATCCATTATTTGAAAACAGGTGTTAATCCCTTCTAAAATTTTCCTACTTTTGACCCATAGAAAGGTAGGTTTTACTACATCACTGCTTGTGTAAGCTGTGACAGAACTTTTCACGTCTGGTTGGTGGAGACAGTGGGTTTGAGGAGAGAGCAGCGGTTGGATGTTCTTCCTTCCTTTCGCTAGCTGGAACTGCGCTTTGCAATTTCTAACTGCATGTATCAGTTTGACGAGTTAGTATGATACTTCTGCAGCCTGATTTCACTTTAAGGTGTGCCTTGTATTAAAATAAACTGCATTCTTCTGAAGTACTTAAGGATTCTTTTTTAAGCCATGTGATACTAAACCAACTTAGGGATAACACAAAACTAACTTGCTTTTTCATTATGCTGCTTGTTTTTTCTTTTCCCTTTCAAATTAGCTTTTTCTAAATTTCTGCCTATGGTTGCTGCATTGAAAACAACTAAAATTTGGGTAAATGGACACTTTGAGCAATGGATTTATGGGATATAAACAGTATCAATTTAAGTGACAGTCAGGTGGTAGTAGTAATGATTACTGAGAGCCATGTTTTAGTTGGGGGTATTTCCATCTCCTTCTGCAAGTGTGAGGTCTGTCCGTAACCCATGGAGCTTGCAGTTTTCGTTACTATACATATGCTGTCATCTGGCTTGTGTTTAACATGTGTATAAGGCACAACAGATGGTTCCAGCACCATTCTGTATTTCTCCTTCTAACACAATGCCTTTTGAAACTAAAAAAAATTTTATTATTTTGTCCCACTTTTATTTTGTAATTTACAAGCAGGACTCATTTGTATAATGAAGTAATTTATTTACACTGATTAAAAAGAAACTGTAAGCTTCCTTCCACCTTCCCCATAAAAATATTTTTTTTCACTTATCATAAGAAAATACCTAAACTGCTTCACACTGAATTTGTAGAATAGAATATTTCAGTTGGAAGGGACCTACAACGATCATCTAGTCCAACTGCCTGAATCAATAACTCTTGTAAACGCAAATTTGGTAGCCACCCCGCACCTCCCCCTTTTTTTTTAATTGGCACTTCTTTGGTTTTGTTTTTCACTTCTCCAGGGGCTCATATCTCTAGTAGACTGAGTCTTCTGTAATCATTCTATCCTGAGATTTTAGAGCTGCAAAGTAACTTCACTGGTCTGCAATTCCACAGAAGCAGTGAGGCAAAATGACTTCTAGTTCCATGTTTTTTCAGTTTCTGAAGTTTAACAGTCTGTAGCTTTCATTCCTGTACTAGAATCAGTCCTTATATACCATCTGCAGGCATGAGCTTCATTTAACAAATAGGTCTTACAGGATGTCTTGAAGGTAGAGCACCAGTTAAATTGTTGGATGCATATAATATTGGTAACCATTGGCATGATGCAGCTGAGTGAGAGAGGAGGATAGCTTGTGCTTTTTAGCCAGTACACCAATGTTTCGTAATAATAATAAAATCTGAGAGCATGTACCTGAACTGTTTTACTTCATTTAAAGAAAAACACACACATTTTAATTTTTTTTTACACAGCTTGATGCACTAGTAATCTGGCATGGCATGTCGTTGTGCACTGCAGTTCCTTACCATTTATTCTATTTTTTCTTTTTTAATAATTTGGATTAAAACTCGAGTTGCTATTGAGTTGTTGACAGTCTTGGGAAGAGGTGATCTGATGCATTACAAATAAGCAATAGCTAGAACATAGCGAAATTATCCCACATCCATTGTTTGGCAAGATATCTGTTGACTAACACTTTTGCTCCTATTGTTACTGGGATTAAGGTTTTTTCTTGCATTAATTACTTTAATTTGATTTGCAGGCATGAACTAAACACATGTGACTTTATTTTTTTTAACAATAGGACTGTCTGCTCTTAATAACACTAATCATGTTTTCATGAACTTGCACTTTTGGTTTTTTTCAGACAGATGAAGTGTTTCTGGAGGCTCAGATTCAGAATATCACTACCTCTCCAATGTTTATGGAGAAGGTTTCTTTAGAGCCATCTATGATGTACAATGTTGCAGAACTGAACACAGTTGACAAAGCAGGGGAAAGGTATGTTCAGATTCGGGATATTTGACTTTGAAACTCTTTGTATTATGGTTTCATGAGATACAAGCATTACGGTTAGTGAGTTATCTGTAATGGAAGGATTGTACATCTTTGCTTGATTAAAAAGATCGAATTCCTGTTGTGTATTCAGCTGGAAAAGCTGTTACAGTTTTCTTTTTATAGAAACTATTCTTAAAACTTTGTAATTCTACCAAGTAGAGAAATCCTCAGCTTAATCCTCAAATAATTTGTGACATGGATGACATGGTAGCATGAAAACATACTACTACTTCAGTGTCTCCAGTATAAAATTTAGCTCACGTCTGGTTCTGACTTGATCTGTGTATACATATTTAGCCTTACAGGACCCATCTGATTTGTCCTTGCTTCCTTCTAGTAGGCAGGTAACTGTTCTCAATTGTTCTAATCAAGATCTAGCAAGGCAGCAGTCAAGATGAATCAGTGGAATGCCCTTGTAGGATTTTAGAATATAAAAATTTGTCATGCTAAAATAAATTAAATGTCATTTAGTATCAATTAGTAAAACACCAAATACCAGAAGAGTTGTCTACTGTGTTCAGTAAACTGTTGTGGATGCAAAAGCTTGTGATGTCTGGGTAGAAGTTAACTTTGGCTGTTTGTGCTTTGCAGTTGCTTGGGTTTTTGGAGGAGGTGATGTTTGGGTGCTTCTGCAGTGGGGGCTGAAGTGAAAATTCTGTTGTCGTCTTGCCTGTCGAAGGGTTCACCTGCAGTGTAGTGGAGGATTGTTCTTCCAAAGTGTTTGCATCTGCTGTAATGGTTCTTGTCCTGAACGGGAATCTTAGGCTCATGACACTGAGATTTACTGGGAGGGAACCAAATAGCAGAAGTAAAATTACCAGCATTGTTGTTTAAATGCTAAGATGCCAGATAATAAATTATAATGTAGCAAAGCGGATTTCCACCTGAGTTTTGTCTGGCACAGATGAATTGGGGTTTTTTTTCCCCTTGGTCCTTGATGCTACATAAATTCTAGAATTGTTTTCTGTTGTGAAAACACAAAAATATTCTCTGTGTTTTGCCATGAATAAAATATACACACACACACAGAGTGTGACTGGCGAGGGATGGGAAAAAAGGTTGGGTTCTTAAGTCTTCTTAAAAATAACAGTTTAAATTAAGACTCAATGTTTTTTTCTTTTAGTGAGTCTACTTTTGGCTCAAGGACTTATTTACAACCTATGGATACACGTCAATACTTATACTGCCTAAAACCAAAGCAAGAATTTGCAGAGAAAGCTGGAGTAATAAAAGGTGTAACAGTGATTGGTAAACTAGACATCGTATGGAAAACTAATCTGGGTGAACGAGGAAGGCTGCAAACTAGCCAGCTCCAAAGAATGGTAAGTTTCACTTAAGCATCAGGTTAACTTAGCATCTATTTTTAAGGCAACTCAATGAACAATTTAACAATGACTTGAGGGAAAAATACAGGCTGCTTACTTTCTGGACCTCGTTCTGAATTCACATGTTTCTATATGTATTTGAGAAAGTTATGTAATACATTTGGTCAGTGAAGTGTGGAAAAAACACTATTCCAAGGGACTGTAGCTGAACAAAAGCATTCTTGTTCCTTTTGGTCATGTGAATGGCAACATTTTTTGTTTTCTTGAGGATTTGTTTTCTGGCACATAATGTGCCTCTTTCTTTTTTTCACAGCACTGAACAACATAACTTAATGAATTGTGCACTTGAATTGCCAGAATCAAGTAACCGGTGCAGCAAAATACATTGGTTAGAATAAAATTAAGTTCTTGGATGCTATTTGGCAACAAACTGAAAAGCACTGACAAAAGAACTCCTTTAAGTATACCAACTATTGACACAGAAGTCTGCTCCCTAATTCACACAGACATTTTAGCTTCTTTGAATAACAATTTTTATGTATAGGATAATACTATTTATCTCTCATGTCCACAGTTTTGATTGAATCTGTTCTGTTCTAGTTGATTTATAAATTGTTCATGAATTCTAAATTGTAATTACTAGCTTTCTGTCATGGTTTAGCCCCAGCCGGAGGCTGAGCCATGCGGTAGCTCACTCACCCCCTCCCCTCCCGGCGGGACGGGGAGAGAATCGGGACAAAGAAAGGCAAAACTCGTGGGTTAACAACAACAACAGTTTAACTGGACAACAAAGGGAAAGAAAACAAACAAACAAGAAACCCCAACAATAACAACAACAGAGTGTACTGTACAGGTCGCTCCCTGCCCAGAGCCCAACTCCCAGCCCCCTCCCGAGCAGCGATCTCCCCCCCATCCCAGGCAAATTAACCCCATCCCAGCTGCAACCAGGACATTATCCACCCCTTATTCTATACCATCTATGTCATGGTCAAATCCTACACTTTCACCACCACTTTTCCTATTTTTTTATATATATATATATATATATACACATACACACACACAGACATCATTCGCTTAGTCTATGGACCATCCTTTTGAAGTGTCTGTTGAGTTCATTTAGTCCATGACTTTGCGCTCCATCTGTCATAATAGTCTCTTGGGGCAGGAGAGATGATGTGGAGTTTGCTCAGTCAGGAAAACAGGGCTGGGTCTCGGTGAGGTGCGGCAGGTGACACTGGATGCAGTGGGAGGATGGTGTGTAGTGTTGGATTGTTGCATCTAGAGCTTGCAGTTGTGGTGTCTGGCTTGGCTGGTGTATCATGTCCACGGTCTGTGGGTTGAAGACGTCAGTCTCTTGAGGAAGTTGATGGGCGCCAGTTGCTAAAGCCAGTTCTGCTTCCATTACTGCTGCACTTTGCTCAGTTTTATCAATAGTTCATTCTTCATTAATTTAGGTAATTCTTGCTATAATATCATTGATTTGGCATATAGCAACTCTGATAGAGATGACATACAGTGACAAGGTTATATAGCAATTAACATCATACAGTTTCATTCATTGACTATTCTCACCCAAAATCAAATCCCCTCGAGGTACACATCGGACTTCCCATCCTTTCGCATCACTTACCAAGTGCACCCGTGTCCTTGGGCAAAAACAATCCCACGGATGGGTTTGCCTTTGCCTGAGGCAGGAGTAACCCAGACTGTCTTCCTTAACATATTCTTCATGTGCACTATGGTGACTTTATCCCTTTCTACAGTATGTAAAGGCTTTGATTGGGCAGGGCCAGCTCGATTGGTAGACCTCTAGTGTTAACTAACCAGGTGGCTTTTGCTAAATGTGTATCCCAATGTTTGAAGGTCCCACCACCCATTGCCCTCAGTGTAGTTTTCAGTAGTCCATTGTATCATTCAATTTTCCCAGAGGCTGGTGCGTGACAGGGGATGTGATACACCCACTCAATGCCATGCTCTTTGGCCCAGGTATCTACGAGGTTGTTGCAGAAATGAGTCCCGTTGTCTGACTCAATCCTTTCTGGGGTGCCATGTCACCATAAGACTTGCTTTTCAAGGCCCAGGATAGTGTTCCAGTGGTGGCATGGGGCACGGGATATGTTTCCAGCCATCCGGTGGTTGCTTCCACCATTGTGAGGACATGGCGCTTGCCTTGGCGGGTCTGTGGGAGTGTGATATAATCAACCTCCCCATATTTATATTTCAGCCATCGTCCTCCATACCAGAGAGGCTTTAATCGCTTGGCTTGCTTGATCGCAGCCCATGTTTCACACTCATGGATAACCTGTGCGATAGTGTCTATGGTCAAGTCCACCCCTCGGTCACGAGCCCATCTATATGGTCCATCTCTTCCCTGATGGCCTGAGGTGTCATCGGCCCACCGAGCTAGGGATAATTCACCTTTATGTTGCCAGTCCAGATCCACCTGCGCCACTTCAATCCTAGCAGCCTGATCCACCTGCTGGTTGTTTTGATGTTCCTCAGTGGCCCGACTCTTAGGTACGCAGGTATCTACATGGCGTACTTTTATAACCAGCTTCTCTAGCTGGGCAGCAATATCTTGCCACAATTTGGCAGCCCAGACGGGTTTGCCTCTGCGCTGCCTGTTGCTCTGCTTCCATTGCTGTAACCACCCGCACAGGGCATTTGCCACCATCCAGGAGTCGGTGTAGAGGTAGAGCACTGGCCACTTCTCTCGCTTAGCAATATCTAAAGCCAGCTGGATGGCTTTCACCTCTGCAAACTGACTCGATTCACCTTGTCCTTCAGTGGCTTCTGCAACTCGTCGTGTAGGACTCCACACAGCAGCCTTCCACCTTCGATGCTTTCCCACAATATGACAGGACCCATCAGTGAACAGGGCATGTTCCTTCTCATTTTCTGGTAGTTCATTATATGGTGGGGCCTCTTCAGCGTGCGTCACCTCTTCCTCTGTCAACATTCCAAATCTTTCCCTTCTGGCCAGTCCATGATCACTTCCAAGATTCGTGGGTGACTGGGGTTTCCTATTCGAGCTCGTTGTGTGATCAGTGCGACCCACTTACTCCATGTGACATCGGTGCCATGATGTGTAGAGGGGACCCTCCCTTTGAACATCCAGCCCAGCACCGGCAGTCGGGGTGCCAGGAGGAGTTGGGCTTCAGTACCAACCACCTCCAAAGCAGCTCAAACCCCTTCATATGCTGCCAAGATCTCTTTCTCAGTTGGAGTGTAGTGGGCCTCGCATCCTCTGTATCCCCGGCTCCAAAACCCCAGGGGTCGACCTCGAGTCTCCCCTGGTGCTCTCTGCCAGAGGCTCCAGGTAGGGCCGTTCTCCCCGGCTGCGGTGTAGAGCACATTTTTAACATCTTGTCCTGCCCGGACTGGCCCAAGGGCTACTGCATGAACTATCTCCTGTTTAATTTGTTCAAAGGCTTGTTGTTGCTCAGGGCCCCATGTGAAATCGTTCTTCTTTCGGGTCACGTGATAGAGAGGGCTTACCATGAAACTGTAATTTGGAATATGCATTCTCCAGAAACCCACAACGCCTAAGAAGCTTGGGTTTCTTTTTTGGTAGTTGGTGGAGACATAGCTGCTATTTTGTTGATCACATCTGTCGGAATCTGACGATGTCCATCTTGCCATTTTATTCCTAGGAACTGGATCTCCTGTGCAGGTCCTTTGACCTTACCTCATTTTATGGCAAAGCCAGCTCTCAGAAGAATTTGAATTCTTTTTTCTCCTTTCTCAAAAACCTCTTCTGCTGTGTTGCCCCACACAATGAGGTCATCAATGTATTGCAGGTGTTCTGGAGCTCCACCCTTTCCAGTGCAGTCTGGATCAGCCCATGGCAAAGGGTGGGGCTGTGTTGCCACCCCTGGGGCAGTCGATTCCAGGTGTACTGGATGCCTCTCCAAGTGAAAGCAAACTGTGACCTGCACTCTGCTGCCAAAGGGATGGAGAAGAACGCATTGGCAATATCAGTGGTGGCATACCACTTGGCTGCCTTGGACTCCAGTTCATATTGAAGTTCTAGCATGTCTGGCACGGCAGCACTCAGTGGTAGCATGACTTCATTCAGGCCACGATAGTCCACCGTTAATCTCCATTCCCCGTTAGATTTCCTTACTGGCCATATAGGACTATTAAAAGGTGAATGAGTCTTACTGATGACTCCTTGGCTCTCCAGTTGATGAATCAGCTCATGGATGGGAGCCAGGGAGTCTCGGTTGGTGCGATATTGCCGCCGGTGCACCGTCCTGGTAGCAATTGGTACCTTCTGTTCTTCAGCTCAAAGCAGTCCCACAACAAAGGGATCTTCTGAGAGGCCAGGCAGCTGTTTGGTCTTCTCTGCATTCACCGTGGCTACACCAAAGCCGATCGGTATCGCTTTGGGTCCTTGAAGTACCCTCTCCTGAGGTAGTCTATGCCAAGGATACAAAGGGCCTCTGGGCTGGTCGCAATGGGGTGCTTTTCCCACTTGTCCCCTGCTAAGCTCACCTCAGCCTCCAACACTGACAATTCTTGGCATCCCCCTGTCACTGCAGAGATCCAGATGGGTTTCGTGCCCCTATGTTCTGATGGCATCAGAGTACACTGTGCACCAGTGTCTACCAAAGCCCTATACTTCTGTGGGTCTGACGTGCCAGGGCATCAAACCCACACAGTCCAGTATACACAGTCATCCCTTTCCTCCTCCTGGCCGAAGGCAGGGACCCTCTATTCCTGTTCCTCGTCAGAGCATTCTCTGTCTGAACCTTGCAGTGCCAGACCAGAAGGCCCCTCCTCAGGATGAAGGGAGGTGATTTCAGTTCTTCTCTGTTTGGGAAATTGCTGATCGCCTTCGTGTGTCTCTACAGCAACTCTGCTGACAGACTTCCTGGGTGGCCCCTTCTTAACAGCTGTCTTCCCTCTCAGTTCATGTACACGGGCTTCCAGCTTAAAGGTGGGTTCACTGTCCCACTTCCTCATGTCCTCCCTCTGGTCACACAGGAAGAACCAGAGTGCTCCATGCGGTGTGCGCCTGGGGCTCCCTTTCCCTCTGACCGAGGCAGGAGGGGACTGATTTCTTGGGGCACCCCAATAGCCAAGGCACTGGCCCATAGGGATGAGGAGGTACAGAGATTTTCTTCAAAGTTTTGGAGCCAAGATGACACTCTCTCCACAGCTGGTGTATTGATATCCGGGCAATACATCACTGCCAGGCTGTTAGAATATGACGCTGGGGCACTCTGAATCACCTTCCTCCCCATAAGCCGTGTGCACAGGACATCCTCTGGATCTTTGGAGACCTCATCATTGTCTAGATCCCTGTAGATGACTTCCAGTACCACTAATTCTCTCAGGTACTGGATGCCTTCATCTGCAGTAGTCCACTTTCCTGGGGAGTTCACAAGATCTTCCTTGAATGGATACCTTGCCCTTACACTTGAGAGGAGCCGTCTCCAGAGACTGCAAATTACTGCCTCTTTTCCAATTCCTCTCTCAATTCCCCGGTTCTTAGCAAGGGATCCTACCTGTTGGGCTTCCTTGCCTTCCAGTTGCTGACTGTCAGCCCCGCTATCCCAGCATCGGAGCAGCCAGGCAGCAATCCGCTCCCCTGGCTGGTGGCTGTCATCTTTCCGCATGTCTCGGAGTTCTGCTGAGGTCAGGGACCGGGTAGTTTCCGCTTCCTGTCGGAATTCTCTCACTCCTTCCTCTGATGTCTTTGTTGAAGGACCAGCTTCGTGATCCAACCTTTCCTCTTCTTCCTCTTCCCTTACTAATCAAGGATATGGACCCGTTGTTTTCCTTGTCCGTTGTTTCTTTTTAACTACTGGGGCAATTACTGTAACTGTTGTTGTTTGGGTCGCTATCTCACCCATGGTGTCCTCAGGTGCAGTTTGGGTCCCTGCTTCAACCAGAGTCCTCTGAGAGTGCTGAACTGCGGCTCGATAGGCACAAGCCAGGCCCCAGTACAGCGCTAGAAGCTGCTGGTTTTCACTGGGATAGGCAAGGCACCCTTCCATCAGGCGGCGTGTCAGTTTGCCAGGGTTGCTTGCCTGTTCAGGAGTAAAGTCCCAGGCTATGGGAGGTGATAACCGCCCTAGGAACCTGCCCAGGTCCTTCCTCACACCCTGCCACCCTGGGACCGGCTGCCTCAGGTCACGCTTCAATATTGCCTCACCCAAAATTTGTCTTTTCTTCCACCAGGATGAGACCAGATTCCACAAACCCCGTAATATGCCAACAATATTAATAAGTAGTACTAACCAGCTCACGTAAGGGTGAGCAAGGACCTTGGGAGCCTGCATGATAAACCTGTCCACATCAGTCCTGGGTAGGGAGAGGGACATGATGTATGCCCTCATCCTCTCCCCCAGATAGCTCCCCCAGCACAGTGAGGCCGTCAATGCCAGGACAAAGCACATACGCAGTGTTTGCATTAACATGTTGCCAAAAATAGAGAGATAAACAGTGCAGCCAACGAACTTTTTGACCCATACAGGAGCTTGTCACTTAACTACTACAGCTAGAGCACGCTTAATACAAAAGTGCTGTTGTCGTGCCCCACGTTGGGTGCCAAAAAGGACTGTCGTGGTTCAGCCCCAGCCGCCAGCGGAGCACCACGCGGCCGCTCGCTCGCGCCCCCCCCCTCCCGGCGGGACAAAGAAAGGCAAAACTCGTGGGTTAACAACAACAACAGTTTAACCAGACAACAAAGGGAAAGAGAACAAACAAACAAGAAACCCCGACAATACCAACAACAGAGTGCACTTGGCAGTGCTTCCCCTACAGGTTGTTCCCGCCTGGAGCCTGACGCCCAGCCCGCTCCGAGCAGCGATCCCCCCCTCTCCGGTCAACCCCCTCTATATAGTGAGGTGACGGTCACATGGTATAGAATAGACCCCGGCCAGCTTCTGGCGAAACTTAACCCTATCCCAGCCGCAACCAGGACACTTGCTTAAGTCAGCTGCACAGCCTGTCTGCTCTGATGTCTAAGCCTGACTTGCATCTTTTGAATTGAGGATGGTGTAATATGGGAGAGAAGTAAAAAAGCTTTGACAATTGAATCTTAGTCTGAGTTTACAAAGCTTGTAATTGGGTTTCTGCCTCTTTCTCCCCCCACCCCGCCCCCATCTTCTAGTAAATCGAGCAATTCTGTAGGGAAATCGCTTTGACTTGGAACTAGGCAAGCAAACTTGGATCCTGGAAGTTCACAGCTAAGTCGCTAAAACGTCTTGTTTTTAATTGAGGTGTTAAGTATCTGTATAACCCCATCAAATTAGAAACGGCCTTTTTTTCTAAACTTAGTTACTCCTGTTACTTTGGAACTTGTTGCTTGTTTTTTAACTAATAAATAGTCTCATTTTCAACTGACCTTTTCTATCATTTCTCTTTAAAGACAGATTTTTTTTTTTTCCTCCCCTCCCTAAATCAGTATTCTTTAACTCTGCACCCCTTCTTGTTGAACCTTTGAGAACTGCACTTGAAACACAGTGGTGATTAACACACCTCCACACTCCAGGATTAGGTTGTCATCCATCATTGTTTTGTGCTAGTGATTAACAGAGAAACATGAGCTATTTTGTGTATTTTGAACATCCGTCTTTGGAAAAGCAGCAAACAGGTTTTGGGGTTTTTTTTCCCCTTCCAGTTGCAGTGCAACTCCCTCTTGTCTTCTCCTCATCTTTTAAGTGCTATCAGATTATTTAATTTCTGCGCTCCTTTCACCCTATTTCATCACTTTCTTCCTAATCCATTTACTAGCCCTGTAACTTCTCCCACAGGCCCAGAATTTTACCTGTACTGTGCCTCTCTGTCACTGTTTTGGTTGAGATCAGGAATGTACTTTTGAAACAAGTATCCTGGATCACCCTCACATACCATAATTTGGGGGGTTTTGCGGAGTGGTCTTGGAATTCACAACCACGTTCTTTTTGGGTGACATTAAACCAGGCAGATGCATGTCCACAGTATGCCGAGGGTGCTCCACCTGCTCACCGGCATTCAATCCAGGACTAGACTAGACCCACCCCAAAGCTGAAGAACATTATTCTTGAGTAGTACAAGCAAGGAAGTGTCTAGATGATTCCATACTCTGAGCAACTATCTCATTTTTGTATGAAAGCTATGTTCCTCCTTTTGGTGTTACTGTAGCGCCTTTACCTCTAGCCATGAGTTCTTGCAGATAGCTCATTAAGGCCAACAGGTATGTGCTGGTTTAGGCCGCCTCATTTGCTCTCATCCTGTCTTGATTTGGTCAATTGCTGCTAAATTTGTTCTATGAAATACTGCTTTTATGTTGTTTTTTTCTTAATATAGCTTTCTTAAAAGAAGAGTCCAATGTTTCGGCAAACTACTCGTTGTTTAGGGAACTGGGTATAATTTTTCCAGTAGATTCTTTCCTGTCACCTAATGCAGCTGAAAATGTGTGCCTTTTTCCAGTGCTGGATAACTGCTTCTCTGTCCTGAAAGGTTCCAACCTTATGTTGCTCGATGTGTCTGAAATCTCCATCAGTTTGACATTGCTTTGCTCACTCTAATGTTCAATTTAATACACTTTCTAAAATGTCATCTCTCTTCAGTCTGTAATGAACTGTATATGACTAAAACCTGTTCCCAGCCTGTCAGTCACTGGCTTTCTGGACCTCTTTGGGAATATCTCTTAATCAAGCTGTAAATGTAACTTTTACTACAGCATCCTTCTATCAGCAGAATTGGAACGTGTCACAACTAAGCCTTGTCAGGCAGGACAAATTTTTCCCTTGTTTTTTCCTTATGATCCATCGTTTATGGGGATTGAAAATCTAAAGCTTTTTATCTGCAGGTTACCATCCTGAACCAGCCCTGGTTGGTATAACTAGGGTATTTATCATAGGTTTGTTCATAGGACCATATGAAATGTGTTTGGCTCTTGACAGAATTGGATAGTTGACGAGTGTTCCTATCATGTGCTTTTCTAACTGGTGGCAAATAATTATTTTGACGGAGGCCTGGAGAACTGAAATGGCAAGGAGAATGAACCATTTTGTATTACTTAGGATGTGGAATAGCGGTGGGTTTATGCAGGAAAACTATACGTACGTTGTCCATAGTATATCTGTTATCTGCCTAACAGTTCTTAGAATAAAGCTGATCTTCTCAGGAACTGTATATGGGTATTCAAACTTCAAGGATGTGAAGTGTCTGAAAAACTTCGTAATAAAGATCATCCTTGTCTAATGAATTGTTAAACCTGTCAAGAAGGTGGTCAGCGGTAGTGGATGGAGCGCTGCTGTGATTCAAAAGCACAAAGAGTCAATCTTCTTTCTTCAAATTGCTCTTATTCTAAGCTTGTTGCAGTAAATGAAAACTTGAGTAGTAAAAAATTCTACTTTACTATCCAGCGTCTGAGAGTATGTGTTCTTGTACCTCCTCAGGCTCCTGGTTATGGCGATGTAAGGCTTTCTTTGGAGACAATACCAGACACCGTAAATTTGGAAGAACCTTTTGACATTACGTGTAAAATAACAAATTGCAGGTAATGATGTCATGTGATTCTTGTGCTTTTTCCTGAGTGGGTAAGTTATGGCTGTCTTTGTTTCACTTTTCAATACTTTCTCCTGAAACAACTCAAACGTTGTCTTTACTATGAGCTGTGGCAACATGAAACTACTGGTCTATTACTTGAAACACATCTTTTGGATTACAGTGATTTTAAAAAAACCAAAGAAATGACAAAAAACCCCCTTTTTTTTAAAAAAAACAGAGAAACGACGAAAAAAACCCCAAATCATCTTAGTTCTGCTAAGTTCATCTAATAACAAAATGAGTGCGTATATAGGATTTTTTTGACTACAAGTAATTTTATCAGAGTAAATGATGCCATTTCTATCCAGTCTGATTTTACCGCTGGTTCTGCACCCCTGCTGGAATGCCTGCTAAACACTGTCACCATAGTCTTTTGTACGTCTTTATCCATCTTTTGACTTGTTTTGCGTTTACACGAGGATCTACAGTAGCCCTTTATAAAAGGGTTGCAAGAGTGACGTATAAATAAAGTAATTCTAAATAGAAGCTGAAGCCAGGGACTAAAGCACGTATCTGGTCTGCAGATACTTCTCATGCCAATCTTGTACTCCATCCAAAATGTGAGCAGTATTATGCTATCCAGTATTGCTACACCCATGATGTAATGCTCGTGTCGGACAAAGCTGTATGAACTGAATTACTGTGCGTCACAGTAAATCTTGCTTGCTGCCTTACAATTATTTATAAATGCTTGATTAATGATAACCTGGATAATAAAGTAATTGAGCTTTTACATGTCCACAGTCCTTGAATGCTTAGAAAAAGCCCACGGGTTTATTCTTGTTTTTGAATTTCCTCTAGCAGTGAAAGGACTATGGACCTGGTGTTAGAAATGTGCAACACTAATTCCATCCACTGGTGTGGAGTTTCAGGACGGCAACTTGGAAAGCTGCACCCAAGTTCATCCCTCCATCTCGCACTTACGCTGTTGTCCTCGGTGCAGGGATTGCAAGTAAGTCTTTACAGTGTAGTTTTGTTATAAAATAGCTGGTTTATAAGCTTAGTAATTCTAATAACAACTCTTATAAATATTTTCCCTTTCTAGAGTGTCTCTGGCTTAAGACTTACAGACACGTTTTTGAAGAGAACGTATGAGTATGATGATATTGCACAAGTCTGTGTAGTTTCTTCAGAAGTCAAACAAGAAAGCTGAAGAAAAAATTCTGTATTTCTGCTGGGCTTTTTTTTTTTGACCAACTTCCAATGTTTTTGCAGCTGAATCATTTTAAAATGTATACAAACAAAACCAAACCCCTATATATCTGTAAACATAGAATCATAACATAACTATGCTTAATTAATTTCTCTGAGCATTTTTGGAATGTTTCAAAATCTTTGAGAGAGATGCATATGCATTTTATCTACTGAAAATAAAGCCTTTGAAAAAAGTGTAGCTCTAGCAAATTATATTTAACATCACCTTGGGGGGAGATTAATATGAAATAGTAGCACTTTGTACTTATTTTTGTTATTTTAATTATTTTTAAAATATTTAAACCATTTTTAAATTGTGGTTCTGACAAAACTGCTTCAGTTTGAAGGAACTGGCCTTTTACAGACCAAGTTCCTGAAATCCAAATCCCTAAAAGAAATACTTCTGGGTACCTGGAGTGACAGTGTATTTGCACGGTACGTGCATAGCCATAAGAACTACAGCCTGGTAAAGGCATGAGATGAGAGAGCGCAGCTGGCACCGTTGAGATGGTAGCAGCTAGAAAGTAGAGCATCAGCCAGGGAACGTGCTGGTTGTGGCTCAGTCAGTGGAAAGGAGTAATGCAGCAAATCTGTCCCAATTAGCTGCAGTCTCGTGCAGAGCTGTGCCTCCCTGCAATACATGGCATGCTGTGAACAGGCGTGCTACTTCCCAATTAGTAGGGAACTGAAAACTAAAATAGCAGAACTCAGGCATTTTTTTAATTGTTAAACTGAGGCGGTGCAAATTATTCTTCCCATGCCAGAGGCATTTAAGTAAGTTTTTAAGAAAATGAGGAGAAAAACCCTGCATGGCTGCCCTAGATCAAGTTCTCCAAAGCATATGCAGGAAGGAGTTCAGGACTTGGGAAAAGTACATTTCAGTGCTTAACCTGGCTTTGTTTTGACAAAAGATGGAAATATTTTTGGCTGATATACCTAAGGTCACCCAAAGGTAGCCATTTAATATAGCAAATTGTGACCGTCTTTCCTAGTTTAACACTAGTTAAACTAGTGTTCAAAGATTCTACTCAGTAGCTTGTCATATTTCTGAACTACCCTATTGGCACTTAGCAACCTTAGTTAGTTTTGACAGTATTTTACTTAAGGCTTTCCTGTGTAAAAAATCTTTAAGTGTAGAATTCAATTTTCAAATATTGGATAAATTTAGGACCAGCTTACTAAATTGAGGGAATGAGTCCATACAGGGAAAAAAAATAAATTAAAACTGTATCCTGCACATATAATAAAATGCAGAGCAACCAACATAAACAGGTATTTTAAAGAATGCAATTTATCTGTTACTCTAGATACACCCACAAACTAAAACAGTAAAACCACAACTATCCACACAAAAAATGTAAATAACTTTATTTATAATCTATTTTCAAGTTAAACTGACACAAGTTGAAGGAGATGTAACCATATGGTAATAAGAGGTAGGAGAGATACAGAAATGGTAGACAAGTTGCATTTTCCCAGTATGACTTTCTGTAGCCCTGAAACAGTGTATGAATCCAAAGCTGCAGGCTTAGTTCTTTCTCAGTACGCGTGAGTGATTTTACTTTGTACTTGTTACAAAACCAAAAGTGCAACTGAAACAATTTTCAGGCTGAATATTTCATCACGTGTTTTTATGATCAGGCATAGTTAGAAGTATATATTTCCATGCAAACAGGTTACAGGAGTTTACAATTTGGGTGCAAAACATTTTCGTCTCTAACAACTATCACACTTATATGCTGATGGAACAGTAATGATACATAACCAACTAGGTGTTAAATGCATATTTGCTCAGTTGAATGATAAACTGCAATTGACCTTAAATTAAAGCAGTATTTATGGGGATTGTGTAGCAGGATGAAAAATTTTAGTGCAAAATAAAGTGCAGTTATTACACAGGAAAAGATTCCTTCCTCACCCTGTGATTAAGACATATTGCATGACTCTGTGAAACAATCTAGCCTATTCAAGGCAAAATAGACTTTAGCATAAATGATCCCTCTGTTCCTGGCTTCAGTGGAAAAGTGTGTAATAACAGCTCCTGTTATTGGTTTCACTGTTTTTTATTCAGGCTATAAAGCCCTTTCTGTTAATATACAAGAAACAAAGAATGTTTACAAGTTAAGCATTGTGCCAGTTGCAGCACATTCCTACAGGGTTAGCTAATGCCATCAATCTTTTAATAAATACTTTGGTTACATATTATCTGTACTGGAGTAAAACCTAAAACATGACAATATTGTAGTATGTGAAACATAAAGATGACTTCAAGAGTAGTTTTCAGATAACTAACCAATGCTTCATTCCATTTAATCTTGGGGACAGTTCTCTCATAAATCCAGTAAGCTATAGGGCTTGTACTTGACAGTACAACTTCTACAGCCAGTCTTTGAATATTATCGTATTTTGTAGTTCTTAAGGAACTCTCAAGAGGTTCTTGACACTCTTTCTGTCTTAAAGTAGGAAGGTAACCGACCGCATGAAGATTGCTGTCACAAACTAAGGATAAATGGAGCGTGAGAGATACTGCAGGGCTGTCCAGTCCACTCTGGATTTATTGGTTCCCCTTATCGAAGTTAGTAGAACTCACTTTGAGCAGTTGAAAATATGAGAGAGAGAACTAAGAGGAACTGTGAAGTTTAACAGGAGATGTGCTAGGATCAATGTTTCTCTCCTGACACAGCACACTACTCCAAGCAATGTTTGTACAGTAGTTGTAGCCCACCTAGGGCCTCCGTTTATCTTTCTGGTAAATGGTATCCTGTCCTATTCAATGCAACTGAACTTAAGTAGCACTCTTCTTGAATGGATTAGATTCAGGATCTGAACTACCTCTGAAAAAAGATCCTGTTAGGGATTTTATTCTTTGTCATCACATGTTAAGTCAGAAGCTGGTTTTGGAATTGTATTTAATGTAAAGCTTAAGTATTGCTACAGCCTCAAAAGGGAGCTACAGCAACTTACATAGAGAGTTTTAAAAAGCATTTTAATGCTGTATGTGGCAAGCTCTATTGAATAAAGTATGAAATGTCTTAAAGTTGTTTAAGTTGCTCTATTAAGCTTTACCTCTTTATTCAACAGATGGTAATATGGATTTCCTATTTTTGTGTTTTCTCCAGTTCTTTTTATTTCTCCTTGGGTCCAGCTGCATTTTTCTGTTTTAGGAGGGGAAGACTCATACAATAGATGCACAACTAGCATTTGTTAAGAGTCACATGCATGACAGCCTCGAATTTTGCATTTGCTTCTACTTGAGGTGCTCTTTTTTGACCACAAGATGAATCAGATATCACGTCTAAGGTCCAGGAGTTCCTGTGTATTTCTCCATTTGGGAGTCTGTTGTTACTCCCCCACATACCTTCTCCAGTCCGACTGGCCAGCAGAGGTCACTTTGTCTTAGGAATCAAAGCAGGCTCCTCAAATTAGTTTTGATATACAAAGAGGAAAGTGTGAGTGTTCGGAACCTCCTTGGAGTTAAAAACAAGTGTACCTTGTACCAGAAAGCAGTGTGAATGGTAAGCAGAATAAAAAAAGGTAACATAATAAAAATACAGAAAAGCAGTGGTCTCTGAAAGCGTAAGATTAACTGAGCAAGAAAATCCAGGGTAGGAACAGAAATACTATAGAGTGGAAAAATCTTTAACTTGGCCATACAACCATCACTTAAGATAAATCTGTGTAATGAAACTTAAAAAAAAAAATCCTTCATTGTTTAAACCAGTGATTTACCACACAAGAACAGAAAGAATCCTTCTTTCTAAGGCAATTATTTTTTGATAATTTTTCAGTACTAGTTATTTGTACAGTCACAGGATCAGTTTTAGCTTATTACAGTTAAGAATTTTAAGCTTATGTTAAATACTGCATACATACGGAATGTAATACAGTTTGCCATGCCTAGGAAAATAGTGCCATAATGCTGACCTCCAGGGCTACCATCATGATTTGAGGGTATACATGGCAGTAGAAAAGCCTAAAACTTCTTAATACTATTTCCTTTCCCAAGCCAAGTCCCATTTTGGTTTCTGTGTATAATCCTACTCAGGATTAGTGTCTTCTCTTTCTCTACAATTTGTGGTACTCCTTCATATGCAGTCATCTCCCTCCCTCCTGCCCAATGAAGTTGAAAATTATTTCATGTTACTAATGACAGCCCCTCCACAGGCTTAAAGAAACAGACTTTTCAAGCATTAGTTCTAAATACACTCTATACTCCAACACTGATTTATGCTCATTATAAAAAGGCACATCAAATGGGCCTATTGTTTCAATGTTTGACAGGGAGTACAGCCATAATGATTTTCGCCATAAGAATAACGTGCCTTTTACACTAGGATTTTAGAATTAAGCTGTTATGCAAGATCAGCCCACTACAAAACTCTTCCCCACTCAATAGCCCTGGAGATCAATCTAATGCACATACTGAAAATTACTTGTACTTAGGGATTTTAATAAACCACCTATTTAGTGTATTAATTTTCAGAGGAGTAACTATACATAAACCATATGTTCCAAGTTATGTGCAGTAGATCTGTTTAACAGATTTATTCTTGTTTGCAAACACACACGAAGAATTTTCTGTCTTCTATTCAAGCAGAAGAGTTACAATGGTGCTTTTGCTACTAACTATGGTATGCGTTTTGGGGTTATATACTATTCCAATTCACATGTCTCCTTTAAGTCAGGAATGCTCTTCAGTGCTGCCACTGAAAGATCTGCTCCGGACATGATTTCTCAGTTGCTCTATGAGCTCTGGATTCTGCTGCTGTATCTGTTGTGCAAACTGCTGCCCCCTGTGTTGAACAGTTTTAAGTAAAATCAACAAGTGAAAAAAACCTGACAAGCAGCATTTGTAAGACAACAGGATATCCTAATACAACTGAAAGGTGCATTATAAGAAAGTTAATACTAAAGATAACTTGCTGCATAGTTTTGCTGCATAGTTATATCAAGATACCTGTACTATTATGACTTTATCTAGTAAAAGTCTCTCCAAATGGGATTATCATCAGATCTTCATTTTCATTCTTCAGGACTATGACTTCTACTTGATAACATGGAGGAAAAAGTATTACCTTACTTGGTAAAACTAAAATTTAGCAACACATCTGCTCCAGTGATTTGCTCCCTTCTTTTGGAGAGGATCCACTCTAGTTGTTTAAGATGATAACTACTCTTGTAGTTGAAGTGCAACCTTATATTAGTTTTTCCAGAAATATAGTGTGCTGTTGCCAACTTGTACTTGTGAGCAAGATGTCATTAGTAAAAAGCAAGCATACAATTGCACCTCTATGTCTTGTAAGACTGTAGTAATGACAGATCCATCTCCATAACAGTTAGAGCTTAAGACTTAAATTAATAGGTGAGATTAATTCCATATAAAAGATAAGCATTACACTGGTTTACTAGAAAAAGCAAGTAAGTAAAACTTATTACTTCATGAATAGCCGTGCATAGTTTTTCTGTAACTTCTGCATTTTGCCCAAGTAGCAAATTATCAAGACTCCTTTAAACCACAGTGCAGGCTGAAGGAAAGCCACCGTTTTCTTGTATGTAGGTGTAGCACATGGTTTTTGTGAAAACAGCCCTTGGTTTTGTGGGGGCCCATTCCTGTCTGCTATGTGAATTATAGATTAGTTTGCCCTGAAGGAACAAAACTTTAAAATAGCTTGAAACAGGCTAAGATGCTGAAATAAAGTTGTATGCCCTTTAAGAGGTCTTGCCATATAAGCAAATTGCATGCCCCTTCACCAAGGGCAAGTCCTGCCTGACCAACCTAGTGGCCTTCTACGATGGAGTGACTACATCAGTGGACAAGGGAAGAGCTATGGATGTCATCTATCATCTGGACTTCTGGAAAGCCTTTGACATGGTCCCCCACAACATCCTTCTCTCTAAACTGGAGACAGATGGATTTGATGGGTGGACTGTTCAGTGGATGAGGAATTGGTTGGATGGTCACATACAGAGGGTAGTGGTCAATGGCCCAATGTCCAGATGGAGATCAGTGATAAGTGATGTCCCTCAGAGGTCTGTACTGGGACCAGTACTGGTTAATAAATTCATCAATGACATAGAAAGTGGGATCGAGTGCACCCTCAGCAAGTTTGCAGACAACACCAAGCTGAGTGGTGCAGCTGACACGCCTGAGGGACGGGATGCCATCCAGAGGGACCTAGACAAGCTTGAGAAGTGGGCCTGGGAGAACCTCATGAGGTTCAACAGGGTCCTGCGCCTGGGTTGGGGCAACCCCCGGTATCAATACAGGCTGGGGGATGAAGGGATCGAGAGCAGCCCTGCAGAGAAGGACTTGGGGGTACTGGTGGATGAAAAGCTGGACAGGAGCCAGCAATGTGCACTCGCAGCCCAGAAAGCCAGCCATATCCTGGGCTGCATCAAAAGAAGGGTGGCCAGCAGGTCGAGGGAAGTGATTCTGCCCCTCTGCTCTGGTGATACCCCACCTGGAGTACTGCATCCAGCTCTGGAGGCCCCAACACAAGAAGGACATGGACCTGTTGGAGTGGGTCCAAAGGAGGGCCACAAAAATGATCAGAGGGCTGGAGGACCTCTCCTGTGAAGACAGGCTGAGAGAGTTGGGCTTGTTCAGCCTGCAGAAGAGAAGGCTCTGGGGAGATCCTATTGCGGCCTTTCAATGCTTAACGGGTGTCTATAAGACAGATGGGGAAAAACATTTTAGCAGGGCCTGCTGTGATAAGACAAGGGGTAATGGTTTTAAACTAAAGGAGGGGAGATTTAGACTAGACATAAGGAAGAAATTTTTCACAATGAGGGTGGTGAAACACTGGCACAGGTTGCCCAGAGAGGTGGTAGAAGCCCCATCCCTGGAAACACTCAAGGTCAGGCAGGATGGGGCTTTGAGCAACCTGATCTAGTTGAGGATGTCCCTGCTCATTGCAGCAGGTTGGACTAGATGACCTTTAAAGGTCCCTTCCCACCCAAACCATTCTATGATTCTATGTTTTTGTGCAGACTCTTCCAGATGGATTATCATTATTATATTATAAAAGACTTGGGTCCTGGTTTTTGTAAAAGCTACTCCTCATTATACTGAGTTCCCTGAAGCCTTCCTTGTCTAAGTGGAGGGATGCCAAAGCAGAACTTGTTGCAACCTGTGCTAAGTAAATCTGTAGCTTTTCTAACTAGTGTCTGGGATATCAGGTAGCAAATTTATCAACACAACTTGAAAGCACGTGTAGGAGTACTTAAAGGTTTAAAGGAGCATTTTTACTAAGTGGCATTTAAAAAGTAAACAGTGTATGAGAACCAGAAAGTGAAACTGAGCACACAGTTCAGTCATTCCAATTGACAGAAATGTACAAAGCAAACAAACAAGATAGTGGAAAATAAGTCTTCAAGTTCTCTCTTTTAATAATAATCAGGCATACAATGGGGACAGGCCACAGTATAATTGGCTTGACACTATCCTTTTTAAATAGATGTTGCACAATGATGCTTCTACAAATGTAACAGTTAAAACTATGGAATTTGCAACACTTACGCATGGATCAGGCTGGACAAATCCGACAGGCCGCCAACACCCGCAGCAGGGCCACCAATGGCGTTTGACATCATCCCCGACATCCTGGAACAGTTAGCACAGTGTTGGCATTGGGGTATGCAGGGACCTTTACAGTAAGCAATAAACCGTAGCTCTTTTTTGAATTGCTGGGAGGAAATAAGCTGCAAAAGGAAGAAACTGCAGTAGTTTTATTTACAGTAAACAAAAATAAAATTACATTTTCAGGAATACAGTACTATCCACCTTTTCTCTTATTAATTCAAACCCCTAAAGACATTTGTTTCAATGGTACTCCATTTTAATACTTACAGTTGTTGAACTTGAGGATTCTGCATTAAACTTGCTGCCTGGAATAGACAATATATAGCTGAAATTATAACACATTTACTACTTAGGTATCACTGAGGAAAATGTGGGGAAAAAAACCCAAAATACACATGGTGTATTCTATATTTTATTACAAAATTAAGCTAAGTTTATGTGCACAGGGACGTATGGTCCCTAGCAAAAAGAATCATTACAGGAACATACTTCAAGGCTATGAAGCTGAGACGATTTGTTACATGTTAGATAAAAAATACTGGTTACAGATCCAGACATGAAAAATATGACAAGAAGACAAACATCAAAACTCAGTACCAGAAAACTTAATCAGTGTCTGTATGAATAGAAGACCAATAGGCACAACGCAGTATCTGCTTATTCATATCTTATTAAAGCTACTACAAAAACCAGATATATACAATATTCATTTTATTGATCAATATATCTCCATCTCTCTCTCTCTCTCTGTTTTCTCTAGTCTTCAGTTGGATATAAAATGCCAAATTCAGGTAAATTCTATGGGTAATATAGGATTTTTTTTCTTTCTTCCATCAGTAACAAGTCTGATCTAGGTTAGGGGCCCAAAATGGAGGCTAGAAATAACTTTCTCAAGGTCAGACAGTGAGTCAAGTTTTTCCTTAAAACAAAACAAACCAAAAAAACTACACCAGAGGAAAAATAATTCGTTCATTCCTGGCTGAATGTCCTGTGTTCTATCCACTTGACCAAGCATCTTCTGGAAATGATGCAAAAAATCCTTTCCCCACAGTTAGCTCCATATTGAAGAGTACATCTTTGCCTCTGAACAGATGCAGACTGAGTACGTCATGCGGCCAGTGAAGTGGTACACAGAGTTCCAGTGCTACTTAATCACTAGCCACTGGAGAACTCGCTCACTTCTTCCTTGCCTACTGTCTCTATTATTTGGACCATAGTATCAGACCAGATGTATTGCTCTCTCTTGCGTGCAGTTCATTTCCACACGGAAGCACTGGTTGAAATGTCCTGTCCTAATGAAGCTACCAGAGGGGCAGTAAAGTTTTACCTGAGTTCTCAAAGGAAATAAGTATGTTTTGCATTTTTTCTCCAAATTCCATTCCTCACAGTTAATTAATACCATTTAGCTAAGAAAGCCATGCATGGAGAAAAAACTACTGAGGAACAAACCCACAATTTGCCATTGTACTGGAAGTAAAGGAAAGCATTATATGTTATTTATATTCACTGTTTACACATCTCACGAAGTTTTGCACACTTAATGATGTCAGGGATAATTTGAAAGAGTAAGAACAGAAATGTCTCTTGGGTAGTTCTCCCCAAGCAGAGTTACTTTAGTCTTGGGTAGACTGCATCTGAATCCACTGTTAACTCAAGAGGTGATTTCTTTGTATTCATTAACTGTTATGTGGAGAATAGAAAAGAAATTTTCACCATGCTGTTGGCAAGTCTTTTAATATCATGCCATCTATAAAAACAGCATAGTTAATCTATGCACGTTGTTCCTAAGTAAGATAGAATCAATTGGAAATAAGACAGGCATTATAGGAGATTTATGCTTCACTTCTTGTTTTGACTGTAAAATGACTTATAAAAGTTTAAATTCAGTATAATGAAACCACTGCCATTATAATAAGCATTAAAATTGCTTGTGTTATTAAACAAGAGTTGTTCTTAAAACTCCAGTTTTAAAAACAGTATAATGTAAAGTTTCAAATATACTCACCATACTAATGAAGGCAGGATTGTTTATCAAACTTGCCATGTCAAAACTCAGTCCAGTTCCAGTCTACAAACAAATTGCAATTGAAGATAAGTTTACCTACAAAAATCCCAGTTAAAACTATTGTAAATAAATAGATACAGAGCTAACTTACAGGACTGGACATGTCTCTTAGTTTCTGTTCTGCTATTTTCAAATTTGACTTGTAAGAGTCATTCTCTGGATCAAGATCCAGTGCTTTTTGGTAACTGGTAACTGCTTCTTCATATTTATTCACTGAGGTC
Source organism: Phoenicopterus ruber ruber (assembly GCA_009819775.1). Classification (NCBI taxonomy): domain Eukaryota; kingdom Metazoa; phylum Chordata; class Aves; order Phoenicopteriformes; family Phoenicopteridae; genus Phoenicopterus; species Phoenicopterus ruber. The sequence goes on from CM020246.1 coordinate 24,447,146, forward strand.
AGAGCCAACCTAATGTGAAATAAAGAAATCCTAGGTGGAACATAAATGACCATCAAAAGATAATAATACATTTTCTGTTCTAAGTAAAACAGTATCTCACAACTAATTTTTAGCTTGACCACTAAGTTTAAGCAAGTTTTGCTATTGTGCTATTACCACTTAGTGTAAGCACTTATTTTTGCAGAAGAGATGATCCCTTGAGAACTCATCTTGCATTGTCTGTTCCATATATATGCAAGTTTCATTAAAAACTCATTGGCATCATCAAGTGATTTAGTCTGTATTTGAGAGCACAAGCTGGATCCAGCACCCGTGACTTTTCGTATAAGCTCAGGAATTCCTCTAAGTGTTTCCTCCAGTCCTTTTGATCCAAGAGATTATTCAGAAGGGTACATGGGTAAGCAGCAAAAGATACTCTTTAATGCGAGTTCTGCAGCTTCAAGAAACCAAATACTGGAACCACAAGTCTCAGCATAATAGATTTTGTCTTAGGATCAGTGCAAGGTTCTCCTTTCGTATCTTCAACAGCTTGACAAATGGGTTATACAGGATAGTAGTAACACCTGTAAGAGGCTGTAAGAAACCCTGGTATCAGGGAAGTCTGCTTAATGTTTTGAAAAAGATTCTTCTCCAGCAGCTCAGGAGAGCACAGGACAGATCTACTACTTTTGAAACAGTATTTGTCTTCAAATTCGATTAGCTACTACATTTAAAACATCATCCTTCTTTGAGCTATACCAGAAGTCCATCTGGTTGCAGTTTCAATTCTACCTTCTACTGTATTTTCAATTTATACTGACCACAAAACGAAACTGATTTTTTCCATATTTTGTGAAAGATCTGCGTAACCCACATTCAGCTCTTTAGTACTCTGGTCCCCCTTTGGTATGTGCTGAACGACACAGACTGGGTTGATAAGCCTGTGCTAATGCCCACTAACAGACCTTAGTCTTATCTCAGGCAAGAGAACTCAGTGTGTCAGATGTATCAGTCACAGTCATTACTCTCGGTGATGATGAACTCAATCACAGTATGAAACTCCAGGAGTTTCCAGTAACGCTCCTGGAGGAACCCACGCAATATTAATGTTTTCTTTCTTAACACAGTTACTCCCATAAAAAAACATTCTCCCTTTTGGCCTATTAACTTGCCAAAATAGTTTCTGACCAGACAAGAAATGCAATCAGGTATTCCTGTGATGCAATTGTGTTTTTTTACAGAGAAAGTATGTAAAATTCTGCTTCTTGGAACAGAGTACAAGTCAGAACAGCAGGCGACAGTTTCTTTGCTCATAACTGCTACCCAGACAAGTGCTTTCTCACGGTCATGCTGGAAGTATCAGTTTAACTGTCTACATGGCTCCCATCTCTGCATATTTCTGTGGCACTTCTGCATCTTTCTGTGACATATAGTTTCTCAAAAGAACCAGACAATCAAAAAAAGAGAAGCTTGATTGCCCGAGAATGATCCCACTTACATTGTGTATCAAAAGGCACACTGATCTCACACCCAAAACTCTAAAATAACTTCCAATTTCCAATTAAATCAGCCTGCAGCTTCCCTCCATCTCACTGAAATCAGAGGATCTCGGGTTGTGCTATATGAAGAAACAATCTAAAGAGAGTTAAATAGGACAAAACCAGTTCAACACTCCCAAAAATTTCAAAGTGAATTAATGATCTCAAAAGCCAGTCAGGCTACATATGTACTAGTAAAACGAACTGTATCAGGGAAAGTTTTCAAGTGATAGAATTCCATCATCTTTGATCTTAAATAAACGCCCCCTGGCATGGTTTTGTCCCAGGCCAACAAGCATTATCCCAAGACAATTTTGGGGCATGGTTCAGAACTTAACACAGGCCAACACAATTTAGCAATAGGCAGTTTGGATGTGGCCACTCCATACCACAAACTAGATTTTAGTAACATGGACATGGGCCCTTTTGTGCCAGCTGACCCAACAAAGAATCCCAAGCATTTTTTAACTTACTAGTATAGATATAACCTCAAAAGACTTACACAGCATTCAGCCCCACCCACAATATGTTTGATTATTGAAAATGCAAAGCTACATATCTTGGAAGAATGGCCCTTCACTCAAGTAGATATCCCATTCAGGAGAACATTCCTGACATTTTTTTCAGACACCACTTAATCAGACCCACCACCTAAAGAACCTATACTGTTAATCTCTCAGACATGACTGAGAAAAACAACCAAAGGGACATATCTTAGCCTTGCTAAAATATCTGCTCCCGAAGAGCAGCTATTGAATGGAAAAATTAAGCCTCTATTCCTGCTAGTGTGAAGCCCCAATACTTTTAGGATTCTGTTCTCTAACAGCATCATTAACAGATTCACTGTTCCAACTGCAGAATTTTGATTACTCATAACTAGGTAGGAGGTAGAAAAAACACATCATGACTTTCTAAACTAAATTTGCAAAGTTGATAAACCTACAGAAAAAAAACTGCAAACTGATGAAATCCGATATGAAAATGCTGAGATCAACCATGTATATAAAACTTAAAAGCTAACAGCCTGATAGGGTTATCTTCAGAAAATTGCTACACTTTAAGAACAAAAATGTCAGCTAAGTAAAACAACATAGCTCCACTTATTTCAGAAAATCTATGGTGATTTACACTTGGGTCTTCAGTTTTTACTCAAATTTGTATTCGCTTACCCCATTCTCCCATATGCTTTGCTGTACTTTGGATCTATTGCTATGGCTCTCTCACAGTCCTTTATTGCTTCACTGTAGTTGTTGAGCTTACTTTGAGCAGCAGCCCTAAGAGGAAGACACGAGGGAAAGGACAGCGCTTTGTCAAAAAAACAATAAAAGAAAAAACCCCAAAACCAAAGCCAACTTAGATATTCACATGTCCATGACTAGCTTTAGACTTGTTTAATCTTACTGACTTTTCATCCACTATTTAGGCAATGTCTCAGCTTTCCTCAATTAAGTAGGACAAGCAAATGTTCTGAAGTAAGTATGGGCTTAAGTGCATTGCTAGACTAGGGCTTTGGAGAACACACACTCACCTTTGAGGACACAAAGGATAAATAATTCTAAGGAACTGTTTTAGATCCAGCATATGACTATGCACAAAATACATCATAAAACCTATTACAAGAAGTGAAACTCTCAAGTAGTAGTTTACATAAAATCATTGTTTAAGCAGAAGTATTTCATACAGTTGGGGGCTTCCAGCAAGAAGAATAGTTTTACTGCTGTTCAAAGGAATGCTGCGGTTTTTCCCTGCTCAATTATTTAGCAGGCAACTCATGCTTGCAGGTAAATCAGGGTAACATTTCTCAATAATCTCTGAATTACTAAATTACAATTGCATCTCTATGCCAGAGAAATACTAAATGTTGTGGACATTTATACAATAATATTAAAGACTTGCCCGAATTAAAAAGGACATTGTAACAGATTAATAATCAAAACTTCCCCAATTTGAAAGGTCTCAAAACACTATGAATTGTTCTTCCTTGATTAAAAAACTGTAGTAGAAATGACAGTATCTCCATTGCATGAAGCATTCTTCTTAGAATGCTGCATGGTATTCAGTTACCATCTGGGGTTAAACCATGACAACAGGTCATGCATAAAAATGCTGAGTATTTATACAATGCTTGAAATCTCCAAAATTATATTCCCATGTTAATGGTATTTTTTTCCAGGGAAAGTCAATACTAGGGGAGATAAACATGGCAGCTGAGTCACTAGAACACCAGAAAAAAAGGCTCTTACTACTTTCAACAGACTGTGAATCACAGCCTACGTTATGATTTAATATAGACATCCTTACTCACAAAAACCTGATCTCAAGTGTTACAAGTAATTTTAAAGCCCATATTACACCTTTAACTGATACACATATGCAGAATGAGCTCACTTTGGCTTTAGATCTTTTACACATTTAACATGATAAACTTCTGAATAGTGGGGTTTTCTAGCCTCGTGTTGTTTTGATCTATTTCACAATTTATCTTTAAAATAACGTTAATGAAGTTCGCAAATGAAAAGTGTGTATTATTTTACCTGTTGCAGTAATAGACTGCATTGTTTGGATCCAGTTCTATAGCCCTAGTATAACAATCCACTGCAGCACCATAATTTTCTTCTTTCATATGGTTATTACCTGAAATAAATTATAAAAAGCTCTTAAGTAGTTAGAAGATACAGTGCTATGTATGAAAGAAATACAGCAGCCACATCATAGCATCTATATAAGGTACTTACGACTGTACTTTTTTGAGATATATTCTTTTAAATACAATTGGCCTGGAATAATGTAAATAAAAATATCTACTATGTCTGTAAAGTTTACTGTGTACGTTGTAGTCCACCACATAAACCTTGCTCTTCTCATCTTGCTATTTCACACTTTCCAGCTAGTTTCTGCTGTTAAGCAAAGATCACTTTGTTGAGAAGTGTAATTGTAATTGCAGTTCCACTCTAATATAGATTCATCAGTCTTAACTATCTTTGCAAGCCTCATAATCCAATAGGCTATACGTTAGTTCCTTTTTAGTCTCATTCTCTCACACGTCCCAACAACTTGCTTGTAGCTATCCATGTAACATGGAAAATTAAACAAAAGCAAAACTAAGCACATAAGTCCCACTTTTGTGATGCCACATAATTCATTCATTAAGATAATGAAAAGTACGTATAGGACAGGCAATCTAAAATGATTCAGAGGTAAAATTTCTCAGCAACAAAGCTCAGAACTTCTACTCTATAACGAAGTTTCGTATTTAATATTTTTTAAGTCCAGTGAAAAAAATAGAAAAATATAACTTTTCTACGGAAAGAAAATTCCGGAATAAGGTCTTTGAAAACAAAAGCTATCTTACACATTCTTTCCTCCCCAACACAGGGCAGTCCTGGTAGTTTCTTTCTTTCCTCATGACAGAGTAGTAGAGAAAAAGTCCTAGTTCAGAGTGCCCAAGCTTAAGGCTGTCCCTGGTCCTGCGACTACATCTCTTTGGCCTGCTAGATCCTACAGAAGCCTTGGCTTCCCAGCAATGTCAAGAAACTGTCAGGAAAATTACAGACTTCCACTGACTTCCTTTTATTTTGGCAAAATATTTCTACTCTCTCCCAAAATAAGCCTGAGAGGGGATAAGTCAACAGGTTACTACAGATGTAGATAACTGCGTAAGCAAAGGCTGGAAAAGTTCAGTCAGTGCAACATTTTGTCTCTGACAGAAAGTGCTTTAAGAGACTGTGGAGCCAGCAGTCCTAGGTGCCTGTATTAACTGAAAACAACTATACTTGCATTTATTTGTGAACGTGGAGAGCTTAATAAACAAAAACAGGTTTAAGTAACTAAGTATCATCAAGGTAGTACAAAATTACCTCTTCACAATACTGATATACCAGACTGTACCTACAGTCAGCAATCTCTGCCATTGAGAACACAAACTGAAACTGTAATTGCATGTATACTTTCAAATATATACAGAATGTAACCATATCTGTCTCATTTTTACAGGCCCACCATCTACACATCTTTCCTTTGATCTAAGGTAAAGGGTCTGTACACTAAATCCTGTTGTCAGATAAAAGACTTGCAAGTTAGCTGCACTCAACAAGATTGCAGCAGTTAACATTTCTCTAAAACAAAACTGCCATCAATGACTACCAAAGTTGGAATTTCTGATACTCCTCTGAACTAAAGACAACCTGGGGTACAGAGGTAAGTTGGAGCTAGTATCAGTGGGTACCTTTCTTGCACTCTCTCTCTCTCTCCAGCTCAAAATTGGCTAAAGCAAAACAGAAAAATAGCTAGACCTACTATTTCTGCTGAGATTAAGCAATTCAGGACAAAAGGAAAAGCCACTGTAATATTTTAACACCAGACAAAAATTCTTAAGACAAAAAAACCCCACAAATGTTTATACGTTTGAACGTGTGTCCTCTATAAAGAAAATACTATCTATTGTTATAATTTATATTGTGGTAATACCCAGCTCTTTCTAGGATCAAGCCACTGTTACACTATACAAGCCTGCACATAATCTGTGCTCTGCATAGCTTACATTAAACCAAAGTGTCAAGTGATATACAAGGGTAGGCAAGTGAATTCAAGTATTTCCTAGTCTGGAGGGTATATTACTTCCTGGTTTCATAACAACCAAGAAAGAAAACTCAGCTTCTAATTTTGTTTTGCCATTCATTAGCCAATTTCTACAAGTACTAGGGCCAGTTTGAGAGCAGAGGAGGAGCAGGCTGGTGGCCACAAAGGTGAGGGATATTATTCCATTGGTAAGGACATACAGATAGAAACAAGGAAATGACAGAGTTATAGAATTACAGTATTATAGAAGATTCCAGTCACATGGACTTCCCCAAGTTATCTAATCTATCTCCCTAACTCAGGACAGAAAAGTACTCATAACCGAAAAGCATGACAGTGATGATGGACTTGTGTGAAAATGAGGAGGATTAATATGACAGAGCAGCATTACAAAACAGGACAGGGAGTTTTAATTTTACTATGGGAAATTAACCAGAGGCATTTCAAGCAGTTCCAAACTGCTTACTAACGACACTTTAAATGGCCCTTTGTTGCTTACTAATGGCCCTTTAAATGGCCTGATAGCTGACACTTCAAATGGCCCTTTGTCGCAGTTTAGACCCGTTCAATTTTTTTCAGTAGGGACATGGAATTGCTTTAGTACCACCACACAAAGACTAACACATAGCACACATGAATTTCATTTCCTCAGTCAATTTCACAAACCTCTGAGGGCGGACAGATGACAAGACAGAAGTCACAGATTTAAAATAGGCATTGCTGTAACATCCACACCTGGAAAGTCCTGAATATCCCTACAGTCCAATAACCATACTGAGTGCTACAGGTATTCTTCACTTTCCATGAGCTGGCAGTAACAGAGAACAAAATGAAAAGCCAGCAGGTATGGAACAACTTACAAACTAATTTTCACTTATGACCTAACCTTGTTTGAGCTCTTATCCTTAGAATTAAAGAGCTAATGAGCAACTTCAACAACTAGAAAAACTTACTTTCAGAGCCAGTAATGGTCTGCGTTCATTACTACAGATGACCAGTTTTAAGATAAGACAGACACAGAACTCATTCTCAAAAACAGTAGAGCTTTTTCCACATCATTATCCTGAAATTTTTGAGAGGATTACATCTGCCTTGCAATTAGAAACTTACTTATTTTTTCTATAAAACTCAAATATCTGAAAATCCAACAGCTCATAAAAAATGTGATTTATAAAGCATCAATCCACCTGATAACAATTCATATCAGTTATCAGTGCTATACACCTTTTTTTTTTCCCCCTTCTTTTTTGGGGAAAGTAAAATGGATTCCTTCATGGGTAGCATTAGTGAAGACTTCTATGGTACAGCTGCTTTTCCTCACATAAGAGCAATAACATCTATCAAAGAGAAAATAAAAAACTGGCTTTTCTGCAATTTTTATAGAGCACACAAATTATTTCACATATGTGAAATACTCACCCTAGTTAAGTTCACAGGAATTTTCCGCTGGCTTCAGCTGGGTCAGCTTTTTACCAATGTTTTAATATTCAGCTAGCACATAATCCTTGACATCACATAACCTTTTCAATATAAAGTAGAAATTCCACGGACAAACAGAGAAATCTATAATACACCGAACAGCAACTGTTGATTCTTTAAAGCTTCTACTACTCAGCAATGTTGCCCAGGACTTCACATGTTATCCCTAGTTTTTAAGCAACCAAGGGAGAGAATAGACTATATTTTCTTAAACCCCAGATGGAGCAAATCACTTAGCCCTCTTACACTATAACAATCACCACAGAATATAAGCTTAAGTTTTTGTGTGGAGTGTGTATTGCCCAGCTGCTATGCTATCACTATCCATGATAACCCAAAAATCTTAATAAAAGCCTAAGATGTTTATTCCTATGTTTATTACAAACCTTCATCCTTCAGTTGGTCAGCCTTTTCAACATCCTCTGGTAAAGAACCTGAGAGAGGCAGCATGTCATTCTGTATGTAAACAAACAAATATTTTTTTCATTAAAATATAAGCCCATTAAAAACTTCTTTCATCCTGGGCAGCATTGTATCAACAAGCAACCAGATCTTCTGTAGTGCAGAGGAAGTATGAAAGAACTAAACATCACTACAACATTCTTAGAAGAGAAAGATACGTTGCTTTCTACTACTAAAAATACCTTATGGCTCACCATACATTTTAAGGAAGCCAAGGGGAAGAGAGCTGATATGTCTCTACATTCTTGGTTTTCTTACTTCTGACTCTCCTATTTGCCATCCTGGTGGTTCCTGTGCTTCCTGTACTGGGGGTCCCAGATAACACGTATTATTAGTACACATTTTTGAGGTTCCCATTTTAAGGTTAGTGTTCATGGAGATGTTTTTTAAACTGAACAAATAAATTATTTCCAGAAGGGAGTGAGAAGCATCAGCAAACTGCGAATGACCTCAAGCACTTCACAGACATTTATCTCTGGGAATTGCAAAATGCTGAACTGAAGAATCAAAACCTTCAAGTGAGAATGAGACATTCACTGTTTAGTAATTTTCTATATGGAATTGTCTTTGTCTAGCTGAAATTAATTCCTCCCACTGTCCCAAAAGATTCTCATTCCACTAGCTTTTATGGAAATTTCAATTTTTTCATATTTTCCTTAAGTTTCCACATCATTTTGACCTGTACAACACTTTAAGGTTGTGTATACAATATGAAATCTTAGCACATATTGGCAGAGTAACTCTAGAACCTAAATTAAATTCTTACCTTGTGGAAAGAATTTGTGAACATTTCTATCAAATGCTGTGGAGGTGCAAGATGAGTATCTTCCAGGCTAATCTTAAACACTGTCTCCAGACACTGAATTGCAACTTACAAGAAAAAAATAAAAAAAATAAGTCAACGGTTTCTCAATAGAAGTGTAATTTCACTAATTTATTTATAAACCTGTGATTCACTTCCTTACTCAGCTAGTAAAAGCAGCTCTTTGGAACATATCATAAAATAATGAGAGGCTACCTGATCCCCATAGAATTGACTTGCTGAAGAAGAGTGTAAGCTATACAGAATCTATACATAGTTCAGCCATTATTCTTAAACCAATTTAAAACTTTTATTTCACTTCTTTCAATCATTTAATGTCTTTTAAAGATAAAAATACGAGGATTTAACAAAAGCACCACAATTTATAATACAACTATGCATGTGTCACACACCCCACCTCAAAACACCACAACTGCCATATATTTGTGTGGCATAATAGTTGGAAGAAAATGGCACATCTTTACTGTAAAGAATAAATGCAAGATATTTATTACTCATCTTTTTTTGGAACAAAATACATTCATTTGAAGACACTGTTTATTAATAAAATGCTTCATTAATCACAACCCTTCATCCTATTAAAAAAAAATCTGCAGTATCCTTTCACACGTTTCGTTGTGTAAGGATTAAATGGCCCTCCCAAACCTTCAGTAATGCAAATACACTCACAATAAGCAATTCTAAAAAAAAGTAGAGCCAAATACTTAAATGAAGTTTTAAATATGCTCCCATATTTTTAGGCAAAAGAGGATCAATGATAATTACTATATACAATTCTGTATATATATGTATTCTGCTAATTATAGTATCTCAAATTATATCATTTTTTCCCTGTCATCTTGAGAATCTATTACAATGTTTTAATTAAGGTATATCATCTAAATGTTTTAAACTGAAAACCGAGGAGGAACAAAGAAGAGTCTTTGTAAAGCCTAGTTTGAACAGAAAAATTACTTTTTTAACTCAAGCTATAGATAACCAGGAGTAGCTGAATTCAAATTAAGCATCAGTAAAAACAGAATCTTAGAATGTAAATTGAATTTCAGTCCAATGTTAATATAATAAATATAATTTGAACTCTTATTTGCATTATAATGAACCTGAACACTGACCCAAAATTTAAAAAGTAAAATTACTGAAAGTTAACAACAGTAAGGCCAGTTTGAGGAGCCTATTTTCTACATCACAGCTGGGAGAAAGGAAAAAAAAAAGTAGACTCGTAAAATAAATAGTAAAACTTGGAAGCTGTAATTTTTTAAAAAACCTTTATCTTTCTCAAGGCATTAAGTCTGTGACACCAACTGTCTATCACACAGGAGATTTTTGCAAAGTACAGCAGTGCAAATTATGTTTAAACAAAATAATCCTCAGTATTGTATTACTACTAGTAAGCACTTCCATGAAATAATCAGTTGTTACAGTGAACTCCCACATTTCTTCTTTAACTGAAAAACGGAATTTATAACCCTTATAATCTATCTATCATGGGTATAGTAAAACCAGGAGCTCTTATGGGATGAATCCATAGGTTAGAATAATAACGACTGGTTAACTTGCAAGCCAGCAATTGAAGCCTGTGTAAAAATAAACATAACCAAAACAGAAACTTTTCCAAATCAGAAGATGTATTAAGTTGTAACAAGACCAATAACTACCCTGTTTTAATGTGACATAAAAACCTGTCCCCAGTAAAGTCAAAGGAGCGAAGACTTGTTTTTGTCTGAAAAGTATCTCAAGAGACTAGACTGCCAGCATCTCACTATCCCATTATCTAAGTGAGGTACTGTCAACTGCCACAAGCTCGATACTATCAGTAAGTTGGGAAAGACTTGCTGCACCATGTGAGCTATTAATCTACGATTCTTCCCCTGTCTGATTTCAAAGGCCAAAGTTATCCGTTCTCCCTATTACCTCCACCGTCACACACACTTTCAGAGGCCTAGGCAGTTGCTGAAGCTTGTAGTGACCACCTTGCCCACCAGTACGGACACCTACCTCCCTGCTCAACAGCTGGGGCTCACACAAACACCTACTACCTGGCAAGAGGAGCACTTGGGCTGTGCTGGAACCCAGCTCAGCATCCCCAGTGCCCCACAGCTCCAGGATTTTTTGCTGTCCAAGCACAAGCTGCAGGCAACATCAAGGCATCACAGCAGACATGCAGGCTGTTGATCACTGGATAATGAATATTAATTGGGCTGCTGAGGCCCCTTTAGTAGTCGGTATCATCTTGCTTCATCTTACACATAACTTGCCTCGTCTCAAGTGTTACATGCATCCCTCGCCTTAAGAGGTGCATTCCCCTGTTTTGGAAATACTGCCTTAGAGAAATTCATTGCAGTACATCGATCTTAGAAGTTAAGAAAAAAACCCACAGCCTTGTGCAGGTTGTAGAAAGCTTCTGTTTTAATCCCACAGAAATAGGTGCTATAGACAAGAAAAAAAAATAGAAACTTTAAACAGGAAAGAGAAATAACTGCCATTTAAACACACTATCTAAAATATAACTTGGAAGAAGTGAAGTTTCTAATTCATACAATAGAGTTGAGTATCAACCACCAGAGATCTGTATCACTGCTCTAGATCCTAGGTTGTAGGGGAGTCTATTTCTCCAGTCTACCTTCCAATTACTCTGCTTTCTCAAAATAAGGCATTTTTATTCATCATGCAAGTACAAAATTCCTAGAGGAAATTTACACTATCATTGACATCACTATATAATTCAAATATGCAGAATGCAGGTTATCAATATAAATGGAGTTTGAATACATGCTAGACTTCTATTTTGATAAAGTCTCAATTTTATTTGTAATGTTCTAGCTCTTTTGTTGTTCTGTGGGGAATGGGAACTGTTTAAATTACTTCCTGGCACAGACACTTAATCATACAGCGTTTTATCTTTTCATAGATGCCGAGTAGGTACATAAGGTACCAATGAAAACCATCAGTCAAATTTTTTCATCCCTTATGTCTCCACCTAACATTAAACACTTCAATGGGTGGGACTTGGGCTATTGCTACTCCGCACGCACTGAAGATATTTTGCACAACTGAAATGAGTCAATTATTCAGAATGCCCGCCTCCTATCCTCTAACACATAGCATATGGTATCATGCTTTTGGCAGGGCACAGCTCTAAAATTAGGATTTCATATCTGTATTAAAATGGTAAATTTTACATCAGCATTTAAGCGCAACTGAGGTTTTATAATATTTTTTGTTCAGTAAACAGAATCTTAAAATTGATTCCTACATATAGACATTGGCTAAGGCTGCTCTAAGGCATGTTATCAGGTAAATTTTCAGTCATAACCCAATTTTTATCAGTTTTATTATAAAAACAAGAGGAATACTCTTCATCTCTCATCGCAGGATTTCCAAAAACATCGCTTTTGTTCATCAGCTGAACATCATCATAACGCGATACAGGTTAAATTCGTAGACGACTACCACTTTTCAAATGTACAAAATGCTTCAGACTCTGATGTAAAACCAAATCTTTTGGCTTTTATTCTTTTGGGAGTATACTTTGAATATCATGATACAAATGTTTGTTTCTTGCTTACATTAGTGAACAACTACACTGTAACACCAACAGACACTGGAAGGAAGCACACTCTAGGTTTACCTTTTTAAGTTTATGCCTCTGAGAAGCAGGACTTGCTTTGCACCTCAGGAAAGCCTACTCTCCACACCTCAGATTTCAGGTAACTCAGTGATCAACTGTCTGGATGTAGTTTATTGCACTGCTGGTCCTAGGCTTCCCCCTCTTACCTCCAAATTCCTCTTCTGCATGACTCATACAACCAAAGACTGCTTGAAACAGTGCAAAGGTCTTTTAAATAGATGCTATGAAAAGCTCATTGCAGAATTAAGACTTTTTGTTCTTCTCTTGCTTAATTCCACACTGTGATACCACCTGCCATGAAGTCTCCAGGAATTAGGGAAAAGGAATAAGAGCAGTATGAAGGAGACAGACAGATACTATGAAGTTACAAAGACTTAATGAATGTCTGTCAACAGAGGAATACACACAGAAGTCCACCTTTGTGTAGCTATGTCTGCAGATAGATGGACTTGGATGTATAATAGAAACTGTACCGTGCCAAAAATATTCACTACCATGCGCTCTTTGGAATCAGTATTCAAGTGAAAAAGAAATGCAAAGCATTTCTTTTTTTTTCCGTATTCTTAGGATCTCTTAGCCTTCCCTCATAAATTACATGGAATTCTAGCAAACAGGAGTTCTTCCCATATACCAAACCCAATATATGGTAACTGTTTTACTTCCTCTGCGGCCAGCACAGCTACTCTCAGACACAAGATGCAGAAAGAAACCAAACATAAAAGTAAAGAGAAAAAGAATCAGCAGGCAAAAATTTGTGGGACACATACACAAACCATTACCATAGTCTGCATTATAGCCCTGCTTAACTTGATGTGATTCAAAGTATTGTTGCTCAAAATTAAGGTAGTACACATTTTGTAACTCTAGAACATTTTTAAAATGAGAGATGTTTGAAAATTAATAATCTCAGAAAGATTAAGATCATAATCTTATTCACAGATAGTATTTGCTGGCAGTTTTAGGTAGGTCACTCCAGTTACTTTCTATGATAATATACATCAAGCAATTTAACACATGGGTAGGTATTATACATAAATATATATTAGCACCTTTATCACTTACCTTCCAAGCTTTCTTGTTCATCTGGAGTGAAAGTATCCATCTGACTCTGCTCTCTCAAGAAATGGATGACTGCATAAACCAAGCGTTTGACTGATGACATTTTGAAATTGGTGAGTTTCTCCTATGTCTTAAAAACAACAGGATCTCTTATTTCAGAAGAATTAATTCCTAGAGTATTCCAGCCTCCCACTGACCTCAGTAAGAAGTACACACAATACACAGAAACTTATCTTTCACCAGAAAGCCCAATTAAGAAACACCTTGAAACAAGTGGTTAAATTGTCTAGATTAGGGAGAACTCCTACAATCATCTAGTCTAATCGTCAGCAGAAGAGCACTGATTTTCTCAGATTCATTCCTGCAGGAGAGTTCACCGAGGCTAAAATAATTTAGCAACGTATTTTTCATTTTTATTTTTTTCTAAGACATATGCACTTGGAAGTAGGAGCACATGCTGAAGTCAAAATCAATTAAAAAGCCACATTGATAAATATAATGAGATAAAGAAACACACCTTAATAAAAGGTATTCTATTATCTGACATTGCACTGCTGAACGCTTTATATTCACTTTGGACAAAAAACTGGAACACTGTGACCTCAGCGCACACTTGAGATTAGTGGCACTACTGGCTCAGTCTGATTTGCATTCAGCATCAGCTGGGTGTTACATAACTTTAGGGAAAATTTTAGTTCCAACTTTCTGAGTTATTTTTTCTCAATCCATTTAGATTTAAAAGGGCACGACCTTATCCAGTCGCCAGGGGAAGCAGGTCAAAAAAGAGCGTTAAAAGAATGGCGAGACCAGGGCCAACCCCCGCTGAATTATTTTCTCTCTACAACCCCCGAGCGAACCGACGTGCAGCCAAACCCACGCCGAGCAACCGCCGCCGCGGGGCCGGGGAAAGGCGGCTGCTCGCCAGAGGGGCGGCTGCCGGGGGTGGACAGCGGCGGCGCCCGCCGTGTTCGGGCTCCCCGCACGGAAGGGCCGAGGAAGCAGCCGCCGCCGTGCCCCGCTCCTCGGCCGCCGACACGCCCCACCGGACGGGCAGCACGGGGTCCCGCTGGCTGGGGCGCGCCCCCACGGCCACAGGCGCGGCCGGGGGCCGCGATCCCTGTCCCCCCGCAGACCCCCTCGCCCACCTCCCGGGGCCGCTCGCTCAGGCCCGGAGAACAGGTCTGTCCCGCACAAGCGGGGCGCCCCGCCGCCCGCGGGCCCCCCTCGGCACCGCGGGGACAGCGGCTGCGCCGCCCGGCTCCTCCCGCCGCCTCGGGCCCACCGACCACTCGGACGGGGCCCGATCCGCCCCACCACCACCGAGCGGCGGGGACGAGGGGCTCTCCAGAGGCGGCGCGCAGCCTCCCCGCCCCCGCAGAGCTGTGCTCGGCACGGAGACACGGCATCGCCCTTACCGTGCGAGACGCGGCGAGCCCCGCGGCAAACGCCGTCCCCGTCCCTGTCAGCGCCGCCGCCGGGTGGGAGAGACAAGGGGCGCGAGGGCGGGCGGGCGCGCGCGCCGCCGCGGCGGGAGGAAGAAAGCGGAGGGGGGAGGCGCGTGCGGTGGCGGCGGGCGCGCGCTCGCTCGGTGGCAGCGGGCAGGGCGTGAGGAGGCGGCGACGGAAGCGGATGCGCAGGTGGGCGGTGCGGGGCCGGGAGCTGTGCCCGCGGCCGGCAAGAGGGCGGGGCGGCAGCTGGAGTGAGGCCGCCCTTCCTCCTCCTCTTCCTCCTCCTCCTCCTTCCCTCGCGTCGCCCTCCCCATGCTGGCCCTGTGCGCGGGCGCGGCTCGCAGGTAGGCGCGGAGGGGAAGGTGGCTCCGCCGGCCCCGGGTGGGGGGCGCCTCACGGCCAGCCGCGGCGGGCGGTCTCCGGTGTGGGGGCCGCCTGACTGGAAGCCGTGAGAGCCTCGAGCCGCCCGCGGCTGACGGGGAGGTCTTCGTCCCTCGGGGAGCCGGGCCTGGGCTGTGGCCGGGCGTCCTGGCGGGGCGCCGGCGGTGGGGCCTGGCTGACCCCCGGCCGGGCCGAGGGGGCAGCTGCCGGGGGGCTCCGAGGAGAGAAACGCCCTCTCGCCGGCGGGGCGGGGTGGGCGGTGGGCTGCAGGTGTGCGGGGCGTGCTCCGAGGGACCAGGCAGACAATAGGGCAGGAAACTTTACAGCCTGGGGGGGTTTATTGCCTCAGCCCCTGGCGTGGTTCCCGCAGTCCGCCTTCCCTGAAATAACCTCCGTTATGTGCGGCTTCCAGGTGGGCAGGGCGGGTGGGGCGAGGCGAGGTCTCCGCTTTGTAGTTCTTGCACCGAGTATCAGGGAGAAATGGGCAGGAAAACAATAGAGTGAGGGCTGAGGCTGTAGCAGTGGGGCTCTTCAGCAAGGTGTATGTGAAGCGAGGCGGGGCAATCTGTTTTTAATAGCTTTATAAAAAAAAAAAAGGTGTGTCACTATTTCACATTATATGAGAAGTGAGACGGGTACAAATATATTATCAAAGGGTTTTAAAATAAGGGATTAATTATTTTCACTGTAATGAATACTACCTCTAAATAGACCCAGAAAACCAGTGTGGAAGAAGGCTTGTAAGCAGTTCTAGACGGACTAGGCAAATGAGCATCACTGGAGAAATTGAGAGGGCAGAAGAATGTAAGCAAAGGACCAGATTTAATAGGAAACATGGAAATAGTAGGAGGGTTACAACATAAATACATCATGGTAACGAGAATGGAGCTGAATTTGAGGGTAAAATAAAGAAGATGGTTACCTCTTGTGGACTTTTGAGAAACGACAGTTGTGTGCTTACTGCATAAAACGTACCATTTTTGTCCTATTTCACAGCCTTTATTCAGGTTGAATTAGGATTGAGGGGTACTAGCAGTGAGGAAATAAGATCCAGAATCTTATCCTTTCATAACGCTTCTGCTGTTGTAAATTAATTGACCAATTTACTGTTGTTGAATAAAGTGCACAACTATTTTCTTTTCCTAATATACACTTACATTGTTTTTGTATGGTCATTTTCACTGTTCTCCATATTTTGTGTTGACTGTCCTTGTTTGTCCTACAGATTTTCCCAACAAAAAGAAGGAAAGGAAAGAAAGGACAAGAAGGATGGAAATAATTTTCTTTTTCTAAAGAATTTAATTTATTAGTTTTGTGACTGCCTTTAGTACACTGCATTATCATCAGTAAATTATCATCAGTAAATTTTGTCACTTCATCAATCCCATCTTTTTGTAGATGAGGTATAAATATGTGAAAGAGTACAGAACCCAGCATGGAGCCCTGCAGGGCTCCACTGGTCACCTAGTTCCATTCAGAAATCATTTTTTTTCTTTAGAAAAAAATTAAAAGGTCTATCTTTGTTTGCAATTTGCATTTGGAAACTAAAGATACCTCCTTCTTAAGTAATAATAAAGTATTGGATATTGATTTAAATATTTTTTTTTCATCACTTGTTGTAAGTACAGCAGGGAATAATCACTGCACTTTGTTAATTGTGGTTTGTTTGAGGTTTTTTTCACAGTCGTCATTTGAGTGTGCCCAAATAATTGTTTCACAAAAGAGAGCGATCTTGAATGCCAAATAGTGACCTCTAACTTTCAGAAGCTAAGCAACTGGTCACAGAAATGTTGAATAGCAAAGGTTCTCAGCTTGCGTTTTTCCCAGGGGCATCTTAACATGAAATAAAAATGACAGTTCTTAGCAAGTTTCAAGTATCATGTGTTACATTGAATAAAACTACATTAAGGGTTTGATTCTTTTGGTTAAAATAGGCAGATTTTGGGAGGGAGGCTGTTTCAAATTAAATAATTTTCCTATTGGAATCCAAAAGATTCAAAGGTTAATATTTAGTTCAATAAAATGCATGGAAAAAGGCAGGCTAAGATGTAGATTAATCAAGTAAGCACAGTAGTCTGTTTACTTTTTGAGGATATTATTAGAAATGGAAAAAAAGATCCAAATAAAAGTAGTCACACTGATTTAAATAACTTAAGTGTCCTAAAATAATTCTCTAGGATTCTTGAATTCTGGAGTTTTTCTTTGAAAATCTTCAAAATCAGGTTTTGAATAGGAAAATATATATGTACATAGACTCTGGAAGAACTAGAATTTATATTTAAGATCTAATTTTAGATTTCCATCACTGGAAAAAAACTCTGAACACTGGCTTTTCTCTTGATGGGGAAGTAAACCAGCAAGAAACTGGGGCTAGGAGAAAGGAATGACACTGGAAGGCAAAGAAACAGGAAGAACTTTTATAGTCACTTTCTTATATCATACTTATCACCATAGTGCGTGTGTGTATGCTTTCGTTAAAGTATCAGGTCTAACACCTCAGCAATGGCAGGGGCCAGACAGGACACTTGGAACGTATTTCCCTTTTTCTGTGCTCTGTGGACTGCACAACCTCCTCTGTGTACTGCAGCAGCAATTTTTTCCTGTCGTCAAAAGCAACAGCTGCCACCTTTCTAACCACAGCAGGCTTCAGAAGAACAATTTGTTAGACAGTTTGCAGAACAAAATTGTTGCCTGGACTGGCTGAGACAAAGACGTCAGGCTCAGAAGCATTTTGTAGGCTGAATTTGACCCATGGAGCACCAGCTGGACCACACTAAGCAATGCAATTAACATCTTTTGAGAACATACCTGTTCTGTCATTCTCTCTATAAAGGAAGAAATGCCTGGCTTGTCAAGATTTCTTTTAAATGGTTTGGGCTAGTTCAAAAGTCTATTCTTTCTTCTACAGGAGCCAGGATCGGGTACTTTGAAAAGCATGTAAGATAGGATGAACATTCAGTACTATCTTTTCAGAACAGTCTAGGAATCAGGGACTTCCCAACACAAAAACAGTTGTCTCATATGATCTTGTACAAAAATTTGTCCAGTAATACCTTTTTATATTGAAACTGCCTCCTAAACCTGTGTTTGATCTCTTCCTGAGTTATGTCGGAGGCGATGGGGGAAAAAATGATCCCTGTTCATTCTCTCCATCCTCCTCATGATTATACAAATCTCTGAAGTACTTCCTTGTGTTGCCTCCCCCTTTCCCCCATACCCCCTAATCTGAAGAACCCCAGTCTAGTTAGTTATTCTTTGAATGGAGTCCATTGCTCACTGCAACTAACTCATCATGACTTGGTAGAACAGGGAAAGGATTTGGCAGGTGGGAGAACAGAAGACGAGAGAGTTTATAACTGTTGGGAGTATCAGAACTGCACATAGTATGTGTGTGCTTCATGTTATTGCAGAGTGGTATAATGAATCTTTGTGTTTTGCTCTCTGTTCCACCTCTAGTGAATCCTGTAATTTCCTTCTTTTCAGATGCTTCTTGGCTGATGTTTTCATTAAACTGTTATGTCTCCAGAATGATTAGATCAGCTCACAGCTCATCACTGTGTATGTAAAGTCAGAAGTGTGTGTCACTTCACATTTATTAAGACTGAAATTCACTTTGTTAGTGGTTTTACTCAGTGTTGTGACATTCTTTCACATTTTTTTGTGACTGCCTTTAGTACACTGAATTATCGTCAGTAAATTATCATCAGTAAATGTTGTCACTTCACCAGTCCCATCTTTTTGTAGATGAGGTATAAATATGTGAAAGAGTACAGAACCCAGCACAGAACCCTGCAGGGCTCCACTGGTCACCTGGTTCCATTCAGAAAAATGAACAGCCATTTCTGTTTCTTTCCTAGCTTTTAACCATTTATCCATAAGAGGATTTCCCTTCTCATCTCACAGCAACATGGTTTCTTTAGGACCTTTTGGTCAACAGTCTTTGGAAATCAAATAGATTATATTAACTGATCTCTGTCTACTGTGACTCCTTCAAAAAATTCCAGCAGATTTGTGAGTGTAGCTTTCCCTCTGTATAGGAGGCTCTTTTCCAGTACATGTTATATGTATTTAGATTGGGGAAGGCAAGGTGAGGATGGAGGGAATTACACTTGTCTCTGAGCAAAATACGATTGTGTGCGTGTGTTCACCATACTGTCTCTAAGAGAGTTCCATCTTTAACAGAGACACTTTCTATTTCTACTGTAGAGTGTTAAATGAGTGAAGTTCTTGGCTATATTTATCATGCTGGTACAATCTTTAATGTAGCCTGGAACCAGCCTGGGAAGCACTCGGTGTTGTTAATTCGCTATTCACTCAAAAGCCAGAGCAGAAAGCAGGCTTCGTTTGCTATCTGGTTTGTGGAGTTGAGCAGGCACACTGTAGCACAGAGTGCTGTTTGGGATTTTGCAAGGATTGAAACAGTCATGGCATGCTATAATGCATTGTCTTCCCAAGAACAACAGGGACTTAAAAATGGTGCAAGTAAGCAAGATCAGGTCATCATCTGCCACGAAGGCATAGAGTTTTCCAACTAACTCATGATGGCGAACAATATTTCTTATTGCTTTGACTGCATGAGACTTAAGATCAATGGGAAATCAAAGGGTATTTCCATGTTACAGGCTGAACTGATTAACTGTGGGTGTAAATCAAAGAAACCTTTTGTGTTTACAAACAGTTCTCAATAGTTCTGTCTGTCCTGCAGCAACACTTCTTTTTTTAGTTGGAGTCAATAAGTTGTTTTTTGTGCATTAGCTGATTGCATTCAAGTACTGAACTATCTTGGCAGTACTAGTGCGTGGTGTTTGCACTAAATAGCATGCGCTTTACCTGCTGGCATGATAGACATATGATAGGCACTTACACAGCAGCACCTGAGAGAGCTGTAGGGCCTTAAAAGCAGTATTTTTTCCACTGTGTTTCCATGGTTCACCTGATGGTAGAACGAAGCAATGAGATAACCCTAATGAGCACCCCCTACATCAAATGCAGTGTAGTACGAGTATTGTCTGCATGCAAGTGTTGAAAAGTCTCTCAACTTCCTTTCTAAGATCCTCCAAGCAAGTTGTGCTGTGATGGAGGTTTGCTGTGACATAGAATGGATTCAGTTCACAGAATGGGTTTGAAACCTAGTTTAGCAGTTCTAGTAATTCTGGGGTTTGGTTTGGGTTTGCTTGGTTGGTTGTGGTTTTTTTTTTCCCTAGAAGCATGGATACCATAATTTTAGAGATCAGACACTCTGCAGAAACAGTACTCTGACACTTCTATGTGTTCCACTCCAGACTACTGTGTGAAAATCACCTCCTCTTATGAAAGTCGATCAGACCAGTTTCCAAATTCCTTTTGTTTAAAGACTGTTGGAGGGGGCGGGGGGGCAAGGGAGAGGATGTAAGTAAGTTAACATGTTATGCACATGTATGAGTTCCTTCTTAAGGTATGGATTTTCTGTTAGTTGCCACAGAGTGCCTTTTTCAATTACTTTGATGTTGATGTAATTCTGTCAAACCAGAAAACGTTTGTTGCTAGATAGTAAGGTCATAAAAGCAGCACTGAGGGTAATGTATGTATCAGTAAAGATTTTAAAATATTTGTATAACTTGCAGCTTTTTTGACTCGCTCACATTGATCTGAAGAGCTGAAAGTATATCTATTACAGGAGTATAATCAATGTAGAGTGTACAGTGAATTAAGTTGCATAGAATCCTTTTTTTCTGAAAGGTGTGGTGACAAAATTAACGGTTTAGTGTTAAAAGGTGCTAGATTTTCTTCTATTCCTTCAAATGCAGCTTAAGAAAAAAAAAACAGTTTCTAATGGCAGTTATGGAGCTCTAAATTAGGAAGTACTAAACATGCTATCCTCTTGCTATAGCAAAACTTGTCTGTGCCAAACACAGTCATGACGCAGAGCCAATCTAAGGAAGATGTCCCAGGAATTCAAGGCACGTATTCGCTGTTCCGTACACTGTCAAGAGCCAAACAGATGAAAGGACTGAGAAGCAAAGTGTAACAAGGACTTCAAATGTGTTTGTCCAGCAGGAAAAATTGATGACCTATATTGTGGGGCTGTAGTCTCATTCCTTTGGCTCAATTGAAATAAGGTTGCCCTGTGATTAATTTTGAGCTATTTAACTGTACTTCCCTTGTTCTGTCTTGGACTTTTTTTTTTCCCCCTGCTCTTCTTTTTGCCTTGGGTTACTAAGTCCTCTGCTTGCTTCGCTTGATTTTTGTCCTTGCTTTACTATAAAATATACAATTACTTCTTATCTGAAACTGTGAGTCAAAATTGAAACAATATGGAGATATATTTAAGAATCAAGCAAGAAGTAAGGATCTCTAAATAAAACAAAGGTTTTAGCCTATTAAATTTCTGTCTTAAAATCCATTCTGAGAACACAGACCAGCTGCAATGTATCTTACGTTATATTAGATGCTGCTGAATAGTTGTCATAGTTTGTTTCTGAAATGCTTTTTAACTTATTCATTTAAAGAAAAAAAAAAGTATTCCATTCCATACGAGGCTTGATGGTTATAAAGCTTTGCTTAAACCATGCCTGTCCGCTATAATTTATATAAGTTTGGTCGCATTTGAGTCTTACTTTCAGTGAAATGCCAACATATGGCATTATTCAAGCATTATTTAATTTCTCCTGAGGCAAACCGTCAGTTTTTATGTTCCCTTAACGGGACATGTCTAGTGTTGTGTTTTGTTTTGTTTCGTTTTTTTTTAACAAGGCCGCTAGGTGGAGTCAAAACACTGAGACCCCTCGAATGTTGGTTGCAGGTACCTGACGGAAACCGTCTTCACCTACACAATGCTGGCTTCCAGCATGCAGCGCTGGTTCTCCTGCAGCCTGTAAGACTAGGAAGTGTTGTTTAACGAAGATCTGCTGTTTCAAAAGATAGAAAGACCAAAATGGACTTACTGTTGTTCTTAATTTTAAATTGGCAGCTTTTACAAAGCTTCATACAGTAAATTACTGATTGAAAAAGAAGTTTGTTGTGATTTGCAAATCTGCTCTTACTTATATGCGTAGGAACATCCCCTGAAGTATACATAAGGTACAGCAAGAAAAACATAATTGTATTTATTTGCCATTACAGTATTCAAAAACTAGAAAGTAACTAAATTATCTGAATTTGAGACCCCTCTCTCTCCGTCTTTCTCTTGCTCTCTTCATTTTTAAAATCTTGGCTCCCACTTTACCTCTGAAGCTGTTATCCCAGACCTTGTGTCAACAGAAAATATAGTTTTCCATCCTACATGAAGCTGATATACTCTGACTTTTGTGTGGCTACATGGAACTGTCAGGTCTATTAGCAAGTACAATATCTTTGTATATACCTTTCCCAGAAATACATTTATTAATACACTTTATTCTGTAAAATTATACTTGTCATTGTAACTAATACTGTTTAAGTGAAGATTAATTTGAAAACTGGAAGTGCCATTAAAGAGTCTTGGATGGAGTCATAGCTATCCATATGTAATCAGAGTTAAATGAGACAGCAGTCTTAAATCTTGACCATATTATAAAGTGACTATCGGTAGTAGGAACATATTGTGGACAAGCTTGCAGGTTTTTGTGTTTGTGTTTTCTAAAGCTGGTACTACTCTTTGCTGCTTCTGCTTCATAGATTGTGGCTTTCATGTTTTATTTTAATATCATTAATGGAACATGCTAACAAAGGGTTGCTTGGCATATTCCAGTAACAGAAGATGTTTCTAAATGAAACAAGACTTACATAAATGTTTAAAATACTTACTGCACAAATTAGAAATCAGTCTGTAAATTCAATTGCTTTGTTTGTCTTTGCAGCAGTTGCGTTGGCTGTTGTATTGCTGTAATGGAGTATTATAAAGGTCCTTCTCCTTTCTAAAATCAAATCAAATATATATTTTCCAGAAGCAGCAAGTAATCAAATTGTAGATTTACTGGTAAAATAAATTACCTGGCATTCTAGCAAAAATAGCAATGATTGCAGTCTGCAACTTTAGAAGCTTTATTTCCTTCTTAAAAGTCCTCTTTTAGAAGCAGCTACTAAGCTTTTAACTTGTTATTCAACTTACACTGCTTTTGGTACAAATTATAATTCTTACTGCTTTTGGGATTGACAGATTAATACCATAATTTGTGAAAACAGCTGCTTCTATAATACTCTTTGTTGCAGCTGAAAGTCCAAGCCAAACCTCTCTGCCTTTCCTCCTAAACTTCTCATAGATGGATGAAGCAGTGCACAAATGGACAATATATTTTGGTCTGCCCCGTGTGTCATTTCACTGATGTTATTAAATGCCATAGGACTCACCCAAGAAAAAGGCCAGTGCAAGTCACCAACAGAGGCCAGTTAGATATTCATGGTAAAAATGCAAGGTAAAGAAAGGTGCTTTAATTTTGAAGGACCTCACAGGAACATAGGGACTGGAACAGACAATTGGGGTGATCAAGTCTAGTCCTGTGCTACCTTAGGTAACCAAGTAATATAACCCATTTTATAAGCTGGTCAAGCTCCATGTTATAAGTAGAGGTGTTTTCACTTCCTGGTGCTAATTGGGCAGCTGTTTCAGAGTCTCACTACCCCGATGGTTCCAAACGTCTCTTAAAATTCTAGCTTACATGTATTCCTGACCAATTTATTCTAATTTGTTGCAATGTCAGTATTGCCTCTTTAAGCATCGATAGCTCTTTTCACTTTGGGCATTTAAATGGTATGCTTAATAACAGCAATCATCTTGAGACTTTTTTTTGCTAGACTAAATCCATGCGTTTTATGTGTGTTTCTAGCAGTAGTGCAGGCTTAGGTGGCTATTGACACTTTTGATCCTTTGTTTATGCCAGCACAACTGTTTTGAAGTCACACATCAAATAGATGATGGAACTGATAAGCTGAAAAAAAAGCTATCCCTCCTCTGGTTTTTTGGTCCACTTCATTTTTCACCTGTATGCTGCCCTGACTTTTTTCAAAGTATGACCCTACCAACAGTTACGCTGCTGTGATTGAGGGAGTGGTGTACAGGCGCAAAAATGAGCAGCAGAGGGAAGAATGGTAAAGAAGAAGAATATCTTAAGGCAATACTGCTGCTGGACATGAACCTTATCCTTAACCCAGGTTTGTTTAGATACATCTGCCATTCTACACTGCACTGCAGAAATCTCAGTGTAATGTCTGAAACAGTTTGAACTAGTTGGTTCAGGCATTAGCAACAGCCTACCTATGGTCATATGGGATGACTGCAGTATACACGTAACATTATTTACAGACCTACATTTGTTTGTCCTTCTGTCTAATTTAAACTGGATCAACTTCTAATCACTCAGTCCAAGCAATGGTTGGCTCTTCTATAATGTTGCTGCTGTTTACCAAAAGCAAGCCTAAAATAATAATTGCATCTTGTTGGTTCAGTTGCTATTTGAAGAAAGCTGTTTGCTGTTGCATCTGGTTCCTACCATTATTAATAGAATTTATTTTCCAGTTTGTATCTGGGAAGTTAAAGGTTCCCTCAGTGATACAATTTACTGTAATATTTTCTGTCTAATAACATGGCAACTGTAGTTGCAGAGCATTTTTGAAACAGTCATGCTATTTTAGCTATACTCTTCTTTGTTGTTTCTTTATAGTCTATTTAATCTTTAATTTTGGCATTGTTTTTTTTTTCTTGAACAAATAAGACAAAGTAAATTATCAATTGTATTGCAGTATGATACATGGAGTTTGGGGAATTTATTTATTTATAGTTTTATGTAGACAAAGAATACGAAATACTAAGCCACGAAAGAAATGGCCAAGATTTCACCTGTGCACATACTTTTACTCGCACTTTTTTTTTGTTAATCTGACGTCAGTTACGTTGGCCCGAAGTACAATCCGATTGACTGGTAGCAAGGTAACAACACAGGGCTGTAATGGTTATTTGAACAGTTGCATGTAGTGATTGTTATTATGTGAAATGTTATGTTACCGTTTTTGAAGGCCAACCTTCATTTGGTCAATTAGAAAGACTTAGAGGTCTTTCTGAGTTTGTATTGCCTTTGCTAATCTACATAAATGACTACTTCCGTGTATCAGCAGGAGGAGACAAGAATGTATCAGCATTTCCAAACAAGGCAGTTCTGTGTTTTCCTGTCTCTAACAGGCAGACAACCACTTGCTGTCATTTATGGCAATCATTTATGCAGCTGTCAAATTTGTATGTGTATTCCTCAATGCAACTAGCCAGCGTACTAAGAAAATCAGGTGGTGTCTTTTTTTGGTATTTAAAAGTAGTGCTCTGCAGTAATCAAAGACCCTACATTCAAGTTCATGAAGTCAGTACAACTTTATTAATTAAACTTGTTGGACAGGCTGAAATTAATATAATCTGTTGGTGCTGTGACTATTTTAGTGTTTGTTTCTGATAATATGTAGTTGGTCAGTGATAGGGCTGTGTTTTCTACATGCCTAGGTGAACGTAATGAATGACTGACAGCTGTAGGTTCCCTTTAAAAAAGAATATCTGCTTCATATCCTACACTTTAGCGTAGTTGTCAGCTTTTATGTTGTTCAGACTGTTGTTTTCCTTTGATTCTATTTTACTTTTATTTTGACCTTAATTTGGCACATTTCATATTCTTTCTGATGTCCCTGGGGTGGGCAGGGCGGGAGTGGACAGGGGTGGAGTTCAGAGCCTTGAACCTACTTTTGAGGAGGTTCCCCTTTCAGCTCCCATGAGGTTGTACCAGAGCTGCACTAGCAATGTGTGAAAAACTAAGCGTAGGGCAGTCCAGTGGGAAGCTGTTCATGACTTAATGAAGTACTATTTTTTAATGGATTTGTAGATTCAGGGTAGAAATCAGTGGGTTTGGGGGATTGGCAACTAACGCATTCTGAGAACGCTAATACTTAACCTTTTGATTTCGTGAAAGCAGCTTCATTTATCATAAACTTCTAACTGAGATTCAAAGTTTCAGTAGTCCAGTGGAGAAGCTACTAAGACATTAATGTCAACTGAGTTGGTATCAGAGAGATAGAACAGAGGTGGAAGGAACATTCTTTTCAGGCTTCATTTTCCGAGTTAAATCATCAATATGCCTAACACTGATGTTTCTGTATGCCAGTAGAAGGGAAAAGTAAACATCTTGTCTACACTGGTATGGGAGGATTTAAAGAAACTGTGGTAACACAAGGAAAAAAAAAATCTCAACATAAAGTGTGGATACAAATGTTGTCTTTTGGTTTTGTCTTGCATAAAAATAATTATGGCTAGGCCATTTCTAGAGAATTGCTCTTATAGATGAGTGAGACTTTTTATTAAAAGTCTTGCCTTCAAACAGAAGCCCTGTGTGTGGCTGTTATCAGATTGTTGACGTTTCACTCTTCTAGTTTGTTCTTCCTTCAGGTGAAAATTGCCTATCCTTTTATGCATGCTCCCTGCATTGTATGCCAAAACCAATCTGAGAACTTATGCACATACAAGAGTGATTTTTGCAATAAAATTAATACAGGTACAGTAGCTAGCATTAAGATAAAAAGATATTTAATATAAAATAGTGTTAAGAAAACAACCCTTTTAGTAGCAAGCTCTCTGTGTGTTCTTATAGTTCTTTAGTTGTGGTTGAAAATTTTAAGTTGTCATTATTACCATAACAACATATGATTATTTTTTTTTTTAAATTATGCGACTGAAATAGGAAGGCAGATCTCTGCCAGCCAGAGATCCTCCTCCGATGCTCCTATGATCCTCCTATGGCACTAAACATTGCATCAAGTTTTAGTCCTTGAATGCAAGCTGTCTTTTAATTACTATCAAATTATTATCTCTCTCAGCAACTACTTCATATATAACTGAGCTATTAATATACTCGCCAGGTGGCTATCTTGTTGACTGTGTGGGTTTCTATTAGCCCCACTTCAGTCAGTTGCCTGAGTGTGTATCCTTCTCCTTTATACAACCAAGTTGAGTGTTGGTTTGTTGGGGTTGGAGGGTAGAAGTATTTCTGAAGCCAGTATCTTATATTTGGATTTGTTGCTCCAAGTAACTTTTTTTTTTTTAATATTGTCAAAAAGATTAGTGAAAAGGCAGCCATTGATTACACAGCACACTAAGATCAGTTATGTATGTAAACTTTTCTGCTAGCTAAAGCTGAAGTATAGTTGATTTATATAATCAGGATTAATAGTACATAAATTACAGTAAACTTATATACCTCTTCTGGCAGTAGAGTGGAACTGTCCACAACCGTTAAAATCCACAACAATTACAGAAATAAATTTTCAAGTGAATAACAACTGCAAGTTTTCCTCCCATGGCCAATTATGTGGCAGACTTCCTCTATAAATATAAAATTATTTGTTACAATGAACGTGACCAAACAACTTTTTTGTGTCTTGTTTTGAGCATCTTTGCAGTTCTTGGTCGTCTTAACCTACAAATCACTATGTGGGTTTTATTCCTTATTTCAAAAATGCAAATACTGTTTGTTTCTGTAGAGTTTCAGTAACTGTAATTCTGTTTTTCTTAGAAGATTGAAGAGTAACTTATTCTATCTGATTTTGTCAATACCAAAGTTTTTATCCCTGTCTGCACTTAGTCATCCTCTAGATGGAAAAGGTGGAAGACAGACCTCTGATTTACTTAAAATTAGACTTAACTGATAAGGGTAACAGCTGTGTATGGTCCTGCTGGACAAGCTACGGCTCTAAAAAGGACTTTGTTTTTCCATCTAAAAATATTCTGTAATTATTAAGGGTTTGTTGCCTTTTTTTTTTAATGTTTACTATAAACTGCCTCTTGAACTAGAGTCTTGCTATGCAAAGATCATTTTTATACTTTCAGGTCCGTTGGGCCACGGCTTGTGTTGAGAATGACATTAGGAGCAGAAATTACTAGCCAGCTCAAGGCTTCTTCATACATAGCATCAGGCCGAAACCTTTTGAGATGGGACCTATCACCAGAGCAAATTAGAACAAGAACAGAAGAACTAATCAGGAAGACAAAGCATGTATATGACAGTGTCGGGATGCTTGATATTGGAGAAGCAACACGTGAAAATACTGTACGGGCCTTGGCAGATATAGAAGTGGAATATGCAGGTTAGTGTACGTTTTCTGTGATTCTTTCCATAGGGCATTCCATCTGCACATAAAGAAACATTAAGAAAAGATAGTTGTTTCTTACAATTCTGATCCATGCTGTTCTTGTGTAGAGGCCTCTCCAGGGTCCTCTGGTCATAATAATCTTTCAGGACCTCTCAGCAATATGTAACATGATCAGCTACAAAGTTCTGCTGCTTTATTCTAGAGGCAAAAATAAGGATTAGCAAATCCGTGCTGTTGATCTGTTTGACATATCCAGAGAGCTGCATTGGTCACCTGTTTTCTTTTTGCATGCAAAGCTACACAGAGGTACGTTTTCTTTTCCAACTGTGTACAACCACTAGGGGACAATGTGCAACAGCATAGACTATAGCGTCTGCGGTATGCATAGCGCATTCAAACCTGATAAGCAGTGCTTTTTTTCAGACGCTGCAGAATCTGAGACAAGCAAGTCAAATGGAACAGTGGAAAGGCTGATAAGCTCCTAGTGATGGTTGAGAATAGTGGAATTTTTGAATGCTGCTTTGAAAAAAGACTTCTTTACTTGCTCACTTTTATATTATGGCCTGCAAAGCCATGAAGAATCCAGGGAGAGGTGTTGGTCATGCAGTCACATCTAGATTGTTCTGAATGAATTATCAAGACATGCTGATACATGGATGGAGTTTAATGGTCAAACACAGGTCATTCAGTTATTTGTTAATAATTGTCAGTCATAAGAGTTGGGAAAAATAAAAACATGTCTTGGGTGGCTTTGTTTTGAAAAACCTATCACATGGTGGCTGCATGACTCTCAAGTAGTCAGTGTAATAAAATGTCAAGTTCTCTTAAGTCCTCTAAAAAATCTGCAATAGCAACAGAAGTGCTGAAAACAGCCACCTTGGCTTGGAGCAAAATCTTTGCCTAGCAAAAAAGAGCAGTGTGCAGCTCAAATCATTGTACTGTAATATTAGTCTGGCTTTCATATTACTTAGAATTACAGTTTAGGCACATCCAGTGAATTGAGTGGCATTGATGCTGGCAGAAAGACTAAGTAATCTTCATCCAAACAGCTTCCTGTCAGATTCAGTTTTAATTGTACCAATGTATTTGGTATAATTTTTGTAAGCCTTTTCACCAAGGTATAAAACTCTCTGCTTTAAATTGAAGTAGAAGGAAAATCTATGTTTGATTCAGAAAATAGTGGCCATCAGCTTCTCAGTATAGCAACCAAGATTTGCATCTTCCAAGACGTATTTTTTTTCTCTACATGCTATCGCAGCAGTGGATCATATTGAAGCTTTTAATGCTAATCTTCAAAGCTGTATGTGAAATTAGCATGACTTACCTGTGAAACAGCCCATGGCATATGATAAGGATGTATTACCACAGCAAGACTTCCATTAGAACCTTGGATTTTTAAGTCCTATGTGTCCCTTTCACATGGACATGAAAGACCTACCCCAGTAACTGGAACTTACTATCTGAAAAGACACAGATGACAACAGGCCTTACATTTCACTTGGAAGCTGCCAAACTCACTCCATCATTTTGAAACACCTTGGCATGAGGACAGGAGGGGGAAAAAAAGTTTCCTATGGACTTCAAGAACCACCATATGCCCGTGTTTGCATTCCACAGGTTTCTGAAGGGCTGAGAGTATCTCAGGGTTTGATAAAACAACTTCAGGTTACATAAAATGACAAAGCTTTAAATCATCGTAAGATGTTGTTACTCTAAAATGTGCTTCTGGGGGGCTGGAGGGGAGTGAAATTATAATTGGTTGTGAATTAAGTTAATTCAGCTGGTCATAACGATTCATTTCTATTTTAGCACTTCTATTCAATGTCATTATAAGATGCAGTATTCCTTTAATAAGCAAGGATTTACTTAATCTCAAAAGTGTGTTCTAAAAAAGTAGTATTACTCGGCTTCTGATCTCTAGAAGTTCAGAATAGGTAGACAACATCATCTGTGTTTGCCTTATTGTTTCGCCTTAAACACAGAAGAGAAGATGGGGATTTGACACTGTTCTCATAACAATGTAAAAATAACTTCAGGACAGATGGGCCTGTTTGAAAGATTCAGAGCTTTTCACTTTAAACACTAACATGGAAGCCTCTGTGCTAGCTATGAAACAATGTCAGTCTTCACTTGCAAATGGTTTATCTTTCAAAAATCATGTATCATATTTATACACCTGTCAGTTGACTTTGTAGAAGTAAGAAGGTGAGAGAGGCTTGGGTAATAGATAGTTTCTCTAAAATATTTATTTGTTACAATGTTGTGCAGTTTTGTCCTTTCACCTATTCATTTTTACATTGTCTGTAATCACTTTATTTGCTTCAAGCCTGATCTGAAGCATCAGGTTGCTTTGGGTTCTTGTTTCTTAAGTCTTCTATAAATATCGGAAGGGGGGAAGTTCCTTATCCTTAAAGCATTTCTAGCCTTCTGTGTAAGTGTTCATTGCCTTTTATTTAAACAGTGGAAAGAAGCATGTTGGATTTTCCCCAGCATGTCTCACCTGACAAAGAGGTACGCTTAGCAAGTACAGAAGCTGACAAAAAGCTTTCTAATTTTGATGTGGAGATGAGCATGAGAGAAGATGTGTTTCAGAAGATTGTTTATTTGCAGGTAAATCACAATGATATCTGCATAACTTGTGGAAATGTAGATAAAATTCCAGCAGTGAAAAACTTTTCTCTAAAGAACTTAGTATCCACAGCACTTTTCAAGATCCCCATCACTGTGTGTGTTTCCCCTGTGTCCCTACCAGTCAAGTCTTTCCAGTGGGACACAGCTATACAAAAAGACTGTGGTTCCACAAAAACTTAAGCCAGTGTAACTTGGTGCTCCCACTCTTTGCCTCTCATGTCTAGGTGTGTGTATCCTTCTCTCTCCATTGCAATAGATTTGACTTTTGTCTAACTTCCAATGAGCTGGTACGAGGAAACTGAACCAGCAGAAGGAAACCCATAAAGTAAAATAAAATTTATTGTTTTCTGCTGGCTGAGGTCCCTGAACTGGTTTGCCCAGAGCATCACCAAGGGAGGAGGAAGAAAAGAGACAATGTAGCAATGTGTTTAGGGTGGCTTATACTGCTTTTGAATTTGTGTCCAAAATTGTGCTTTGTTCAAGTTGTTGAGAATTTTAAAATTTAAAATTGGGTTTTAAGTTATAAAAGTTAATGAGAACATATGACTGTGAGTGACCTCTGAAATTACCTCTTTTGATCTGCTAATTATAGACAGCTACATTGTATACTCCTCCTTATATGTTGCTTAAGCCTCAAAATAAAACTAAGTCAAAAGATACATTTACTGTGGAACTAGTTTCTATCCCTTTTGTGTTTCTGTTTAGCTTCCCTTCTAATTGAACACTCACAGGTATCTTGTGCTCTTTATTTGTACCATTTATTTTGTAGCTCAAACAGGAAGAACATTTCGTTTTGTTCAAATGCATCTAGTGACATTTAGTAATAATTTTCCAAAAGTGTCATTTAAAGATAATGCAAGGAAGCTATCTAATGTGAAAACTAAAATATATACATTTGTCCATGCTTCAGATGTGAATCTTCCCTTTCAACCCAACAAATTTTTAATCTTCTTCTGATGCTGATAATATATTGGAACTCTGTGTCTTGGAGTCATTGTTTGTGCTTTTTGCAGTGTTGACTGGGAACCAGAATAATATTTGAAGCACCTTATTAAAGTGCCTTCCAATACCATTGTCTTCTAGGCACATTTTCAAGTGTTCTTCTCTAGCTAGATACTGTTGTTTATGTGTTTGTGGAGGTATTTAATATCCCCATTTTGAGGACCTTCTGTTGTGTGTTGGCAGATAGTGCCTTATGTTGGGGGGTTTTTTTCCCCCTTGTGCCTTATGTTGTGGGGTTTTTTTTCCCTGCTCTGTTGCTATTAATTAAATGGTTTGATATGTATTTATTTGCTGTGGTTTTCCCCATCCTCAAGTATAGTATACAGAGATACATGTAGAGCTAATCTGCCGTATCTGTTTGTGTATCTATTTTTAATTTACAGGAATTTCTGATAGTAGCTGGTGAAACTGATTGCTGTTATTCACTAGTATTACTTTCTTATAATCTTTTTTTAAATCTTTTTCATTTGGTACTTTCCTACTTCATTTTCCTTTGCAGCAATACTTGGCTTTTATAACAGTTACAATTGTTGCTTACACCTCCATTTAATTTTTTTAGAGATCTTTCTTGCCTTAACTGCAGCATGCAAGCATGTTCTAGTATTAGTTTTCCAGAGATGTAACCTCTGAGCATACATCAACTTCGTAATAACTATGAAAGTAGTAGCACTTTTTGCTGTAGAACAGATGTGAAATCGCCAATAGTGCTAGACTGATCAATCATAGACTGTCTAGAGCTTAATGATGGTGACGAGAGGGTTGGGTGTTTATCGGTAAGAATCATGGGGAAGGCCAACAAGGCAGATATCATGCTGGGAGTCTCTTATAGACCACTCAACCAGGATGAAGAGGCAGACAAAATATTCTATAAGCAGCCGGGAGAAGTCTCACAATCGCTAGCCCTTGTTCTTGTGAGGAACTTCAACTTGCCAGATGTCTGCTGGAAATACAATGCAGCAGAGAGGAAACAGTCTAGGAGGTTCCAGGAGTGTGTGGAAGATAACTTCCTCACACAGCTGGTGAGGGAGCCAACCAGGGAAGGCACCTCACTGGACCTGTTTTTTGCAAACAGGGAAGGACTTGTGGGTGATGTGATGGTTGGAGGCTGTCTTGGTCATAGCAATCACGAAATGATAGAGTTTTCGATTCTTGGAGAAGTAAGGAGGGGGTTCAGCAGAACTGCCACCGTGGACTTCCGGAGGGCAGACTTTGGCCTGCTTAGGAGACTGATTGACAGAGTCCCTTGGGAGGCAGTCCTGAAGGGCAAAGGAGTCCAGGAAGGTTGGACATCCTTCAAGAAGGAAATCTTAAAGGCGCAGGAGCAGGCTGTTCCCATGTGCTGAAAGACAAGCCGGCAGGGAAGAAGACCGGCCTGGCTGAACAGAGAGCTCCAGCTGGAACTCAGGAAAAAAAAGAGAGTTTATGACCTTTGGAAGAAGGGGCAGGTGTCTCAGGAGGACTACAAAGATGGTGTGAGGTTATGCAGGGAGAAAATTAGAAGGGCCAAAGCCCAACTAGAACTTAATCTGGCTACTGCCATGCAAGACAATAAAAAGTGTTTCTATAAATACATTAGCAACAGCAGGAGGGCTAAGGAGAATCTCCCTCCTTTATTGGATGTGGGGGGAAATATAGTGACAACGGATGAGGAAAAGTCTGAGGTACTTAATGCCTTCTTTGCCTCAGTCTTTAATAGTAAGACCAGTTGTTCTCTGGTCACCCAGCCCCCTGAGCAGGAAGACAGGGAGAGGGAGCAGAATGAAGCCCCCATAATCCAAGGGGAAATGGTCAGTGACCTGCTACACCACGTAGACACACACAGATCTATGGGGCCAGATGGGATCCACCCAAGGGTACTGAAGGACGTGGCGGCAATGCTCACCAAGCCCCTTCCAATCGTTTATCAGCAGTCCTGGCTAACCGGGGAGGTCCCGGTTGACTGCAGGCTGGCAAATGTGACGCCCATCTACAAGAAGGGCCAGAAGGAGGATCCAGGGAACTACAGGCCTGTCAGCCTGACCTCAGTGCCAGGGAAGGTTACGGAGCAGATCATCTTGAGTGCCATCACGCGGCAGGTACAGGACAACCAGGTGATCAGGCCCAGTCAGCATGGGTTTATGAAAGGCAGGTCCTGCTTGACTAACCTGATCTCCTTCTGTGACAAGGTGACCTGCTTAGGGGATGAGGGAAGGGCTGTGGATGTTGTGTACCTGGACTTTAGTAAAGCCTTTGACACCGTCTCCCACAGCATCCTCCTGGAGAAACTGGCTGCTCATGGCTTGGACAGGCATATGCTTCACTGGGCAAACA
The DNA here is from genome assembly GCA_009819775.1 of Phoenicopterus ruber ruber. Classification (NCBI taxonomy): domain Eukaryota; kingdom Metazoa; phylum Chordata; class Aves; order Phoenicopteriformes; family Phoenicopteridae; genus Phoenicopterus; species Phoenicopterus ruber. Next base: position 24,481,538 of record CM020246.1, read on the forward strand.
AACTGGCTGGATGGCCGGGCCCAAAGAGTTGTGGTGAATGGAGTTAAATCCAGTTGGCGGCCGGTCACAAGTGGTGTTCCCCAGGGCTCAGTGTTGGGGCCAGTTCTGTTTAACATCTTTATCAATGATCTGGACTAGGGGATCGAGTGCACCCTCAGTAAGTTTGCAGATGACACCAAGTTGGACAGGAGTGTTTGAGGGAAGGAAGGCGCTACAGAGGGATCTGGACAGGCTGGATCGATGGGCCGAGGCCAATTGTATGAGGTTCAACAAGGCCAAGTACCGGGTCCTGCACTTGGGTCCCAACAACCCCAGGCAACGCTACAGGCTTGGGGGGGAGTGGCTGGAAAGCTGCCTGGTGGAAAAGGACCTGGGGGTGTTGGTCAACAGGCAGCTGAATATGAGCCAGCAGTGTGCCCAGGAGGCCAAGCAGGCCAATAACATCCTGGCTTGTATCAGGAATAATGTGGCCAGTAGGACTATGGAAGTGACTGTCCTCTTGTACTTGGCACCTCGAGTACTGTGTTCAGTTTTGGGCCCCTCACTCCAAGAAAGACATGGAGGTGCTGGTGTGTCCAGAGAAGGGCAACAAAGCTGGTGAAGGGTCTAGAGCACAAGTCCTGTGAGGAGCGGCTGAGAGAACAGGGGTTGTTTAGCCTGGAGAAAAGGACGCTGAGGGGAGACCTTATCACTCTCTACAGCTACCTAAAGGAGGTTGTAGGGAGGTGGGTGTCGGTCTCTTCTCCCAGGTAACAGGCGATAGGACAAGAGGAAACAGCCTCAGGTTGCGCCAGGAGAGGTTTAGATTGGATATTAGGAAAAATTTCTTCACCGAAAGGGTTGTTGGGCATTGGAACAGGCTGCCCACGGAAGTGGTGGAGTCATCATCCCTGGAGGTACTTAAAAGATTTGTAGATGTGGCGTGCTTAGGGACATGGTTTAGTGGTGGACTTGGCAGTGCTAGGTTAACAGTTGGACTTGATGATCTTAAAGGTCTTTTCCAACCTAAACAAGTCTATGTTTCTAAGTCTTCCTATTTCCAAATCACAGAGTTCTTGTTATTTTTTGCTAAATTTCTAATGCCTTCTCCTGTTAGAAACTCTTACTTGAAAAGTCAGGTTCCAGGAGCACATAAAAAAAGACTTCAACAAACAGAAATGTTTTGCTGAAATCATTTTATCAGTTTAAATGAGCCTGTAAAACATTTTGATTAAATCAGTTTTTTCATGGCCTCACTGAGGATTTAGTAGTTCCTCATGCAGTTTCATGATCCTGCACAGGGGCCAGATTAAAATGTGGTGAGGAGAATGAGGCCCGTCACACTCCCATGTTATTTATAATACAGTCAGTCCACTAAAAGATGAGTAAATCTGCTTGATCTCAGTGAAATCCTGAATGTTTTTGCTCCCTTTAACAAGGACTAAACTTTTCTAAGTTAACAACTAATTTAAGAACTGTTGATGGTGGAAGATGTGTGAGGTTTTTCTATTTAATGAAAAGAAAAAAAAAAAAACTGAAAATAATCTAGTCCCTTTTTTCCCACACACATTAGGGGGAAAAAAATCCCGCTTAAATTCATGTTATTGAATATGATCCGGGTCTTATTCTTTAGAAAACTTTTGTTTTGGGGTCTGAAACTTGGAATAAAGGTGACTTTGGTAGTGAAACTATCATTTTAAATTTTATTACTCCTAACATCTGCACATGTTGGCTAGCAGAGGCATGCTTAAGAATGTTGCCAATCTTCTCCACCCACACGCCCTCAGGAAACTCAGCCTGATGTAAACAGCTGCTGCAGTTTTTGTTCATGATATTCTAAGTAGGTTTTGTTTCTTACTCTGCCTGAAGATTTCTTAATGGAATAGGGTAGCATGGTTGTCCAAAACAAGTATGAAATGGTATATAAAATCATCAACAATGACCATTCTAAAACTTATGGAAAGTTCCAAAATTTCATGTGTGTAGTATATTCAAAATTAGCACTTCTGTTGTGGAAATTGTTCATCAGAGAAACACAGGATGACATAGACCATCCTGACCAAACCGAAGTTCAGAGATGACCACAGAGCACCCTTGGTTCCTGAGCATGTGAGAGTTTATGTGCTTGCTTATTCTTAAAGACCTGACAGGTCTTTTTGAATGTAGATCATCCTTATCTTAAGCATGTCTGTGATGCAGATAAACTGCACAAAGGCTAATATTAAGACTAGGAGCTATTTAACATTGATTTCTTTTGAAGTGTATGGAGAGATGTATAGTCATCAACAGAAGGATGAAGAACACTAACTTAGTTTTTTCCAAAAGAATGTTTTTCTTCTTTTTCTCCTTTTTCCCAAAAGAATCTTTCTCTTTCTTAGCTTTAGAAGGAGCCAGTATTCACTGGCTTTAGGGGCTTAAAATTAGTGTTTGTGAATTCCCTTCTTCTGCTTAAAATCTTTGCTGGGTTTGGGCCCAAGAGATTTTCAGGAGCATGATAGTTCCATGTGCCCAATGGAGGGGCTGATAGATCCCTCACAATGTCTAAATAACTCAGTGAGACTTTTCACAATCCTCTGTCCTTAACTGTTACTGTAATAAAAGCAGTGTCTTTTTATAGAGATTAGAGTACTCCTTTTTTTTTTTTTCCTCAGCCTTTCTATTTTTGAGCCTTGCAGCACAGTTAGCACAATATAAATGTTAATGTAGTGACAGTATCTGCATTTTTCACCGCTATCGTTTTGAAGTCGTGCTTTTTCTATCACACTAGTCTTGGGTCAGAAAAAAATCCTGGAATTGTAGGTTGTCCGGTGGAAAAACAATATGTGAAAATTCTGATTGTTACCAAGATTTTTTTACTCCATATCACAGCATTGACACTCCTAGATGTAGTGATTGGTAGCATAAAGATCTTGATGAACCTGCAGAATTTCAGGGAGTATTCTTTGCCAGAAGCAGAGCAGAAAGCCCGAGTGTCGCAGGGAGTAGGGTAATAGCATTCTTTTTATCTTTGTGTTGGGAAATATTCTGTGTGGCTTGCCTTATGCATTTATCACAAATGAGGATGGAGATGTGAGGTTTGACTTGGAGAGGACAGAGGGCAGGATTTTCTTCACTTATTTTCCTCCCAAAAGGAGATTTCCACCATTTACATTCTTTTTTTAAAAACAAAACAAAACAAAACACCACCAAAAAAACAATGGCCGAGTGCTGCAAAAAAATCATAGCCTTGGTGAAGGGTACAACATACAATCACATGGCTCAATCATCATTGACTTTAGCTGTGTGGTGACCTATAGTAGTTGGAGCATCCTTTCAGGAGTCTATGGATTCTTTTAAAAATTACCTGTGAACAGATAATATTAAAAGGAAAAAATATTCATCATTCATCATGTGACAGTATTGGTAAACCAAGTTAAATCTACCTATTGCTTTAGAAAAGTTAGTTTATCACAAAGCAAAGTGATTGCTGTAATTTGTTTCATTGGACTTAGAAATTCTTGCATATTGACTATTAGTATAGGCGTAAGCATTTTTGGCACAATTGTACTAATGCTTAGCAGTCCTGCTGTAGCATAATGCTACTGGGACTTGTGACTCTTTGCAGAGTAAAAACAACACTAAACTGTTCTAAGCTCTTTCATGGTTCTAAAAACGAATCTCCATTAATTTTTTAATCCCATATGCAGAGCACTGGTGGGAGTAGACATTGTTTATATGTTGTGTGGATTATTTTTAAATGACAGTTGGGAAAATATCTGTTCCAGAGTTTTTATGATTATTTGTTTTGTCTTGGAATACAACTGGGTTCCCGTCTCTTATTTTTTCTGTTTAAGGAAGAGACGTAATTGCACTGGCAGGTCCTTAGTTGACAACTGTACACAGTTGTGTAACTCTTTCGTAAAATTTGCATGTTTTAACGTCCTTACTTTTCAGAGGTGCTAGTCAAGAATTAATTGTATGTAGCTGACAAGAGGGTTGTTAAGACAAGTCAGAGCTAATTCCAACAGCTTCATATTTGAAGGTGAACTTAAATAGAGTATGTCCTTTTTAAGAAGAACTGTAAGTTAACATGTTTTTTAAATGTTCACTTTTAGATGAGGGAAGATAAAATTAGAATGTGTACAGTGTTATTTTCAGTTTTGGACAAAATGGCAAGTTTCTGAATTAAACAGTTATGCTGTAGTCAGTTTGAAGGAAGACCTTCACAGGACTAATCCATGTTCTCTAACAACCACTATCTTGTCTCTTAATGTTGGTTGCTTTAGGAAATGACCATTCAAGAATCTTTGTAATGGCATAACCAGACATAGAATTAGTGTTTTATTTGTTGTCACTGATTGACTTGTTCTGAAAGAGAAGATATATATGCTCAAATTTTATGCCATCTGATAACCCTCTGTGAGCCATCTAATCTTTTGGGGTTTTTTAATGCCTCTAAGTTTTACGGTACAGTGTTACCTTATAGCACAGATTTTCTTCAAGTATGTGTAGGAAAGCTATCTCTACAGAAAAAGCTTAAGTGCACAGTTCTATAAACTAAAAGGGCTTGCCATTATGGCAGGATGTAAATGTACTGAGATACTTGGTAAAAGAAAATTATTTTAAACCCATGCTACATCGATATAAGAATACTGCTGCATAAGGTAACTGTTTTTGGAAAGTCCTTCACACTAAAATCTGCAATGTTCCGTTTTTACTATGGTGGTATTCTAAAGAACAACTCTGTTAGACCCTTCTAATGCTTGGTATATTTCTTACACCATGTTGCAAATTCAATTATTCTATACTGTCATTTCAGCAAACCTGCGATCTTGAAAATGTAAAGCCTGAAACAAAGCGGTATCTAGAGAAATCGGTTCAAGTGGGAAAAAGAAATGGACTCCATCTTCCTAAAGAAGTGCAGAATGTAAATATGGACTATTAGTTTATAAAGCAAAGGTGGCAAACTGTTGAAGGGATGAAATTATGGTTGTATAGCTGTACTAAGCATATATTTGAACTTTGTGCTTTTGGACCTTCTTAACTACTGCTCTAACCTTAAGTGTTCTTAGTTCCAGATCCATCCTTTAAGCTTCAATCATGTTAAGGTTTTTAAATTAATCTGTTATACACCTACGGTACTCAGTGGATAGAGGTGGTGTGCATCACCTACCTCTCTTAGGCTTCTTTTACTCTCAAAGGCTATCTGGAAGAGTATTGTTATATATTCTGATTACAGAGAATGCCTAAATTGGATAGATTCCTAGACAAGAGACCTCTCAAAAATGTTATTTGCGAGTACAAGCTTCAGACGTATGTATAATTGTTACAAAGACACAGCTATTTTAATTTCAGTCATTAACCAATGTTGTAAAATGTGTCCGAGATTTTAGCATTTTGACTAAAAAGACCTTGAGGTAGCTTAAAGGGAGCACAAGCTGCACTGAGAATTTTGGCCCCGTTAAGAGGGGATTTACTCAGGCACATAAAAGCACTTGTTACTTCTGAAAATCATGAAGTAAAACTGTCACATAATTCTCTTTAAATTCTGAGTGATGTTATATAACAATCTCAATTCATGACTCTTGAATAGACTTTTCCCTTTGCAGAAAATAATCATTCTTCATCCACATCTTTCAGTTAGTGGGAACAGTTTCATGTGTATTTGCATTGCTTAAGGGCAACTGATGCCTCTAAAGGAATTTTGAAATACTTTATAAGGAGACAATAGTTGAATTACATTTAAGTAAAAACTTGACTAAAGATAGTCTCTGCCAAGTTTTGTATTTGGTGTGTATTATTCTACGGCTAGCTACTGTGTTTATGTGAACGCAACAATAAGGGGTAGAGACATGCTATGAGATTTATTAGAAAATGTTTCAGAAGGGGGAATATCAGGATTTTTAAAAAGGGTTTGGAATGGTCTTGTCTCGTGTGAGTCTTCTCTTCTTTTTGTCATACCTGTACAATTCCAAAGGAGTGTGTTTCAATAGGTTGCATGCATTTTTACTCTCTTGATTCTCATTGATTTTAGTGGCTATTTTTACACCTAAAATTGTAATTTAGACTTTTCAAATAAAAGAAAATAGTTAAATGTTAGCACATAATGCTGTTCAGAATGTGCTTATGTGTTCAGTCTCCTCTGAGTTGAGACCACATTTGAAATGTTGTCGGAGCAATAGCCCTGACCCAGGGTTCATTGGCAACAGTATTGCTCAGGCCCAAAAGAAAGATAAAAGGGAGGCTGAGGGAGAGTGAAGTATGATGCTACCTGCAGCGTGTTACTTGCTCAATGCTGGCATTCACTGTCGGCTAGTAGAGAGCCTAGCTGGAAAAAGTGAAATACTACTCATGTGGAGGATAGTAATTGCCAAATTTGATTTTTGTTTTTCCACTAAGTTCAGTTTATACCCAAAACAGGAAATAAAGACGGTGAAGAAAAAAATGAGTGAGCTGTGTATAGACTTCAACAAAAACCTGAATGAGGAAAACACATTTCTTGTATTTTCTAAGGAAGAACTTGGTGAGTAGTATGCTTGCTCTTTCTATTTCTTCAACCTTCCAGTTTTACTGGAGTAATCTTTTTTGGCCCAGTGAATGGTGGTTAGATCAAGAGAAATTCTGACTGTTTTCCAATCTTCTCTGTTTCCTTTTTAATCCTTCCCCAAAGTCAGTTTAGAATTGCCCTTTGCAGGTGTTTATGATTTCTTCATAGATTTGTGCTTCCTGAAGTGTTTGCCTTGCATCAAGCTAGCATATCTGTCCTACTTTTTTTTTTTCATAACTTTACTCTTCTCTGCTCCTTTTCTCAGTTCTCCACCATCAGGCAATCCCCTGTGTATTATATTCATTGCAATTATTCGAAAAACGTTTCTGTCCCACAATGTAGGTACTTCACCATAGTAACAATATAGTTACTTCAATCTGTCCCACAATATAGTTACTTCATTCAAACCCACAATATAGTTACTTCAATACTACAATCATACTAATCTGATCTAGAGGTTTCATCTAACAGAATTTGGGGATTCATTATCTGAAGGGCATGGCATAAAATGTGCCTAAATAACACCAGAGATTTTTTTTTTATGTCATATTCCGGTTTTATCTGGTAGCCTTACATATATTTCTCTTTTGCTCACAAGTGTTTCCAATTTTTATTTTGCTTGGTTGTGATTTGAAAAAGTTTTAGCAAATAGTTGTAAAAAGAGGGGTTATGTTTCCAGGGAGACTTCAGATGTCAAACTAGATTACAGCAAAACAAATGCAACAATCTCACAAAAAGAGAGAGGAGTAGGTAATTCTGGTAAGCATTGTTTATTAAATTGTGTTCTATAGAAGGCCTTCCTGATGACTTTATTAAGAGTTTAGAGAAGACTGAGGAGGACACATACAAAATTACTTTAAAGTATCCCCACTATTTTCCTGTCATGAAGAAGTGCTGCATTTCGGAAACCAGGAGAAAAATGGAATCTGCCTTTAACTCAAGATGCAAAGAGGTATGTTGTATATTGACTGTTCTACAGGGTAATGACAGAGTTGAAAAATGGAGCTAATATTCAAACGTTAGATTTGAGTTCTATATATTGTCTAGTACCATGAAATCAAAATGTACCAGTGTGATCTTTAACAGTTCCTTGCTCCGGTTCATTCTGATGTCTAAAGACCTTAAAGTTGATGATCCGCCTGTGTGTACGTATCTTAAAGTTTCAGTGGTGCTGTTAATGGAAGTAGGATTTTGCTCTTTTGCCAAATTTTCTTAGTGTTCTGCAGCTGCTTACTGGCACTTTCCTCCCAGAGAAGGACATCTGATTGTAGCTTCTGTAGTACTTTGAGATTCTTCAGAATGAGAGGGGTTATTTAAGCACACGTTTTAATTATGAAATACAGGTGATTAAATGTGAAGTTAATGCCTTGTGTATTGCTGAGAATTTTAATTAGATGTTAAAAAAAGCTTAATTATTGTAAAAGATTCATTTAATTATCTGAAAAATAGCTGGCAACATGCCTTATAAAAAGAAGAAATAACTTCACAAATGATTTGTTTGATACTGATGAGACCAGGCACATAGACAGGTACAAAAATAATGAAAGGGATAGAAAGGATAGAAGTATCGTTCAGGCAATTGTACCAACCATTCATTAGAGAACAGTGGCAGAATTGAGCTTTTGTACTTGAAGTGCTAGGAAGTGTGAAGATTACAAGATAAGATAAAATGGCACCAAGAACTGAACATTCTGCAAGTCAGCAAGGTATTTGCAGTTAAAACTGTGGGACAATCTTCAAACCTAGTGTTTGAGAAGAAGGTTTTTCCCTGAGAAATCTTGCTTTTCCAGAACTGGAGGTTATGACGGTTACATTTTCAGCTTCTCAAGGATTCTCCGTCACATTTAGGTCAGGGCCTGGTGTTTTTGTGTTCCAGATCTCTCTTCTCTGACTGCTATTGTTAGAGTGGCAAAAGAGAGAAATTTGCAAGCAAGCTTTGAATGTTGGCACAATAGCTTTGCAGTCTGTCTTCACCACTAACAAGCAATTAAGTCTGCTGTCAGCCATTTCCCTGTTATCTTTCACACTTAGATGATTGATAAAGGAAATAAACTCTTTGCAACAGTCAAAGATTTGTTATTATCCTAAAAGGAAATGGCATATCTTTTGATTAATTAAAACAGATACATTATAATAGGGAAAGTAATGACTCAGATTTACTAGAAAACTAGCTACCTGCAATCAAATGCTGTGACAAAAAAATTACAAGAATCTAGCTAAACTTACATTATTCTATATTTATATCTTAAAGTGTTTCATTTTAAATGTTTGCTGTTTCTTATGATTATACGTATTGTTCAGATAATTGCTTCGATAACATGCATTTTGTCGTTTCACTTTACAAATTTTCCTCCTTTCTGTTTTAGGAGAACACAAAAATTCTTCAGCAATTGCTTCCACTAAGAGCAAAAGTAGCAGAGCTTCTTGGTTATAATACACATGCCAACTTTGTCCTGGAGGTAAACACTGCAAAGAGCACAGATAACGTAACAGCCTTTTTAGGTTTGTTCCTATTTATAAACAACACTTTCATATTTGGTGTGGCAACATGACTCCTCAGCCAAGATAAATTTAAATACATAATTGGGTCACGGTGTCCATCATCTTTAGATAGAAAAGGAACTCTCTGTTGCCTCTGTTCTGGCATATATTTTTTTTTAGACCATAGCTGTACAAGTGCAATTGCTCCAAAACAGGGAAGCACAAGACAAAAATCTGAAAATAACTGCTTTGTGACAGCCAATATAGGCAAGCAGTTATGTCTTTCTCTGCCCCAAAATGCAGTTACCGTAATTTAGAACCAGAATAACATGTGCAGCCTAAGCAATTTTATTAGTTCAAGAGGCTGCATCACAGTTGCAGCTTTTCATTCCCTTAGGTTAGCTGCAACTTTTTGTGCATCTGTAGCCTTAGTGTCTTTTTCTGATACAACTGCATTAAGTATAATGAAAGATTACAGTATGTGATGATGCAACTTCCATGAGCTGAATTAAAAAATTATATCTGGAATGATAGATTAAATCTGGAATTCAAAAGCCCTCTAATGGAATTCAATCTGAAAACAGAGATATCTTGAAAATTTTAAACTGAGAAGTTTATGAATTTATAGTCATCCTGTTGACCTCAGTGAACCTGCTATTGTGCATGGACTTAACCTCTACTTTCTGGAATTACATAGTTCCACAGAGTAGTATGTGTTCCTTTGTTAATGTGTCCTAACACCACTTAGGTATATTGATATATTGTATAAATAAACTCCCCAAAATAAGTTAGTACAGCAATAAAGTCTGTTTGGTGGTAGTGGGTTTTTTGTGTTTATACATCAACAAAGAGATTCAAATGTGCCTCTTTCACCTGTAATTCTGACGCATTTCTGCTGTTAGGGTGTGTGCTCAGCTCCATACTTGGCAATACCAATTAATTGTATATTTGTTAATGAACTTACACTTAATTTTGATTTATAATTAAATGTTAGAATTACCTGATTTTCTTAAGTGTACTTAAAGTAGTTTGGACTCTTTTCTATTAGTTATATTTTTGTAATTCTAAATGGGCTTATAATACTATTTTTTCATTTGTTTTGAAGCTGACACACCTCATAATTTAGCAGTTATTGTTGTGACTTTAACTTTTTACAGTATGAGACCATATAGTTTTCTATTCATAAATATCATGTTTCATGGTAATTCTCATAGAGGGAGAATGTTCATCAAATTAATTGTCAGTTTTGATTTAGTTCTTTTGATATATCCTCGGCTACAAGAATGACTATGACTTGCTCTGCTTTGTTCATATATATTCATGCTTTAAATCAATGTTCATAAGCCAATCTTATGGCTAGGAAGAAAAGCATTCTGTCCTATGATGTATTCTGAATTTAGCATAATACAAACTGCAAACAGTATTTCAGTCATGTAAATACATACAGTGCCTTACATCTGACCTAAAAACAGGAGTGGCAGTTCCTAAATTTTACATTCTAGATACCAATAGCAAACATGAACCTGAATTCTTAAGGAAGAAAAAAGTGTCTGGTAGTCCAGAAATACTTACAAGAGAATAAGTACAGGATGTACTTTATGGAAGTTTCAGTAAGCTTAAATATTTTATACTCAATATATTGGATTCATAGTGCTATGACTCATTCTTGTCCAAGAAAAAGATATATTGGAAAAAATTGGGATCATAGAGATTAATACCCAGTGGCTTTGGTAGTCTAGAAGCTAGCCATCATATAGGGAAGAAGTCTTTAGTCTTTTATTCTTTTATAGGACTTTAGCTAGAAGTAGGTCATAATCTGTTTTGAAAAGTCTTGGAAGAAAAAGTAGTGTTTGCATTTTGTGTTGCACTTCCAGTAACTAATAGTAGTTGTAGTCTTCAGCTGTTTCTGCAGAAACACGTCAAGAGAACTGAGGTTACACAAGGTAAAATCAAAGGCTTCAAGCAAAAGTGTCTAGTGTTACTCTCCATTTCTGATATATTTCTGTGTCTTTGAAAAAGTCTAAATTTACCAGAACCCTTTGCAGTACTCCTAGGCCTGTGTGGACTTCTGTATTATTTATAGCATGCCTGCAATTAAAACTCATTAAGACAAGAAAGCAGACAGTTTACTTGCTGTTAGTGAACAAATGGAAAACTCTAGCATCCACTCCTGGGGCATGTGCTTAAAGTTCTGAGTGTATTTTATAGGAATACACGCTATAGTAAGGAACACAGAAGTTGATTCTAAGGCAATCTTTGTTTCAGATGATTTGAGTAAGAAGCTAAAGCCATTGGCTGAGGAAGAAAGGGAGTTCATTCTAGATTTGAAGAAAAAGGAGTGTAAAGAAAGAAACTTTGATTATGATGGAAGAATCAATGCATGGGATCTTCATTATTATATGAACAAAACAGAAGAGCTGAAGTACTCCATAGATCAAGAAAAGCTGAAAGAATACTTCCCAATTGAGGCTGTTACAGAAGGCTTACTGAATATTTACCAGAAGCTGCTGGGACTTGTATTTGAGCAAGTAGAAAGTGCTCATGTTTGGCACGACAGCGTTACTCTTTATACAGTAAAGGATAATTCAACAGGAGAAATGTTAGGGCAGTTCTATTTGGACCTTTACCCCAGGTAATTATGACTTAGTGCTTTACTTACGTATTTAAAATGGAATTGGTCTTAATGGGTTGCTAGTGTGGTTGAAATTAAATGCATTTGAAAGGAAATATTTGTCCCACTAACTAAACTATTACTGTGTTCATTAAGTTGTCCTTTGGACTGTTTTCAGGTTTTTTACACTTTTTCTTTTCTTTGCAGTACTACCGCATTTCTTGCTTAGATTTTGTTAATGAAGCATTACTATGTTTTTCATTTTCTGTAGTATTGCTGTCTAGTCAGTTATCCATAGTTTTTTGCCTCTGTGAACTCCCCCTTCCTAACTGTAATACTGTGTTTTACTTTTCATTTATGTGGAACTGTTACTCTAGTCTGTTCAGATCAATTATATTCCTATCTGCCAAGTGTTTGTAGCTTCTCCTACTTCCTCTTTACACTGTACATGTGTATTTTGTACCCTATTGTTCAACTGCTACAGAAAATATCAAATAGGTCAGGACCAAGAATAGATTCCTGTTGAGCACTCCTTGATACATACTTCCAGGTTGATCTCTAGCTCTTCTGTAGCTACTTACAGCGTCATCTGTGTTCTGTCAGAGATAAGGAGACTAGACTGATTTGACAGGATTTATTCTTAGCTAGTCCTTTTTGACTGTTTCTCACTGTTGGTCTGTTGGTTGTGTTTGTTTCTTTTTAATTAATTCTCAGCAATTTATAAATTGGCTGATACCCTTTTTTAATATAAATTGATTTAAGGCTTCTCTGGGTTAAGAAAATTAGGTTAGTCAATACAATAGTGCATGAATTGTTCCTTTTTAAGATAGGCACGTTATCTCCTTCACCTGTTTGCCTGCTCCCCTCCTGCATATCATGCAAATTGCTGAAGTAATTTGTTAGTAAGACTCTTCTGACTTAACCACCCAGTTAACTACTCAGGTTTAGGGCAAAGATTTGAAAATAATTTTTCTTTAAACGTTTGGATCACAGTGAAAATGCAGTAAACTGTATTCTTTTGTCTCCTGTAATGAAAGAAAAAATACTGCTTCAGAGGACAGAACCTAGTCCTTTCTGTTACAGTAGCAGTTTAAAATAGAATTGACATCTAAAAGTATATGTCCTTTCAGTATTTGAGTAAAAATCAGATTCTTGTAAATGCTGCTGTGAATCTTAACTGATGTGATTTTAAGTACTGGGTTTTTTTCCCCTTGGGCTTTTAACAGGATCTTAAACTTAATGAGTCATAGAAGTCATGAAAAGATGTAATTTCTTTGTGTAAAGCTTTAAAGAGACACTGACTGATTATCCCTGTTCTTGAACAGGCTTTGCCATTCTGGTGAGCAGGCTTGTGGTTTGAAGATAGTGTCTGATATATTTTCTTATACAGAGAGGGAAAGTATGGGCATGCAGCATGCTTTGGTCTCCAGCCCGGCTGTCTTCTCTCTGATGGCAGCAGAATGATGTCTGTAGCTGCTCTGGTAACCAACTTCACAAAACCAGCATCAGATCGCCCATCATTGTTGCGACATGATGAAGTAAAGACTTACTTCCATGAATTTGGTCATGTAATGCATCAGATATGTGCACAGGTTAGTGATGTTTCAATTCCAATGTAAGACTTCTTTCTTTCTCCACTGTCTCAAAGCAAGGTGTAAGTTTATTTTGGTGGTTTCTAATTTTAGTAAAATGCATATGCAGTTTTTTGGTTATTTTTCAAAGTGACAAGTTGGGGGGGTTTATTTTTGTTTTTAATTTTTATTTAAAACTACAGAAATTAATACACTTTCTTATGAAAAACGTTTTCATAGGAACATATATTTTTGCATTTGCCCCATGGAGGTACCTGTGATGAGTGAACAGACCCATGTGTAAGGTAAAGAAAGTGCTCACTGGTGACTTCTGTTACAGCTATTAGAGGGTTTTTTATTATTTCTAGTAGCGTGCTAGATATTAGAAGCAAAAAAAGTTGCTGTACCTAGGAATGCAAATGATTTGCGAATCCAGATCACCTCCAGCATTTTGGCATTTGGTACTCTTGAGAGCTACCACTCGACATCAAAAGCATAAAACAGGTCTTGCCTGAGCTATTGTGTTTTCTGCTCTCCTATCTGACAACCCAAGTCCTCAGTGACCAGAAAGAACTGAAGATAGTCTGCAGATTTTGCATCCAGTTGTCAATAAAGTTGTAAAATCGATGGTTTCATTTTTACTTACATGTAAAATTGATTCTGCCAGATGATACATTTATTATTGGCCTAATGAAAATCTTATGTTTCAGAGAGAAACAAGTCTCAGTATTCATGCACAAAAAAATTTGCAGAATTATCTACAAATCCAGACTTTGTGTAGCACTGCTTTCATCTTCTTTATAAACAAGTACAAAACAATAAAATCAGAGAAATATGACACACATTAGATTAATCCTTGACCTTGATCCTAAAAACTAGGAGTGCAAAATAAAGAAACAAAGTTATAAAAATCCATATATTAAATCTAGAATTAAAAAAATTATGTTCAAGCAAACTTCAGAACAAGTATCTAGACTTGCTTAGATTTTTTTGCATCATGTTGAAGGTAGAAATATAATGATTATTCAATCATTTTCACGCTAAGACAGGTGTTTCTGAGCTCAAAAATTGAGAAATAAAACCTGCTCTTTCTTTTAAACTACCTAGAAGGTGTTTATAAATGAGACACATTCAGCATTGGTACAAAATCGACCACAACATTTTGATAACCAATGAGGATGTGCCTGGGTGTTGCAGAGCCCCTTCTAGGCAGCCTAAGCCAACAATTCCAATGTGTATGTACTTCACTTGCTGTGGAATTGCACATAGGTCGGGGAGGCCTGCTTTCCAGTTGTCTCTCCCACTGATGAGGGGATTTCTGTGTGCATAACTACCGTGCTTACTGCTGTTGTATTTTATGTAAATTGTTATTTGCACACCTGCAAGTAACTTGCTAGTCCCACATAAGAACGTTCTGTCCTCTGGGATTTGTGTGTGCAAAGCACTGTCTTGTTTAATATGATGATTTCTTTAAGCATGCTAAAACTTGACATTTAAAGGGTATGCAGGGATTGGACTGGGTAGGAACCTGTGAGTTGCTGGTAAAGGTCAGCTTTTGGAGACAGATACTCCTTGTAATGTACTGAGGGTCTGCTGGAAAGTGAGATACTAGGGCAGGGAGGGGATTGATTTATGCTGTTAGGGAAGACGAGCTATTCAAGTACCTGAACCAAATGTCTTAGTATTTTTTGTTAGCATGGTGCACTTGTGCATGGGTAAATGAGGATATCTGGAGGCCAACAAACTTTTGCACTCCTCTTGCCTTTTGCTCTAGCCACTTCTATCACCATTTCTTCCCAGCTGATGCTTCCTAGGTTTTCTTCATAGCTGCTATTCAGCAAGTACAGTAAGAAGGGCCAGCCTGTTACAGCTATGGATTTGAGTATCCCACAAGTGCAGATGAAAGCAAATATTTTTCTCCTTTTCTGCTGTTTTTCTGAAGACATGAGAGGAAGATATATGTGTGTGACATAGCTGTCAGTTCAATATATGTCCTATATTATACATGCTTTTTTTTGGCAACACTGCAAGAAAGTAAGTTCAAAGCCATTACTCCTGTGGGCATCTGTTCCTTGAAGGAGGATGGAACCTAAGAATATCTACAGCTCTTAGAGCGTGTGTTTGGGAAACATGAGAATTCTCTTTTTCTTTTAGCACTTGAAATGTTTTGTTAGAATGTTGCTGAGAAGGGATGAACAATAAAATTGGGTTGGCAAGACGAGGTAGACTCATTACAGAACAAGTGTAGAGTGAGACCAAATGATTTCTGTTGGCATTTGAACAACTGTCTTTCAATGTGACTGTTTCTTTTTAGAAATATTTTGGATTTGGAATATATTTTAATGAAGATTTTTAACTGTACAAAACTTTTCTTCAAAATTAGTATCTGGAGGGGACTTTTTAAACATGAAGTCATTGATGATATTAAAAAATAAAAAGCTGTAATGTGCTTGGCTTTCAGAAGGAAAATTTTTCTATCAGTGACTGAGTGTCACATTTGGAGACCTTTCATGGGTAAAGCTGCTAGGATTCATTTATTTCAGGCCATGTATTACTGGCTCAAAAAATTGTGCTATATGTTAACCATGTGCCTTATGAATGAGGACAGTTAGGCAAAGCTTAATAAGATAAGTTGATCAAGTAAAAACTTTGAATCAGTGCAGTAGACTGTAATACAATAAACTATTTTATAAGTGTATAATTGGATTTTATTATGTTACTTTGGGGTAATATAACACAATTTTATAACAATTTGCAAATTACATCATTGTCATAAGACAGCACGGAAGCATTTGTATTGCTGTCATAACCTAAAAGGTAAAAATCAGTAACATTAAGAAAACTGAAGTACTGTTTCATGCCAGTAGAGAATGCAGTAAATAACTACGGAGTAATCTATTTTGTTGCTTGGTAATAGTCTTATATCTGAATTTTTGCCCTCCTTTCTTTAAAATTCATTTTTTCATTAGTGTTATTATTGACCTGTTCAAATTATTCCTTTTGCTGTGATTCAGACTGAAATTTTGGCCTCTGAAAGTTTATATTCTGCTAGAAACCCTGGCTTCTATTTTCATTTAATACAATGGCTTTTCTTTTTAGACTGATTTTGCTAGGTTTAGTGGAACTAATGTGGAAACAGACTTTGTAGAGGTACCTTCACAAATGTTTGAGAACTGGGTGTGGGAAAAAGAACCGCTACAGCAGATGTCAAGACATTATAAAGATGAGAGCCATGTTGGAGACACTCTTCTTGAGAAACTTGCTGCCTCTAGACTGGCTAATACAGGTATCTCTCTGCCCTCTCTCCCCACAGTATATGTATAAAATTGTATCATTTAAAAAATTGGTGGGGAGCATTAAAGACAAACATAACAAGCCCATTACATTTCTTCTATGTGTACGCTTGTCACTGTCCTTCCGGGTTTATTTGTGTGGATACCATCATTGATAAAGGCTATGATGACAGATACCACCATTTGTAGGAACAGTAGCAGCTCTGATTTTTCCAGGCTACCCACAGGACAAAAATACCTTTGCATTCCTCTCCATGTGACTTTTTACCTACCAACTTTCCTTATTCAAAATTGAGGGCGAGGAGGAAGGTCCTGGGTTTTCTGTTGGGTTTTTTTTCTGGTAGCCCAGGGCAGGCACTGTGCATGAATACAGCATCAGATTTTCTACATGTATCATCTACATTTGATTTGCACATGACACTTGACAGACATGAAAGCTGATTGCAAATTTACTGAACATACGTAGCATATCCCTAACAGAAGTGGTGTAGCCCCACATTGCTCAAACAGCCTCTTAACTTCTCAATCTAGAACCTTAAGTCCATGTTCTCTACCTTCCCAGCAGACATACTGCCTTCCCAAGCTAAGGTCCCAATTCTCTTCTCCTTCCACGTCTTGTACCACCTTACATGTATCTCCAAAGCAAGACTGTAATCTCATGTCATTACCTATCACCTCTTTGTTATTCTGTCACTCTCACCCCTCTGTCCCTGTAATCAGGACTCCCCCAATATCATATTCTTACCCGTTTATGGTACAATTTGTCATTAAGCCATGGCTGTTTATTTCATACTGCTTCCCTATCCTGAACAAGAAGCCCTTGTCCTTCTGGCTTGTACGGGCACTTTAGCTACCTAAGCGTTTTGTCCAAGTACAGGTTCATATCTTGTAGCTTCTTCCAAAAAGCCTACAGCAGCTGCAAGAGCAGTTCTTGCTGTTCTTTGAAGTGTCTTAGGGTAGATCTACTTACTGCCATCTGTGCAAGCCCTGAATTAAATGGTATATGGGAATTGAAGACAGCTGAAAACATGATTTTAAATACTGAAATTTGCTGTTAAAATATCTGCTTTAATTTGTTTTTGATCTGTGAGGAAAATAACATTTGAAAAGATGGAGCTTATAATGACAATTCCTTTATTAAAACTATGCCTCTCAACTTTTTGTAACTTAAGCAATTCAGATGGAAATGACATAACTCCAAGTTTTTTCCATGGTTAAAATTCTAATAATTTAGGGTGTGTATTGAGATCTTTGAATGAAAGGTGCTAAAGAAACTCCAGCTGCTTTGATGCTAGTTAATTAAATGTTTTTACCCAATTAGGCCTTTTAACCCTGCGTCAGATTGTTTTGAGCAAAGTTGATCAGGCACTGCATACGAAGCCATCTGTTGACCCAGCGGATGAATATGCTAAATACTGCATGGAGATTCTAGGAATTCCTGCCACCCCAGGTATGTCAGTATGAAACTTTTATACAGCATGTCCAAATGGTTTGATGAAACATGCCTTTCTTTCCCAATAATGCTTGGCATACAAAAAAACTCAAATTACTGTTTATAAAAGAATCATGAAGCTGAAATAATTACTTTGAAACTTGGGCTGATCTTAATGATCTCTTCTGAAGGAAGATTAAGGTAAATATAAAACTTAACCTTTTGCAGGTTATATTTTAGAGTGACATGATGGGAATACCACTTTAGATGTTCTGTCACATCTGTGTTGGATGTGCAACTAGCCTAAAATGGGAAATGGAGTTTCCTTTGTAGTCAACAGAATACGGCCAATACATTGAGGCATACTTAGACCCTTTATGTTAGAAGTTTCAAAGTAGTTGATATAAATTCCTTATTAATTTATTCTTTAAGTACTGTATACATCAAAGAAATAACTGCATTTGATTTAAATAAAATAATGTTAATCTACTTTTCAAGGAACAAACATGCCAGCTACTTTTGGACATCTGGCAGGTGGATATGATGGTCAGTACTATGGATACCTGTGGAGTGAAGTGTTTTCCATGGACATTTTTTATAGCTGCTTTAAGCAAGAAGGAATAATGAATCCAAAGGTAGGTGATGAATGCTTTTTACTAAAGACTTTTGTTGCGCTTTGTCTCTGAAACCACGTTTATTGCAGTCATGATCCATAGGTATAACATCTCAAGTACCTCTTCTGTACCTGTCAAGTTCAGATCAACAAAAAAAAAAGGTGTATAAATAACTTAATTACTTTAGAAAATCATCTTAAAATTTCTAAGAGCACTTGGATTTTAATACAATTCTTACATAGTCATAGATTTAATATTATATTATGACACTTTTAAGACAGCATCGCACTGACTAGTGCCTTCCTCTTTAATTTGTCTCAGAAAACATATTCGTCCATTGCAAGAGTAGATGCGTATTCTTCTGCTGTGAAAGCTGTATGATAATGGTGCTCTATTTCCATTAGTAGTACCTCAGGTGTGTGGTACTTCTATGTAGTTGTTATTTAGAAAACTGAATTTATTTTGAGCTTTCTCTTTCACAGCACAGCATAACTCACAAATTTTTTCCTCTTTAGTTTTTCTCCCAAGTGGCTTTTGAAGTTCAAATCATTAACAGGTTCTAGATTTACTGCGCTTTTTTCCCCTTGTGTAATTCTCCAGCCTCTTCTGCCTCCAGCGGAAAGAAAGGATAATTAGTGATGTGGTTAGTAGTCCTGTCAATTCTGGCAACCTTTTTTATTTTTCAGAGATTATAGTATTAGACTTGTGAGTTGAGATGCTGCAGTTCTATCATGGGGAAGACCTTTCGGTTTTCCTGATCCTCTTATCTGGATTCAGCAACCAGCACTACTTCTTCCCTTCAGTAAATGTATACAAGAGAGAAGTAAACGAGCGAGCAGAAAGTGATTGACTTTCCTGTTCCTCTCCCAGAATTTGCCTTCATTCCTCCTTTTCCTTACCACAGCAACCAGAACTTCTAGCACTGTCCCTGCCTCTAGAGGGTGGAGAAAGAAAACAAGATTAGACTTTGACCTGGACAGAGAGGAGTCCAAAAAGGAGATGGGGTAGGGGCTAGAAAACTGAGGCAGTGGTTAGGCCAATAAAACCCAAAAGGGGTTTTATGAAGAAAAGCAGCAAACTGAATAGTTTGAGAAGAGACGTGATGAAAGGTTTGGTGGTCAAGATTGATTTTAAAGTGCTAGGGCTTCGTGATGGGTACATGTGAGAATAAGCATACCTTCTTATTCAATGGGAACGTTGTCACTCAGAAATAAGAGCAGGAGAGAAGAAATGGCAAGTTAAATGAGAGAATAAAATAACTTTTTAATAAAATGCTGTTCATGTGGATCTTAAAAATGGCATTTGGGGAGGAGTCAGGCTTGCTGGGTTTTTCTAACTGTTAGCAGTTGGGAGAGATGGATAAGGATGCTGGTGCCAGACTTGTGGGACTTTGCGTCAGTTCACTGTTCTGACACACACACACCTGTCCAGTGTCATCCCAGACCATTTTTCTGTTAGCTTTACTCCCTACTCTCAAAACTCTTTTCTCAGTGGTTGTATAGTCAAAACCCTAAGCTATAGTTTGTCAGAATTGCTCTGCAACCTTTACTTCTCCTGATGAATGAAAGTGCCTTTTTTTCTGAATTTTTTTGGGGGGGTAGGGGGGTGGGGTGTGTGTGTTCTTTTTTTCCTCTCCTTCTTCAGAGCAATGCTATCTTCTCAAATTGGTTCTCTTTCAACTTGTTTTCCTTATTTGCGTTCTATGCAAGTGTAACAGAGTTCCACAGAATGGGACAAATGATCTTTTATAAACAAATACTAGATACCAGTATGATTTTTGTAGTTACTCATATTTCATTATATCTAGATTGAGACTAGTCTTCAGAACAGCAGGAAAGGAAAACGATCATGGTATTATGAGTAGGGCTTTTAGAAATTTGCCTTACCTCTTCCTGTTAGAATAAAACCTCTCTTCCTGTTTTGAGCAACAGTTATAGAAACCAGTTTCAGAGACTGTATCTATAAAAATTCTTCAGCAGACACCTAACTCTGACTTAATTGGTTGTCACACTCCTCAATTCTTCCACATTATTTGAAATAACTTCTGGTCTCCCTAGAACTGAGCAATGTGCTGCTCTGGAGCGACAACAGCAAAGACTCAAGTCTACTCAAATGACACTTTTAAACTACAAGGAACAATATCTTCATTTGCTGCTGATGTTCAGGAAACTAACACTAATAGTGAAGTATAAGCAATGTTTTGTGATTTTTTTATTTATTTTTTTTTTAAATTTTAGTTTTTTCCAGCTGTAATTCAGACAATGCAATTGGTAATGCAATTAAGTCATGGAAGTCCATCAGTTAAAAAGACCTGTGCTTGTTTTTGCAGTACAGCTATCAGGAAGTGGTGTGGTCCTGTAATCTCATAGCTTTGACATGTGGAGGAAGTATAGCTTTGACGTGTGGAGGAAGTATTTATGCGTGTATACAGTGACTAAAAGGAAGAACACTGTTTTCTTCAATATCAGGAACATCTGGGACATCTGCATGCAAAATAGTATTTTCTCATTGATAGTCATGTCTCAGAAGCCAAAAATTCTCCAGATATGTTCTTTAAAAGATGACCTCTTGTTAAGAAAGTCCTTATTACTTACTGTTGTCTCAGAAGCTTGGTTCATTATTTTTGAAAGGAATCTATTCCTTCTGAAGTAATAATGTTTCTTCCTGAAAGTAAAACCTGAGCTAAGTCTCTGTTATTTTAAGGTACTTTAATAGGGGAGTTAGATGTGTTTGTATATATTATATATACTACTGTGCATATAATATGTGTATATGTGCCATGTCATTCCTCAATGCTATATCTATCTACCTATGAACTATCATCTCTGTTTTCCAAACAGAGATTAAAGAAAGAGAAATCATCAACTAAGACAGAATGGATGTTAGGTTCCCTTTTCCTGTCAGTCAGTCACGGGGATAATCCGTCACTGAAGACTGTGTGGAGATTGTGCATGTATTAGGCTTTATAGAATGTCTTCCAGACAACTTGTGATTGTAACTTCCAGAACAGTGTAAAACCACAAGAAAAATTATTTCTTTGAGAATAGATTAAATTTCTGCTCTCTTGAGTTCTTCCAGCAGATCTAAATTATATTTGTGGTGTATCCTGATTTAGTATTAAGAAAATCTGGAAGGAGGGAAGGTGTTTAATCACGAGTAGATTTTTAAATACGCAACAAATACAGAAAAGAGGCAGTTCGCAAGGTAAGAAATACTAACATTCAGCTTTACCTTTTATCAGGCTGGGATGAAATACAGAAACCTCATTCTGAAACCTGGAGGATCTTTGGATGGGATGGATATGCTACAGAATTTCTTAGAGCGTAAACCAAGCCAGAGAGCTTTCCTGTTGAGTAAGGGATTACGTATTGAGTAAAATGATGGTTGCTTTGTAATGGCATGTAAGTATGGAATGAGCTGGAAATGTCAGTGTATTTCACATCTTAACTATGTATCACTCTAGGGAAATTGGGTCACTTTTTGATGATTTTTTTAATTGTATAAATAAAAATGTGATTTTTAAAAATTGCATAGGAATACAAAATTCAACACATCAGGGAAAAAAATTCCAAGATGTGCAGAAGCTGAGGAATTTGGATGGTAATTTTTTTGGATTGTTATGAAATAATACTAATCAGTATGAGGAGTTGATGCCATGTTTCTCTTTTAATAAATGCACTTAAACTATGTCTTTTGAACAAATTTTAAAACTGAAGGGGAAAAAAAGGACACTACCAGCAATAAAAGAAACAGACTCATTCTTATTCTGTATTATTCTATTATATTGATGGCTTACCAGTGTCTTTTGATGGAGAGGAAGTGTGTGTGTTTTCATCGTGGTTTGGGTTCAGTCTGGCTTCCTGACAAATTTCAAGACTGAAATTTGACCTGCCCCAGACAACTTTACAGCAGAGATACTTGTGTGATATTTTTAGACTTCATTCTGATGCAAGTTAAATTCTTGTGTCATTTATAAACTTATACGGTATAACTAAAAAGAAAAAAAACCCTACCATTTGAGCTACCATTTTCTTCCCTTCATTGAGGAAAACGAGCCAAATATGACCTTGGCAATTCTTCCACCACTTTCTTTTTTGTTGATGATCATAAATCAGGTCTTTGTTTTACAAATTATATCAACACTGGCACTGAAAAGTTATACTCAAGCAATTATAATCGTTACAGTTGATTTGGGACATATTTTGAGATACATATAAGGAAGGAAGGGAAGAAGATGTCCCTGGTGTTAATGGTGAAAGTCAATCCAAGATTTTCCTATTCCTTTCCAGTGTGTCATGCAGAGGTGTAACAAAAAAACTTCATAGATTTAATGATTTCAGCTGTGGGAGTGTGAAAGTAATCAAGGAATTATTTTGCAGTTTTTTCTGCAAGGTCAGGAAAAATGAGTCTTACAAGCTAACTCCACACGACTCAAATAAAACTGCTAATCCAAGTGCACTTTTCTTGTCTTTAGATATCATATCTTACTTTGATTTTGGTATTACAACATGTATATGAACAAACTTTAATTTTGGTTATTAGCTAATATATTTTAGACATTTGAACCATAGCTGTAAACATGGTTGGTATTTTTATTTGTTTGTTCAACCGCAAAGTAAAAAATGTGCCTGGTCAACTCAAAAGACTTCCTCTTTTTCTAGCAAAAGAAAACTGAAAGCATTCACTTTGGGTCAAATCTATGCGTTCAAGGGGGGGAAAACCCACAATTGTGAATGTTCAGTTGAAACTTTATTTCTGTGTGTTGTTTTTTTAAAGCATTTAAACTGGGGAAAAAAAAGGAGCTTAATTAGTTTCTGACATGGAAAATTTGACAGGGCTTATTTTTGAGCCATGCTAGTTATGCATGTGAGGAAACATAAATATTTGTAGCCAGACCACATAATTAAGTCAATTATAACTCTCATAGTCTGTTACAGTTTTAGACCCTAGTTCTGCTGGGTCATGAAAATGCAGTACATGAAAATCACATATATGAGAACATCTTGAATGATATTCAGAAGAGCTATAATGGAAGGCTGAGGAAACCGATGGATGCAACATTATCTTAAAACCTGTGAATTTTGCCTAGATTAATTTCCCTTACATTCTGACTGGATTTGGAAGTATTTTGTTTTCTTTTTAAACGTGTTTAAATTCATGTGATCCTATCTTATCACAGGCTTTTTTCTTCCACACTGTAATGATAGCTCTGATGAACTAAAATGTTGTAAAAAATATACTAAGTGATGCTTTCCAAAAATGAATCTGCAAATCTAAGCAATGGAACCTTTATTAAGAAGCAAAATGCAGTTTTCATTTTACAGCTGGTAGGCAAATTTCCACATGAGGGAGACCTTTCTCTGCATAAACCAGCAGTGTCAGATCAAGGTAGATAATTGCAAATTTAGTAATTATAAACAAAAATGTGATGATAAAAAGTTATGTGATTTAAAAGTTAGATTTAGGACAATACTGATGCTAATGATGATAATTTAATTGACTTGTTTATTTTTTCTGTTCTTTAGAGTGTGTGTGTTATACAGTATATAGTAACTAAGATACTGAAGTGCAGGAGAATGCTATTACATGTGTGTGAAAATGCCTACGTGATTGTACAGTTATGTTAGCATCAGCTGGATATCCATGTCTATAGGGAGGAGAAAAACCTAAACCACATTGTGACCACAAATGAAAGTGTTATGTTCTATACCTGTCCCAAAGAGTAGGATTTTTTGTAATTTGTTTTTGTAGAAGCCAGTTCCCTCAATCCGCATCAGGCAATAATTCAGGCAGACCATCTTACAGCTAAAACTGCACTCAAAACAGAAGGCTAATGGGTATGTTCTGAATTGCTTCTGAAACATCTTAATGTGGTAACGTGTCAAACTTGTCTGCTAATTTTTATATTGGCTTCATAGAGCCTTCTGAATCAAATTGGGGTTGGACTAGGTGACCTTTAAAGGTCCCTTCCAACCCAAACTATTCTATGATTCTATGAAATTCATGTTCACATTTCTTATTGTAAAGACCTGATCTTGGAATGGAAAAGATAACCTGGAGAAATACATCTTTTCTGGTTTTGCACCTCTCCATCATCAACATGAAACTTTGTCTGTATAGGAAACAACTTATTCTGACACTATTCCCAGGCTGTGACACAAAGTCCCCCAAGAAAACAGCGAACACTTCTGCTTTGGAAACACCAGTTAATTGCCTTGACACTGCACAGAAACAATCACGTATGTTCAGGCATGCGAAGAGGTAGGTATCTGGCAAAACCCAGCCTATTCTAGAGTTGCTAGATTCATGCTTCCACTGAATTAAATTTCAAAACAGTAAAAGCTTGTGTTTATTCCAACCCAACTTTAAATATTCACTGTAATAAATAAAAAAGTAACTTGTAATCTGAGTCTGTAACAAACAGCTGCCTTTTCAAGTTAGTAATATATCTTTTTAGAATTTCAATGTATTTAGGATTTTTTTTTCCCCTCTGTCAGAAATTCAAATTGGACTTTGGCTGGCTTCACATCAAAAGCTTCAAATGAAAGGGAAAGGATAAAATGGGAGACTCGGGAGAGAGTGGTGGTAACCACTCTGTAAGTGGATAATAGGCAATGGTTTTCTCATTCTGCTGCTTCATTGCAAAAGATAGAATGGGTTGGCCATGCAGCTGGGTCACAAGATGGCCAGGTGATGGCCTCAGCAGCCCTTGCTGCTAGTTGGCTGACATAGGTCCAGCATATAGGCTGTCTCTGGATTGCTTGAAAGTCACGTGTTCAAACCTAAATGGTAAAAGCAGTCTGAAGAAAGAATTTAAACTTTGGTCTCTGAGCTGTGGTGGCTCTCCGTTGTTATGCTGACTTAATAAATAGGGCATTAAGACATAGGGAGTTCTTGTTTGTAGAGACAGGTGGAATATGGACTGTCACTTGAGCTTCTAATACTACTACAGTTGGTTGTCCTATACAAATAGTTCTCTGTTGTGTGTTGTTACTAATTAACAACATTACAGAAAAAAAACTTCCTCATTTTCATCAGGAATCAGGGTCAGTCAACTGCTGACCTTGTTTGACAAATAGCTTTGTTAAACCCTGTTTTAACAGATAATCAGACAGCAACTAATTCTAATGGCTGTAGTCATTTGGTATGGGAGAAGTAAAATTACTGCAACGAGAAGTGAATCACAAGGTCAAGATCTCGGCTTCCTCTCTGGAAAATGAAACAATTTCCAAATACCTTCAGAGGTAGTGGGGGGTAGTTGAGTTACATGGAGACTCCTGGAGGGGTTTTCCAGAAGTGTAGAGCTGTTTGCATAGCGAGTGGTTACTGACAGGGATTAGAGAGGTGAGACATCAGGAGGTTATGTGGTAGCACAAGTCAAATGAAAAGGAAGGAAAGCAGTAGGTAGAAGGATGAAGTTGGAGAAGGATGTTTTGACAAGAGTTGTAGAAGAGTTGGAGTGGATGTCAGAGGCAGATAGCAGGAAAAAGACAGTAGCTTAATTGTCGTGGTTTAACCCCAAATTGTAACCCAATACCACGCAGCCGCTCGCTCACTCCCCCTCTCCCTGTTGGGGTGGGGAGGAGAATTGGAGAGAAAGGAAAACTCGCAGGTTGAGATAAAAACAGCTCACCAGGACAGCAAAGGAAAAAATATGAAAATATATTAATAATGATAATATATACAAGGATAATAGAATATATAAAACAAACGATACACAATTTCTCACCACCCGACGACCGATACAGCCCGTCCCGAGCAGCAGGCAGGGAGCAGGGGTATCCCCCCCCAGCTATCCCAGAACAGCAAGTTCCAGGGAAAGCAGGCGAGGGAACAAACAGCCAAATGAGCGAAAACCAGAAAGGTAAAAATAGGGAAACAAAAAGCAACCTGAAGGGAAGCTTAAGGATTAAGGCAAGTTAAAGGTCTCAAAAAGCCTCAAAAGCCCAAAAGACCAAGAAAGATCTAGAGGCCCCCCCGACCGACCCTCGCTTATATCGGGCATGACGTCTATGGTATGGAATACTCTCTTTGGCCAGTTTGGATCAACTATCCTGTCTCTACCCCTCCCAAGTTTTTGCATCTGCACGTTAGCAGAACCTGGAAAACAGCAAAATGTCCTTGGTGGTTCAGCAGCAACCAGCAACATCAGTGTGCTATCACTGTTCTTCTCACACTAAAGCCAAAACACAGGAGCTGCTGAAAACAAAACTAGCTCCATCCTGGCCTAAACCAGGACACTTAATGCATTCTGATTTGTGAGAGGCTACTGAATGCTTTTCATTGTTTTGTTAATTAGAAACAAGACATGCTTCTCTATGAGTAGATTTCTTATCTTTTTATTTGCATGCCAAAGAACATGAGATTATGCACCAGCTTGTTGCTTGAATACTTACACTTCTTCCTGACATCTGGAGATTAATTTTTGTTTCACCGCTATTTTCTTCATGAATATATTTTAAATAATAGTTTCCCATGGTGGAAGGAAAAAAGTGCAATGTTATGGGGGAAGTTCAGTTTGTGGGGCCTATGCTGGAAATCCTGTATAGCTAATCATCATTAGCCATTGTAAAAAGTGTAGATGATACAAAAGACATGGTACTAAACAACAATCAGTCTATTTTAGACCTAATTAGGATAGATAAAGACAAATTAATTAAATGAATTGGAAGTCAGTGGTTGCCTAGAAACCAATAATCATGACCTAATTTTGTTCAGTATTGACTAGCAGAGGACTCAGCCAATACTTGCTTGCGCTGTACTCCTC
Organism: Phoenicopterus ruber ruber; assembly: GCA_009819775.1. Lineage (NCBI taxonomy): Eukaryota > Metazoa > Chordata > Aves > Phoenicopteriformes > Phoenicopteridae > Phoenicopterus > Phoenicopterus ruber. The sequence goes on from CM020246.1 coordinate 24,508,812, forward strand.
ATGAATTAAAAAGGCTACAGATATCAGTGCTAAGAGAACCAATGAGTAAAATTATTGGAAGAAAAATTGTGAATGAGAAGTAATATGTCTTTAAAATTCAATTGGCCAAAATCTCACAATTTTACAACTTAAAAAATTTTTGAGAACAATTCTGACTAAGAACCAATCTGTTCACCAGTAAAAACAGCAATTAAAAATAAACAAAACAGAAGTGAGGGGTCAGGAGCAGGAAATAGTTATAAAATGAGGAATTGTAAAGTGCTAAAAATTATAAAGAAGGCTAAGACTGTCAAGAAAAAAAACATGGATGAAAGGATTATAGCCAATAAAATGTATAACTTAATGTATTAAGAACTAATAAATTCTATTTGTGTTACAGACAGTAGATGGAAATGCTAATATTGCAAATGACAAAAAAGACTATTTTTAATTACTGTTTCTCTTCTGCATTTAGAAAGAAGCAATGTGATGTAATCGTATCATATGAGAACAATGGGGTACTTTCCAGTTCATTATTAACTGAGGAGGATATTAAGCAACATGTACTGAGAATAAACATTTTTATATCAGTAGCATTGAATAACTTGCACTCTATGAACCTACAAGAATTGGTGGTGGAGTTTTTTTTCCCAGTGCTGTTAATCTTGGGATACCAGGCATATGCCATTGTATTAGAACAGTGCTAATGAGTTCCAGCGTTCAAAAAGAGCGAATAGGTGATATATTGGTCACATAGGTTGAAATCCATCTTCAGCAAAACAATGGGAAAGAGTAAATATGGTTCTGTTGCTGAAGAATTAAACAATGAGTGTAATTCATACAGTGCAAGTGATTTTATGAAAAACAAGTTTTGTCAGACAAGCCTAATATAATCATTTATGGCCATTACAAGCCTGATGAAGGTGATTGTAGAGAGATTTATGTAAGGGGTATTTGACTTAGTGCTGTATATTTTCATTTTAAATAACATTACATGGTATCAATAGAGAATATGTAAAATGGATTAAGAACAGCTAACTGTTCTCAGAGAGTACTTGTTGGTGTAGAATTACCATTGAACAGGGTACAGTGATATAAGTGCTTCAGGGATCAGTAGAGGCCAGTAATACAAAATCCCTGGTGACAGAATTTGTAAGCAAGTGACCAAAAAAAGCAGTCACACAGAATTCTTTGGATTGTTTGAAAGCTTTGGGCATTCAGCCTAAAAATTTCTGTAGCATGCACAAAGTAACATGTAACATGCCTGTAGTAACTAAAAATGTAGGTTAAAACTACAGCTTGGTGGACTGTATTCTACAAAGTACTGACTTCTGAAAGTACTTAGAGACTGGTTATAGGAGTCAGTTCAATCTGAATTGACTATAGCTATTGACTATAACAAAAATGGTTAAGCAATCTCACGATGGATGAGTACAAGAATATTGCATAAGAACAGGTTACTGATGCTATTTCTGTATACCATAGCAGTAAAATGGGCACACCAATTAATTGCATGCAGTTTTAGTGTTCTTATTTTTAACTGGGGCTAGTAGGACTTGTTATTCCAAATAAACACAAGTGGTTCTGTGTGTAGAATACAGTTAAGCTGTGGAACTCCTTGCCAAGGATATTGTAGAGGTAATAGGTTTACATGGGTTCAAAATAAGACTCAACAAGTTCCAGTCTTGGAAGAGAAGCCAATGGAGGGCATTTAAATACATAAAATCCTTTTCATCCTCAGGAAGTCCCTGCAAAGTGCAGGGTGGAGATCAGAAGAATATTGAAGGAAATATCATATATGGTGGCCCTATTCATATTTCTTTTAGGCATGTGCTTTTAGCCACTACTAAAGATAGGATACTGCGTCAGATCAACCTGCTGTTTGATCCAGTATGGAAACTGGAGAAACAGCAGAAGTGAGCTGCCACAGAGCTTGCCTGAGAGTTGTAGAACTTTCAAAGGAAGATTTTTAAAAGCTTTGTCTTTTCAGCTGAAAAAAAAAAAAAAGGATTCTGTGATTACTTAATTATAGTCTCTAGGTACTGCCATTACATATTAAAGGCTCTTTAGTAGGAGAATGTCAGCTGGAAGCTGAGGCCAGTCATTTCAAAGAGAAAATAACAGCATTTTTAACAGTGAAGGAGACTAACTATTGGGCCAAACTGCTCAGAAAATTGGTAGGGTTGTCAGTTCTTAATGTCTTCAAACCAAGACAAGTGAAAGCTCTTCTAGGAGATATGCTTTCACCAAACACAATGTATTAGACTTAGAATCATAGAATAATTTGGGTTGAAAGGGACCTTTAAAGGTCATCTAGTCCAATGCCCTGTAATGAGCAGGGACATCTTCAACTAGATCAGTTTGCCCAGAGCCTTATCCAGCCTGACCTTGAATCTTCCAGGGATGGGGCTTCTACAACCTCTCTGGGCAACCTGGTCCAGTGCTTCACCACCCTCATTGTAAAAAATTTCTTCCTTTGTATCTAGTCTAAATCTACCTTCTTTTAGTTTAAAACCATTACCCCTTGTCCTATCGCTACAAGCCCTGCTAAAAAGTTTGTCCCCATCTTTCTTATAAGCCCCCTTTAAGTACTGAAAGGCTGCTAGGTCTCCCCGGAGCCTTCTCTTCTCCAGGCTGAACAAGCCCAACTCTCTCAGCCTGTCCTCACAGGAGAGGTGCTCCAGCCCTCTGATCATTTTTGTGGCCCTCCTCTGGACCTGCTCCAAGAGGTCCATGTCTTTCCTGTGCTGAGGGCTCCAGCCAGAGCTAGATGCTATACTCCAGGTGGGGTCTAACTAGAGCAGAGGGGCAGAATCCCCAAATCCCCTCCCTCGACCTGCTGACCACGCTTCTTTTGACGCAGCCCAAGCTGCATCATTATCAATATGCTTATGCCCTAGTATGCTTATGCCTTACCTATTACTACAGGGACATGCTCGTTCTCTTTCCTGTCAGACATGGTAAACCCTGGGCAAGCCCAGCCAAAGGGCCCCAGTGTTCATTTCAGGTGTTGAATGTCTCACTCAGGATTTTACCCTAGAGATTAGCATCGAACTGGTTTGATGATACTTAATTTTGAGGCATTACACATTTTATATTGGCTTTTCTCTTCTTATTTAGGCTAGATATCCTCAAAGGAGAAATTTTGGCTGAGGAAGGTTGTTCAGTTTGTTATATAAAACAAATAATGACTTTATTTGTAAAATACTGTTGTATGTCATACAAATAAAAATCAACAAGATGTCTAAGAAAATAACAGAGACTTAATTTTCTTTTATAGGCTTAATGAAAAAGAATTGCCTTAGTGTAAAAGAAAGTACAAGAGTGTATCATTTTGTTCTTGACGTTTAATTAGATTTGGCTGTTGCACAGTTTTATCAATAATTGGATAATATCATGAGTTTAGGCTAGTGAATTCTGAAATGGTTCCACCGGTGTTTGAAAACTTTCTGTATGTGACTTGCAAAAATGATACCTCAGTGTAAGCAACAGCACGCCTTTGAATAATATATGATTCTTTTGATATGCCTTGAATACATCTAAAAGAACCTTCAGAATGGAGAGTAGTTTAAAGTAACATTTCTGTAGTCAATTTTAATCTAATCAGGTTGTCATCAGAGAACCTGAATCTTCTTAAATTGCAAATACAGGTTGAGTCATGAAGGTTACAAGTTCCCCTCGTCTTTTTGTAAGTACTGGCTATGCCTTGTCTTCTGGTAGCAGTTATGCCTCTTGTGAAGCCTCTTTACCTGTGTTGCGGCTACTTCCACCTTGAAATGTTGTGTTTGTAAGTACTTTGTTCGTTCTGCTGGCAGAAAAGGAGGGAGTGAATCTAAATAACCACTTGACTTTTCCCCAGGCACAAAGTATAACTCCTGTATGTGTAACCTGTATTTATTAACAGCATTTTATGGCTACCATTTTACATGTTAAAATACAGAGCCCAAGGTTAGTTATTTAAGTGAAGGTGATTTTCAGAGAGTGAGGAACTATTGAGCTCAATGGGAACTATTATTAAGGGAGCTGAAAAATCATACTATGGTAACTTGCCTGACATCTAAAAATTTTTATCTTCCTCTTACTGGCCATTTTTTGTCTAAAGCATTTTACAGAATAGATTACAAGGATAAGAATATCCCTCTCTACATGTAAAAAAGTGAGACCTAGAGAAGGTGAGTATTTTGGCAGTATTTTGGCAACTGTCAAACGATGAGTGTCTCAGATTTGAAAATGTAAGCAAGGATGCCTGTCTCCTTATACCGTACTTACTGGGGATGAGGGCATCTCCATTTACTTTAGAGAACCTGTATTCAAGTGTTGTAAACGATTTAATTTTGGAGGAAAAAAAAAACCAAACAAACAAAAAACCCCCCAAAAACCCCAAACAAATGATGAATAATATTCAACCAGAAAAGTGGAAGATATTTGGTATCACTGCAGGAGATGTGAATATGAATAGGGAGAGATCAGTAATGTGATGATAAAATTTCCCTTCACTGGAAGGACTGTATAGCTATAACTTTTCACCAGAAAACACAAATATGAATGCATCATTCATTATATACACAACAATATAAAATTAAGGGTCAGTATTTAGTATCTATTATAAAAAGAGGCATATAAAATACTGGAGTAATTTTCATATGGGGGAAGTGGCAATATTTCAGATTCTTTTATGCTGAGTAGTAGAATTTCAGTGACCAAAATGCCCAAAAGGAATTGCTATGAAAAGACTGATTTACTTTGCATGCTCTCTGCCTGATTCAACACGTACACCAACATGTGTTCAAGTCCACCCCTACTTTAAGAACACTTGAGCAAATGCTCTGCTGATTAAAGAGCCTTAAATTCTAAGCCTTGTAATTCATTGCTTTTGGCACTGAATTTTCTTATAACAAAGAAGCTGATGAGCTTGAGTGGAGAGTTGGGGCCCTTCATGCTGGGCATTACAGACACTAACGCTGTTAGTTTCACAGATCTAAGGTGCTGGGGCTGTTGTTGTTGCCAGTAAGGGACTAGATCATGTGTTTTGGAAAAAAAAAAAGAAAATGTCCCTGACACGGAGAGAAATAATATCTGTTTCAAATACATTTCACAAGGACACAATGATCAAGTTACACTAGGAAACACAGGACATAAAGTACATTTTGTTTTTAATTATATATGCACAGGCCACTGAGAACATAAAGGAAATAATGAGATACTATCTAGGTATCTTTTCTACAACACTGATTTATGTGCAACAACTTACTGTAGCTCGCAATCTACAGTTTGTGTCTTAGATTTAAGATCTAGAAAAATTGTTCAGTCGGTTCCCTTGCAGATTGTTCCTTCTGCATTAGCATCAGGGAGCTCCCTCCCACCTCCTTATCTGCTGCCAGGAAATCTGTCACTGAGGGCACATGAGGGACAAGTTGCACTTCCACAGTTCTGCTGGTTTATCTCGCTGTAGCCTGAGCTGGTTAGCAGCTCTTATCATAGTCTGCCCAACTTCAGCCCTGTGGTTGTGGCCTGGAGGGAACTCTTGCGTGGGATAAAATGGCTCATTTGCAGTTGAGCCTACTGTAAGCTGTGGGAGATTCAAGCATTTCAAGGGATTTCACAGATTTAGGTATATAAAACTTTTTAGCAGGGCCAGTTGTGATAGAACAAGGGGAAATGGTTTTAAACTAAAGGAGGGGAGATTTAGACTAGATATAAGGAAGAAGTTTTTCACAATGAGGGTGGTGAAACACTGGCACAGGTTGCCCAGAGAGGTGGTAGGTGCCCCATCCCTGGAAACATTCAAGGTCAGGTTGGATGGGGCTCTGGGCAACCTGATCTAGTTGAAGATGTCCGTGCTTATTGCAGGGGGGTTGGACTAGATGACCTTTAAAGGTCCCTTCCAACCCAAACCATTCTATGATTCTATGATAACTGCAGCAAGTTATTACTGAACTGCATATTCTTAGAGGTGTATAACCTGGGTAAATGTAGGTGTGTCTTCATCAGAATAGCAAAATAGACATTTCAAAACAATTTTTTTTCTCTGTCAAATTTCAAATCTTACTCTAAAGCATGGATACCAGATGTTTTTAGCTATTGAAATAATATGTATAATACCTTGCTTTGATTTCAGAAGCAGCCAAAATAATTCAGCTGTAATTTTCCTCACCAAAAGCAGCCTGAGGAGTATATTCAGCATGGAGAGTTTCAGCTCAAACAGTTACAGTTTGGCAAATTTAAAAGCAATTGAAAACAGGTTATTATAATAGGAAGTGTTGGGCAACCTAAATTGCAGGCAGGTCTACAAGCCCAAACTATAATTTACCACATGTAGAAAGTAACTTGCAAGTGTAAGATGGTAATTTATAAAAGTAGGTGGAGAAAGAGTTTCTTGGTATGGTTTGTCAGAGTTGGTACTGGTTAAAATGTTTTAATATTTTTAATGTTGACATGATTTTTTTTCCCAACATTTATTCCATCAGATGTTTTTGAGCATGTAGATTTCAGTCAGTGGTAGGACTTGTTGAAAAATTCCCTAAGACTTTTCACTGAAATATTAGTGGAGAAAATTATTAAATTTTTGATTGAGATGCTTACAGAAATATTCCTTTCCATAAAAAGCAGAGTTTTTATAGAATGGTCAGGTTATAGAGTTAAGTTTTACTCTAACATGCTTAAGATGTGTTTTCAGGTGGCTGTTGTATAGAAATGAATCCCCAGCAGGGATTCACTGATACAGGTCTGCTAAAAGTCAGTGGAGCTATGTTAAGTGAGCTGTCTAGTCAGCTTTCACTAACAGAATAAACGAACTGTGAGGATCATCAACTATTTGAATGTCTGCTAAGGTAACTTTCTGGTAAACACTGTGTTTTGTGTAAGGGATAGATTTACTTCAGCTATCGTATTATTTAACTGATATGTATTAGTACTACCTCTAGGTTCTTAGTTAGACCTGAAATCTCACTGTGAAAAGAGCTGCAAAGCCTGAAAGACATAGAGATACTCTCTCGCAGCTAAGGGAACTATCAAGGCAGTTAGTTCAAACAACGGTATGCTTGAAGACTGAACGAAGAAGTTAGAACTATCTCCCAGAAGCAAACCCACACACAAGACATCAAAGCCAGAACTAGCAGTTGCTGGTGCGAACAGCTATTGACAAGGCTGCTGCTGCAAGTAAAAGGGGCTAGATATCCATGTGGCTTCTCCTCTATGTCTAACACTTGGAGGTGTGGATAAAAGGATGTCAGGCTGACAGATGCAAATATAGATGTTGCACACGAAGAAGGGAGCCAAGGGCAGGAAAGCAACTTGCCAAATGACGTGTACAACATTGGACGATGTGTTGAAACTAGAAGGGGGATGACACTTGAGTGAGCAGTAATTATAGGAGTAAACAGGAAGGTGACTGTCATCTTCAACTTTAGAGTTAATCCTTCCTTGATAGTGAAATCTGATACCATGATGTTTCAACTTTTAAAAGTGGAAACATGAAAAGGTGTCACCAGGAGTATGAACTAGAGTAAATGAGATATTGGTAAGAAAACTGTGTGTTTATAAGCAGGATATAAATAAGAGATTGAGGTTAAAAATATTTATTGCTGCGGGAGGACGGAGGAAGGGAATACAACTTTATTGAAACACTTGTTTTGTTTCCAGATATGTAATAAGATCTTCAATCTTATTTATCCTGGTGTAATGTAATATATCAGATAACCTTCTCCAGTTGTTCCAGGGGCACTGAATCATAATAGCTCTGTGTTGTCCAGTGTGGTTAAAGGAAGGTAGAAATAGTTCTGTTCCTGGTACAAAAAATCTTGCTGAGATTTTATTGATGGAATTTGTGGTGCTGAACAAGAGTGCCATGCCAAGTGGTCTGCTGCCAGAAGGCAAGTACCTTCACTGAGTTATTTCATAGAATGGTTTCCCAAGTTGGTCACAGCAAATTAAAAATAAATTAATTCTGAAATCTGTGGTCTCTTCTTGTTTGGACTCCCTTAGTAAGTTTGTACCTCTTTTGCGTATTTGTCTGATAGATGCATATTAGAAATTTCTTTTTCAATTCTTCCTATTTCAGAGGTTAGTTATATTGCTAACTAAACCAAAATAAGGTCTTCATATGCTTCACCCAGTGCATGTAATCTTGAATTTTCAAGTACACTTGTATTATAGACCAGCTCCATGATTTAATTGTCTATTTTTACATTATGAGGAGATATATAGTTTAACGGTATCTTTTTAGAAATCAGATTTAGGTTAGCCTGTCATTTGGGACCATGTTTTAGTACACCAATGAAATTGCTACATAGATTATTTATACTCATTTCAGACAGAGAGCCTAAGATTATGAGTAGTTAAATTTCTGTATTGCCATTGCATTAGTTATTTCAAAAGTATTACTGAAACGATGATTCTATCATGCTTCAAAAGTATGGAGATGTTAATAAGCAGCAATTACAAAAGATTGCTATTAGCTGCTCACAACGTAAATATTTCTTCATGATGCTGACATGTGAGTGCCTGTAAAAGATGAATGCTCCATTCTGCTTTTCAGCACGCACACAAAGATTTGCCAGGTGTATCTGAAAAAACAGCTCACTTTTTCAGTGTGAGCAACAGTAGTAGCCTTTTAGTCTGTCACACTATGGGCATATACTTGTGCTATGAATTGAGAAACGACTTTGCAGAGTTTTTTTCCTATTGGTTTGGCTGCACTGAACAGTGCTTTGTTGGGAGCAGGGCAGGATAGCAGGTACCAGAGGCACAATCCTGCTCCCATTTTAGTCAGCAAGAATTTTACCACAGAAATAGAGGCTGGATAAGGCTTTTGTGTGGAAAAAGTTCAGTCCTGGTAAGTAGCTTCTTATCCTATAGTTAAGGAAGTAGCTCATAAAGATACTGCATATCAGCAGAGATTGATAAATACAAGCTTTAATAATACACAAGCCAGACATGCAAATCTGTAAATTTTTGCAAATCTGCATGAGAACATTTTAAGTTGTGAGCTCAGACTTCTTATGCCTCAGACATCTCTACCATGAGCCTAACTTCACATGAAGGCTGATTGCACTGGACAGAGGGCAATGGAAATGCTACTGCACTTCCCAGTGTCCAGAACGGCATGTTTAATGGCAATTTGGGCAATCCTGCAGTGCTGTGCCACGGAGCTGGTCCTGACACAGGCAAAGATCCCTAGGGAAAAGAAGAAAGGAGGTGGTCATGTAATTGAAGACTATACCATAAAGCACAGTCACCAGTGGGTGTAATTATGGTTGAACGTAATTATGCACCTCCTAACCTTATGTACCTTAATTATAGCACCTCCTAACTCTTTTGAGTGCTTGCCTTGGAAGTCAGTCTGGCGTAGCTCTGCTGGCCTACGAAACACACCATGGTTGTATCAGCTGTGACCCTCTTATTGCTAAAGACAGTTACTTGGTTAAAGCAAGCGTCAGTGGGTTTTCTGTATGTGCTTAACTTTTTTAAGCTAGTTAGTGAAGAAATTTGACAGTAGACTTCGAAGAAAGTAAAGCTGTTACTGAGGGCTTTGGCTGTCTTGTTTTTCTGGGGAATGAGAGCTATACAGGAGGGCTCAGGGTAGCAGCTAGGGAGCCCAGGAGTCTTGGAAGCTTCTCAGAGTGTCTGGAGCAGATAGCGTCATTTTGGAAATTACCCAGAGTGTCGGAGCAAAACACAGTGCCTAGCAGCCACAGTACCTCCTGCAGGAGTCACCTGGCATGACGGTTCCCTCCAGCACTCTCCGCCTGGCTGATCTTCACCACTCTTGCCCCTACCTACCTTTCTTTGTAGGAAAACCCCTCGGTCTTCTCTGAAACAAGCCATGATAAAATGTGTGTGCCTCACGTGTGCAAATGTCTCCAGGGCTCTCTATTGGAAGGAAGCTGTCCAGCCAGTGAGGTCTACGTCCTCATGGTGAAAGCAGAGAAGTGCTCCACCCACAGCGACGTTTCGCCCTTAATGGAAGAACTTAGCCTAACCCTCACACTCATTTGAAAACACTTAACAGCGGTAAGCAGGGAGACAGACTATGACAAATGCATCTGGATGATATAATCTTTTGTCTCAACAGTATTTTGATGAAGAGTAACGGCAACTTTGGATTCTGTGTCTTTAAGAAAAATTCCTGCACTGAATAAGTAAGAGAAAATTACTTGTCACCTTAAAGGGTCCTGAAAATCCAGACACATGAGAAACAGCTGTACAACAGTACATAGCTTAAAGCAAAAAACCACTAGTATTGAGCTAACAAAGTGAAAGATCACCTAGTGCTGTTGAATCTTGCTACCTTTTGATGGGGACGGGAGGTACAAAGAAGCTTTGTTTGCTCTGCTGTGCAGTGACGAGGCTGTGTGACAACACTTAAGTAACAAGACACTCTGAAGGGAACAGGTTGTGGGGGAGGGATGCACTACTGAGTTGGACTTGCACAAAAGACGTCCTCAGGGGGACAGCATCATTTTAGATGGCTCTACCTGGAGCTTGGCTCTATTGCCCAGCCCTGCCCATGGGCAGCCCACAGTCTCTGAAAGAATAGTATGAGATGAATAGAGGTAATTAGCATCATTTTTTTTTTTAATTACAGTATGTGTTTAGGGATTGTCAAAATCCATTAGTAAACCAAGAAATCGACTGCAAAATTTTACCTACTGTCTCGCCCTAACTTTCTTCAGAGCATTCATCAGTTTCTTCTGAAAGCGCATCTCTTTCTGCTAAGTAGCCATAGCCGAAACCTTTCAGGCTGTATCCAGCCAAATGTTAATGTTGTTAAAAGCAGTAATAATTATGCAAGCAGTCACTTCACTGGTCACTGAAGGTGAGTTCTGTATTCAGCCTGAACACAAGCAGGCTATTGTGTTTTTAGCGAAAAAGTGTGA